>CM017325.1:25786995-25812887 GCA_006937295.1 Carpinus fangiana
CGGAATTGATCTTCGGCTGCGATCCGAGGATCGCAGAATCTTTATAATCGGGAGACTAACACTCGGGAAACTGAAATGGTTGTTCGGGAAATCGAACAACCTTCAAACTGGGAACGACATTCGGGAGAATTAAATAGCTACCAATTACCTGATCGTTCTTAGATAAGCCCAAAAATTTTTATCGTCCTGCCCTTTCTTTGGGCTTGATATCAAACGGGCTGAAGGGCCCATATAGATAAAAGTTTAGACCTAACAATAAAGATGGTGGTTGAAACTTGAAACAAGCTTGCAAGGGAAAGAATTACTTCCTTTGAATTCTGTATTTTGGCCCCAAAAAAAAAAAAAAAAACTGTCAATGTTTTGATTGGATGATCTGAAGAAGAGACACGCAGCATCAATGCCTGTCCCATGGTATATTTATATGTTTTGGTCTTAAAGAACCTCCATGCCTGTCCTATGATATCCTTAACAGATCCAGGCTTCTGTGAAGCAATCTTCTCCAAATGCCAACTCCTTCTTCATGATGTGATTTTTTTATAATTAATAAATAAATTAATATATATGTATCACATAACCAAAATTCGGATCAAACTTTTACTAAATGTGGGCCCTTTGTTTTCTTAATCTCAGAGTAAATATCGGATTTCTGACAATCATGTCCAATTTTTCATTATTATTATTATTATTTGTCTTTTTTTGACAATCTCCAACTTACTCCACCAGTTTATGTCGCATGAAGAAACACTATTGTGTCCATAAAAAGTCTTACATTATTTTATTTATTTATTTATTTTTTTCTCACACTCAACAAGTTACCTCTCTTGATATAAATGTTCTTATGGAACATCGGATCGGAATTCACTCGACATAATGGATCGATAGATTTTAAAATTTGAGAAATTCGAGTGGATCCGATCCATGGGACACCCTCATTGTTTACAAGATCCAACAACATTGCAACGTAGCACTATCACATCCGCTTCTTAAAAAAAAATTTAGTGCCAGGTTAGGCAAAGATTTAATTTTTTGTCTGGTATTTGATAAATTATTAAAACCTTTGAGACAATGTGAACACCCTTAAATTATTGGGTATGGTCGTGAGCACTCCCAATATAAAATTTGATGGCCTTGATCATCAAATCAAGCGGTCCGATCTATCTTGTATGGTGGTTGAGGGTGGGAGCGGGATCACCCAGAATAATTTTATTTTAATGACACAATGTGCTTGTCGAATCAGCCGGCATAGTTGCCAGCCATGTTCTTGTGGATTCAATATGATTCCTATTCCGTGGAATACCATGTTCATCAACCTTTTTTGAAGGGTGAATGATTAAATGTAGTTTAATCACACGGTGCTGACTTATCTGAGGAATGCATTGGTCAAATAAGTCAGTACCATGTGATTAAACTACATTTAATCATTCACCTTTCAAATTTATTGATTTATTTTTTGGTCAAGAGTCAACCAATTCAAGAAGTATTTGATCACATGACATGAACTTAGATATATGGGCACGGTTTTAACCATCCACTACGCCTAAGAGATAAACCATATACGATATTTAATTTGACCCATCAAGCTCCACAAAGACTAGTTAAGTAATATTGAAAAAAAGTAAAGGTAGCGGAATGTGATATGGATTTTAAGTCTGTGGACGATGAACAATCGGTAGGAGCAGAACAATCTGTACTATTTCTAAAAAATGTGTAATCATCTACACTAACATTTAGATTAAGCACAATAAGTTGACTGTATTAAATGAGAGAGTGTTTGATGGAATCCATCTATTAGTTCTCTGAACATCCCAAACTACAGGTGAACCGAACTCAAAACTCATTACACCTAATCTCTATCATTTTGAGCGAATTAAAATCTTTGCATATGAAAATCCTAGTGGATGGCCGGTGGTGGTCGATATGGTGTGTGAAATTTTATTTTGATGGGAAAAGAATATTGTATGTCATCTTCTCGTGAGATTAAAAAAAATTGCAACAATTAAACAAGATAGGTAATTAATAATTAGCACCCATAATGTTATTTATTTATTTTTTGACACGTCTACACAAAAGAAGAGGGAGAGGAATTTATACCAATGACATTCGCTTCATAAAACGTTTACGGCCAATTAAATTACTCATTGGGACAACCCATAATGTTATTACCTTTTCATGTTAATCAATGTCACTTAACAATTATACCTTTTCTATTTTCCGATGGGTACGAGTCACGTTACAGCGTGACAATATTGATAAAATATATATATACATATAGAAAATCTAGTAACCTTTTCATGGTAATCTTCGCCTGATAGCGATGGTGTAATCCAAATTTGGTCATAGCTTGCAAGTTGCTTTGACTAGGGTTCCAGGCTCAATGGTTGCAACGTAGATGATTTCACGTTATTTATTTATTTTATTTAAAAAAAATGATATAAATATTAATTTTTTTATATCCACGAAATTGTATTTTTGACTTTTAGATGAAATTAAATGCGGAGTAGGGGCCCACCGGGCAAATTGCCACAACGCGTCGGTTGCGCAAATTGTCGACTTTCAAGTGTCAACGCCTTCCCAACTTTCCTCCAACTCTGCAATAAATAATTCCAACGGCATCGACTCGCATTCAATACGAACTCCCCCGTCTTCCCTCCTCACCCTTAAAAACGCCTCAAAAAATAATTTTAAAAAATCCTTGTATATATATCTACAACTCAATATTAATTAAAATAATTAAGTATCATTTTCCTAAACTTTTAAAATGACCAATAATTTAATATATATAATAATGTTTATATACTACATTAATTTTTATCCTATAATTATTTTACAATCTCAATGAACTAAGATCCTTTCCATTCTTTTGAAATGAAGAAGAGCCGATTACTTAGTAATGCTAGGGACCATTTTTTTATCTTCTTAAAGTTGATGTGACTTTTAAAATTACCATTAAATTTCAGATGAATCATACTTGAATTTTGATCTAATGATAATTTTGAAAGCTACGTCAACTATAGGGGATAAAAAGATGATCCCTAGCATTACTCCGATTACATAAACATGATGATACAATGGTTTAAACAAAAATTAAAATTACCATTTTACCCTCATTGTATAAGTATTGACCCTAACATAACAACCCCAACGTCCCCAAGAGGTAGCTTAATCGGCTATGACCATACTTAATGAAATAGAGGTTACTAGTTCGAATCCCCCCTTCTTGTGCGGACGTATCAAAAAAAAAAAAAACCCTAACAAATTTTTAATTTAGATGTCAACATTAAAAGATAGTTGTAATATAAAAATGTGGTTTCTAACCCTCAACGTTGACATAGAATCAATGCAAAACTCTCAAGGTCTTCGTATTTTTTTTTTTTTTTAGGAAAATCTTTCATATTTTAAAAAAATCAATAGCATAAAACTCTGGTAAATCATAGTCAAAGTTATGAGATTACAACATTGTAGAAACAAAATATAAAAATTTTACGGTCAGGTCTTATCTATGACTTCAATATCTAATAACTTATGTCTAAATTTTAATTATAGAATAGATCTGCTCTAGATAGACTTAATCTTAATATTTAACTTCTATTTCAATTAGTTTAAACTCATATTAAAATATTAATTAAATAAATATATTATTTTTCTTATGAATTTAAGTTTAGTGATTTAGGGTCTGTTTGGGAGTGCGTTTTTTTAAAAAATAATCTGCGTTTTTAAATCAAATCGTAATTTTAGAATGTTTGGGATTGCGATTTTGAAAACGCAAATTTTAAAATCATGAAAAAATTTACGATTTCAATAAGCTGACTAGATGATATTTATTTGAAAACGTGCGAATTTAAACCAAAATCACGATTTCACTTAAAAGGCAATATTTACCTATTTGGTCTGAAATCGCAATTATATGCTAATTTTACCCAAACACTCGATTGATAAAAAAAATACTTTTTAGTCTGTTTTACCAAACGCCTGTGCAATTTTAAAAAGTGGTGATTTAAAAAACACAATTTTTAAAAACGTAATTTTTAAAATCGCACTTATTGAAATCGCACTCCCAAACGGGCGTCAATGAAAAGAATCACAAAAATGGATCAATTTTGGGCAGAGGAGAAACAATAGAGGAGCGGCCGAACGCGAACAGTGTAAACGTAATATGGTTCTTCTACAGTTCTACGTGGAAAAAGAAGTAATCTTTTGACCTACCAAAACATCGAAAATCCACTTCATTCTAATCTTCATTAACCACGTTGTATATGGTTGATGCGTGAATATATATATATATATATAAGCTTAGAAAAATATATATATATATTGAAAAAATATTGGGTTTTTGTTTGTTTGTTTACTCTTTCCTTTTTGCACAGTGGAATTCATTGGATCGGTCAGACTTCAACTAATTGCAGCCCGGCTCTTCAAACCATGTGACACAAGCAGAAACAGATGGATAAACCAGAGGACCCGTATCCGAAAATTCACTTTTTTCTTCAACCTCACCAGCAGAATGAGGTAAGAACTAAGAACCATCTAGCCTTGATCCTCCCCCTTGTCTGTTTTTTCTTGTATTATCCATCCGTCTGTTGTTGTTTTGTGCGAGATACTTCCTCTGAATGTCCTTCTTTTGTCATTTTTTTTTCTGTGGTTTTTTCCAACTTGCTCTCAGGACACGGCAAAATTCAAGTGGGTGCATCATGTATTGGTCTCTTTCAATTTGTGGCTGTGAATAGTACCCAGGAGTTGTCACCGTCGATTCTCTTCGTTTCTGGTCTTTTTTGGGTGCTTATTGGGTATGAAAGATAGAATTTTGTGTAATTGCAGTACTTGGGCTGGGCTTAACATGTTTCCTACTATCGTTTCCTAATTATACACAATTTCTTTTTGGATTTTCAAGCCATGTAGCCAGAGTTTTAAGTTAGATTCAAAGGAAACTGGGTTGATAGAAAAGCCGAAGGAGCTTGTCAGCTTGGAATAATGGAAAACAAGTCCATATATAGGCAGTTGAATCATAGGTTTTCTTATTGGTGCCTCATGTTTCCGTAGATTTTTGCTGAATTTAGGACAATTCTGCTTCACACGTCTTCTTATCCATTTCTTAGCGTGTTTGAGTTTTGGGGTTGAAGAGTGATTTTTCTTTTTCCACGTCCTGCTTCTCCTTCCTGTCCCTCTCTATTTTCAATGCTCTCTTCTTTTCATTGGTTAGTAGTCAATTCTATTCTTCTTCCTTGATTTTTTTATTTTCCCAAGTTCGGGTGAATTTTAAGTTCTTGGAGTAGACCATGGAAACCCGGGGCTTCTTTCATTTCCTAGCATTCATGTGCTTGTCTGTTCACCTTCTATCTGAAACATGTTTGGCTAGTAGTCAAAGTATTGGCAAGATTGATCCTGGATTTGAAGCATCTCA
The DNA here is from genome assembly GCA_006937295.1 of Carpinus fangiana. Taxonomy (NCBI): domain Eukaryota; kingdom Viridiplantae; phylum Streptophyta; class Magnoliopsida; order Fagales; family Betulaceae; genus Carpinus; species Carpinus fangiana. The sequence continues at coordinate 25,792,394 of CM017325.1, forward strand.
GATGTTGTATATTGATAACGATGGAAAGTTTCTTTTATCCGTGAACAAGACATTTGCTTTTGGCTTTATCACTACCGAAAATGATGTCACATTGTTCCTACTAGCAATCGTTCACTTGCAGAGTTTAAAAGTTGTGTGGACTGCAAATAGAGGTTCTCCAGTTGCAAACTCTGATAAATTTGTGTTCGATGAGAAGGGCAATGTGTCCTTACAAAAAGGAGGCCATGTGGTTTGGTCAACAGGAACTGGTAGCACAGGAAGTACTGCAATGGAATTGCAGGAATCAGGGAATTTGGTTTTGCTTGGGAATGGAAGTAAAGTAATTTGGCAGAGTTTTAGCCATCCCACGGATACCCTATTACCAAACCAAGATTTTGTCGAAGGACTAAGACTTGTAAGCGATCCTGGCTCCAATAACTTGACTTATATTCTTGAGATCAAGTCTGGCGACTTGATACTTTCTGCGGGTTTTCAAAATCCACAGCCTTATTGGACTATGAGGAAGGACGTCAGAACTACCATCAACAAAGATGGTGGCGCAGTCGCTGAGGCATCTATCAATGCAACTTCATGGAGGTTCTATGATCAAAACAAAGTATCGTTGCTGCGGCAGTTTACTATTTCAGACAGCTCTGACCCAACTGCCACTTGGATTGCAGTCTTAGGAAATGATGGCTTTATCTCTTTCTACAATCTCGTAGGTGGACCAACAAGTCCTGCTTCATCAAAAAAAATACCAAGCGACAGATGCAGCACCCCGGAACCATGTGATGCATATTCCATATGCAGTAGTGACAACAGATGCCAATGCCCTTCAGTTCTTACCTCCAAGCGAAATTGCAACCCTGGGATTGTCTCTCCATGTGATAGCTCGAATGGTTCTATGGAGCTTGTGAATGCTGGGGATGGGCTCAATTATTTTGCACTTGAGTTTGTTTCACCCTCTTCTAAATCTGATTTGGACGGTTGCAAAGCCTACTGTAATGGTAACTGCTCATGCCTTGCTTTGTTCTTCCAAAACAGTACAGGATATTGCTTTCTGTTTGACCGGATAGGTAGCTTCCAAAACTCTGATAATGGCTCTGGCTTTGTTTCATACATTAAGGTCTTGGCTGATGGAAGCAGTAGAGTAAGTCCTGGAGGGGATGGAAGCAAACGCTTCCCATATGTTGTGATTATAGCTATTGCAACTGTACTTGTCATTGTGGGTTTACTTTATGTGGGATTCCGATACTACAGAAAAAAGAGAAGATTGCCTGAACCTCCCCTCGAGACTTCAGAGGAGGATAATTTCTTGGAGAACTTATCAGGGATGCCAATCCGTTTTAGTTACATAGATCTTCAATCTGCGACTAATAATTTCTCTGTGAAGCTTGGGCAAGGGGGTTTTGGCTCAGTTTACCAAGGGATTCTCCCAGATGGGACTCGGGTGGCTGTGAAGAAGTTAGAAGGCATTGGACAAGGAAAGAAGGAGTTTCGAGCAGAAGTTAGCACCATTGGCAGCATCCATCATCTCCACTTGGTGAGGATCAAAGGCTTCTGTGCCGAAGGAGCTCATCGGCTTCTTGCTTATGAATTCATGGCAAATGGGTCTCTAGACAAATGGATTTTTAGGAAAAACAAGGATGAGTTCCTGCTGGATTGGGACACCAGATTCAACATTGCCGTGGGAACAGCAAAAGGACTAGCTTACCTCCATGAAGATTGTGATGCCAAGATTGTCCACTGTGATATAAAGCCTGAAAATGTGCTTCTTGATGATAAGTTCCATGCCAAAGTCTCAGATTTTGGTTTAGCTAAGCTAATGACTAGAGAGCAAAGCCATGTTTTCACAACGCTAAGAGGCACAAGGGGGTACCTTGCACCAGAGTGGATCACAAACTATGCTATATCAGAGAAGAGTGATGTTTATAGCTATGGGATGGTGCTGTTGGAGATCATTGGTGGAAGAAAAAACTTTGATCCAATAGAAACTTCAGAGAAATCCAATTTCCCATCCTATGCTTTTAAGATGCTGGAAGAAGGCAAACTAAGAGACATCCTGGATTCAAAGCTGACTATAGATATTGAAAACGATGACAGAGTTTTTACTGCTATTAAGGTTGCATTGTGGTGCGTCCAGGAAGATATGCAACTCAGGCCATCAATGACAAAAGTTGTCCAAATGCTTGAAGGTCTCAGCTATGTGCCTAAGCCTCCAACTTCCTCTCCACTCGGAGCTCGGATGTACAACAGTATCTTCAAATCAAGCAGTGAAGGCACTTCCTCAGGGCCATCGGACTGCAATAGTGACGCCTATCTTTCTGCTGTGCGGCTTTCAGGCCCAAGATAACAGTTACTGAAGATGAGTTTTAGCCATGTATTATTTTCCATAGCTTTTTTTATGTTCTTGTAAATTTTGTCAGAATACTCAAATGTTTGTAATACTAGCCATTGGCATGAGCTACTGCCTGCTCTGTAAATGAAAGAGTCTTTGATTATGATTAAATAGTGCAAAATCAATAAATTTTATCCTATTTCATTGGTTCAAGTGCATATAAGACTTGATGTCAAAGTATGTGAAGCATATGATTGCAACACATAACCTTAAATCCTACTATTAGAACAATCAATCAAAGACTTCAAAGACTTCATTTTCTCCTCTGATCTTTCTCCTATTCTCTCACTTTTCAGTAGTAATTTTGAAAAGTAAAAGGATGAGAAAAGGATCATGGGAGGAGGTATATAATGTCTCGAAAAATATTTCGTGTTTGAATTGATTATTAATATCTTTAATTTTGAACCGGAAACAACAGAAATAAACAAAGCTGTTAACAATATATGATTTTCACTTAACTCCACCAATAAACCCTCTCTCAGCCTGAAGATCAACGAAGATCATTTCTATTTCAATTTAATTGAAAAGAGTTATTTCATAATTAAAATTTATTATTATTATATTTAACAGTATAAATAAAATTATATCATTTAAATTTTTTAAATAACATGTCAACCTATTTATCACAATCATCTACATAGAAAAATATTTTTTAAATTACGTGCTAACTTATTTATCATATTACACTATTTATATTCTAGGTCATTAAAATAACTCCTTCCGTCTTTAAGGAGTAGCTCAATTGACTGTATACCATAACTAATAAAGCGGACGTTATTAGTTCGAATCTTTCTCCCATTCTCTTGTGGGTAGATGGACATGTTAAAAAATAAATAAATAAATAAATAAACATGAAACGGTGGAGAGGATCCTCTAAACTCTTCGTCCCACGACACCCCGCTTTCCAAGTTCCAACAAAATCTGCAGAGCATAACCCGCTCATTCTCAACCGTCCGTTATAGACAGTACGGACAAATGACTTCATCAACTACTCTCTTCCACTTCAAGCCCTCTCTCCTCCACTGCTCCGCCTCCACCGCCTCTTCCTCTCACTCTCTCTCACTCAAATTCATATTTCCCGCCAGACCACAACGTCCACTTTTCCCAACGGTCCAAATCCAATCCCGCCCCAGTAGTACGCCCAGAGCTTCCTCTCGCACCGGCGTTGCCACCGAGAATGACTCAGGCTCAGGCAAAGCCCTTCATATATATTCTTCAAAAATAAAAGATAAAAGGACAAGATTTTTTTCGTACTAAAATATGATTTCCTCGATTTTTTTTTGTTGGTTTGTATTTGTTACAGCTCGAGATATCTTTTGCGCTTCAATTTCAAGTAGAAGGAAAGCACTTGCAGTTGTAGCCACACTACCGTGTCTTCTTCTTTTGAATGAATCATCGATGGCTGCGTAAGTGGAAGGCCAAATTCCTCGCTTTTTCTTAGTGTTTAATTTTGATAGCTTTGTTCTGGATTGAATACTTTTTCTTGTCAATGTAATAGATGAATCAAATCTAAGTAGGTAACGATTAGGCTTAGCTGAATTTCCAGCCCTAAAGATTGCTAGTTTTCTAAACCTTTTTTTTTTAAAAAAAAAAAAAAAATTTTAAAAATGCCATGTTGTCAATGGTCTATGGTGATAGTTGATATCAGCTCAATTTGATGATTCTTTCATTTGGGTGTTATTAGATTTTATTAAATTTTAGAAATTAGAGAACTTTCTCAAGTGATTTAAATTAATAATTAAACAGAAAAAAGTAGGGATTTTCAAATTGGGGTCCGTTTAAATAGACTTGTCTATGATATGAAGCCTCATCGATGCTGGTTCTCATTTGTTCTTCCTCGTTGTAGTTGGAATAGAACATATGCATGTAAGTCCAAATATTATTGGAAGAAAATGCCAATACCTTAGAATTCTTTTGACTATTGTCATTCAAACTAAGTCTTATCCGCAAAAATTCGACATTGATTTTTTAAATATCTCCTGGCTTTTGAAAAAAAAAGAAGGAAATAAATGAGAAGAGATTCATATATGCCATAAATTTATGGATGCATCAGTGTGAAGAGAACAGCCAAACTACTTAATGAGATGTTATTGAGTTGTGTAGTTTTGTATTCACTGATGAGTTTCTGCTCTTGTTGCTGTTTTACATGATACTTCTCTATAAACAATGAAGGTTGGCTACTAGTGAATATATGCTCCTAAAGGAAGAGGTGAGGAAGGTATTGTCAAAGGGAAAGGCAGCCGGTGTACTTCGTCTGGTTTTTCATGATGCAGGAACCTTTGATATGGATGAGAATTCAGGTATATTCTGGAGGCAATGATCTTGTGAAAATGCTTTCTAGAGTGGTAGTATGCGTGATGCTTAATAGTAGGATATATCATGCCCCATTCTGTCTTTTATTAAAAATTCAATTGGTTTGCCAATCTTGATGTGCTATTTTACAATGAATTAATGTCTGATTTGTAATTAGTTGCCATGCTTGCCAGTTGAAATCAGATGATAGCCTGATTGTTGTCAAGTCTGGGAAAAAATTGAAGTTCTAATTTTCTGAAGAATAGGAAAGAGAACTAGAAGCCTTATGGTTCCAAGTGGAATTGAAAAGACTGATCTTAATGACTAAATAGTTACTGATAACAGAATTTAGGTTGCATGATTTTTCTCACAACAAGTAAAAATAAGGACAATTGAGGCTGTTTGTTGGGTTTAGTGAAGGCTGAAGTCTAAGGTATGTGAATGCTAACAAAGCGTGGGCTATGGTTTGGATTTTCACCAACTGTCACTAGGGAGCAACTACTTATTATGACACTGATGAACACCAAAACATATCCTTGGTGGTTTTTAAGGACATCAAGAATGCGGTATTCATGACTGGTACCTGGCTAAAGCAATAAGCTATTAATGGACTACATGTCTCCAAATATTAGGTGCCATCTATAGGAGGGCCCTGACTTCTTGTATTCGTTTTTAATCTCTTTCACCTTAATGGTTCATTTTCTGGCTGGAACATGCTGCAAATGCCAGAGATAATTTGATTTTTAGTAGGATGATAAGAGAAAGAATCCAGGAGTGAGTAAATTTCTGCATTGTTGTCAATTGATGACGATATAGAAGACAATCACACATTTTATTCTGAATTTTTTGAAGCCCATATTATCACCGAATTGTGACTCTTCTTTTCTTTTACTTCTCTACATTTAACATGCATCGTTATGATAACTGCAGGTGGCATGAATGGTTCCATTGTGTATGAACTTGCTAGACCAGAAAATGCAGGTCTCCAAAAACCTATGAAGGCATGCTCTCTCTCTCTTTTTCTCACACACACACGCGCACCTTTTACTATCTCATATAACTTTTACCTTATATGCAGACATACATTTCTACACGTGTATGTAACTATACTTCTCCTTGTCACTTTCCATGAACATTTTATTGTTCTGAATTACTTGAATGTGAACATAAAGGCCTTACTGATTAACTCTAATATGGTCTCTGGCCGGCTAACACCCAGTATATGAATTGTTCTTTAGACTCTAGAGAAAGCAAAGACCGAAGTGGATGCAATAAAACCAGGTTTTTATTTTCTGAAATACCACTACTTGAAGGTTTCAATATATAATGGAATATTGTGGTGCCTGCCAACATGTTTTGGAATTTTCCATTGTTAGTGTCATGGGCAGACATGATTGCTGTGGCGGGAGCTGAAGCAGTTTCATTATGTGGAGGTCCAACAATCCCAGTTCTATTGGGCAGACTAGATTCGGTGTAAGAGGCTAGCTTATTCCCTTAATATGGGACATGGCAGAAAACAGAATATTGGGTCCACTCTGGATCTTAAGATGCTTCATGAAATTAAACTCAAGCTTTTTTCAATGATAATTTTTAATTGAGTTGTTTGCCTTTAATGTTTGCTTTTAAATTTGGAGAACCTTATATTTTGGTCTTCTGCCGAATTTACTAAATTTGACAGTGCCTATTTGAGGACTCATTGCCCATAATTTTACTAATTACTTTTTCTTAATAGGGAGCCTGATCCGGAAGGAAAACTTCCTCAAGAATCTCTGGATGCTCCTAGTTTAAAGCAATGCTTTCAAAGAAAGGGCTTAACGTGAGTTTATATATTGCAAAATGTATTTTGATGAATATTATATATTGCAAATTTTTTTAACATGTTCCTCCTGTAAAGCTGTTTACTTATCAACAGTCTTCATCTTTGTCATGATGTTCAGTAGAGTTGATGTAAATAACTTGTGATGTTGTGCTTCAGAAAAGACGGATCACCACTTATTGGTTGTAAGATGACTTTATCTATAACTAATTTGGATGAATCAAATATAATTTCATCTTTTTATTTTCTTCTTTATTAATTCCTTGGACACAAGCATTAAGGTGAACTTGTTGGTTGGGCAGTTATAACACAGAATTTAAAGGGGGATTTAGGTAAATGTGTTTATCATTTCAATTTTTTCTTCTGTAGTTTTGGCCTTTTAATAAACTTTGTCCATACCCTTATCAACTTTAACATAACACACACTAACCTGACTAAATGGTGATACTTATGTCAAACAGGTTCTTTAGTTTATTTAAAGCTCAGTTTGGTAGGTCAGAAAAGGCAGAAAAAGAAAATAAATTTTTTGAATCTAGGATTTTTCACAATTTGAAATCTAACCTCTACCATTCATTTTTCATTAGACTACTCGTCTAATTAATTGATGTAACTTTTCCTTCTTTTTTTTTTTTTTTTTTGGGAACTCCAAACAACGTAAGATTGAGATTTTTTTTATTTTTTTTTCCCATTTTGATAGACCTTTTTTTTTTCTTTGGTTTTCTTACCAACCACACTGTTTCTCAACAAAACTATGATGAGTCAATGTTTCGAAACTCTTTAAAAGAACTATGGAAAAATGCTTGTGTCACCACACTGCTTGATTGATTGTCAGGCATCTATTATAAGCTACCATGTGTTACACAGCGTGCCCACCTTCCATGTGTCATGTGGAGGATGACATTGGTTGGGCTCCGCATATGCATGCATAATCCACTGAGGACCTAACTGACAATAGCACTCCTAAAATATATATTGTGTAGACGCTAGAAAATGAAAGAAGCATCAAGGCCGGCCAAGACTCTTCATGAATTCTTGTATGGCACTTGCAAATTCTGTCCCTTATATGTGAAGTACTAGGTTTATCATAGGTTGTCCCATCATGGACGATAATAGGATAGGTTTTTGGTAAGTCAAAAGCTAAAGTGTATTTTACACTTTTCCAACTGTCTATTTAAAGCAAGTTTCATGCTCCAAGTATTTACAATTTGTATTTCTTATTATGGAGTCCAGTCCATTTTGTAATTTAATGCTTACATGCTGCAATATTGTGTCTAATTACTTGTAGATATGTGGATTTGACAAATTTGAAGCTCAAATACACGTTTATGCCCAATCCCATGTGGCAAAGCTATGAATTGCTGATAAAGCTGTTAACTAGTCAAGATTTATAGGCTATTTACTGAGATGTACATGTAACTGAAACCTAAGTGGTTCATTAGTTATAGGTAGCATCTTTGGCATATTTTACCATAATTAACTTCCTTGATATCTTACTTGAAGCAAACTGACTGTTGAATTTTTGTGCAGAACACAAGATCTTGTTGCTCTATCTGGAGCTCATACTCTTGGAAGTAAAGGATTTGGAAATCCAACTGTTTTTGACAATTCATACTTCAAAATTCTTCTTCAGAAGCCATGGATGTCTTCAGGTAGATAACTGAACATAATACTCATTTTGTTCAAGTAATATTGTGAGTTGTTTATGAGTCATTGCCTTTTTCTTTTTGGCCTGAGATATTTTTTTGGTAATTCTTTCTTTTGATTTCTTTAAACCCTGCCATGTGTGGCCATTATGTGCCTTAAGCTGCTGGCTCAACTCCAGCCTTTATAAATGGGTAAGATTAATGCGTGATAGATGAGGTATGATCGAAAGGGAGGAGTCAGATGGGTTTTGAAATTTTTATTCGCTTTTTTATTTCTAAATTAGTATGCAGAAATTTAATTTAAGCAAATTACATCTTTTATCATCAGAATTTTCTTACATTATTATTCAAAAACTGATTCTGTTCTTCACATGCAGGTGGTATGTCAAGCATGGTTGGGCTTCCTTCAGATCGTGCACTTACTGAAGATGATGAATGCTTAAGGTTCTTCGTCTTTCAGAAACCACTTTAGCTTCCTTTATAACATGTCCCGTTTTACAGTTTCAATATTTGGCTGAGCACTCAAGAGCTGTAGTAGTAGGATATGAGTTTGTTCTATAATTTGTTAGAAAAATGAATCTGAACGCAAATAATTAATGAGGTGTAAAAGCAATATAGATATCTTTGATAATTCAGAAATCATTGGACGTATGTGAGATATTGGGTTATATAACACCTTACAGTGAGGATTTAAAAGGAAAAAAAAAATCAAAGAATTTTGGCAGAGTGATGGTCACTCTGCAAAAATATCTGTAACTATTTTCCAAATCCCCCACATTGTCTTAGTTTTCTCACACATCGTTCCTAACCCATTCAACTTCATCTTGAATTTTTATTAGAACAAAGTTTTCCTCCATATGCTCTTACGAAAAATGTCAATTTAATAGACTGGATTTGAGAAATTTCTCCCAACTTAGTTTCAAGGAAAACTTCATCCTTACTTATTCACAGATTTTGCATTACTAGTTTGTAAGTACTTCCACCTCTGGCAGTTCAAAATCCAAGATTGTCAAAAAATTTGGCCTGATGTAGGTGACCAACTCATATATGACAGTGTTGACATGCATTTATCTTGGTTCATGATGGGGCAGATGGCTTCTGACTGGTTTCCTTAATCAATAATCCTGAGAAAAATGGTTTGTGCTTTATGTTATTTCTACTATTAAAAAAGATCAGATAAGGCAAAGGCCATGAGCAATGGAACAGGGGAGGGAGCAATCTCTCTATGGGGGCAATATAAATGAAAATTCACTGACATGGAGTTTCAATTTAAGAGTGATGACATAATTTCCTTGTGCTAGCATTTTTATGTTTGGTGCAATATATGTTCTCATTTTGTGCTTTAACTGGGAATCATTTAATGCACAGATGGATCACAAAGTATGCTGAAAGTCAGAATATGTTCTTTGAAGACTTTAAGAATGCTTATATCAAACTAGTAAATTCTGGTGCAAAGTGGAAAAGTTTGTAATATTAATTAGGGAGCAAAATTGTGTTGTTTCTCTTTTAATCAGATTACAGATGCATTTACAGAAATTATATACAGGGTGCTTCATTGTAGTTAGAAGTGACGTGTACCGTCATTTTGTAATCTTTGAAAGAATTATTCTCAACAAGTATGAATAAATTACCACTAAAGCTTGTATGCCATTTTGCAGTTCATCTACTTGCCAGGTTGTATGCACTCTGGTGTGTCATGTATCTGAAATAATATGATTGCATGTACATGACATCATAAAGGTCATGGATCAGCTCAAACTTGATATTTTCAATCCTCAAGTTGAACTTTTAATCTCTTTTAAAAGAAAAGATTTTAAAATTTTTGTTTTGTTTTCGAATGAAATAAAATAAAGGGAAATTATACTTTGGGTAAGCACACTAAAATTTTAAATCCCTAAGTTTTTTTTTTTTAAAAAAAAAAAATTATTATTTACAATTTACTCCATAAGTCAATCGAAATGACAATACAATTCCTGCTGTCAAAATTTTTTTACAGCCGTTAGTCCGAGTCAAAATGCATCATTTTACCTTATTAAAATATTAATTTTTTTTAATTTAATTTTAAAATTTAAATCTAAAAATAAAATTAAAAAAATGAACAATAGGGGTGGCTGAACCACACTATAGGGGGTGGCTGGCCACCCTATTTTGCCTGGGGATGATTTGGCCACCCCTAGGGCCAAACCCTTGAAAAAAATAAAATAAAAAATTGAGGATTTGGCCCTAGGGGGTGGCCGAACCNTGGTTCAGCCACCCCTAGGCAAAATGGGGTGGCCAACCACCACCAATGAGGTGGTTCGGCCACCCTTGTTCTTTTTTAAAAAAAAAAAAAAAAAAAATTAAATTTTTAGATTTAAATTTTAAAATTAAATTAAAAAATTAATATTTAATAAGGTAAAATGGTGTGTTTTGACCTAGATTAACAACTGTTAAAAAATTTTGACAACAAAAATTTTATTGTCATTTCAATTGACCTAGGAAGTAAATTGTTGAAAAATAAAAACTTAGGGATTTTAAAATTTCCCTAAAATAAATTGTAGTTTTATGGTTTAATTTTCTATATATTTGTTGCGTATTGAAACCCAAGATGTGTAATGAATCCATCAAGTGTTTACAGTCACCCTATTGGTGAGGATTCTAACTTGCTTGTCACATTATTTCAGGAGAAATATGATTTAAGAAATTCCCATGAATACGATGGCTGGATTAAACAAGTTGTGGTTGTCAGTTTTTTTCTCACTTTCCTTGGATTGGCCCTTCTGATTGCCTTTATTGTTCTTGATAAGATTTTGACAAAGAATGATAAAAGCACCACCATGGACAAAGTTTTCCCCCTTAATGGACCGGAGAAAATTCTTTCAACTCATACTGGTATTTGTTCTTAAAACATGTACGTAATTTTCACATATATTTTTAATTATGTGGTCTAAACATAGATGCTAATTTAATAGTCTAAGTTGGAAGAATTTTTTCTAACTTAATTTAGAAGAAAACTTTGTCCCGCTACCATTGAAAAATTACATGAGAAAGTCGTTTCAATTTTGAAGATATTTGGGCACATTTAGCACTTGAAAATCCCCAAATTAAAGAATCTGGTAATTTATTTTCATATAATAGAATATCTTGAAGCTGATAATTGGTTAAAACTTGTAAAATCTTTTGGAATAAGGGGAAATTTCACTGAAGATCCCAAAACTTTCACTCGTTTTGAAATATTCTCTCTAAACTTAAAAAACTCTCAATTTAGTCCCCTGAACTTTCAATTGTTCTCAATTTGGACCCATTCCATCAATTTTAGCCGTTAAAAATATAAAAAAAAGACTAAAATGTCCCTGATTTTCATTTTTTTAAAAATTAAAAAAAAAAACATTTTAGAAGTTGAAATTTTGTACAAAAGTTATAGGTATAAATGTCATGTAATGTTTAAAATCTGACAGAGGGGTCTAAATTGAGAGTAATTAAAACTTCAGGGGACTAAATTGAGAGTTTTTGAAGTTTAGGTGGGGTTTTCAAAACGGGTAGAAGTTCAAAAATCTTCAATGAAGTTTCCCCTTGGAATAATATCATAGACTCATCAAAAAAAAAAAAAAGAAAGGTTACTAGGGAGGCATAGAACTGGGAAACCAAATGCAATGAATGTCATGTAATGTTTAAAATATGACAAATGGGTCTAAATTGAGAGCAATTGAAACTTCGGGGACTAAATTGAGAGTTTTTGAAGTTTAGATGGGGTTTTCAAAACGGGTAAAAATTCAAGAATCTTTAATAAAGTTTCCTCTTGGAATAATATCATAGACTCAGAAAAATAATAATAAATAAATAAAGTACTAGAGAGGCATAGAACTGGGAAACCAAATGCAATGAACCTAGCAATAGTGTTTCGAAATAGAGAATGCTATTTTTCTATCTCCCATTCATCTCTTATATGTCTCTATCTTTATTTTTTGAAAAAACTTCATTCTAGCCCTCTAAACTTTGAATTGCTAATTCAAGATTCACAAAATCAATGATATCTTTTTTCTCTCTAGGCCTTTGTCTTTAACCTAGAGGAGAAGCCGTTTTCCTCAGATTCCTGCATTGGGATTGTGAGGGAGATCCAGAATATTGACTACAGTTTTCCAAAAGAAGGTTCTACGTAAGGATGGCTGACGACTTGACTGCGAGGTGGGGAAACTTCACGTTGACGGAAGAAGAAGGGGCTGTTGACGAAGTCCCTGAGGAGGAGTTCATCAACATTGGTAATAAGGGTGATTCTTGTTTAGTGGGGAAGGTGATATCAGATCGAATTATTGGAAAGGAAGCAATCCGTGCAAGGATGTCCCGGGTCTGGAGGCCAACAGATCCAGTGATTTTTCAAGCGGTGGGGAACAACACTTTTATCATTGAGTTTGAGAATCCGTTAGACAGATTGCGGGTTCTGGAGGGAGGGCCGTGGTTCTTTGAAGTTCATCTGTTTTCAATTTTGGAATTCGACGGAGCCAAGTCCCCTACGGATTTACCGTTTCACTTGGCGTCTTTCTGGATGAGGATGTACCGTTTACCTTTGGCATGTATGGGTAAGGCCACGGGTGAAAGATTGGGTGCTCATGTGGGAGAAGTAGAAGAGGTGGAGACAAACGAGAATGGAGTAGGCTGGGGTGAATTTCTTCGGGTTCGAGTAAAACTGAATCTGTTCAAGCCCCTCTTGCGTGGAAGAATGCTAAAGGTTAAAGACAAGACCCACTGGGTGCCTTTTCAATACGAGAAGATCCCACGCTTTTGTTTCTATTGTGGTGCAATTGCCATAAGGAGTCCGGCTGCCCGAACAGAGGCTCCAGTATATCAGTGGGGACTGAACACAAGCAAGAGTATGGCCCATGGCTTAGAGTGACGAACAAACCATGGAAGACGGAGAGGTACCAGAACGAATATTCCCCAAAAAGTTCGTGGAGCAGAACAGAGGAGAATACTGAGGGTCACGGGAGTTCGGCGGAACAGCTACCACCGGACAACGAGCACCAGGCGGAAGACGAGGAGATGGGCGTAAATCAAGGGGAATCAGTGCACGTAACGGGAAAGAGAATCACTGGCATTAATGTGGAAACTTTTTCCGTAGAAAAAACGGTACACATTAATAACAATGAGGCTTTGAATAATGCAGCTGAAGGGGATCGTTTAAGCAAGGAAAATACTGGTATGGGAGGAATTCCAATTGGGGAGCAGAAAAAGGAGAAGGTAAGGAAAGTAGAGGAGAAAGTTATGGAAAGCTCATTAAAGTCTGCATCAAAGGAGACGTTTTCAAACCCATTTATAGCAGGTCCACCAAATCCTGTAATAAAAGAGTATATTTCCATTTCTGTTGAGCGGGGAATTGGAGAACAACAGAATGACGAGCTCGTAATGGAAGGAGTACCAGAAAAGGAAATTGACGTGTTGGGGGACATTGATGAGGTAACGGGTATAATGACACGTGGCATGAAGGTGCAAGTTGAAGGAAAGAAATCAAAGAAGGTGATGACATGGAAAAAACGTGCTAGGCTGGAGTCTCCTATCTCAACAGGGGACTCTAGGGCCCATTCCGGAGGTGTTCGCAAGTCTGTGGACACGCTTGAACCAGAAACAGTGGATGCAAATAGAAAGAAAGGAAAATGGACGGGAGATGGTAAAAATGAACTGAAGAAGGCGGAGGTTGTTCCACAGCCCCGCCAGCTGCCATGAGTATTTTAAGTTGGAACTGCCGGGGGCTTGGGAACCCCCGGACAGTTCGAGACCTTCATCGTTTGGTGAAGGAAAAGCACCCCAGTTTGGTTTTCTTGATGGAAACAAAACTGCAAGCTCACCGGTTTGAATCTATAAGAGTGCGGTTGGGCTTTCAAAATGTATTTGTTGTTGAGAGTATGGGACGGAGTGGAGGTTTAGCCCTTTTCTGGATGGAACATCAATCTGTTGAAATTCAAAATTACAGTAGACGCCACATTAATGCCATTGTTAAGTCGGAAGGGGTTGCTCAACCATGGAAGTTCACAGGATTCTATGGTCACCCAGAGGCGAGTCACCGAATCGAATCATGGCACTTATTAGGTCATTTGTGCTCTTATAACCCAGCCCCGTGGCTTTGTGTAGGGGATTTCAATGAAATCCTTACGGATGATGAAAAATAGGGGGGTGGTCGTCGAGCCAGAGGACAAATGGAGGTATTTAAAAATACTCTTGCACTATGTCAACTGGAGGATCTAGGATATTCGGGTTCAGATTTTACATGGTGCAACAAACAAGAGGGGGGCCGTTTCATTAAAGAAAGACTAGACCAGGTGCTTGCCAATTCAATGTGGCAGGACCTTTTCCCAGTTAAATAGATCAATATTTTAGCCCCATGTTCGTCTGACCATGCGCCAGTGCATTTATGGTACAGCTGGAGGAATGTGAAGAAGGAGAAAAAACAGAGGAGATTCAGGTTTGAAAAGGCATGGAATAAAAAGGAAGTGGCAACAGTTATTAAAAATGTGTGGAGAACCAAGCATGGCTGTCCTAGGGGCTGGGACCCAGTTATGGGTAAATTAAATAAAAGTAGGGCCTCACTGCTTCGATGGGTAAAGGTGAATAAGGATCCCACAGAGAATGATTTACGTGTAACTTTGGCAAAGGTGGACGAAATGCACAAGAGTGAGGGAGCTTGGGACGTGCCGGGCATTAAACAAATGCAGGAAAAAGCACAAAATCTTATGGAGATGGTGGACTTGAAATGGTGGCAGAGAGCTAAAGAAGCATGGTTGACGCATGGAGACAAAAACTCTAAATACTTCCATGCGTGTGTATCTCAGCGGAGGCGGAACAGCTTAATCTCAGCAATCATTGACAGTGAGGGAGTAAAACAAGAATCTGAAACCGGTATTGAAGGTGCTTTCGTGGGGTTCTTTGACCGGCTCTTTACTTCTTCTAATTCGTGTGGTCTAGAGTCTTGCCTTCAGACGATGCCAGTAAGGGTTACGAATGAGATGAACCGCCAGTTACTGGTTGAAGTGACAAAGGAAGAAGTCCATCAAGCACTGTTCCAAATGGCACCTTTGAAGTCACCCGGACCTGACGGTTTTCCTGCTGCTTTTTATCAAGACCATTGGAACCTAGTGGAGGAGGAGGTAGTTACGGCGGTAAGAGAATTTTTTATTAATGGTTGTATTGACCCTATTATTAATTTTACTCATATTGCTTTAGTTCCTAAAAAGAAAAATCCGGTTGGAGTGTCGGATTTTTGGCCCATTAGCCTTTGTAATGTGGTGTACAAAATTCTCTCAAAAGTATTGGCAAACCGCTTGAAATACATACTTCCTGTCATTATTTCTAGTAATCAATCGGCTTTTATCCCGGGCCGTTTGATCTCTGACAATATTATTGCAGCATATGAAACCCTTCATACTATGCACTCTTGCATGTATGGGAGGGTGGGGTACATGGCGGTAAAACTAGACATAAGCAAAGCATACGACCGAGTCGAGTGGTCGTTTCTAGAAGAAGTCATGAAGAGATTGGGTTTTGAGAACAGATGGGTTCAATTGGTGATGAATTGTGTAAAATCGGTGACTTATTCGGTGATTGTAAATGGCTCTCCTGTCGGACGTATCACTCCATCTAGGGGAATCAGACAGGGGGACCCACTCTCTCCATATTTGTTCATTCTATGTGCTGAGGTTTTGAGTACGATGCTACAAAATGAAGAAGTGTCTGGACGTTTGAAAGGGGTCCCAACCTCTTTTAAAGGACTGCGATTAAATCACCTTTTTTTCGCGGACGACAGTCTCCTTTTCTGCAAGGCTACAGAGCAAGAGTGGAACTGTTTAAGAAGGGTCTTGGGAGTTTATGAGGAGGCGTCAGGTCAAAGGTTAAATGATGATAAAACTTCAATATTTCTTAGCAGGAACACAAGTCAAGAAACAAGAAATCGTATTTTGGAGGTAGTGGGGGTCCAAGATTCTCAAAGATTTGATACCTACCTGGGGCTACCGGCATTAGTAGGAAACTCAAGAATGAGAGAATTTCAGAATTTAAGGGATAGGGTGGATAAAAGGCTCTCGGATTGGAAAACGAAATTTCTTTCTAAGGCGGGAAAGGAGGTGCTTATTAAGGCGGTGGCCCAAGCTATTCTTACTTATAGTATGAGCATTTTTTTGCTCCCAAAGGAATTGTGTAAGGAGTTGAACCAATTGATGCAGAAATTCTGGTGGGGGCACAAGGAAAATGACAGGAAAATACATTGGATGAGTTGGGAAAGGTTGGGACGTGCAAAAAATCAAGGAGGTTTAGGGTTTCGGGACCTAGTCTGTTTCAACAAAGCTTTATTAGCTAAACAATGTTGGCGTCTTTTGCAATATCCGGAGAGTATGACGGCACAAATCATCAAAGCCAAGTATTTCCCTAACGGCTCCATTTTGAATGCGAAATTGGGCTCAAAACCGTCCTTTGCTTGGAGGAGTTTTTTGGTAGGGAGGGATTTGCTTGCGGAAGGAATTATATGGCGTATTCGCAATGGTAATTCAGTCCGGGTTAGGCAAGATAAATGGATACCTCGGCCGACCACTTTTTCAGCACAAACGTATAGCCATTGGGTGGGAGAGGATATGGTGGTTGCAGATTTGATAGAAGACAACCCGGTGCAATGGAAAAGGAATTTTATTTTCCAGAATTTTGGGGAAGAGGAAGCGAACGAAATCTGTAACATTCCCCTTAGCCGATTTCACCATGATGATAAAATAATATGGCGAGCGACAAAAACGGGAGAATTCTCGATTCGTAGTGCTTATCACCTTGAGAAGGAAAGGATTGAGAGTCTGAAAGGGGAATGCTCTGAAGGAGCAAAACATGCAGTGATGTGGAAACTGATTTGGAGACTGCGAATCCCAAATTCAACAAAAATGTTCATATGGAGGGCATGCAACAAAATACTCCCAACAAAAGACAATTTGAGAAGGCGTAAGATAATAGAGGAAGCTAATTGTATCCTCTGCTGCGGAGAAATAGAAACCACTCATCATATTTTGTGGGACTGCCCTTCATCCCAGGATGTATGGAGCGTCAGTGGCAGAAAGCTACAAAAAAAACATTCTGGAGGGGTGAATTTCTGTGAGCTGTTTGAGATGCTAATGGAGAGATTGTCGAAGGACGAGCTGGAGCTGTTTGTCATGATCGCAAAGGGCATTTGGAAAAGAAGAAACGGTGTGATGCATGGGGAGCAATTCCAACATCCGGGAGAAGTTGTGAGCCAAGCAGTGGGACACCTTAACGAGTTCCGGAAAGCGAACATGAAGAAAGAAGAAGGTACGGAACTATCACCACCATCAAAGGCAAAATGGGAAGCTCCAGTCATGGGCCTCTTTAAGGCAAACTGGGACGTGGCCATTTCCCAAGCAGAAAATATTATGGGTATAGGGGTCATTATTCGAGATGGTCAAGGAAACGTAATTGCGGCACTTTCGCAACCGGTGAAGTCGATCTATGATCCTGTAACAGCTGAAGCTATGGCTGCACGAAGGGCGGTGGAATTCTGTATTGAAGTGGGAGTTCAAGAGGCTATTTTTGAAGGTGACTCAATGCTAGTGGTGAAGGCGATACAGGACCCACAACCAAGCTGGCTCCCTTATGGTCAGATTATTGACGATATAAAATGGGTTCTAGGTCATCTTCGACGATGGACGATTAGGCATGTGAAGAGAGATGCCAACAATGCGGCTCATGAGCTTTCTAAAGTTGCTACTAGGAATTCAGACCCACAAGTTTGGTTGGAGGAACCACCTAGTTGTATTTCTAATACTGTTATTTTAGAGCAAGAGGCTTTATTTTTGTAAGGCTTAGGCCTATCCTATTTTCTTTGAATGAAATGTTTATCATTTCCCTCAAAAAAAACTTTGAATTGCTCTCAATTAGAACAATTCAGTTAATTTTAGTCGTTAAAAAATATTACCAAAAAAAAAAAAAAACCATATCCATGATTTTCGATTTTTTTTTTAAATTAAAAAAAAAATCGTTTTGAAAGTTGAAATTTTTTTCAAAAGTTAGGGGTATAAACGTCATGTAATATTTAAAATTTGACGGATGGGTCCACATTGAGAGAGCAATTAAAAATTCAAGGGTTCAAAGTGAGAAATTTTAAAATTTGAGGGGAGATTTGTAAAATCGCGTAAAAGTTGAAGGGGTCAAAGTAAAGTTTCTCCTTATTTTTTTAAAAATCTACCATTGAATTTATAGGTGCAGATCTAATGGTAAATTTAAAGAGATGGATAGTAGATAAATAAGAGATAGAGGAGTAGCGTGTCACTTTGAAAATATTATGAACTCAAAGACAGATCTCAGCTGGAATACACCAAGTATTTATTTTGTACCCTTTATTTTTGTCATTTGGAGCCAGTTGTGTTATTTTTTCTTAGGAGTCTAATTACAAACTGCTTTTAATTTTTCTTTATTGTTTGCTTGCTGTAATCTGTTTTGTGTTTAGTGTTTTGCAGCTTTGTAGTTTTCTAGTTGTTGGCATTCCTCTTAAAACAAAAAAAAACACAACACAGAAGGCTGTGGTTGTGTTTGCAAAAGATGAAAACTTTCAGAACTATTTATCCAAAAAAAGGAATCTTGCACAACAAGATATGACTTGTCATCAGGTTGATATGTGTCAACTCAAGTCTAAAAGATTAAACAAAAATAAGTTCTGGGTTTACCTTAGAATACATGAACAAAACCCTTTTTTTTTTTTTTTTAGGCTTCAAAATTCAATCAAAGTTCTGAGTCTTAGTATGTTTTGAAACTGATGAATTAAAGTGGGTTATTTTTGTTAATATATTTTGAGGAGCGTTTTTTGTTTAAAAAGAACACAAAAAAAGGGTGATCAAAGTGGCTGGCGGCCAGTCCTGTGACCACCCTAATATTTTTTTAAGTAATAAGATAGTTCTTACATCTGTAAAAGCTAAGTACACGTTTTGCCAAAATATTATTTATACAAGAGAAAAATGCAGATTTACACAAAATATTTTGTATTGTTTGTTAATGTATTTGTTTCGATGATCCGCCCCTCCTAGGTACATCTCAACCCCCCACACCTGCCCTTCATTCCCTTCCATTTTACTTCCTACTTACCTTTCTTTTTTCAATTTCCAAAAAGTCACATTAAAAAAAAAAGGTAAATAAAATCTTATAAAAGCCATACCAAGACCACACATTGGTTAATACTGTCCTCAGATTTCATTTTCCTCAAACAAATATCAACAAGCCTGAAGCTGTAGAAGCACAAATCCAATGCAAGTCCTTAGGAAGTTCTTTCAAGCAGTTGCTTTCAGCCATTGTAGGGCCTGGTTCACAGCTTGAAATAACCAAAAAACTGATGAAATGAAAAGACATAGAAAAGATCGAAGAAAAAACATGAGGGCATTACTGGAAGACCCTCCCAGAGAGGATAAGGAATATTGGTACTAAACAACAATATATGTCCAAAGACAAATATGTTTGTGGGTCAAGCCTAAATTACTCAACTTTCATGTTTCATGTCATCATCTTTGGCTTTGAGCCAATATTCTGCCACCAACCAGAGAAAGATTATTGGAGGAAAATAATTAAGAAATTCATAATCTAGGTTGTCTATAATCTAAGGTTGTCTAGCTCAGCATTCTTATTTTAGTTTTTTTTTTTTTTTTCACCAATTCTTGGGAATCAATCACAATTTCTGCACATGGGAATCCTGCAGCTAGGCAGAGTTGAGCAAAAAATCAAGAAGAAGAAAATTAAAGAAATGTAAAGATTTTTCATGGGATTATCTTATTTTGCATGCAACAGCAAGAAAGACAGTGAAGGGGGTCCTTATAGTGACGTATACCTTCATCTTTTTCTCACTAATCCAAAACTATTAATTTCTTATCCTTCACCTTTTTCTTTTTGGAATATCTGTTTCTCTGATGTTATTATTTTAATTTTTCCTCTTTTTGTTTGTTTGTTTTTGTTTTTGTTTTTTTTTTTAAAGCTTAATCTTTATACCTCCAAAGAAATTTTACTCCGTATTGTTCGGAGTATTACGGTTTTTACTACAATAACACGTTTGGAACCGACGTAATGGTTTATATGGTATTTATCACGTCATCAACAAAACAACTAGGAAAAATTACTGTTAACCCCCTGAAGTTGGCAACAATTTTCAATTCGACCCCCAAAGTTTCAATTTTTTCAATCAACCCCCCAAAGTTTCAATTTCTTTCAATTTAGGCACTTTTGATTTTGATTTTTTTTTTTTTTTCCAAAATGCCCTCAACAAATCCGGCTAACCCTCAACAGTGATTCCAGAGAAATCTTTCACCGGACTCCGTTGAAATCTGGCAAGCTTTTTTTTTTATCTTCTTCTTTTTTTTTTTTTTTTTTTTT
>CM017325.1:25813023-25835106 GCA_006937295.1 Carpinus fangiana
AAAAAAAAAAAAAAAAAAAAAGTGCCTGAATTGAAAAAAATTGAAACTTTGGGGGGGTCAATTGAGAAAATTGAAACTTTAGTGGTTGAATTGAAAATCGCTGCCAACTTCGGGGGGGTGAAAAGTAATTTTCCCAAACAACTAAAATTCTACCATGTTAGTTTGTAAAAAGATTTTACTAAAAGCGGTAGTATTCCATTTTTTTAAAAAAAAAAAAAAAATTATGGGTGAAAGTTAATAAATTTCTTATAAACTGACATAATAGTTTACGTGACACTCATGTGTATTGTCACATCAGCCACTAAAAAATTAAATTTGCATGTCAAATTTTTTTTTTCACTCATATCATGCCGCATGCGGCTGAATTGTCACGTGAGTTTTTAAAAGAAATATAATAAAAGTTATTATACTTCAAATATTTTCTAAAAAAATCAAAATTTGCAAAACAACAAGAATAAGGGAATAGAAGTAGAAAATTAGGAATTCCTCATTCATTTTCGTTTATAATATTTCTTAGCCCTCATTGAAAAATATGAAGAAGAAGAAGAGGAGCAATTGGACAAGAGAATGTTATGGGCAGGGTACCCCAGCAATCACCTCATGAGGGGTGACCAAGTGTGGTGTTTCAAATGTCGGCAACATATTTTCACTTGTCTCTTTCAATTATATTCCAAAAACCCAACAAAATAATTTTTTTTAAAAAAAAAAACTTTCTTGGAAATAAAAATAAGTTATTTTATGAAAATTTTATATATAATTATATTTAACGATATACACGATGTCACATCAATACGTGACGTTGTATATAGAAATAGTATTAGATAGATAATATAAAATCTTAATCTTGGATTTATTAGCTAGGCACCAAAAACATGCATGCCCTTTGAGTTTAGGGCCAACGACGTCCAAACAAGCCACGTGTTGGAAGCCAATCAGGATTGAGTTTGGACCCTCTCCGCACGTGCAATCGCTAGGACATGTTTGGGAAACAAAACCTAGGGGAACGTGCAATTGTCAGCTGCCAAGCCTGCCATGCACCTTTGCTTCCTCGTGCCTCCTTATGCTCATTCAACCTCTTGCTTTCTCACGTGCTCCCTCTCTTCAACTACTCTGAAATTTCTCTCATTTTTATTTCCTTTTATACAAAAAAACACAAACATTCAAATATATATATTGTTCTTGGATTTGTGTGCCCAGACCTTTTTTCCTCTGTCAAGTCAAGTTCAACATGTAAAATATTTAATTGAAATCATAAACGAAGCTAGAAAATATTATGGGTAGGGGTCAAGGCATAAGCTTGGAAAAAAAAAAGGCCATGGCATAAATTTATTTATTTTTTATTTATCAGCTAAAGTGGTGGTACGCTCAATAACTCAAGAAAAATCTCAAAGTGACTAGGTATACACTAGGATATAAACTAGAAGAAAGAAAGAAAGAAAAAATTAAAGACCTAGATTGAAAATCACACGAAGAAGAAGCAACAACCATAAGACGAGAACATAGTGAGTTTAAACTGCGTTTAATATAAAAGTAAATTACTTTGTATTACTTTTATGTTACATATTGCGTTTTTTTCATTAATTTTTTGTTTGGAAAATTAAATTAGTATAAGAAAGTAGACTCTAAATTTAAAATTTAAGGTTCTTATTGTAGACTTGTGCTTGTTTAATGAGATTTACAACAAAATGCTCAAGAAAGATAAAATTTAGTGGGCATGACAAAATCTCAAATGGGTAACCAGCTTACTGGGTTAGAGCAAAAAATAAGGTTACTACAGTTTTTAATGGGTAAGGGCAAAAAGATTTGATAATGAGTAACCAGCTTTTAGGTTTTAATATGTATGGTTCAAAAGATTTTTTGGGTAGGAGCAATACATCCAAAAATTTAATGGGTGGAGCAAAAATTTTTATTGGGTAAGGCCGAAAACATTTATAGGTAGGACCAACAAAATTGGGTAGGGCCAATTTTTATTTTTTCTAGCTTGGGTAAGGGCCAAAGACTTAAAAACTAAAATTTGACCTTCAACTTCTTTTTTTTTTTTTTTTTCTTTTTTTAATCTCAAGAAATGAGTGTGGGGGGATACGGCCCCCTTCTTTCCGTCCCTAATTGAAATTTAGTAAATTATAGAGTCCAAATTCAAATTCATAACATCTGCTATGATACCGTATTAAGCTTATAAGAAAAACATACTTAATTATTTATAATCTTCATTCTCATTCATAGAATGGACATCTTGGATAAGATTTTCAAAGAATCATATTTATCTTTTATTTCTTTTTTTTTTTGAAGTAGATTTTTTTCTTCTCCACCCACTTTTTAACTTCTAAATTGCCATGATGATTGGCTTTGATATTTATAGTCACAGATAAAACAACACTTGAAGTGCTATGAGATAATCAACTAGTCTAAAGATAACAATTGTCCATTTAGCAAAAGTCTTATCTTCTTAGCCAACTTTACTTTAAAAGCATTTCTGTCTTATGATATGGGTTATGAAGTTTATTAAGCCAACCAATTGGTATGCTTAGACTGAAAACTGTCTGACCTAATTTAGTCTAGGCAACCATAATGGAATTATATTCGAAGTCAAGAAAACACTACCTCTTAAGAACAAACCTTTATTAAAGTTCAAGAAATAGTTACTTATTTGTCCATGTCTTTCTTCCTCCCGAGTCCATTCCATAAATACTAGCACTCAGTTTTGCCGACAAGAAAACTCTCACCTGGTCAATGTTTTATTTATGGGATGTGTTAGGAGTCAATTTTTTTTACACATCTTCTTGTCCGCATATTATTTTTTAAATTCACAATTGAATCTATATGACTCACTTGAAAATTTTACAAATTTAATGGTCGATTTATACATATATTATACTTAAATGGAGAAGAGATGTGTAGGGGAATGAAATCACACATTTCTCTCTTCTTCTTTTTTTCAAAAAAAAAAAAAAAAAGCCCCCGTAAATGGAACGGCTCCTTTCCTCCTATGTAGGTCAATAAAAAATAATTATTATTATTGAGGTCAAATTCGTACTAAATACGGTGAATATATAAGCAGTAGGTCCGACTCAATTTATTTGCCTAACCACCCTTTTTCTTTTGTCAAATTTGTACTCTCCAATAGACTGCACCACCATTAATAGGAATAACTTATTCTCCTAAAATCATGAATAATAATTCTTCTAAAATTTGGGGGAATAGGTATTTCATCAATAATGGAATAGTTCTAAAAATAATATTCTAAAAAAAACAATTTGTTATTCTCATTCCATTCGTCCTCGTAGGTGGCCGACCACCGCAATTGAACCTCATGTGGTTGCTTCAACCACTTTTCAATTTGCCATTTGGTGGTTGTAACCACCAAATTGGCGCTCATCGCTAGCCACTACTCAATCTTTTCAATTTTCTACCACAACTCAAAACAGCCCATCATCAGTCATTGTTCGACCCGACATACTACTGATAACGATATTCGACTATCCTCCGCTATCTTCGACTACCATTTGCCACCATCCCTTGTGGCCCTCCGCTATTTTAGACTTTTAGTCATTGCCTGACCCAATTCATCGTCCGCCAAACTGCCACCTTAGTAGTGAAATGAGGTGATGGTAGCTGAAGACAATAGAGGGCCGCATTGGCGCATTGGACATCAACAAATAGTAGCTCGGTGGCCCAAGACGTGAAGGACCTTCGAATATGGTTGTTGGTGGTAGTTCAAGTCAAACGACGATGAGCTGAGGCGGGTGGTGGTCGACAATTGGCAAGGTCAGGCGGGAGGTGGCTAGTGGAGGGCTAAGCAATGCCCGATGGTGAGCTCTAATCTAATGGTCTTACCACCCCGTGCAGTCATTGGGGGTGGCGCCGACTAGAAGAAGTCTTGTGTATTTTTAGGGAACCCTACTCAAACTAACATTTGATTTGCAATGTCTCATCCCCTCCTTTGAACTAAACTACTAAGATTGCATCAACATCTTCTCAAAACTACAACAAATTTGCAATGTCCTTCGAATGATAAAAATACCCTTAGTAAAATATCAATTTATTATTATTATTATTTTTTTAAGTTGCGACTGTCGTGGGTAACCACCAAACCCTTTTTTTTCTTTCTTTCTTTTTGAATTTATAAAGCTATTTTTGTCTTATTGAATTTTTTAAGGGTATTTTTGTCTCTTTTTGAGACAATGGGTACATTGCAAATTTTTGGTAGTTTGAGAAGGAAGGGGGACATTTAGGGCTAGCAATTCGGGTTGTCGTGTCGGGTTCGGGTCCGATCCGATTATGACCCGATACAATTATGCTCGACACGACACGACACGATTAATTAAACGTGTCGAACCCTCGACCTGAACACGACACGGTCCATAAACGGGTAATACGACATGAACCCGTTTATATAAACTTGTCGTGTCATGACACTCGAACCCGACACCGACACGACCCGAATGTAAATTTATTTTAATTTTTAACTTTTTAATAGCAAAATCTTAGCAACCAAAGTAACAAATACAATGTTCTTTTCTCTAATAACACATTCTTCTTTCTCAAATGCAATTCAACAAACTCTAAAGCAAGCTAAATGAAAAATATAAAAACAATTTGTTACAATAAACCGAAGGGTATACAACAATATAATAAAATATTTTTAGATGATTACAAGTCTAAATAAAGCAAAAGAACCACAAGACAGCCTCCATTGATAGTGAATAGTTTTTAGTTTTTACACTTTTATAGTTTTAAGCTTTTAATTAAAATTTAAAAAAATTAAAAAGAGAGAGAGAGAGAGAGAGAGAGAGAGAGGCTATATGGGTCAACCCGTGACCCGGCGGGTTGACCCGACGCGGCAAGCTAAACGGGTCAACCCGCGAACCCGATGGGTTGACTCAACACGACTATAAACGTGTCATAAACGGGTCGACTCGTTCATGACCCGAACCCGATTAAACCTAACCCTAACCCGGATTACGCGTGTCGTGTTTGTGTCGGGTTCACGTGTCACGGGTTAAATTGCTAGCCCTAAGGACATTGATGCAATTTTCAAAGTGACAATGTCTCAGTCAAAGGCGTTAGTTTGAGAAAGTATGTTACTGTATATTATTTTTCTTTATATTTTAAGAAATTCGGTCGAAATATGATTAAGAAATTTGATCAATATTCTTATCATGTTATTATCAAATGAATGAATAAGAATGATCAGTAATACTCAATTCTTTCTGTAAATAATAATTATTATTATAGGGTACCAAACATAATTAGACTGATGAATGATGGAGATTTTTGTTTTCGTGAGCAAAATGAAGGTTAAGTTTGAACTAATTAAAGGGAAGTTGTGTTTGTCGTTACAGGGAGGTTCATACACTGCAATTTCCACACAAAACATTAAATGCATGTTCTCGTGTCGCGCCTACAGGACGTGTTCACTGGTCAGAGCATCCAATGGTGTCCCGGAAAACATGGTGTTTTCTTCCGGCCGGCCGACAAAAAACCTTAATTGGTCGGTTTGTCACCGCCACCTCATTCTATCCCTTTCACTACTACTAGTGCCCATTTACAAATTTTATTATTATTTAAAAAAAATTTACTATTGATTGAAATTCAAATAATTATGCATAGCACATATTATGCTTTTTTTTTTTCTAATTAAAAAGGCTGGAGGCGTTCTCTCCTTAAACCTAATCCTATCAAGACATTAATAAGATTCATGGTAGTTTACACTAATCAGACAAGAAGATTTCATTGCGAGATTTAAACTCATGTCTTAATCTATATACTTGATCACTTTGAGATTTTCTTGGGACTACTGAATCGCAGCCTATATGGTGTAGAAATTATGATGTTATTGCTCAAACAAAAAAATATTGGACGTAATGACTACACTTATATTTAGAGTTTGTTTAAAATTGCATTTGAGAAATATAATTCTTAAGTTAAAATATTTTTTGACAAAGATTTTATGAATTTTTTTAGTGTTAAAAGTATTTTTAAGTCCCTTAAATACACACACCCAACCACCCAACCGCCCTTACTATATTTGTTTCATCGTCTTCCACTATCTTTTACCATAAATAGCTTAGGGATGGATATCAAGACATGTATAGTGATGTAGAGTCTTTATCTTCTTCTTTTAGTACTGCCTACTGATGTACAGCTCACCAACCTCTTTGAGTATTTATAATCTTCTAATTAAATTTACTTTAGAGCTTTCTTACAATTAAAGTATTCTTCTGAATTAATTGCGTATCAACCATATATATATATATACACTCTGGACTTTGGCATTGTTTAATGAGTGATATTATGGGTATTATTGCTTTTATTACAAGTTTCTTGTAAACCGACAAAACTGTTCACATGTTACTTACTATATTAATCATTAAACACTTAAGTTTTCCTGTTAAATTTTCTTGATTAATTTTTCTATCCATATGCCACCGCGTGGTACTTATACAGACTGTGATCACATAAATTTGTAAAGACATATATGGTAAAAATTGTAGTACCCAAACATTTTCTTTAGTTAGTTAATTATCCCTAATGTTAATTTGACTTATAATTAAAGGGCATGTAATAAAAGCACATTCACTTGCACATATGCCAGCAATTTAAACAGTAAATATGAGATAGCTTTTGTAGGATCCATTTGCTCAAACAAATTTCATCTGCCCTTAAAAATTGTTACACATTTACCACTCGAATTATTATTAACAAACTAAATGTGAACATCCTCGGTTCTTATTTATTTAAGGTGCCAGGTTATTAAATTAAAAAAAAAAAAAAGAGTTGTAATTTGAAAACTACATCACTGTCATTAGCTGTTTCATTAAATTGTCATTATTTTCTTAATTTTTTTTTTTGGTTTTTTGTTTTTTTAAACAAATTTTGCATAAACCAGAGTTAATTGCGACCACCCACAGTTAATTAGGTGGCAAGTAGTCATGTTTTGATTGAAGCCCATCTTTTTCGTTAACGTGAATTTACATTATTCTTGGGCTCCACAGTGACTCATATTTTGAATTTCACCCTTATTTTTCCATTTATTTTCAATTGTGAATTGTCCCTAAAAACCACCTTACGTCCTTACTAGTTACCCCTATCCCTAACCAAAAGTCAACCTAAAAAGGTATATCATTACTCTTTAGTGTTATTTCTGAAACAAAAATAATAATAATAATAATAATTCAAAACGTTACCAAAAAAATAAAAAATTAATAATAATTCAAAACTCTCTGTACTCTCTGGCAAATTTTCCAATTTTTTTTAAATAATAAAAAAACCAAAAATAAATAATTTTATGTAATTCTCATTAATTTTTTTTTAAAAATAATAAAAAATTATTAACTCTCATATAACTAAGTTGATATGATAGATTGTCAGTATTCATAAGTCTCTGGACCAACTTTTATTAAAAAATAAAAAATTAAGGGCTGATGAATATTATCACATCAATCTATAAAGATAGAATACAAGTTAAATATTTAACATTATAAAAAAAGAAAAATAACAAAAGAGTAGGAGTCACCTCTCGGAGCCACCCCTCTATTAGGGGTGATCGTACGATTAGAGGGGTGGCTCACAGTCATTGTTTTTTTTATTAATTATGTAATAAGAATGTCATATAGCATTTTTCACATTATTCTCATTGTTATTTAAGAAAAAATGGACAAAAGTCTTAAATTTAAAATTTTTATAAACTCAT
Organism: Carpinus fangiana; assembly: GCA_006937295.1. NCBI lineage: Eukaryota > Viridiplantae > Streptophyta > Magnoliopsida > Fagales > Betulaceae > Carpinus > Carpinus fangiana. Next base: position 25,820,717 of record CM017325.1, read on the forward strand.
GTCTTAAATTTGCCAAATTACTCTTAAAAAAAAATTACCAAATTAAAAACCGAGTCTTAAAACATAAAATAGTAAAGAGTAATATTACTTTTCACATTAATTTATCACACTCATTTCATATTGCTGACATGACATATTTTAAGTGATTAATATAAAAAGTCACTTAAAATAACCACGTCATTGAGGGATTCTAAAATAATTTTCCTCTTTTTTATTATTGATTTTCGCCTCAATGGTTATGCTTACCCAAGATCATAAGTGCTTGAACTTTTATTATGTTTTGGTAGTGACAGCACTTAATCTTTTATTTAATATATGATTTTCTTTTATATAATAGGATCTAAAATATAATCTCACAAAATCTTGTATCCTACCCCCATCATAGGCATAAAATTAAACCGCACATAAAAATCTTACCAACATCTGTCTTAATTAAGTTTTAAGGATGCCTACGTATGCATAGTATCAAACTCTTTTTTAATGCAAGAGGTGGTTGACGGTAAGAAAAAACAAGTTATTTTTATTTTATTTTTTTAATTTCCTTATATTGTATTTTTTTTTTTTTTCTCAAATTATAATTCCATTTGTAGATATATATTTTTTAGATCTTAAATTTAAGCAATTAATAGTTGGAAAACATACAAATATCAAAAAGAGAAATGCTACGGTCCCTCCTAGTGTTTGCCTGATCTTACAAGAATATTATTTTCTAAAACAAATATAAGTGACTCGTGTGACAAGTTTAACATCCACGTAGGATCAGAAGAACACCAAGAGAAACCGTAGCATTCTTCTATTAATAATTCATGTAGAATCATATGCTTTAAAGACACGAGCTTGAAAGAAAACTCGTCTGTTAAAATTTTCTTATTCCGTCTTTTATTTTCTATTATTAAAACAAAAACATTAACAAACAACTCAAAACGTTCAAAATTGTTTTAAAACACTTTATCAAACAAAAAAACAGTTTCTTACCAAAAAAAAAAAAAAAAGGAAGAATAAAAACATAATTTATGTGATAATATATATAATAAACACATAAATTGAGGAACAATTATCTATTTATGTAAATATTTGGTTTTTATTGGTTTTCAGAAAAAGTAGAGGAGAGAATGGTAGTTATTTAACCGTGCGTATTTCCCTGAAAAATCGTAGAACCGTATGTATATTCGCCACCTAACCGTATATATCTGTCTCTCCACACAGAGAGTGACCCGACCTTGAAATGGGTTTGAAACTCACTGGCGTGAAACGCTTCTGAGCCTTCAATTCCTCCAAACTTTCAAAATCCCATAATTATTTAACGCAGAAAAAGAAAAGAAAAAGAAAAGAAAAGAAAAGGAAAATGAAAATTACCAAAAGTTCCAAAGTTTGAATCCGACAGATCCAGTTCGGATCCTCCGATCCGTTGTCAGCATCTTCATTACCTTCTCTATCTCTCTAGCGTAGATCTTTCGAGGCTTCTTGGCAAATCTCTGTGGCTGAATCAATGGAGATTTGATCATTGCACGCTTTTCGAGGTGAGCGTTATTGTTTTGAAGTATCTTGCGCTTCCGTTTGGTTGCCGAGGAAATGAACGGAAGCGGAAGAAGGTTCTGAATCTAATGGTTTCGCTTGTGCTTGTTTTTTGTTTTCCAAAATCCAAGTCCGAGTAATCTCGACTGAGATTCGGAGTGTTGTTTTCTCTTATTTACTCTGCAAACGAGCAGTGAGTTGATTTTTGTGAAGAAGATTTGTTGCATGTTGGTCTATATAGTAGATCAATGTGAAACGATAGTTTTTTGTCTTCGGAAATGTGCTTGCGTTTTATGGTTGATTTGGAAATCAATTTTCTTTTACTGTGTTTGATTTGCTTCCATCTTGCTTATTTGGCTCCGTTGTTTAATTTTAGAAGTTTCATCTGACGCGATTGATTGGTGTCTTAGTTGCGCCGCTAATTGGATATATATTGGTTGCTTGCTGAGAAAGTGGAGGAGAATAAATATGAAATCCAAGTTTAAAATTAGGTTTTTGTCCACTCGAGTCTCATATTTTTGTACATCTTGCATTCTTCTCTTACACTTCGCAGTGGCCAAGTGAGGTTAAATGGGTAGCTTGTACACTGATGTGGTGTATTGGTTTGTTATTAATGCCCCAGTTTTTTAACTTATGTTTATTTGTTAACAGAGGCATCTAACGCATCATGATTACCACATGATCTGCTGGACAGAATTCACGTATTTGATAGTTTGTGTGTTGGGTTTGAAAATTTAAACGATTTGTTTTTCAAGCAAGATAGTGCGGGAGACACGAGCTCATATATTCCATTTGGGAAGAGAAGATTATGCTAGATCTTTTTTAGGGTTATCAGCTTGTAGATTTCCTGTCATATATGTTTATCTTGTTTGCACCTTGTTGTTTTTGAGTTCTCCTTAATGTCCTCAATGGTTAAGCTTATACTTATATCTGTCTTTACTTTTTTTTAGTATCCTTGGATTGATGGACTCAGAGAATCTTGTACCCATTGATGGGCTTGAGGCAAACCATCAGAATGGCATGCACGAGCACCTTCCTGCTTCTGGAGAGGATGGTAATGTTCCAGATAATGTAAATGGGACTGTCAGTAAAAATTCAGGGACTGCTGTGCCAAATGGGAATTTAGAGAATGTTGTCAAATTGGATGGTGATGCAACTATTAACTCATCTACTGGGGAAATCAATGAGGGATCAAATGTTCCCTCCACATCTAAGGTAGGCGGTTATTATTTTGTCTGGTGGTTTGATAAATCAGCTCTTCTAATTTGAATTCAACCTGTGTGCCCATGTAATAGGACGGGGAAGTGAAAAATGCAGATCATTCAAAGAAATTCAACCCTCATAAGGCTCAAAGCAAGAGCAAAAATGAGAAGCCCCCCAGCCTGAAAGGTGCTACAGCAGCTTTGGCGATGAAGAGCAATGATGGAAAAGATGTTGACCAAACATCCACTTCAAATGGTTCGTTTGGTTTGAATTCGCGCCCAAAACAGCCTTCTAAAAGCAGCTCATTTAATGACAGGCAGGTTCAGTTAGCCAAGGTAATTTAGTGTCATGCTTTTGTAGAATGGTCTTTAGTTGATTCAGCATACCACTTGTATCGCTTCATCTAGGTTGATTCTTCGTTACCATCTCTGTGGTTGCTGATAATCATTTTCACTCTGTATTTGCTTCTAACAGCAATCTGGAAAGTCTGATGCAGTGTTGTCTGAAGTGGGCATGTATGTATTTCTTGTGCCCTTATGATTCATTTTCTTGTCTAAGCCTTATGCGTTGGAGCTGTCTTGCTCCAAATTTACATTAATGTTGAGTTTGTGAGACAGGATGTAGGATGCTCTTGCTGACCATCTAGTTTGAAATGTTTGATTTATTTACTATTTCTTTTTTACTTTGATATTAATTTCCAATGAGGTTAATTGATAAGCTATTTTCTGTGGCTGTTTGTAAACTTTGATTTCCTGGATACAGGGATAAGGCAAAACTGAAGCCCTTGAAAAAAGGATCTGGCAGTAAAGTTGAAGACCCAGAACCTTCCTTGTATCCTTTGCTTTTCGAATGTGTTTCTCTTCTTCTGTGGTTAGAAAAGGAATGTACTGGGCTTCATTGACATTTATGGCTTATCATAATATACCGATATCTGTTTGTTTTTTCTTAATTACTTCATAGAAGTCCCACAGAAGTAGATGGCAAACCTCGCAAGGTCGGTGCGCTTCCAAACTATGGCTTCAGCTTTAGGTGTGATGAACGAGCCGAGAAACGGAAAGAGGTTAATTTTGAACTTGTCCCTTCTTCAATTACTATGTCTTCTCCCGCTGCATCTATGCTCATATATGTATACAACTATTATGTTGTGCAGTTCTACACTAAACTTGAAGAAAAGATTCATGCTAAGGAATTGGAGAAGAATAACTTGCAAGCCAAGTCCAAGGTGGTACTTTTGTAGATCTGTGGTAAAAATGCTGTTTGTATATACTATACGATCTCACTATGCCAGACTTTCTATTTCTTTGCAGGAAACACTAGAAGCTGAGATTAAGATGCTCAGGAAGAGTTTGACCTTTAAGGCAACACCCATGCCAAGCTTCTATCAGGAGCCTCCTCCTCCTAAGGTGGAGTTGAAGAAGGTAAGTTTTTATATTTTATGACAATAGTATCTAGCGTAAAGCATTTTTTTCTGTCCATAACTTGAAACATGCCATTGTACGGCAATGTATTAACAAACTCACTAGCTTGTTTTGGTGTACATATTCAAGTTCCTTTGCATGGAGTAGCAGGGGCTTTTTGCTGCTGTTGGGTTTTCCACATTAACTGCTTACATATGAAAGATACTGATGGGTTGAAATAAAGTTTTCTTTTTGTGTGGTAAAATGATCATAGTAAGAGGCTTGATACTGTTGTACATAAAAAAAGCTAGTTAATTCCTGCCCTTAGGACAGGATATTAGCACAAACAACATGTGATACCAGATACATTCTCTATCTAAATTATAGGGGCATGCTTGTTTGTATGATTTGTAAGACCTATACAAGCTTTTAAGTTACATGTTTGTGTATTGTAAACCCTAAGGGGTTGGCTTATTGGTTGGACAGCCTGGGGCTTTGAGTATGCTTCTCAAGGTCTTAAGTTCAAAACCCATTGAATGCAAACTGCTTCTTGTGGCTATCGGACTGAGGGTTCACCCCTTAAATTAATCGAGTTGCATTTCCGGGAAACTCCTTGTTGAGAGCTTGTACACCCCCGGGATTAGTTGGAGCGAAACTTTGGATACCCAGTGCCAAATAAAAAAAAAAGTTTTTTGTATTGTTTCCTAAGTTGCTTTTTAAGATTTTGCAGTTGGGGACCCAGAAAAGGGGAAAAAACAAAAGCTATGTTTGCCAATGCACTGTATTCTTGTTCAATTAGAAGCACAAAACACTTACCAAAATACATCAACAATCATAACCAAAAGATTTTTGAGTTGGGTGTGCCTTGGATGCTAATTTTTTTGTAAGTTCTCAATTTGGGATTGCACACTGAGCTTGTCAGGATAAGGTTGTGCTAGTTGCATTGCTTTTTTATTTTTTAATGACTGCCTTGTAATGGATAGCGCCAAATGGCATATAAGTTTCTCTGTAAAGAGTCTCAGCTGGAGTACCTAATTAAGAGTGAAAAGCTGTGTCAGATTTTACAATAGAATTGGTGCTAGTAAAGGTAATTAGGATTCCATGGGTGTGTCTTCCTACTATTTTTATATGCTAGACGTTCTGAACGTGTTCCATGAAATCTGTAGCTGCTGACACAGGATTAATGTTGTAGGCCCCTTTGAACTGTTCCAAGTATTTTTGGCTCTTTCTTCTTTATTTTAGTATTCTTTTTGTTTTCTTCTTGGCATATTATTTACATGAAATGGATAGTATTGGTGTTGACATGTTATCAGATAGCATTTGTAACTTCTGACACTGGACTGTTGTTTTAGGCGCCTTTGAACCGCTCTAAGTATCTTTGGCTCTTTCGTCATTTTTATATTATTTATCTTTTCTTGTTGACATATTTATTATATAAATACAATGATAGTATTGGGGCTGTATCTGGTGATTGTAAGTACCTTTTATTCCTGGCAACCTGTGTGTTAACAAGTCAGTTGTTCAATTTAAGGATTCTTGAGGCACACAGTAACAGTGTGATCCCATTTTAGTTTTCCATTTTGGAGTCATTATTTCTATTAATCCATGGCCTTATCACTCTACTATAGCGCTATTATATTACTTCATATGGTTGCAAGAAGACATAAGAAAACTAAGTATAAATGTGGAACGTTATAGTAATCATTTTGATCCTTAACTGATGTAAGATTCTAGATTCTTACTGAATCTTTTTTCTTCAGCCTACTAGAAGTAATGCTGGAAGCATGAATAATGTTGGAATGGTTTATTTTCCTTAATTGAGATATTTCTTATCACTTATCCACCATTAAAACAATCAGCCAGGAGTTTTGCTTTCTGACTTATTTTCCAGGGAATATCTTATTAGTACTTTGTCATGGTTCCAGACTAAATAATATTAACTTGTAAGTAGCGAATTTTTAGGCCATCTGGTTTGCGGCTTTATGTTTGTGAGTTTCCCTGTGGGTGGTTTTTTTCACGGTATTTAATGGATACCTAATGTTAAATTTGATGATCTTATTTGCTGCCCCTGTCTGCTATGTGGCAGCATCAAATCTTTACTGGTTTTCTTTTCAGTTAGCATGTGGGATTTTTATTCTATTGAAATTTCCTTTATTACTTTGAAGCAGATACCAACAACAAGACCTAAATCTCCCAAGCTTGGCCGAAAGACTGAAGGGAACAGTGGCAGTGTTAGGATAGGTCGGCTAAGTCTGGACGAGAAAGTGTCCAAGGAAAACCCTGCCAGAGGTCTTTCTCCCATCCAACCAAAGAAGCCCCAAAGAAAGTCTCTTCCTAGACTGCCTTCTGAGAAGACCACTTCATCCAATGCAACAACTAATGCAGCAGAAAAGACCACTTCATCAAAAGCTACGCATGGGGAAAAGACCGCCTTATCCCATGCAATGAACGAAGAAAAGACCATCTTGCGCAACACAACAAACGAAGAGAAGACTGCCATATCCAATGCAACAGATGAAGTGGAGATTGATGTATCCAGCGTAACAAATGGTCCCCCATCCATTGCTCAAGAGCAGGAGGAGGCAGTTACCACAGCCGAGGCAGGTGAAACTATGGCACATCAAGATTATGTGGTAGAAGAGCAGCCTCAATCTGTCTTGATTCAAGAACCGACACCATTGGAGCATTAAAAAAAAAAATGCATCAATAGAATGGGATGTGCGCATACGGAGCCCGTCTAGTTCCTGAAAATAAGAGGTTTAAGACCTGAATTATTTGACGATGAAGGCATCAAGGATTTTCATTATGGTTTGTGATGTCGTCCTGTCCATAGTCAGCAGCATTGGTCATTTTGTGTGCTTGCTTTCACGGTTGAGTTTGCATTCCAGCTTGCAGCACTGTATGTAACTATTTGTCAGGTTGTTGTTACTTTAATCTATAATTGTTCAAGAATGCGTTAGTTGCCTGGTCTTTGGAAATATTTAGGGAAAATTTTGGGAGAATTTGCCATTAGATATAGTTCAGGATGGAATATAGTGTTTGTTTAAGCCTTTTCTGTTGAACAACTGGGGGTATTATTGTTAACGGAGGCTGATTTTGTGTTGGGACTTTGATGACTGTTTCAACTTGTTCCTTGTTTTGCATCATTTATAAATCTCGCTACAAATAAGGTGGGTTTGATTCGTAGGATCCAAGCAAGGAATATGGTCCATTTCACGTTATTATTCATTTTCTTCTCTCCTTTCCCTCCTCCATTCCGAAAGTTTAGGATCTTTGTGAAGATTGAACATGAAGAGTGTAGAAGTAGAACAAAGAAGAGTAGAAGTAGTGTATGCAATTTTTTACGCGATTCGTCACAAAATTAACGTGTTAGGATTATAGAGTTTAATTTGTTTAATTAAATAGATTATATTATAATAAATTTATATAATTTTATATTTATGTCTCAATTCGATACATCAGATTTAAAGTTGATAATTCTTCTTGGGATGACCTGTTAACTCTATCCGAACCAAACATGAGACTAAGATCCAACATAAAAAATTAACAGTTAATTAAAGAGTAACTTGTTTAATTAAATGAATTTGGATTACACGAACCAAACGAGTAGAAGAGGATGAGATAGACAATGCAGCCAAGCAATAGAGACAACAGGGGGGAAGCCAAATATCTTTTGGAATAGGATTAGATAGGGAAATCACAGGCCACAGGAAAAGCTGAGTTGAAAACATCCGTGAAGGGCAAGGAGGAGAGCTAACCTTCAACACAAGACAAGAATGGTACGGGGGGAATGGGAATGGGGATAGAGATGGAGATAGGAATCTGTAACAGGATAAGGAACCCTTAAAACATTCCTGGATAAAAAAGTTAAAAATCTTAAAATTAGACATCTCTCTTGGGCCTTGGCTGTGTAATAATTAATATATGGTTTAAGGCTTTAAGCTGGAGGAGGAGCCGCCAAAACAGGTGTCGGAGGACATCCTCGGGATACATTGGCCGGAGATGTACATTTCAGAGTACCGCTTATTCCATAATCTTCCTGCTCATCATCATCATCTTCTTCTTCTTCTTCTTCACCGGCATCCCAAAGATATTTAGCATATGAAGCCAGAACATAACTGCATCCACAAACGAACCATATTTCTTTTTATATTTACAACATCAACATTGAAGATCTACCAAACCCAGTTGATAAAAGATATGCAGACATATTTAAAGGAAGTCGATGAAAAAACACCCAAATTTTTCTGTCATTGTTTTTACCAGTCATGAGGGGAAGAGTGAATGGCTTGATCAAAGTAGGACTGAGCACGGGGAGCATCCTTGTGTCTCTGCCATATCAAATCCCCGTAGAGACACAATACATTTGAATCGCTGGGTTGAGCCAGAATTGCTCTTTCACAGTACTCTTCAGCCTTCACAATATCACCTCGTACCTGAACCCAGAAACCTCAAATAAATCACACCAAAAAAAAAAAAAAAAAACAAACAAACAAACAACAAAAAGAGATGACAAAATGAAGCCAAAACGACAACCCAGAAATGAATTTAATCGTTTGATTTACCTCTTTTAAAAACCTGGCATAGTTTCCGAGGAGGAGAGCGTCACCGGGGTAGGCTTCGATCATCTTCTGGTAATACCCATCCACGCTCTCACTCCCATTATTACCCCATTCCCGTTTCCCTTCACTCCCATCTCCACCACCGCCATTCCTACCACCACCGACACCGACACCGCCGCAGCCACCATGACACCCTTCATCCAATCCCAGCGAGCCCCTCAACGACGCCGTTGCCATCCTCGGTAGACCCCGACTCCAGGGCCTGAGGTTGCCTTCCGACGTCGTTTTACAGGTCTTTATCGTCGACAGAGACATAGATACGGACCGGGTGATCGTGAACCGGTGACCCACATCCGATTCCGGTGTCAAGATCGGCGCGGAAGCGCTTTTGAGAAGCATTTTCTTATTTATTATTATTATTATTTCTTATTTCTTCGGTCTTTGATCTTTGAATGTATTTTGTTCAGCAGGCATTTTATAGAAGGTGGAAGACACGTCGGATAATTCTCGGCTCGTTGATCGATCGAGCGGTGAGACGGAAAAGTCACAGTACGGGAAACACGTGCTCTTTGTAAGCACGCGTCATTGCGTGGGGAGGGCCCTCCTCGTAGCCGGTTGACTCTCTGCGCAACGCCGTTAGATTTAACGCTTCTTGCTGAGTTGGCATGCTTTATTTATTTTGTTTCGGTAAAAATGTACTTAAAAATGAACGCCGAAATGCAAGGAAATATGTTTTTCTTTGGTAAATATTCCTAAATTTGTAAGTCTGTTATTAAGAATGTACGTGTTAATAAGTTATAAAAATATTTTTCGTTTGCCATTACACATATAAATAACTATTTTCTCAATATATTTTTTACAAATACTCATATATATAAAATTCAGTTTAAAGGAAAATTTTGTCTATATATATAACATGAAAATTAACGTGAGTGACCAACCACCCACTATATTTTTTAAGGAAATATTAGTTGTTTTTTTAGTGTTCTCTTAAATGTGGTGTAGCCTTTAAAATCACCAATAGATTAAAAGTCAATAATGATAATTTTAAATTTAATGATGATTTTAAAAGTTACATCACAGTTTGGAGAATATCAAGAAAATACTAGAAGAACACTTATCATTTTTCTATTTTTTATTTCTTTTTTTTTTAAAAAAAAAATTTATTGCTTAATATGAGTTGAAAAAACAAATAGAGTTTTTAATAATTTTGATTCAATTCCAGTTTAGAGCATGTGTATTGTTCGTTGTTACAAAACTATTCAATTTCTTAATAGAATACAAACCAAACAAGGTCTCAATTTTTTTTTTTTTTTTTTGTTTCCTCCAAATTTTAAGGGTATTGTTTGTCTTTTTAAGAGACAAAAGGATACATAACAAATTTTTGGTAATTGAAAAGGAAAAATGCTTCATTTTTTTTTTTCTCTCATTCTTCTTCCATCCTCCCACTTATTAAAATTATTATTGATTATGTGAGACTCATGTAGGTCTCACATATGACCCCACAACTCCAATGATAATTTTGAGAAAGAAAAAAAAAATGAGGAGAGGATGTATAACACATCTGGTTTGGAAGACATTAATGTAATCTTTAGTTCAGAAAGACATTACAAATTAAGTGTGAGTGTTAATTTGAGTAAGTATATATATATATATATATATATATATAATCCTACCTAGTTTATAAAAGTGATATATATCCATTGAACATGTGAGATGTACATACTTTTTTAATAACAGGGATAAAGTTGAAATAAATTTTAAGGTTAAATACTTAATACCCCCTAGGGTTTCATTTCTTTATTTTTTTTTCCTCATAGGTTTTGATAAAGACCAAATTGGTCATTTTGTCCATTGACCGTTAGTTGACTTAACGGAAATCCATGTCACTAACATGTGGACTAATTAAAATTCGACACTTGGCATAAGTGGCCACGTTATCAGTGATGATGTGGCCACCTAATCAAATTTTTTATTTTAAAAACATATATTTTCTTCTTTTTTTTTTTTTTTTTTTTNGGCTTGGCCATTTGGGGGTGGCTCTTTGGCCGGGCCACCCCCTTGGCTCCATGGGGGTGGCCCTTGGTCTCCAAGGGGGTGGCCGAAACCACCCCCAATGGGTAATAGGGGTGGCTCGACCACCCCCATCCAGCCAGATGGGGTGGCCAGGATACCCCCAAATGGCCAAGGCCCTTATTTTCTTTTCTTTTTTTTAATTTTTTTTTTTTTTTAAAAAAAGAAATTTAATTAAGTGGCCACGTCATCAGTGATGATGAGGCCACATATGCCAAGTGTCGAATTTTAATTAGTCTACGTATTAGTGACGTGAACTTTCATTAAGTCAACTAACAGTCAATGAACAGAATGATCAATTTGGTCTTTATCAAAACCACATAGACCTCTTATGATAAAAATCAAAACCGAAAGGGGACAAAATAAAGAGATGAAACTCTAGGGGTATTAAGTATTTAATACTAAATTTTATTAAAAACTTATGTGCATCTCACATGTTATTAAAAAAAGAGACACATATTATTTTTATAGACTGAATTAAAAAAAAAAATTTCAACCTAATTTAGAAAAAAACTTTGCCCATTGTGTTACCTTTAAAAATAAATTTTGGAATATTTATCCTTTTACTGTCTTTTAAAAGGTAAAAACAGTTTAAATGACATCACTAATAGGTCAAAATGTTCCAAAGCTTATCCATTTTACAAAACTCCACTGGTTAGTGATGTTTACAAACTTGACAAGCTTATCCATTTTACTCTCATATCTTTTCTGACTTTTTATGTGCGGCGGCGCCGTCGTATAGCTCCATTTTATTTCTCATTCCTTCCTATTCACGGGATTTAGGAGCCAGCATCAATAAACAACCCCTCATTGACTTTACTCACCTCATAATTTCTTATTCAATTTGCGAATTTAACGCAACTTAATATAAAATTGATGAGTTATAATTAAATGATCTAATTTTTCTTGTTCCTCTCCCTTTTTTTCCTTTACCTGGTAACAGTGTTGAGTTTTGTTTTCGTTTTTGTTTTTTTCGATTTCTGTATTTTTTTTTTTTTAATTTTAGATCTATTTTATCAAACTCTAATCTACTCATCTTCGTCGAACATACTATCACATGCACCCTATTATTGTCCCAGCCGACTTCTCCGCTTTCCACCGAGTTGCGCCGATCAACCAATAGAGTCCTGCGTGTTGGCGTGTGTCTTCCCGTGAATGTCTACTATGTTGTGCTCTTCCACTATTGCTTTTGTTGGGGTATTTTTGTTGTGTTTAGTGTGTTTTGTTTTGTTAGTTTTGTTATGGTCTTTGGGTCGAGGGCTGATGTTTTTCTCCTAACCTTTGGGTTGAGCAGGGTTAGATCGGTGTGAGGATTATCTATCTCTCACGGCCAAAAAATAAGATAAGGAACGATATAGGTTATTTATGTTTTAGATCTAGAATGCTTTTGGAGTCCGGAGAAGATCTATTTAATAACTTAAGTTGTGCATGGGTTAGCAGTGGTTGTTGTCATATATAGACTTTGACTATAAACATTTTCTAATTGTATCTATGACTTTGTAATTACATAGCACTTGGTTATGTTATATTAAAGCTTTATGCTCTGTGACGATAAAGTTATTATAAATAAAAGAAAAATGCTAGATGTTCTTCTAGAGTTCTCATGTATCCTCTCAACTGTGATGTACCTTTTAAAATCATCGTTGAATTTGAAATTATCATTATTGACTTTTATCTATTGGTAATTTTAAAAGTTACATTACACTTGAGAGAATAGTAAAACTTAAATAAAAATTTGTGTTTTGTATGGAGAGAAGGAAGACTAGCCGAAATATAGTGTATAAAGCCCAATAACAATAGTTACTCAACAACATTCGGGCCTATATAATTTTAGACCGGCTACTGGCTAACCCCTTGTACCAAAAAAAAAAAAAAAACTCATAATTAATGTAAACCCAAATAAATAAATAAATTTTCTAACTTTATAGATGAAATTTATAATAGAATATATTATTCATATCACAGAATAATGAATACTTCTTTTTCTTATTCATCATTTGGGATCTGCCAATTGGCCATGCTGATTAATGTCCTAAGTTCTGACTAAGAAACAATCACATCATCTTCATCCAAAATTACAAATTTAAATAAATTGCAATTGCGCCTTCAAACTACTTATTCATTTCACTTAGCTCTTTCTATTAGAATTTTTCTATTAAATCCAACGAAAAATGACTAGAATGTTCATTATACCCTTATCAAGTTATCATAACGGAAACCCAATTTGTTTCTACAAAGATTGTCGATAGGATCATCCCACAGAAAAAGGTTGTCTACAAGATTGATGTTACATTATTAAGTTATATAATTAATCATGAACTTTAAGTTTTTTTTTTTTTTTTTTTTTTGGGACATGTCCGCACAAAAGGGGGACGAAGATTCAAACTAGTGACCTCCGCTTCATTAGGCGTGGTCCCAGCCGATTGAGCTACCTCTCAAGGACATCATGACCTTTAAGTTAAACATGCTTTAGAAGCAAAGCGAGAAAAAAATGTTACTGCTTTGATTTTTTTGTCAACTTATTATAGGATTTCGTAAAGTAAAAGATACAAAAGAAACACATGTAAAAATTGCATTTCAATTTAACGAACAAAATAAATTTATTATTTTTTTCAACCTAATCATATATCACATATCACATATCACATCATATATATATAAAAGCCGAATTACTTTCAAAAGTGCCTTAATATTGCGACATGTGGCGTGAACTCTTTTTATTCTAATGTTAAACCGATTTTTTAAGACATAATTTGTGAATTGATTTTTTAAGAGTGAACCGGTTTTTACTTAAAAAATCGGTCATTAAATTAGCATAATTAATGACATTTAATTATATTTGAAGAGTTTTCCATACATAAATTATGCAATAAATTAAGTATTATTAATGTCAAAATCAAATAAGGAAACAAATAATACAAATCAAATTATTATGTATTATTATGTTTAATTACTTTAATATGTATATAACATAATATTATATGTTATAGTTGAATTAGATGCACTAAATGATAAGATGTAAAAATAAAATAAAAAAATAAAAAATCATTGCGTTATTAATAAAAAATAATTAAAAATCGGTTTTTTAAGAGGCATAAAGATTATTAACCAAAAATATCATTGCATTGTTTTTTATTTTTTAAAATATATAACCGTATATTAATTATTAATTGTATAGATTGTCGGATTTTTACTCAACATAATGATTAGGTTTATTTTTTATTTCATTAGCAAAAATAATCTTTATATATATATATGAGGTTTGCTAGGGGTTCTCCCCATAGTGTTCTCCTGGCGTTCTCCTAGTCTTACATAGAACATGATTTAAGAAAAAATAAAATTGTAGTACCATTTTTTTGACAACCGATTAATTTTTATGAGTTAATAGTTAGGTTCTAATGCTTTAAAACTTGTTTTTGGATTCAAAACTAAAATCTAAAGGTGAAAGGTTAACCCTTTAGGGATGATATCACTCAAAATGGATTTGATCATCCTAAATTTGGTGCTAATGCCTCAATTTTGGTGCTAATGCCTCACAAATTTGGTGCTAATGCCTCAAATTTGATGCTAATGCCTAAAAAAACCGGTGTGGAGGCCACTACAATTTTATTTTTTCTTAAATCATGTTTTATGTAAGACT
>CM017325.1:25836514-25858279 GCA_006937295.1 Carpinus fangiana
ATAATTTTGAGTTTTATTTATATTGAAATCTAATAAGTATTATACTAACAATATTAAAAATTCTTTCTAATTTTATATTAATGTTTTGATTAAGCTAAATTCAAGTTTTTCTATTACAATTATGAAAAATAAATTTCATAATACTTATGAAAAGTACAATTATAATATAACCCTAAGGATCCCGCGTATTGCGCGGATTATAAGCTCGTTTAGATAAAAGTTTGTCCTTTTGTCCTTCTCATACTAATTAGCCACCTTCAGAGGATTTTGATTTAAAAAAAATGAATAAATAAATAAAAAGGTTGATTCATCTTCCTCCTATGGTTCTTCTAATTGGTTTCTATACATTGTATGATGATAAAGTAGTGGAGAATTGACAAAACATGATGACAGCTTTGGAGACATGATTAGAAGTCAAAAATAGTTAAAAACAAACAAAAACGTAGAATCCCATAGAAGATTAGGCGGCGGAAACACAGAATACAGGGTCCTCCTACAAAGAAGATAGAAGATACGATGAATACTTTATTCGATAATGTTTCCAACAACTTCACAGTTAATCATAATATTCATTAAACTAATGACATAAGAGGCGGAAGCTAATAAACTTGCAACTCCTTGATCTCCAAGAAGGGGGCAATCTTTAATGGAGATGGACTTCAGATTGTGGCAGCAGCGCCCAATAGCTTGCAGGCCTTCATTCCCCATTTTTGAACAGGACTCTATTGTTAAATCAGTCAGATTTGGACAGTGTTTGGCAACTGCAAGCAAAGCGTTGTCAGTAATTTCGGGGCACTGGCAAAGTTCAAGCTTTTCAAGCAGGTGACATCCATTAGCAATCTCACACAGACCTTCATCTCCTACAGAAGAAAGATTCCACAGAGAAAGCACCCTCAGAGAAGGACAGCCGCGGGCAATCGCCCTGAGACCAACATCAGTCACCCTACGAGCAGAATTGCTTCTCCGGATCATAAGCTTTCCCAAACCACCACGACTAGCAGTTCCAACAGCAATGGCAGCAAGTCTAACATCTGTTGCCTTCTTCCCTTCCAAGCTCCTAGAAAGGTATCCATCACTCTCAGTTTCCTGATCTTCAGCCTTATTCTCAGCACTCTTTGCCTCAGGCTTCAAATATTCAGTGGTTGAGTTGCTGCAGAGTTCCTCCCTACAGATATTGCTTAAAAGAGTAAGCCAACGCTTGGAAACAGAGGCACATGCACTCCTCTCCTGGCCCCCAGGCAACCTCCTGAAGATCTCAAAGAGGCATTCATCTGGCAGAACATCAATAGAGACCTGCTTCTTCTGCTCAACCCTTTCTCCACTGAATACAAACGGAGCGCTGATGCGAGACCTCTTGCGAGGAGGAAAGTAGACATCCACATGATGACCAGGTGACAAAAAGAGGCTAGATTATTGACCCCCCGACGGAAAAATTCGTGGTCTCCTGAGAATTAACGGTCTCTTTTCTCTCAAGCCGCTAGAGAGAACCAAAACCCAGCAGCCACAAAGGGGAGGAGGGTTGGCCGTTTGGCTATGTCCCTCCTCCCCTCGTCCTCTTCGCTCCGGTGCTTGTTATTTACCTTATGCCCTAGTCCATCCTCTCTTTCCCTTCCCTGCTGCTCCTTCCCCCTTCTGTTTTTTTTTTTTTTTGTTTTTGCCACTTCCCTGCTGTTTTTCTTCCACCGCCTTCATTTTTCTGCAATGGCCTCCTTGGCCGGTTTGTTGCTCTATGTGGGTTCGACTTGTGGGGTTTTTCACTCAAACTCTCTCACTCCCCCCAAATTTTTTTTGTGATCACCGCCAATTTGTGTCACCGATTCGCCGCCTGTTGCCAGGTCTTTTCACTCGTCCCCACCACGTCGAGTTTCCAACGCCCTTTCCGCGGTGGTATCCGGCCTGCACGAGTCCGGCTCCCCCGGCTGCCGTTTTACCTGCTTTGGGCTCCTTTCCTACTTTTTCCCTATTTTGTTGGTTCCTTGTTGTTTTCCACTTTTTTCCTATTTGTGTTTGTTTTCAGGTCTTGCATCACCGGTCTTCTCTGTGCCTGTTCACCGCCCACCGTCCACTGTTAGGCCTTTTTCCGCGTCCCCACCACGATGAGCTTCCAACGTCCCTTCCGTTTTCGATTCCCGGCTTGTGCGCAATCGGTATGCTTTTTCTATTTTTTGATTTATTTCCCTCTATTGTTGCCTTCCTTTAGTTGTATTTGTGGTTTTTGTATGATTTTTCTTGTATTGTTTTATTTCCTTATTTTGTTGGCATGTAATAAGGTTCTCTCATCTTTCACTCGAATTTGTTGTTGCCTTTGGGTTTTTAACTTTAATCCTGACCTTTGGGTTGTGGACGTAATCGTTATCCTGACATTCGGGTCGAGGAATAAAAGCTATCCATGCATTTGGTTGAGTCTATCGGGTGCAGATTTGGTATTAAATTTGAAGTTTAGTCATGGGTTAGCGGATTGGTCTTGACTGTAGATTGTATTTGTCATTTTTAACGCTGGTAATCTTGTAGCTTTATGCTATGGTTGCTAAAAAGCTTTGTGATGTAAGAGCTATATGCTCGAATTATTATTGAATGAAATGTCATGTTTCCCTTCAAAAAAACATGAAAATTGACATGGGTGACCAACCACTCACTATATTTTTTTTATTTATTATTTTTTTTAATTTTTTATTGTCTAATATGAGTCGAAAAAAAAAATTAGACTTTTTAATAATTTTGATTCAATTCCAATTTAGAGCATTGTTACAAAACTATTCTATTTCTTAATAGAATACGCATTCTGCAAACCAAACAAGGTCTCAATTTTTTTGTTTCCTCCAAATTTTAAGGGTATTATTTGTCTTTTTATGAGACAAATGGATACATAACAAAATTTTGGTAATTTAAAAGGAAAAATGCTTCATTTTTTTTTTTCCCTCTCGTTCTTCTTCCATCCTCTCACTTATTAAAATTATTATTGAGTATGTGAGACTCATGTAGGTTTCACATATGACCCCACAAATCCAATGATAATTTTGATTTTTTTTTTTAAAAAAAAAGAAAAAAGAGGAGAGGATGTATATCATATATGGTTTAGAAGACATTGATGTAATCTTTAGTTCAGAAAGACATTACAAATTGAGTGTGAGTGTTAATTTGAGTGCGTATGTGTGTGTGTATATATATATATTTTTTAATCCTATTTGGAAGCTTAACAATTTTTTTTTTCTTCATTTACTTGAGGACAAAATTTTCTTCCGAATTGGGTTGGAGAAATTTCCTTTAACCTAGTTTATAAAAGTGATATATGTCCCTTGAACATGTGATATGCACATATTTTTTTAATAGCATGGACAAAGTTGGAATAAATTTTAGGATTAAAGACTTAATACCCCTAGGGTTTCATTTCTTTATTTTTTTCCTCCATATGGTTTGATTTTTATCACAAGAAGTCCTTGTGGTTTTGATAAAGACCAAATTGGTCCTTTCATCCATTAACCGTAAGTTGACTTAACAGAAGTCCACGTCACTGACACGTGGACTAATTAAAATTTAACACTTGGCATAAGTAACGAAGTCATCAGTGATAATGTGGTCACCTAATCAAAATTTTTTTTATTTAAAAAAAAAAGAAAAAGAGAAAAAAAAAAAAATTAGGGTGGTTTGGCCATTTGGGGATGGCTCTTTGGCCAGGCCACCCCCTTGGTGCCCAAGGGGGTGGCCGAGTGTAACGCCCCGAGAATTAATTAACTGGTAATTAATTTCACGGTTCGTCTCCCAGCCTTGTTCCACTCCAAACAAGACCTTTGGGACATCTACTCCTCAAAAATAGAGGATATTAAGCAGCGGAAGTAACAAAGTACTATAAACATTAATCAGTATAACCAGAGCGTCTAACCAAAAATCATCAAGACAGTGAAAATCATACTATAACATCAGTACAAGGGATCTATGCTAAACCTTAATATGCAAACAAGCATGCATCAAGCCCTAATGTCTATAACATAACTCAAAAGTACTAGTTACTATGAGTTCCCGCTTAAGCTTGCAGTAAGTCCTCAAGCATCTCCTAGATCGAATCCTCCACAAGAACTGGATGCTTCATGGTATTCATTATCTATAACAACATAATCGTATATATGGAGGAAAAAGGGAAATAATACAAGGGTAAGTTCGACGACTTAGTGAGTAGAAATCCACATGACGTACCCGTCATTAATTTGTGGATTCTTTTACTTATAAAACACATGCAGCATTATGAGATGATAATTATCATGCAGGTGATATATATAATATAATATATGTTATAATCATGAGTAACAGTAATAGTTTACAATATGGTTTACCCGAGATATTACCCATTCTCAGCAGGGTTGACGTTGTCCCTAGGGACCTGTAGTACAATGTCAGTGCCCCAGCAATTGCACGAAACATACCGTACGTAACACTGGCGACACGACCGAGTTTATCCTCGGGTGGCCCACACCGCTAATGACGTCCGTCCTATAGTGACCATCCATTGGGAATGACTGCATTATTGGTCACCAGTCATTGGATCCAAAGCCCCCACACACGCACACATTGACCATAAAGCTAACCCGTATAGTAAGCCCATGACCATTATACCGCACGTACCGGTATACCATGTCATACGATGCAATTAGTCTTATCAGTCTTTTACATGCATAGTTTTACAAGTCTCATTATTATCTCGTTAACAGACACACGTTTTCACAAAAGAGTTACCCGTAGTTCCAAAATGTATTTCGTGAGAGTTGCAAAACATGCCTGTTTGATATATACAAAATACGTGCAATGCAGGAAAAGTAACAACAAAGCATCCATGTGAGTTTGTACTCACCCGGGGCGTAAAGCTCCTCCATGTAATTCCCTTGAGGCTTCATAACCTCAAATACTGAGAAAAGACCTATCATCAGTTCTATTTCTACTAAAGCACAACTCTATAACAAGGAAACATGAGCTATGAGACGGCTCGTGAAAATATGGTTTCCCTGTAACACTCTGGCCGTACGTCCGGGCTCGAGGCTGTACTTCCATTGAGTCACGACGGGCCGTAAGTCCGGTCATGAGACCGTACGTCCGCTCCGACGTCTTTCAGAGAGAACCTCATTTTCTCTCCACTGTCCACCTATTCTCCGACTCCTAAGGCCAACAAAGGCTTTCTAGGGCCTCCTAACTCAGATCGAAACCTCCATGCAAAGACAACAACGCTAAGCTATCAAAACGCTAGCCTAAGAAAGATTAAAGCATAACTAGGCTAACGACTACAACTAGCAACATAGAAATATAATTGAGCAGCATAACGATGTATTAAAAAGCTAAGGAAACCGAGCGTTACGTCCTTGAAGCAAAACCTCAAGAGTTCCCTCCTCCGGCAGCACCGAAACCTCACAAACACTCATGAAACGGTCTACTGGCAGCCTAAGGGCGAAGAGGGGGGTTTAAGGGCGGAATAGGTGTGAAATGGGCGAGGGGGTGATAGGGTATTTATAGGGCCAGAAAGCAGCGGACGTCCGGCACTAAGGGCGTACGTCCGGTACCTTTCCACAGCGGTCCGAAGGTTGTTTTGTATGTCTAGGTATTACCCGGAGGGTATTCCAAAAAGTAGCGTACGTCCGGTGTACTATTCACAAAGTACGGCGTACTATATGTCAGCGTATGTCAGGTGGTCCCCTAGCGTACGTCCGCCAAAAAGTAGCGTATGTTCGCAGAATAAAACAAGAGCGTACGTCCGCCAACCCTAGCGTACGTCCGGTCCAGAAGTCTAATTTCCCAAAATGCCCTTCTGGCTGATCCTAGTGACCTAAAGTCCCAATTAACCCTTTAACTAAGCCACTTATGCTTAGTTAAATATTTGGGTCACTACACCGAGTCACCTCCAATACCTATTGGGGGTGGTCAAAACCAACTCCAGTGGGTACTGAGGGTGGTTCAGCCACCCCCATCTGGCCAGATGGGATGGCTAGGCCACCCCCAAATGGCCCCAATTTTTTTTTTATTTTTTTAAAATAAAAAATTTAATTAGGTGGCCACGTTATCACTGATGATGTGGCCACATATGCCAAGTGTCGAATTTTAATTACTCCACGTGTTAGTGACGTGAACTTTCGTTAAATCAACTAACGCTCAATGGACAAAATGACCAATTTGATCTTTATCAAAACCACCGAGACTTCATGTGATAAAAATCAAATCCTATTGGAAAAAAATAAAAAAATAAAACCCTAAGGGGTATTAAGTATTTAACCCTAAAATTTATTAAAAACTTACGTGCATTTCACATTTTATTAAAAAAAAAAGACACATATCACTTTTATAGACTGAATTGAAAGAAATTTCTCAAACCCAATTTGAAAAAAAACTTTGCTCCTTACGTGACCTTTAAAAACAATTTTTGGAACATTTATCCTTTTACTGTCTTTTAAAAGGTAAAAACAGTTTAAATGACATCATTAATAGGTAAAAATGTTCCAAAAGCTTATCCATTTTACGAAAGTCCACTAGTTAGTGATGTTTACAAACTTGACAAGCTTATCCATTTTACTCTCATCTATTGTCTGACTTTTTATGTGCGGTGGTGCGGTATAGCTTCATTTTATTTCTCATTCCTTCCTATTTATTTACAGGGTTTGTTAGGGGTTCTCTTCATAGTATTTTTTTGAATTTTTTCAGACTTACGTAAAACATGATTTAAGAAAAAATAAAATTGTAGTACCGTTGTTTTGCCAACAGATTAATTTTTATTAATGAATTTTTATGTTTTAATGCTTTAAAACTTGTTTTTAGATTCAAAACTAAAACCTAAGGGTAGAAGGTTAACCCTTTAGAGATGGTATCACTCAAAATGAATTTGATCATCCTAAATTTAGTGTTAATGCCTCAATTTTGGTGCTAATGCTTCAAATTTGGTAATAATGCCTTAAATTTGGTGCTAATACCTAAAAAAACCGGTGGTGGAGGCCACTACAATTTTATTTTTTCTTAAATTATGTTTTATATAAGTCTGTGAGAAGCCAAGAGAACACTGTGGAGAGAATCCCTAGCATTTTCCTTATTTACTCGAATTTGATTGTGTATTCTTTCAACTTCACGGGATTTAGCAGCCAACGTCGATAAACAACCCCTCATTGACTTTTCTCACTTCATAATTTCTTATTCAATTTGCGAATTTAACACAATAAAAAATTGTGAAGTTATAATTAAATGATCTAATTTTTCTTGTTCCTCTCCCTTTTTTCCTTTTATCTAGTAACAATATTCGGTGCCTTTTTTTGTAGTTTCTTTCCATTTCCCTTTTTTGACGGTTTTGTATTAGATCTAATTTGTCAAACTCTGATCTACTTGTCTTCGTCAAACATAATATCAAGCATGCCTCATCACTGTCTTGGCCGGCTTCTCAGCTTTCTACCGAGCTATGCCGACCATTTAACGGAGTCTTGTATGCTGGCGCGTCTTCTCCTGGATGTCTATGATGCTATGCTCCTCCACTACTGCTTCTGTTGGGGTATTTTTGTTGTGTTTAGTGTGTTTTGTTTTGATTTTGTATTTTGTTTTGTTCCTTTTGTTCTGGCCTTTGGGTCGATGATTGATGTTTTTCTCCTAACCTTTGGGTCGAGTAGGATTAGATCAGTGTGAAGATTATCTCTCACAGCCAGAAAATAGGATAAAGGAAGATATAGGCTATCTATGTCTTAGATCTAGTATGCTTTTAGAGGCCGGAACATATCTGTTTAAGTTGTGCATGGCTTAACAATGTCTGCTGTCATATATAGACTTTGACTATAAACATTTTTTAATTGTGTTTATGACTTTGTAATTACATAGCATTTTGTTATGTTATATTAGAGCTTTATGATATGTGACGATAAATAAAAATTGGGAAAAATATAATTTAGCCTCCCAAACTACTAGTCATTTTCATTTTAGCCCCATAATGTTCAAAAAGTGAAAAAGTAGCCCCCCCAAACTACCAAATAGTTGCAATTTTTTTTTTTTGGAAAAAACGAGCTCCTCTCTCCTTTTTTTTTTCCTACATTTCCAAACAAAGCTTTCTCTCTCACTTTTCTCTTCCATCTCCATCTCCCCTCACCGACGGTAGGCCACCAGAGACCATGAACATTGAGCATCGCTGACATCCCACCTACATCTCCGGTGACGATCAACCATTGTCGAAATCCCCAACCCACCGTCAAAATCCATCTTACCTCTCCCCCCATCGACAACAGCTGCTCACCACCGAGCACCGGTGATGACCAACCACCCACACACAGGTTTTCTCTCTCTCTCTCTCTCTCTTACTCTCACACTAGTCGGCGTCATGGTCTCTGATGGCTATCTGCCGGTGAAGGGAGAGCGAAAGCTTTGTTTGAAAATGTGGGAAGAGAAAAAATGAAAGTGAGAGAGGAGCTCATTTTTTCCACACCAAAAAAAAAATTATTAATTAAAAGGAAAAAATATAATTGAGCCCCCCAAACTACCATTCATTTTCATTTTAGCCCCCTAATGTTTAAAAAGTGATAAAATAGTCCTGCAAACTACTAAACAGTTGCAAAATGACAGTTTAGTAACTTAACCTTGCCAAAACAACGTAGTATTGAATTTTTCATCCAATTTGACGGTAATTATTAATGGAGTGGCCAAATTACAACTCTTTGGTAGTTTGGGATGTTACTTTATCACTTTTTGAATATTAGAGGGCTAAAATAAAAATGACTGATAGTTTGGGGGGCTAAATTATATTTTTCCCATAAAAATTTGTGTTTTGTATGGAGAGGAGGAATGCCTAGCCTAAATATGGTGTATAAAGCCCAATAACTCAATAGTCACTCAACAACATTCGGGCCTATAATTTTAGACTCTGGCTACTGGCTAACCCCTTGTACCAAAAAAAAAATAATAATCATAATCAATGTAAACCCAAATAAATAAATATTCTAACTTTATAGATGAAATTTATAATAGAATATATTATTCATATCACATAATAATGAATACTTCTTTTTTCTTATTCATCATTTGGGATCTGCCAATAGGCCCATGCTGATTAATGTCCTAAGTTCTGACTAGAAACAATCACATCATCCTCATCCATTACATTAAAGTAAATTACAAATTTAAATAAATTGCAATGTTTTCACAAACTATAAAAAATTGCAATTGAGCCTCCGAACTGCCGCTCTTTCCATTGGAATTTTTCTATTAAATCCAACAAAAATGAATAAAATGTTCATTATGCCCTTAATTATATCGGGAACCCAATTTGTTTCTACAAAGGTTGTCCAAAGGATCATCCCACAGAAAAAGGATGTCTACAGGATTGATGTTACATTATCAAGTTATATAATTAATCATTGCCTTTAAGTTAAACATGCTTTAGAAGCAAAGCGAGAAAGAAATGTTACTGCTTTCATTTTTTGTCAACTTATTATAGAATTTCGTAAAGTAAAAAATACAAAAGAAACACATGTAAAAATTACATGTCAATTCAACAAACAAAATAAATTATTATATTTATCAACCTAATTTAGAGAAAAGTTTTGTCCTTCTCATACTAATTAGCCACCTTTATAGGATTTTTATTTTTATTTTTTAAAATGAATAAATAAATAAAAAGGTTGGTTCATCTTCCTCCTATGGTTCTTCTAATTGGTCTCTATACATTGTATGATGATAAAGTAGTGTGGAATTGACAAAACATGATGACAGCTTGGGAGAGATGATTTGAAGAAGTCAAAAATAGTTAAAAACAAACAAAAACGTAGAATCCCATAGAAGATTAGGCGGCGGAAACAGGAGAATACAGGATCCTCCTACAAAGAAGATAGAAGATACGATGAATACTTTATTCTATACTGTTTCCAAAAACTTCACATTTTCCTAACGCTCCAAGTTCCAACCCTTGCATCTATATCATAATATTCATTAAACTAATGTGAAACGAGGGTTCCATGTGAACCCTCTTGCTGGCAATTTGCTGTGCTGGAGGAGATCCTTATGATCATCCTCGATGACCTCTGTTTAGTGATGGAAATTATAACCCTACCCCTCCAATTGAAAATCAGCTTAAATCTCTCTTACTTCGTTTATGTATATATATATTTGTTTTCAAGTTTCCCATCAAAGGAAATAATGGAATTCCAGGGAATTCCAATAGAAGTGAAATGGCTGGTGGCTGAGCTATCTTTTACAGAATTTTCGCCAAACAAGAAAAGAAAATACTATTAACTCCATGTTTTGCATGTCAGAGAGCAGTGGCAGTAGACAGCAAGCACATGACAGTAGGCCGCCTACAGCAAGCACATGACAGTAGGCCGCCTCAAGTTGTCACTTTTATTGGAGATTTTACTTCCACGTGTCCCCATATAATTCTCATCAAATCATTTTTGATAATTGCATGCAGAGCAAGAGTATAAATTGACAGCTACATCTAAATACAAAGACTGCAAATTTTTATTTATCATCCCCAGAATAGGGTGGAATGCATACAACAACACAAAGGGCAGATAACAATTTTCATTACAGGAGGTTGCAGAGCAGAGTTTACAAACAATCGAAGCCTGAAAAACCAGGAGCTTGGTGAAAAAAAACAACCCTCCGCGAGGAAAAGGTTGTCATGGCAGACTTTGTATAATAACCCATCTGCCACGGCCAAAGCCCCAGAAACACAAGGCATCAAAAATTTCAAACTGACAAAAGGCAACCATCACAGCGACTGACCAAGGAACATAACCTGCCCTTTGAGGAAAACAGAGACCCAACCATCACGTGCAGAACACAAGGTTCAAAAACGTGAAAGACTCGGTAAAATACAATAGACAGACTCACATCTGGCGAAGAAGTGTAAAAAGGACTTGGAAGGGGAGAATAATAGCCTAGCACATGCATCATGCATGAATGAAGGCTAGGCTAAAAACACCAGGTGCTGACACCCAGCAATACAAAAACCATGACAATTAGAAAGAAACCATATAGTTTCAGAACTCGGTAACTATGTTCTCAGGGGAAATACAGCCACGACAAAATGAAGCCCCATTACTTGGAGCAAAAATACTGGCAACAGATTCCCAATAAAGGAAACCTGTAAAAACTGTTAATGGCTGTACTCCCTGGAAAAGGGAACCGGGTGACTGAATTACTGAAGACCCATAGCTGATGGACCCAAAAAAAAAATTCAAAACCTGCTACTCACAAAACCCGAGTGGAATTTCTGAGACCTGATTGATTAGTTCAACCCCGTCCTTCCATGAATCAGGAATGGGGGGTTTCAACACGTCATTCCCTGCTTAGTGAAGGATATCACACCTCCATAGCTGCTCCACAAGCAGGTCAACTGTGCTAATGCTAGTTGCATTGCAGTGTTGGAGATTCAACCCCAAGAGGTTCTGACCCAATTTTACCAAGGCAGGCAAGCTTTTGTCCGTTATCAAAGAGCAACCTGAAAGTGAGAGTATCTGGAGATTGAGCTGGTTTGCAAGGGCCAGCGCTGCAATCCCACAATCTGTGATCATGCACTTCGAAACATCAAGATCACTAAGCAATGGGCAGTTTTCTGCTATTGCAACCATGCTTGAATCACTGATCTTCCAACAGCCATCTAGATTTAGCATTTCAAGAGTCCAACCATGCAGCTCGGCCAAGGATAATACTACTTTATCTGTCAGATTCACACAACCACCAAGATTAACCTTCACCAGACCAGCTTCAAAGTTCTCAAGCAGTGGGAGAAACCCAGCATCTGTTATCCCCTGAAGCCCACTCAAATCCAAATGCTGCAGTTGAGGACACAACTTCCCCAACACTGCCAGGCTAGCATTACCAAACCCAGGGCAGCTTCGGATGGACAATGATCGCATGGATTTGCAAGGAGATGGCAGATGCATCCCCATATTTTGATCCTTAAAACCCAGGCAGTTCACCATAGCAAGAGCCTTCAATTTTGCACCACAGTTTAGTAAACCAAAAAACCCAACTTGGGTGATCCTGTGGCACTCTTCCAATTGCAGGCTCTCAAGTGACCCTGCAGCTTTGGCAAAAGAAACCAGCCCACTATCAGATAACAACGCACACTTCCGGAGACAGAACTGTTTTAAATTTGGGCAACCTTTACCCACAGCTTCAAGCCCTGTATCTGTTACTCCTCGGCAGGATGTAATTGAGAAGGATTTTAATTTCTGCAACCCATGACCATTGCTCATGACCCAGAAGCCCCTTTCACTCACATTTGGAAGGCTAATGAGGGCAAGATCAGTTACAGCCTTGCCATAGTGTCCAATAACAGCCAGAGACACATCAGTAATGTTCAACGCCTGCAGCTTCACCTTAGTTAGGACATAAGAGGCGGAAGCTAATAAACTTGCAACTCCTTGATCTCCAAGAAGGGGGCAATCTTTAATAGAGATGGACTTCAGATTGGGGCAGCAGCGCCCAATAGCTTGCAGGCCTTCATTCCCCATTTTTGAACAGGACTCTATTGTTAAATCAGTCAGATTTGGACAGTGTTTGGCAACTGCAAGCAAAGCCTTGTCAGTAATTTCAGGGCACTGGCAAAGTTCAAGCTTTTCAAGCAGGTGACATCCATTAGCAATCTCACACAGACCTTCATCTCCTACAGAAGAAAGATTCCACAGAGAAAGCACCCTCAGAGAAGGACAGCCGCGGGCAATCGCCCTGAGACCAACATCAGTCACCCTACGTGCAGAATTGCTTCCCCGGATCATAAGCTTTCCCAAACCACCACGACTAGCAGTTCCAACAGCAATGGCAGCAAGTCTAACATCTGTTGCCTTCTTCCCTTCCAAGCTCCTAGAAAGGTATCCATCACTCTCAGTTTCCTGATCATCAGCCTTATTCTCAGCACTCTTTGCCTCAGGCTTCAAATATTCAGTGGTTGAGTTGCTGCAGAGTTCCTCCCTACAGATATTGCTTAAAAGAGTAAGCCAACGCTTGGAAACAGAGGCACATGCACTCCTCTCCTGGCCCCCAGGCAACCTCCTGAAGATCTCAAAGAGGCATTCATCTGGCAGAACATCAATAGAGACCTGCTTCTTCTGCTCAACCCTTTCTCCACTGAATACAAACGGAGCGCTGATGCGAGACCTCTTGCGAGGAGGAAAATAGACATCCACATGACGACCAAGTGACAAAAAAAGGCTAGATTCCTTGGGGTTAGGGTATATTGACCCCCGACGGCAAAAATCATCATCTCCTGAGAACCCAAAACCAATATAATTCAGACAAAATATCCTAACAGAATAATCCAAATAATATTCTGCGTTCAATAATTTCCACAATCCACATCCAGATGTATATCAGAACGTGTGTTATATGTCAATTAAATTTGTATACAAACAATAAGTGATCTCTTATGTACAGCATGCTTTCTCAGAAAAGGTAAAGAAGAGAAACAGAATTTCAATATTAGAAATTTTCCTACAACGGCCCAACAGAACATAAATACTCCATGCAGCTTGCCTAACCCAACTATTACATTTATAGGAAACAAGCAACATAAATCATGAAACTCACTACTTTCCTTTTCCCTCTTTTTCTTATAAACCAAAAAAATCACGGCTCCAATACCAACACAGCTCCATAGAATAAAACAGATCATAATCTAAGATCTCTGATCAGATCCAACATAAAGAAGCGGTTATCTCACTTCTAATACATAAATCCAACTACATCTACTTCAACCAAATTAAAATTTTATTAACAAAACACCAACATAAGACTCAAAACTCATCTGATCAACACTAAGAAAACCCAATCCAAAAGTAAACCAGCTTAACAGACTCAACAAGAGTTAACTGTGAACATATGAAGGCCACAAACAGATAAAAGCTCTACAGTAAAGCCTCAAATTACTCAAGAAACCCATAACCCAAAACATCAAAGAGACCAACAAACCGGCCTGATCAACCACAAATTTAACGAAACTATCCCCATATATCCATGAATTTCACAAGAAAAGTTGACCCAATGATCCAACAACTCCCAAAACCAACGAGAGCCACCTCAAAAACCAAAAATACGCATCTGATCTACAACCAAACCAACTAAACAACCTCAGAATCAGATATTTCAAACACACACCCACAAACATATTCATCGTAAAAACGTGAAATTTGAAACAAGTAGGTGAAATAATCGAAAGCTTACCACTGAAACCGAAGAGCTTAGACATGGGTGTAGCTCAAAAAACCGCGGGAGTTCGAATCTGCACCTGTTTCCACCCGATAACCCTCCGAAGAGAGCAAAAAAAAGACACCCAAAGAAGAGTAAGGCAGACACGACGACGTAGAGAGCTTCAAAGCAGGAGTTCATGAGAGATTTGGGATCTAGGAGGACATGAAAACCCTATCAGATAGGGCAAAAAGAAAGGCGAGGAGAGCAAGGGAGAGAGAGAAAGGAGAGGAGAAAAATGAACGGTGGAGTGTGGGTCTATCGGTAGCTTTTATTGCGAGGGGAATGGGGCTTCTGTACATGACAATACACGCAAGTGTCACCACATGCAATGTATTTGTGCCTAGAAGTGGGGTTTCTCTGTTATATTCTCCCACCAAATGAAAACCAGATTCCAGGTAGCGGTTTTCTGGTTTTTGGTTTTCGGTTTTGCTTTTTGGAAGAAGGTGGGGTTGTTCTTCTTTTCATGGAAATTTAGTAATGTATTTTTCCACCTCTTTTAACCTATACGCCAACTTCAAACTCATCAAAATAAAATCACTTCCATAATATAAATACCTTTTTTATTTATATTTATATTTAATATAATTTTATATTTGGTTAGCCAAATTCTGTGGCTAACAAAATAAAGCTAAATAATTTTTTTTTTTTTAAATAATTTCTCAATTCTCTCTCCTCTCAAATGGATTTGAAGGGGTCTTGTATATATAAAAAAAGAATAAAAAAATTATTTAAATAGATTTGAGAAAGATTTAGAGAATGAGACGTGGGGTGTAGTGAGTTTTTTTTTCACCTCAAATGGATTTGACGTGGTTTTGTAAAAAAAAAGTAAATATATAATTTAAAAATATTTATTTAGAATAAAGAAAGATATAGATAATAAAAATATGGGGGGTGTAATGGGTTTTCTAGCTAAGACTTGGCTAAAATTTGGAAAGTGGGATGCAAATGCTCTAAAAAAAGGACAATTTGAAGTTTAAGATGAATGAGAACATAATTCAATACATCCTTTAAATAAAAGTAATTTATATGTTTTAAAATGAATGGTAAATTTTTTACTTTGAGTTCTTTCAACATATACAAAATTTTTAAAAGTAAATATTATTATTTGTTAAAATACATATTACTTTCATTGAAGAAAAAAAAATAGTATAAACTAAAGATTATTTAGAGAAAAATGTTGTATTTTAATATTTTGTTAATATGTGAGGTAACAAATTATATCATGTATTTTACTATTTTTATTTTGAACGTTTTAAGAAGGGCAACATTTCTTTTCCTTTTATTTTATTTTCACTTATTTATGTTTTTTGTTTTAAGAGTAATGCTAAAGTCTTTCTTGTATTCATTTCAAATTGATGTGACTTCTAAATTACTATTGGTTCAAAATTTAATAATAATCTAACATAAATTCAATGATAATTTTAAAAGGCATATCAATTTTGAGGAACACAAAGAAAATTGTAGTATTACTTTGCTTCCTTTTGTTTGCCATCATCTGCATAATGTGTTTTTGTCTACTGTTTTCCCTATTTTGTTGGCTTCTTTTATTGTATTTCACTTTATCCCGGTATTTGCTTTTTTCCATTTCCCCATTATTTCCCTATACTTTTTTCTTTTTTTAACTTCTTATAAGGCTCGGTCCTCTCTCTTTGATTTGCTTGTTTGTATCTTGATGCTATGTAGGGTATTTGCTCTTGGTCTATACCTTTAGGTTGTGAATGTGAATGATATCCTAGCTTTCAGGTCGATGATGATAAGTTTCGGCTTGAGGGTTTTTTGCTCTCAAGGTCGAAGAATAATTGCTATCTATGCATTAGATTATGTCTATTTGGTGCAGATCCGATGTTAAACCTGACGATTAGTCATAAGTTAGCGGATGCTATTTGTAATAATTGATTGTAACTTTAGCTTCGGCTATAATTTGCTTCAGAGCTTTTTGCTCTGTTTGTAAGAGCTTTCGTTCGCAACTTTCTTATAAATGAGAATTATATGTTCCCCTTTCAAAAATAATAGAGGAGTGGTGATAATATTTATGGTAGATTATTTAATAAATCTTTGACTATGTAGGTAATTAGCTACATGTGTTGTCAAGTTACTATAACGTTTAATATAAAGTTATTTACAAATTAATATGATAGTTCATACTTGGTTAAATAATTAAACAAAAAATATGATTTCTCAATTTAATTAATTAACAGTTGAGTTGTCAACCATACATATACCCTTAATTATTTCATCAGCTATAAATTGTCATATCAATTTGTAAGAAAATTATTAAAAAAAAAAATTGTAATACACAAACATTTTCCTATATATATTTAGTTTTTCAATTTTTATGACAAGCTTTTCCTAATAATAATAAATTGCATGTGGAAACTGATAAGTGCAACTAATGACATTGTGTGGATAGAGATTTTCAGTAATTTTGTTGTTAGATTGATGAAAATTTGGGCAACAAAAGTAAGAGAGTCAGAGTATGTTTAAGATTGCGTTGGAAAATAAAGATTTTGTCTATAAAAAAAATGAAAGAGTTTTTTTTTTTAATAAAAAAACCCCATTTTCAAGCTTCTCTCAAAATGCAGTTTTTTTTTAAAAAAAAAATTTTATAGCAAAAAAAAGAAGAAAAAAAGATGCCTTCCAAATTTTTTAACCAAATGGATTCATTTTTGCTTAGCACACATATTTTTGTGTACTAAAGACGAAAAACATTTTTTAAGTTTCTTAACACAATTACAAACAAACTCTTAATATGAAATCGATATGTCCAAACAAATTTTGGGCTCCCCACCTCCTAGCTTGGGCTAAAAAACCCCATAAATTTTTTCACTTATTTAGTGTTTGATTTATTAATAATTCAAATAATAAATTGCCGAAAATCCAAATCCCCGTCTGGTACACTAACTTTTAATACATGGCCAGAAATTCGGAAAAGCAATTTCAGGGTCATTCACTATAATCAACAACTCAATCTTATGCCCTTTAGTAGCATGGAAGAGGCATGTCTAGCGGATATAATTGCTGAGTGAACAACCCAAAAGGCCACAACAGAGCTGCCTAACAGAGATGTAGGGCATACCCAGATGTGCCACACCCCACCACCACCCCTCACACCCCCCCCCCCCCCCCCCCCCCCCCCCCCCCCCCCCCCCCCCCCCCCCCCACTTGGCCTCTAAAAGGGGTCAGTGTGTCGGGCACTGCTGGGTTGTCTGGCTTGGTGCCTTGAATCTTGATGCATAGCTTCCACCCACCCTATTGAGTGAAAATATGTTACACCTTCTTGGTTAGGATACATCGAGTGAAAATATGGATGGATTTTGCACATAAAAATGGCATGGGGAAGACTATCTGTAGCTATTTTATTTTAGCGTGACTAGTCGATGGGAGCCGCACTGAAAAGAACCTGGACGGTGAAATTGCAGACGCTCCCTCAAATGCGAGTAAATCATAGCTTGATTCAGTCCCATCAGAGTATCAATGAGACTTAAAACAGCTAATACTAATAGCATTGAGAATTTCTGTTTCGAGGGTCAAACTCTCATCCTAGTACATCCTCAATCAGTTTGAAAATTTTTTTGAGACAAGTGAAGACTGAACTACCCCCACTAATAGTTTGTAGTCTAAATTGGGAACTTTATTAGTAGTATGTACAACTATGCAATGTAAGTGAGGAAGACAAATGCTATCATGCCGCATGAAGCGGATGTTACTAATTCTTCTTCCCCTTTCTTTTGTGTGAACATGTAAAAAAAAAAAAAAAAAAGTGAGGAAGACAAATGCTTCGTGGGTCCTAGACTCCTACTTAGAAGTTCAAGAATTTATTTGTCCAAAAGAAAAGAAAAAAAAAAAAAAAAATCTATCAGTTCAAGGATTTATTTTTAGATGTTGTGCAAAAGACAACAATTATGGACCTATGGTAAATAAGACAAATCAATCATGCACACGAACACCTCGTATATTTGGTTCTCTCAATGTATGGTATGTCCACAAGTAGAGACGATCATAGAAAAATTCATTATCAAATACAGAGTACAACAATAGTGAAAAAAAAAACCCCCCACTTAGAATCCAAATGCTCAATACACCTAAATCATACTCTCTAAAAAAAAAAACTAATTCTCTTTTGCTGGACATAAACAGCAGTTGGCCTCTCCCTCATTGTAACTAAGCGTCAAACAGAACTTTCTTTTTGCCGTATGCTCAAAGCTGAGAAGACAAAACACTGCATGTTTGGCGCTTTTAAGTCTCTCTCGACTCTCACTTAGCTCTTCTTTGAGAGCCTTTTCTAGATGATGCAAAACACCAGTTTACATCACGACCTAATTGAAGTTATTATCATCTTCTTTTATAGCTTATAAGATCGGTTAACAACATAACGCCAAAACAAATAGACGAGTAAAACAAAAATAATAACAAAAAAAAAAAAATAGAAACATTTACAATTACATTTATTTCACATTATAACATTTTTTTTAAAAAAAGAAAAACAATAATTACCCTCTAAAAAGCATTAACAAACGGGCATACTTTAACTTTCCACGGGAACTAAAATCTGGTTGACAAATGTTTCTCACATGCATGTATTATAGTACCGTGTTTGGAAAGTAGCATACGGAGAATGCAGTGAATATGAATCCGCGTCAATTGACTTTGTAGGTTGAAGGAGGGCGACAGAGGGGGGCCATCTTTTAAATGTTATTTAGTTTTCTCCAAACTCGGCGCAATGACGCTCTTTGTAGCTAGATGCATGTACTTCCCACGATTCACGAACCTTCCTTCTCATAATTATCAACCTCCCTTCCACCTTCCTTTTTCTTAACCTGTGCATCCATGGACGGTTTTGGGTCCTATTTGTCACATTCTCCATATGTGTTTCGTCTTGAGATCCCGTGCTCGATCGTTAGTGCAATACCTTTAATTTGAGGCGTTTATTGTTACGTTCTCCAGATGCGTTAGTTGACAGCTTGTACTCGACTCGGTTCGACGGGCCTGGGATTATGGGAAGCGCTACGGTTTATATGGAATTCTTTTTTTTTTTTATTATTGAAACTTTGTGGACTTATCTCTTAGTGGTGAACTACGTAAATCGAAATAAAATAGATTTCTTAACTCGAGGTGGGAGAGAGGGAACGAAAAACCTTATGTCCTGTCTAAAAACGTTAAAAAAATAAACGAGCCCAAGATGTGATTAATTAATTAATATATTTCTGATAGGTTCTTTATACTTGAATAGAAGCCGTCCACTTAATTACAATCTTCCAAGATATCCCAAGTTGAGTGATTTCTAATCAAATTCTCCCTTTAATTTAATATTTTAATTTCCTTTAACAATATTCCTCATCCCAACTTGATCATTTTCATTTTTCAATGCTTCCTAAGCTGTGCATTTTGGAAGTTTGCAGGTGCATATATATGTATGATTCATTACAAATATCCAGGTGCACCTCCCAAACCACAATACATTCAACTTGAACTATTCTAATGTGTTTTGAAAGATCCAGTTGTACACCCATGTCCTAGGATCTATTAAGGGAACATGGCATATGGTATTATTATATAATTAATTATATAATTAGGTTGCACGGGGCAAGTGGGCCGACTCGATTATGTTACGTTTATCTTAATTAAGATTAAAAATATATATATAATGTTCTCAATTAATTAAAACATCTCATAACTCATAAGCATGTTCTTTTTCAGATTTTGCAAATATAGGGTTTTTGTGTGAACCAAGATCGATCTTATTAGTTGTTGCCAGTAGTACACATGGTGGATCTGATCAGTTTACTCAAGTTTTTATCATATATCCACTCATACAGATCATCCCCCCTCAATCCAATTCCACCCTCACCAATATTCAATAGTATTCAATAGGAGTAAACTCACGCACCAAGTCGTGTCTTATTGGGGATGTCTACGATGCCGTGCTCCTCAACTGTTGCTTCAAGTTGAGTTTTGTTGTTTTTTAATTTTTTGTCCTTGTCTTTTGGGTTGAGGACATGAGTTAACTCCAGACCTTTGGGCCGAGGAGGATTAGATCGACGTGAAGGATTATCTTTCATGGCTGGAAAATAAGTTTTGGAAATTTGGATGATCCATGTCTTAGATCTAGTATGCCTAGAACATATATGTTTCATAACTGAAGTAGTACATTGGTTAGCGGAAGCTGATGTCATATATAGGATTTGATTGTAATAATTTTCTGATTGTATCAATGACTTTGTAATTTCATAGCATTTAGCTATATTTTATCATAATTTTATGCTCAGTCTTATGCTCTTGATCTTTTCTCAATGAATTATAAAAGATTCTCGTCCAAAAAATAGTACCAACATGACTGTTCATGTAACACTTATCATAGTACTAATCATTAAAATGTGGACAATGTCATAGTTACATGGTATTTTTTAGGTTTTCAAACTGGTATAACAATCTATATGACACTTGCCAGTTAGCCCCTAAAATGTAGACTATCATGTAACACTTATTTCTATAAAGCATATACTACACGACATTGGTATATCACCGCTTATTGATCCCAAAATGTTAAGTTGACAGAAAATGATTTAAGTTTATAGGTATCATGATATCTAACTCTAATACCATATTAAATCGTTGTTTATCTCAAAAGATTAAGCTAATAAAAAATAATAATGAAAACATTATTCAAACTCAAGACTTTTACTCGAATACCAAGTTAAATCACTACTTTAAAAATTATATATATATAGGAAAATGTATAATAACTCCCTGAGTCAACACTCCAAGATTAAAAACTCCTCTAGTTTTTTTTTTCGAAAAAAAAACTTAATGCCTTCAATTTTTTGATAACTGCCGTTAACTAGGGTTAAACATTGATGTGGTATGTTTCGTGACCAAAATAATCAATAATAAAATTACCACTCGCAATAGAACGAATCCCGTAGGATATGGTTATATTGAGGGTGTCGAACCTCAAGGACTGTAGGGTTTCGTTACTAAATTTGAAAGACTAAATTCAATCTAATTGAGAAAACGAGATTTGATTGTTGTAATTTGAAATGCATAAAATTAAACGCAGTATTAAAGGTAATAATATCAGAGAGAGAGAGAGAGTAGGGTACTGACTTCACCACAATCCGCACAACAATGGTAACCGTAATTCGATTCTAGAAACTCATAATCATGTATGTTATAAAAGACAAGAAATTACATATTAAGGGGTAATAATAATTCATCTGCGGTTAGCACGGATCGTCCGCCTAACCACTAAGATGCGGCACGACCCGTCTTCCCTAGGAATAAACTATAAAATCCCTTAATAAGTTTTATACGATTAACGGAATAGTATAACCCATCTTCGGTTGGCACGGATCGTCTACTCTAAACTAGGGCGTAGTACGACCCGTCTTTCCTAAGCATGGTCTATCTAATCCTATTAATCATATACATATTAAACCCATTGCATAACCATCAATTTTATGATCACAGAAAATAAAATTGATTGAGTTCAATACAGGCAAAATAAATTCTAAGACAAGATAAGAATTTCGCAAGTACTGATTTTAGAATGAAAGAACAATTGCATTAAAATTAAGAACA
>CM017325.1:25858918-25887705 GCA_006937295.1 Carpinus fangiana
GAAGACCCAAAAACAGAGAAGTCATCCATAAATACCTTCAAAAACTTTTCTACCATGTCAGAGAAGATTGACATCATACATCTTTGGAAGGTGGCAGGTGCATTGCATAGGCCAAAGGGCATGCGTCTGTAGGCAAAAGTGCCAAAGGGACAGGTGAACGTCGTCATCTCCTGGTCTTGGGGGTCAACAGCAACCTAGTTGTAACCGGAGTAGCCATCAAGGAAGCAGTAGTAACTCTGGCCAGCTAGACGCTCTAGGATCTGGTCAATGAAAGGGAGTGAAAAGTGATCCTTCCTAGTGTGTGAGTTGAGCTTCCGGTAGTCAATGCATACAGATGGATGGATCAATCCCCTTGAGGTCTGCTACAGTCCACCCAATAGCTTCTTTATGTTCCTTCAGAACTTCTAACAGATTATCTTCCTGGTCTTTCTGTAAATCTACAGCAATTATGACTGGAAGTGTATCGTTAGCACCAAGGAAGGCATATTTAAGCTTGTCTGGCAGGGGCTTCAACTCAAGCTTCGGTGGGGACTCAAGAGAGGGAACATGAGGAGTGCTTGATGTCACAGGCATGGGTTCTTTTGGCAGTCTCCATGGGTGAAAATATGCACTGGCTGCCGTCTCTAGAAAATCATGGACCTCTTCAATGTACTGGTCCGTGTTGAAATCTTCAAACCCAAAGTGAGTTAAACAAGCTTCCGGCGGATCATCGGTCAAGAGACTAGGGAGTGAGTCTTCTACATACTCTTCAATGCGGTCCACAAAGAAACACCCATTCTGATCCGGGGCATGCTGGAATGCATTGAAGATGTTTAGTCTCACCTTCATATTTCCAAAGGAGATCTTCATAACTCCAGTCTAGCAGTTGATACATGCATTGGCTGTGGCTAAGAAAGGACGCCCAAGGATGACCGGAATCAGCCTCTCAGGATATGGAATAGGCTCAGTGTCAAGAACGGTGAAGTCCACTGGGAAGAAAAACTTGTCTACCTTGATGATGACATCCTCTACTATCCCTCTGGGTTTCTTGATAGACCGGTCGGCTAGCTGCAGAATTACTGTCGTAGGCTTCAGCTCCCCTAGGCCAAGCTGCTGATACACTGAGTATGGCAAAAGATTCACCCCAACTCCTAGATCGAGGAGTGCTTTATCAATTTCTTTCTGGCCGATAATGCATGAAATTGTCGGCGCTCCAGGGTCCTTGAACTTCGGAAGGGTGTTGTGCTGAATCAGGGAACTTACATGTTCAGTAAGGAGGACCTTCTTAGGAATGTGATTTCTGGATTTCCTCTTCTGAGTACAGAGATCTTTCAGGAATTTGGCGTATGCAGGTACTTGCTGAATGGCATCAAGGAGAGGAATGTTGATCTTCACTTGTTTGAACACCTCCATCATTGCTTGTATTTTCTCTTCTTGTTTTCCAAAGTGAGAAGGTGCCTTGAGCCATTATGGGAATGGGGCTCGGGGTATATACGGTGTCTCTGAACTGGGGTCAGCTGAGGTAGATGTTTCATTTATCACTTGCTTGCCCTTGTCCTTCTGTAGAGTTTTTGGAGCCTGAGTGTGCTCCTCCTTCTTCTTTCCTACTTGATTATCAACCAGTTTCCCGCTTCTCAATGTGGTTATGGACTGCACATGCTGATGTGAGGTTTCTTCATCTACCATGTAAAGCCCTTTAGGATTCATCACTGGCTGACTTGGAAGCTTCCCTTCTTCCCTCCTGTTGAGGGTGTTTGCCATCTGCCCCATTTGAGTCTCTAATTTGGCAATGGATTGAGACTGGGAACTTACTGTGTGAGATATCTCGCCAAATTTGTCGTTCATCTCACCAAACCTACCAGTCATCTCACTAAACCTGCCATTCATCTCACCCAACATGTTCAGCATTCGATCTTCAAAATTAGATTCTGCTCGCTGCGGTGGGGCAACCTGGTATTGCTTATGTGGAAGACGAGTTGTAGGGCTGTCTGTTGGACTGAGCTTGATTGTGTGGCCCTGTGGCTGAGTTCTCTGCATTCTGACCCTTCCATGAGAAATTCGGATGATTTCTCCACCCTGGGTTGTAAGTGTTGGAGTATGGGTCATTACCCGGTCAGGAGAAAGCTGCATTGACCTATTCATTAGAAACATCAGTATAATTGACAGCAGTAGGACAGTTATTTACCTGATGCATTGTGCTAGAGCAGAAGGAGCATGGTTCAGGTTGGGTGCTTATGTGAGCAGCATTAGGGACCAAACCCGTCATCAATTGGTCCAGCTTCTTGGTGATAGCATCAACTACTTGAGTGGCCATGTCCGCAGGAGGTTCTACTTTGCAAGGACTCTCTGTCTTTGACGCTTTAGGTGTGGGCTCTCTCCGTCTATTGGAAGCCTGCTGACGAGAGTTGTTACTCAAGTTTTCTATCATAGCCCATGCTTCATCTTCACTTTTTAGCATGAATGTCCCCCCACAAGATGCATCCACCGTACTCCTACAAGACTCAGTTAGACCATCATAAAAACTTTGCACTAGCTGCCATTTGGGGACAGCATGGTGTGGACATGATCTAAGTAAATCTTTAAGCCTCTCCCACATCTCATGTATTGGTTTTCCCTGGTATTGGGTGATACCAGTGATGGCTCGCCTAGTGTCATTGGTCCTTCCTATGGGGAAATATTGCTTGAGAAAAACATGTTGCAGCTGATCCCAAGAAGAGATAGAATCAGGCTCTAAGGACTGGAACCAATGTTTGGCTCTTTCTTTAAGGGCAAAGACAAACAAACGCATCTTTAAAGCATCCTCAGTGAATCCCGTCAATTGAATGGTGGAAAAGATTGACTGGAATTCGCTGAGGAACTCATAAGGATTCTCATGGGTAAAACCTAAGAAAGTTGGTAGACTTTGTATGGTGCTAGGCTTGATCTCATAGTGGGTTGCCGTAATTTTCGGCAACCTGAGACATGAGGGAGTAGTGTATGTGGGTGGAATGTAGTGATCCTGCAAAGCTACGTGAGGGGCGCCAGCCATGGTGGCAGTGGTGTTTTCCTTAGACAAACTAGCTTTCTTTTCGGCTCTAAGTTGTCTAAGAGTGTGTTCAATGTCGGGGTCACAAGAAATTAAAGGCAAAGACAATGATCGACGACCCAACATTAACTAGACTAAAAAAAAAAATAAAGCAGAAAATAAAAACCAAAACAGAAAATAACAAATAAAAAATTAGTTTAAAATAAAAAGAAAAGCTCACAAACAGCCTTTAGGTGCACTGGAATGGACTGCTGCAGAATTTTCCAGGGGGCGAACGATCGCCCCAAGAGGTGTGATCGTTCGCACGGCAGAAGGGTTGAACTATTGCTGTAGGTCTGCGAATGATCGCACACGAGCTGTGATCGTTCGCAGTTACAGAACGGACCCTGTAGAGCTGAATGTGAAACTTGAAAAGAAAATTAGACTTACGAAAATTGAAAATAACGAAAAACAAAACAAAAATTAAAGATTAAGCTAAACGTAATCCCTAAAATTTAATAACGAAACCGTTAACATTCCCCGGCAACAGCGCTAAAAATTGATGTGGTATGTTTCGTGACCAAAATAATCAATAATAAAATTACCACTCGCAATAGAACGAATCCCGTAGGATAGGGTTATATTGAGGGTGTCGAACCTCAAGGACTGTAGGGTTTCGTTACTAAATTTGAAAGACTAAATTCAACCTAATTGAGAAAACGAGACTTGATTGTTGTAATTTGAAATGCATAAAATTAAACGCAGTATTAAAGGTAATAATATCAGAGAGAGAGAGAGTAGGGTACCGACTTCACCACAATCCGCACAACAATGGTAACCGTAATTCGATTCTAGAAACTCATAATCATGTATGTTATAAAAGATAAGAAATTACATATTAAGGGGTAATAATAATTCATCTGCGGTTAGCACGGATCGTCCGCCTAACCACTAAGATGCGGCACGACCCGTCTTCCCTAGGAATAAACTATAAAATCCCTTAATAAGTTTTATATGATTAACGGAATAGTATAACCCATCTTCGGTTGGCACGGATCGTCTACTCTAAACTAGGGCGTAGTACGACCCGTCTTTCCTAAGCATGGTCTATCTAATCCTATTAATCATATACATATTAAACCCATTGCATAACCATCAATTTTATGATCACAGAAAATAAAATTGATTGAGTTCAATACAGGCAAAATAAATTCTAAGACAATATAAGAATTTCGCAAGTACTGATTTTAGAATTAAAGAACAATTGCATTAAAACTAAGAACAGAATTCCAAGGTTGCAATCCTCACAGTTATGCAATCAACATAAATAATATGAATTAACTGAAGTCAAATACAATCATCATTGTGCTTAGAAAGGGTTACATCGGTACCCCACAATGGGGGTTTAGCCGCTCATGCTGACGAATAAACTCCAAGAAACTTGTGTAATTTTCGCACTAAGGAAAAACCGGACCCTTCTACATTGTATAATGGCCTATTTATAGACCCTAGGGAACCCTAGAAACCCTAAAACCCTAATCACGGCCGTAGGTTAGTTTCCCACTTCAATTAAGAGACTTGGAGTCGCAATTAAGTTGTCTAACGCGCCTGTCGGGTTAAGTGCAGCCCGAGTGCGCACGTTCGCAGGGTGTGGGCAATCGTGTGCCCAGCGCACGTTCACAGGATGTGGGCGCTCGTGAGCCCAGCGCACGTTCGCAGGATGTGGGCGCTCGTGCGCCCAACGCATGTTCGCAGGGTGTGGGCGATCGTTCGCCAGCACAGTAAGGTTGCTTCTCTCCCTTTTTAGTCCAATTTCCAACGGAGCTCATGTAATTGACCTGAAACACAAAACAAAACAAAATCAAGCAAAAAGCAACGCTAAGGGATTAATATATGCAAGTTAAAGGGCTTGAATGTGCAATATTCAACGCTTATCAAACATACCATTTTATCTTTATTAAAATATTAATTTTTTTATTTAATTTTAAAATTTAAATCTTAAAAAAAAAAAAAAAAGGCAGGGGTGGCTGAACCACCCCATTTAACCACCCCATTCAAATGGGATGGTTCGGCCACCCCATAGGGCCAAACCCTAATTAAAAAAAAAAATGAGGGTTTGGCCTTAGGTCACCCCCTTAGGCCATGGGAGTGGTTCGGCCACCCCTAGACCAACCGAACTGGGTGTGGCTGAACCACCTGGGCGGTCTGGGGGTGGCCGAACCACCCCTAGGCAAAATGGGGTGGTCGGCCACCTTTTTTTTTTTAATTGAATAAGGAAATGGTTATAGGAAATGATCTTTCCACTTTTGATCCGAAAGGAAGAAGAAGTGAGAGATCCTATAAACGAAAATGGGGTGGGCTCCCCAACAATAAACCCAAAACAAAAGGGGAGGGCGCCCCAACAACATTGCCCAAATGATAAAAGACAGTGCAAATATAAGGACAAATACTGGATCCAATCCAAAAGAACCGGACATGAGGCAATGGTAATCACTAATAATTCAAAAAGAACTATAAGCAAGCCGAGCCTATTCCAAGGCCGCACAAGGCGGTGTAAATTGCAAAGAAACTCTGTGAAGAGTCTAATGCAGGTAAAACAACCATCACTATTAAATGATAGTTGCAGAGCAGGCACTGTAAAGAACGCACAACAACAATAACAAAGCAACAACTTTACAACCAAAACAAGGCAGCAGAATTACAACAAAAACAAACACTAAGGAAAACCGGCGACCAAAAAACACAGCAAAGGAACGCACACTCCGGCAAAGCAAAATGTGGATTGCATGGAGTTGGAGGGGAGCTTGGCGGCCAGTGGTGACGGTGGAGTGGTCAACTGCACAGGGCGTGGTGACCACACTCTGGCACGTGAGATCCACGCTCAAGTGCGTGGAACTCACGCTCCGGCACGTGCGCTGCTGGTGAATGATCGGGCGGCGGCACTGGGAAGCAGGGAGGCCGATGATGACGATGGGATGGCGCGTGTAGGCCCGGGTCTTCCTGAGGAACGTAGATCGAGTTTTTTAAAAAACCCATCTAAGAACCAAAGAAGATCCGGACTGGGTTGCGGCGCTGGAAAACTGGACGGCCGGAAGGACGACGGGGTGGATGGCAACGTTGAAGAGCAGCAACCGGACAAGATGACCTACAAAAAAGAGAGAAAAACCAAACAAAAACAGCAAAAGCAAGGAGAACACAAAGACGAGGAGGGGAGAGAAGGAAAGGCAAAACATTTCCCTCCTCCCCGGCAAAGCCGCATAAGGCGGCAAAGAGAACCCCACTAAGGAGGCGGCAAAAAAAAAAAAAAACCTAGGGTTTTTTCAAAGCTTCTCTCTCTAAACAAGAGAGAGAAGCCTTCTGGGTGGCCGGCCACCCTATGAGGTGGTTCGGCCACCACTATTTTTTTTTTCTTTTTTTTTTAAGATTTAAAATTTGAAATTAAATAAAAAAATTAATATTTTAATAAAGATAAAACGGTGTGTTTAACTCTAGTTAACGATAGTTATCAAAAAATCGATGGCAGAGAGTTTATTTCAATTTCACTTACTCATTGAGCTATTATACACTTTTTTTCAAAAAATATTAATAATTTAAATAATATTACACTTAATCCTAGAAAGACTTGCTGCCATCTTTGATGGCTAGACATATATGAGAACAAGTCAAATGTTGTTGGAACTCCATCTAAACAATTCCCATATGATTTTGAAGAAGAAGACAAAGTGAGCAAAGGTGGCTAGGGGTTCTGTATGCATGGGCAATAATAATAATAAAAAAAGGATAAAG
This sequence comes from Carpinus fangiana, assembly GCA_006937295.1. Taxonomy (NCBI): domain Eukaryota; kingdom Viridiplantae; phylum Streptophyta; class Magnoliopsida; order Fagales; family Betulaceae; genus Carpinus; species Carpinus fangiana. The sequence goes on from CM017325.1 coordinate 25,865,688, forward strand.
AGACAAACTGATTCATTACCTTTTAAGATCACCTCTGGTGTTTGAAAAAGTTTCATATAATGCTCAACCTTTTTGACCCACCCCAACCTTGTTTTACTCGTTCAACTTGACCATTTATTCTAATATTTCCAGCTTAAGCAGACTTTATTAACAATATTATAATTAATTAATCCCATTATTCTTCCCAAAAAAGTTATATAATAATTAATCCCATCGTACAATGAATCATCCCGATGACAATTGTATCATCACTGTTAGGCCAGAGATCCACGTTCTCCACGAAATTGCGAATAAATAAAGCAAGTGGGAAGGGTGCCGGTGCCAGTGCCAGTGCCAGTGCCACTAGAAACCTTTTTATTATTTCTAAACAGTTTTAGTAATTGTTCTTAATTAAAACATTCCCCCCGGCAATTGCGTTCCTTTGCTAATTATCAATGTGAGACTACTTAATTTTGGATTTTTTGTTTTTGTTTTTTTTTAAAAAAAAAGTAAAAGTGTTATCAAACATAGTCTTAGAGCATATTTGAGATTGTATTTAAAAAATAAAATTGTTAAGTCAAAATTTTTTTTTTAGAAAAAATGCATTTTGATCATTTTTAAGTTTTTTAGACTACAACACATCACTTTGCCCCATAAATTACAATACATTGTCATTTTGACCATCTGAGTTAACGTCTTTAACTGACGGAATGAGGTTTTTGGCACAAAATGGTAGTTCATGGGATTGAGCAGTAGGGTTGATAGTTTATGGGAAAAAAGTAATTACCCTTTTTTATTTATCAAATAGGTTTTTTTTTTTTTTTTTTAAATATATATATTTTTTCCAACAGATTTTTTAAGTGTTAAACTTTTTTTAAATCATTCAAAATATATTGTCACTTTGACCGTCTGAGTTAACGTCTTTAACTGACGGAATGTGATTTTTGACACAAAATAGTAGTTCATGGGATCGAGCAGTAGGATTGATAGTTTATGGGGAAAAAGTAATTACCCTTTTTTATTTATCAAATAGGTTTTTTTTTTTTTTTTATAAAGTATATATATTTTTTCCAACAGATTTTTTAAGTGTTAAACTTTTTTAAAATCATTCAAAAGCACACCCAAACATGTCTTTAGAAGTGAAATCACCTTAATGAGTGGGGCTAAAGCCACCCAAAAATTTTAAAAAGCTCCTATATATATATATATATATGAGTTTTTCTTTAAAAAAAAAATTTACTTTTTACCCTCTGGCCTTTTTTTCAAGTCAAAAAAATTAAAAACTTTCTCATTCAAATGAATTTCAGAAAAATAAATTGTTTCTAGCGTTACTCTATTTTAAGATCGAGTGTTAATTTAATAAATTAAATTAGAGAAATTACTTTAGTTATTTTGAAAGAAAACTTTGTAAAAATGAAACATCAATTTTGTCACTTTTGATCCTTACTAAGGTTTCCTAGGCTAGGTACATTGTCTGTTCTTCACCTATATGCACTTTGACTGGATTGGTATATTCTCTCTTCCAATAATTTATTATTATTATTATTATTTTTTTTTTATCAAAGCATTCACCCTAACTCTCATTAAAATTAAGATTAATTACTTTTAACCCTCTCAACGAAACTAAATTTATTGAAATACCTTTCAAGTTAAAAAAAGAAAAGAAGTTCGAAAAAATTTACCTATAAGATGGTTAAACCATCCCTAATTCAAATACATGAGGTGATCGAGTCAACCTTTGTATTTTAAGAGTGACCGAACCACTCACCATATATATATATATATATATATATATATAAATTCTTTGGTGAGCTTGAGTGATGCCTCAAGATTGATGCCTCTTTTGGATTTTTACACTGAGATATCTGGGTACCCTCTTGGTGGGTCAATTAGGAAGCTGGTTTAATTTAATTAAAATTTTGCTATTTTTTGCTGCTACCCAAACCAAACAAAAGATATGCAAAGATTTTTGTTGTATCTGCGATCAACGTTTAGATTAATTCTTGTTAAATAAAAAATAAATAAATAAATTTAAAGAATAATTCGGAGTGTCGAGTAAATATTGTTTGTTACCACATATGCAAGTAAGATGAGGCTGCAGCCAAAATGGTAGTCTTATCTCGCAGCCTTGAAGAAAGGAAACAGACCCAAGACTCCCTCTCCTCTCCTTTCTTTTAAAGCCATGTATTGTATAGGACACGAGAATCCACCCACTTGGCCTTCATAATATAACCAATCCTCCTCCTAGCTTCAAGGCTGTTTCCTAGGACTCCATAAATTTTCAAATTTTTATTATTTTTTTAATAAAGGTTATTCCAAAAGCTAATATACAGTTGGATAAGAATTAAGTATACATCATTACTCATCAAGTATATAGCATTACTCTTACCGATATATGATAATATCCCACTTAGTTCTGTACATTTTTTTCTAGGGTTAAATAAGTAATTATAAGTACTTGGGTTTTTATGATTTTTTTTTTTTTTTTCATTTAGGTTTTAATTTGTATCATAGATGATACCTATGTTATCGATAAATAACGATTAGTACTCCCATCAGTCAAACTAACGGATTGACACGTGTCCAAACAAAAACATGTAATATGTCCTAATAAAAATAAATAAAAAATAATTAATTAATTTTTTTTAAAACTAAACCCTAAAAAAAAAGGGGGGTGGCTTGGCCACCACACTTTGGCCATTGGAAGTGATTGCGCCACCCGTAGGGTTAGGGCCAGAAGGCCAGGAATGGAGTGGCCGAACTACCTATAAAGGCCTTGGGGTCACCTCCAGAGGTCGTGGGGGTGGTTTTGGTTTTGGCCACCCCCTATTTTTTTTAAGGTTTAGTTTAGTTTTTCTTTTTTGTTAATTATTTTTGTTAGGACACATGTCAATCTATTAGTTTGATTGACAGGATTGTAATAGAAGTACTAAACCAATTTTTATAAATAATATATGTACCATCTGGGCTATGAATTGAAACCTAAGTAAAAAAATATAAAGTCGTGAAGACTTAGTACTAAAAAGGTAATTAACCATTTTTTCTATAGGTGAAGTTTTGGAAAGAAAGAAAAAGAGAGGATAATTTCTATTCCTTATTTCCAATGAGAGTAGAGCATAGGAAAAGATTAAAGATAATTTTATCATATTGATTGGGTGTTTAGAAGAAAAAGAGGAACTGAAATTGATTTATCATTCTATCATTTTTCATTCCTCCAAATTTACCGACTTTTGGGTGAATTTGGAAGCATGTTATACAACCATCTTTTTTTACAATTTCAATAGATTAATCATTAGATTTGTTAACTCATGTGAACCCTACGTAAATTTAATGATAGATTCATCCATTCACTATAGAGATGATTAAATGAAAATTTTTTTTCTCCAAACTGGGAATTTCTTTCAACCTAATTTATAAAAATGACATGTGTCAATTTTTTTAATAACATATGAGATACACATGAGTTTTTAATAAAATTTATTCCAACTTTGTTACTGCTATTAAAAAAACATGTACATCTCACATGTTCAAGGACATGTGTCATGTTTATAGACTAGGTTAAAGGAAATTCTTTCAACTCAGTTTGGAAGAAAATTTTGTGCTTTAAAAATGTAGCTTAATTAGATTGATAATTCAATTGAAATAATCTTTCTTGGTTCCAACCTTTGTCATATTCAACAAAATTAGGGTAAAAAGAAAAGTGAAAATAAAAATAAAAATACAGGTAGGGTCACTATTTTTTTTCAAAACCAATATCAGACCGTTCCTAATGGCTACCAAAAAAAAAAAAAAAGAAAGATTTTTAAAAGAAAGAAAGAAAATGAATTGTTTAAGATTACTTTAAAAAAAAAAAAAAATTGTGATTTGAAAAATAGATTATAAAATCGCAAACTCAAATAGATTCTTAATCTTCGAACAACATTTCCTTTCAAACTGTTGGGGAGATAAATGGGGGACAACACAACACTTTTACAAGCACACTCAATACAATTTTCATCTCACTCGTAAGTCTCTTTTAACCACATTGACTCAGTTCACTCTCACCTGTGAGTTTTTTAACATTTTCAAGAATGTCTTGTGCTGTTCTAGAGGGCCACAGAACACAACTCCAAACCAGACACGTCTATATACCCGTCACAAAAAGCTAACCATGACTTTAATACCACTTGTTGAGGAGATAAACAGTTAGAGAGTTTTTGCCAAATAGTACATTAATATACATATTTAAACACCACTTCAGCCCAGAAGCCGACTTTATTGGGGTTTGATCCACTTATGTATATTAACTACTATTTTTCTTTGAGAGCTCCTGTGGTCCGGTCCATCTGCAAACTATCACTTTTACAGCACCCAATTAGCATGTGCCACATCATCATTTCAAGAAATTGCAAAAAACCAAAATGAGAACAAACACAGCAAATCAAAGTGAAAAAAAATACATCCTGTGGGTCTGGCTGGCTGTGACTCACCTCAAAACCCGTCACAATCTGCCTCAAAACTCGATTCTAATGCTCCACAACTCGTTTCTAATGTCTTCAAATCTGTTTATAATGCCCAAAACTCGTTTTTTGATTCAAATCTAAAACATAGAGATGAAATGTTAACTCTTTAAGAATTTTATCACTCTAAAGGCTGGACGCTGGAAAGTGGTGACCCACGGCGTGGATGAGTTTCTACCAAACCCACGGCGTGGGTCTCGCCAAACCATGGGTCTGGCCAAGTTCACGACCACTTCACCGTTCTTTCATTTTTTTTTTCTTCTTCAAAGCAATCCAATGTATTAGGACTTAGTTTATTTTGGTGCATTTTTTTAGTTTTTGCTTAAGTGTCAGTTAGGGATTGGTGGATGTAAAAGTGTTGTTTTAAGGAGGCTTTTGACCAAATTTTAACTCTTTTTCTTTATATTTTTTAATGTAAAATTCAACACTCACAAATGTACTCATAACACAAACTCAATTAAAAAAAAAAAAAAAAACACTTTCAGTAAGTTACATCTAAAACATAAAATTCTTAAAATAGATGGAAAAAATTAAATGCTCTAAAAAGTTTATCCTTATCGTTTTGGTGATGAAGTATTTGGGCATTTTGTTTGAGTGGTGGAGTAGGAGCTTGGAGATCAATAATGGGGGTGGGCCCAACTTATCCTGTAAAGTGTGAAAGGTGTGGCCCACCAGCATTATGTATGTTGGACGAAAGGGAAAATAATTATTGTCAGATTTAATGCTGTGGACTTGTCTTTTATTTAGAGTCGTTAGGAAACAGAAATTAGTTGAAATTAAAGCAGAGGGCCGGCCCGCCCGCGGGGGGGGGGGGGGGGGGGGGTTCACACTTCACACTTCACACTAATAATAATATATTTAAATATAAATATATATGGACAAAAGTTTTTCCCACAAAATTTACTGTTAAATTTTTTTTTTAACTTAATTTATAAAAATGATATATATTTATTTTTTTAATAATATATAAACTGCACGTGAATTTTTAATAAAATTTATTCTAATTTTATTCTTGTTATTAAAAAAAAATATGTACATTTTATATGTTAAAGGACTTATATATCATTTTTATATGCTTAAGTTAAAACCCAATTTAAAAAAAAAAAACTTTATAATATGTATTTTGAAACATAACATATGCATGATTCATGCGCTTCATTTTCTTAATCAAACGTGAAACACGTTGCTTTTGGTCATATTGACTTTTAGGTCCACTTTGATGGCTACTTATATTTTCACCATTGTTCTTGGTTGTTTCCCCATTTTTTTTTTTCTTTATCTCGACATTTTGCAAGTGTCAGGTAAAATGTTAGAAAAACGTTAACCACGTTTGTAATATCAAACCAAAATTATTAGTCAAACTAAAATGATTAGTCAAATTACATTTCGTTAATTCCTTACGGATGTCTGAATTTTTGTAATTCTTTTATAATAAAAAATATGAGTATTTTGAGAATTTTGACAAAATTTAATGAAAAATTATAACAAATGAAAAACATTGTAAGAAATTGAAAGTTTGATTCCCTAAATTAAGAGTTCGAATATTGTGAGGTAATGTCAAAACGCGTGAAAATTTAGAGAGATTTTGTGAAGTTTCATCTTAAAAAGTTTTAAATGACGTGATACCATATTATATATAATATTAAATGCGTCAAAACAAAATCTAAATAGTAAGATAGACTATAAATTGAGAGGATCCCCATGAAGGTAGGGATTAGAGTTTTTTTTTTTTAGGTAATTTCATTTAACCGCGTGAAGTTCTGTCTATTTTGCAAATACCCTTTCAAAGTTCAAAGTCTTTTACTTTGGTTATCAAACTTTTGTTTTGTTTCAAATACTCTATTCCGTTAGGATTTTCTGTTAAATCATAACAGATGTGTGTGAAATTACTAAAATACCCTTAGTTATTTTTCTATTTTTTTGTTTAATTTAACTGTAATATTTAACAGTAGAGTGTATTTGAAACAAAACAAAAGTTCAATGCACCAAAGTGAGAGACTTTAAACTTTGGAGGAGTGTTTGCAAAAAACGCGAAACTTCATAAGGGTTAAGTGAAATTATTTATTTATTTATTTTTTAATTCAAAGCAGGGGAAGGGGAAAGGAAATAGTAGGATTAGAGTTAAAGTGCAGAGAAAACAGGATTCGAAAAAGTATTTTCTAGATCAAAAATAGAAATCCATTTTTTTTTCTTTGGCAAAAATTCCATGTAAGTTGATGATAGAGTAAGAAAAATAATGGAAGTTTTGTTATACATAGTGATAATATAACAGCTTAACTGACCCAGGGTATAACTTGAAACAAAATAATAGTTCTTAAGGGCGAGTTGTAGTGGGTCAAAATTTGAAAGTGTGAATGCAAATAGGTAATAATTTAAGAAGGAAAAACTGACGTGGCACAACATGATTAGATATGAGATAAATTTAAATTTTGAGAAACATAATTATGTTGTGTCACATCAGTTTGTAATTTTTTTTTTGTAAAATGTGTTCGTAAGCATAACATTTCCCAAAATGTATTTGTACAAATCATTGAATACAAAAAAAATTAAATATATTTCCTCAAGAGATAGCTCAATCGACCGGGACCATGTTTAATGAAGTGGATGTCACTAGTTCGAATTTTTCTTTCCTCTATTATGTAGACATGTAAAAATAAATAAATAAATAACCGATAAAAACGAGACAAGACCTACACAAGGGACCAAAAACTAACCAATGCAAAGCAAATAAAAAAACCAAAATAAAATTTAATAAAAAATAAAACTAACATAAACAACAACAATAATAATAATAATAATAATAATAAAAGAATGTGGAGTTGTTGGGCCACATCCTATATCAAAAATGGGGGTGGCCACCCCAAAATAAAAAAATGATTGTAGTTCAACTACTTTCATAGGCTGTTACATCCTAAAATCAAAAGGGTGGTCGAACCTCTAACTATATATTTTTTTAAGTAATTTTAATTTTAAAATTTTCTTAGCAATTATAATGAGAGCAATTATAGTATTCCAATAGTAAAAACGAGGGCATTCTATGAAGAAAGACATAAAAGTGGTCACGTGACTATTTTATTACTACATGAGTTTGCACTTTTTTCTTTTTTCTTTTTTTAACTTGGGGTTCAAATCCTATCATAATTGGCACATGAAAAAAGACCAATTTAATATCTTTGTTAGATTCATTTAGCCAAAACTAATGGAATGCCATCTATCCTAAAAATATATTAAAATTTAATTAAAAAATAAAACCTAAGAAAAAAATTATGGGGGTGGCTAGCCAACCTCATTTTGGCCATTGGGGGTGGCTCAGCCACCCCTAAGGCTGATTTGGGGGTGGCCGAGCTACCCCAAGGCCCTACGGAGTGGTTCGGCCACCTCCCATGACTAAAAATGAGTAGTTTGGCTACCCTCAATGACCAAAAAGGGGATAGCTTTCAAAAGTCTTGGGGGTGGCTCGATCACCCCTTGCAGTTAGCCTGGGGATAGTTTAGCCACCCCTAATAACCAAAATGGGAGTGACTGGCCACCCCTATAAATTTTCAATTATTTATTTATTTATTTAAGTTTAGGTACAAATCTAAGTATTAATAAAGTATTAACCTTAGTTTTAATTTTACGGGTTTTGATATTTTAAAATATCTCACAATCATTTTTTGTATTTCACACATCTTACCGGCGGTATAATGGACATTTCATGTGTTTGTCGTCCAAGTTAGCAAAAAATTCTAATGACGTCAGGGCTAAGTGAGAAAGACTAATAGATTAAGGGGTCAATTGCAAATTTTTTAATTTTTGGACATTGCAATTGAGCTTAAAGTTAAGAGGAAGGTAATTGTAGTTTTCCCAAACAATAAAATAAAAAAGTAAAAAATGGCCCAAGCTCGATCCCAAAGCTTCTTGACTCAAATGTCAAGAAATAGGCTACCATGGATGATGGTTTTTGCCTTGCAACCAAACAAGGACTCCGAAAGGTTGCGGGAGATGGGCTCGCAATGGCTGTGACCACAAAGACAAGGCTTTGACACAGAGACCAGTGCTCGTACTGATTGGTTGAGAAGCCATGGGAGAAGCCTCTTTCTCCCATTTGGCAAAGCTCTAAAAAGAAGGACTCCAACAACACTAAGGATTCGTTTGGTACACAAAATGAATATAAAAGAATGCGGGATAGAATAGCCTTGAAATAGGCATTCTCATAGCCCATAAGAGGATAGCTATTCCGTTTTCTTAATAGAATAGCCATTCCATGTACCAAACTTACGACGTGCCCCAAGGGCTTTTCAAAATCTAGCATTTATAAGCAAAATCAGGAAACCCCCATGCATTCTCTAGCTCGTTACTCATTCAGCAATGGAGGTGATATTTTGTATGTAAAGCCAACGAGAAGATACTCTACAGTAATGCATTTTGTGTGGCTCCTTCATAAAGAATCTAAGCAGGGGAGATGAACAAGAATATAAAATGTACAGTAGCACCTGTATATAATTAGCACAAATGGAGACTTGAAAAAACCAAAAGAAAAACAATATAAAGGACAGGAAAATTTTGGAGTTTCTTTGGAGTTTTGGGTGCTCAATCATACAAACCCTCCTGCTCCCAGATATCTACAAGGAAATCTATCATTTCCTGCCATTTGAAATCCAGTAAACAGTCAGAATAGTGTGCTATCACATTCGACCGATAATAAATGAAGAAACAACCTAGTCCATAAAAAACTTACAGGCAGGGGGACGGGCTGCGGAAAAGGCTTGTTAGTCGCAAGTAGACTCTCATAAGTTGCATTCCAACTGCAGAAACATGATGATTAATCATAAGAGGTTAAACAGCAGAACGCTTAACCAAGGCTTGGTCAGTTGCAGGATTGTAACTATTGCAGGTAGAGTGCTCCCATAAAGGATTCAAGACCTCCAAAAAAGCGCGCATATATGAGCAAGAGCAAGACTTGTAATAATTTAAATGACTTTGCAATGAAGAGAATTTGTTGGTGATTACTCATACATACTTGCATGACAACAGATGGAACAGAATACTTTGAATACTTCAGTATCAAAATCAATAGAAGTTATTCACCTTATTCTGGGTTCTCGGCCTTGTCGATGGCTCTGCAACCTTTTGTTTCCAAGCCACTGCTGCCTTGTCTGGTTCCACATAAGCAAACCTGCATCCAGCAAAGCTTCCATTATAAATAGAGTTGGCTTGACAGACATTTTAGCAAATGAAAAGAGAGGATTAATGGTGAAAAGCTTGAACAAGATGGCACAGAAATTAAGCCTCTATATTACATCAAGGAGCACCTCAAAACCCATTCATTGTGTCCACGGTATAGCTGCAGAGGAGTACACTCGTGCAGATCATTAGATTGACTAAACCAACACCACAGGAGATACAGAAATTGCATAGAACAACACAACCAATAATTAAAAGTTAAAATAAATGAACAAACAAAAGTAAATAAACGGCTATAGGGGCTCCAAGCTTGCCAGAATATTTATCATGGTCCTTTTATTATTATTATAAAGAGGGACAACGAGAACAGATTGCAGTAATAATACATGAACTGCACACGATCTGGCACAGAAGCTACTTCAAGGCAATTGAACTTTGATTGTGCCCAAGGTCCTTTCAAATTTGAAAACACGGGTGCAAATATTGAGACAGCTGAACTACACAGCTAAGAATTAGCTCAAAGAGCTCCAACAACCACTAGTCTTAGCAAGATTGTTAGAACCCACTAGCCCTGAGCTGGGGGATCGGACGTAAGGCTAATCAAACAAGCTACGATAGAATCCAACCGGTAACTTCAAGAGCATAAGCAATATAGAGCGAAATGAATTAACACAACAATCAGCTATCGTGAATAGAAGAAGAACAAGTTAACAAAATATGAACTTGCCATGATTTATGAATTCGGAAGGGTTGCTCACACTGCCAGGACAACCCTGGGGATCAAGGACTGGGTTTGATGCACTGATAGATGAGATGCTTCTCCGGGACTGAACTATACTGTTATCCATTTCACAAGTGCTGGTGCTCCAGAAATCCTCTGATACACTAGGTTTCTTCACAGATTGACCTTGAATTTTCAGCCCCTTCGATGGTTCATCCACCGTGATAATTAGTTCATGATTAGTATAGCATCCAAGGCAGCCTCTGCTCTGTTACAAATCAGGGTTTAACCACAAAAATGATTAGTGCCAAAAAATACAGTGTTTGAAATTAAAATAAGGATGTTAAATGCAATTATTTCCTGAGCTAAAATATAAACACACTACACGAGCTCCATTCCTCCTTTGCCTGCCTCTCTCTCCCCTTGAACCACCCACCCACCTCACCCCCCCCTAACTATTTTTTTGTTTTGGGGGGGGGGAGGATTATAATGTTTGTGATAGTAAAAAAGAAGACATTTCACTAACAAATGTATTTCATTTCTACACAAATAAAAGGAAGAAGAAAAAAAATCTCTTTCTTACACTGAAAAGCTTCTTCCATTTAGCCTTGACCCTTTCCATCATCAAAAGCGCAAGAGCGCGGAAACACGCTCCAGAAAACATACAAAACGAACAGCAGGGTTTCTTCCCAAAGCATCTCTCTGATTGAGCTAACAAACAACACCTAGAATACATAGCTCCTATATAATCCCCTATAGAAAAGCCAAAATCCTATGTATATAGTCTAACCAAGTTCCCAAGACTCCAAGAAAAGTATGACAAACCAAAAACAGAAAAGGAAATTGAAAAAGCCACCAACATGTCTCCCTGTCTACTCACTCTCAAAGCTCGCTTGCTAAACAAGCAAACACCAGTCCATAAGATTCCAGAGGGTACAAAGAAACCATAAACTACAAGAAAACCTGACACCCCTAAATCAAAAAAGGAAAAGAAAAGAATCTCAAATCTTGAATTTCTCGTAAATCTCAGTATTCCAAAAATTGCAAATTTAACTCAACTGACCCAAACAGAAACTCTCGCAGGCCTCAGCTGAACAGACAGTCTTATATTCTTTTACGCCAAAATAACGCTTCTAAAAAATGTTTAATGCGTTTCTATTTCCATTTTCCCCTTTTCATCTATTTTCTCAGCAAGCAAACAGAGCCCAGAGTAATAAAAGAAGAGAAAACTGACCCCATGCATGCGAGAAGATGAGAGAGCCAAGGCGGAACGTATATACAGTGCTGCATTTATACGCGTCCAAGCAGAGATCTCTCAAGCAAAGCCCCAAGTCCAGGAAGGATTGGCGTCACGGTCCTGCATATTCAATCACGAAGTCGAAAACCCACTCGGAATTAAATACAGATCAGCCTTGTTTGGTTCCCGAGAAAAAATTCCCATAACTTTCCGTCAAAAATTTCCTCATAAAAAAATAAAAGAAATTCTGTGGGCTTGCTCAGACCTCAGATCATGGCTGGCTTGATTGCCCGCTGTTTTCCTTATTTTAATTATTTCCAATGAGTGCAACTGTGCAAAAGAAGAGAAGGTTTGGACCGTTTGTTGAAAGGCAAAAGAGTCGCGATTTGTTTGGATTAGAACAAAAATAAAGAACAATTAAGAATAATAATAATAATAATAATAAACACAATTATTGTTATTATTATTAGTTTGTTTTCTTCTTCTATACGTTACAACTTGCAAATTTGCCGTGTTTAAGGGTTTGTTTGGGTTCATATTGGATAATCACGAAATCATTAATATGAAAGTTCTTTTTCACAATTATTTTATGTCGGTCGGTAGGCATGTACAAGCGGGCGTTATTAACCACCTAATAACTTCATAATCATTTTTGTAGGCGGTTGAAAAATAATAATAATAATATACAAAACAACATTGTTTTGGTGTGTTTGATATAAGTTTTTGTTTTGAGGTTAATGAAATTGATCTTTATACATACTTATACTCTAGCATAGTTACATTTTAAAGTTTTCTAATTATTTAAAAAATGCCCAAAATCATTTAAAATATGTCATAAAAAGAGGCCAACATACTAGTGTGTTTGGCAACCCTTTTTTCCTTAGTTACTCTAATCGACATAGATTGATATAGTATAAAGTTTTGTTTTTTGTTTTGTTGAAAAGTAAAAATTTTTGTTTTGAAGTAATTTTTTTTTTTTATGTGAATAATAATAAAAAGTACATGATATGATATATAAAAAAAAAAAAATGAGAATTTTTTTATATTGATTTTTTTTTTTTGAAAAAAGTGGTATAAATAATTATAAAAAAAAATAAATAGAAGGGTTGTCAAACACATCATTTGTTGCTTTTCCATTAATATATATATGATGTAAAATATATGTATTGATAAATCAATTATCAACCGGGACAAATTGTACCGAGTTACAATACCATAAATACAATTTGGAATCTCTTAGATCCAAACAATATCCCGACACCAAATAATAGTTTCTCTTGCTAAAACATGGGCAGCTGAGAATTACACAAGAGGCACTAGGTGGTAAGGATTGGAGGAAGGCGGCCGTAATCAGATTTGGCACCCGCCACGGCCGGCAGAACATGAGCCTTGGTGTCTGGGAAGAATTCAAAGCCTGGCAGTGTTGTAATCTCTCCAGTGTGGGTTACTTTGATAGGGTAGGGAAGAAGGTGACCCTCCATATCTTTGTCATCGAGTATCTCCTGCGTGTATTGTTTCCAGTTCTTCTCAGCAAAGGCATTCATCGTCTGCACACATACCTCGCTTTGTGGGTGTAGCAAGTTCGTGCTATGCCCTCCGAGGTGCTCAACCCATAATGACATTCGGAACCCGTGGATTTGACCCATGGCTGGTTGGTTGGCGGCTAGATGGTGTGGTTGGAATGCCCCCATCGCAATCTCTGTGTCCCTTGCTCCATCCATTGACCTCTGGTTTATGTTTGCAGATCCAATGATTATGTATTCATCATCAACTGCAATTATATATAGATTATTGAGACAAGAGTTAAAAGAGTTACACAAGAGTTACAAATGATATGGGCATGTATGTAAGGATGTACCTATCATCATCTTTGCATGAACATATATCATGAAGCGACGGGAGTGCTGAGCTCTACTGTAATCACTGTTAGGTTCTGGGGTCTCCGTGGGCAAGAGTTCTCCAGGTTCTGATGCCTCCCGATTCCCAAGGCAGTAGAAATTCAGATAATCATGGGGGTCGACATTAAGAAGACCATTTGCTTGAAGGGCATGGGTAATATCAGAATACATCATTTCCATTGTCCTCCTCTGCCAATCCAGTATAGCCTGAACAGAAACACTCTCTGGTATACCTTCAGGCCACATTGGGATCACAATGTAGACAGTGAACCTCTCCTTTGCTTCAATCTTACTAACAATCTTTAGTGAGAGCTCTTTTGGTATGAGATGCAAAGCTCCAATATCGGCAACCCTGATATCATTTGATTTCCACCCATATGAGCTTCCTATGAAATATTGATTCTCAATGTAGATGAAGTTTTTGGCTCGCCGAATAGCATTGATATAAGCATCTTGAATGCTTCTGTCAATGATGTTATCCTTCCCACTAACAAGGCCTACTTTAGATGCATCATCAGGATTTTCAGGAAAACCCTTAGCAGCCCCACCATCAATGGATCGAAAGATCTGAACATTCCATGTTTCGAGGTCGTTTGATGATGTTACTGTACAGTCTGTACTTGATGGAGAGATTACAATTTCATCAAGTTTGGCTTTTGGAATTATATACTTCTCCCCAATCTGCCTTTTCCACCTCTGCTCAAAATTGTATAAGACATCCCAAGCAACAGGCCCTTCTAGTCGGCAATGGATGTCATGCCAGGGCTCCCTTGGACCACCCTTTTTGATTGAAGCACCGGCAAAATTTGGCTGATGGAAATCATCATGGTGGATTGTGCTCAAAGTAGTAAATAAGGGATGTTCTGGTGTATCATATCTCCCGTCACAAAGATCAATACCACCAATGAAACTCACAATCCTCCTCTTTCCTGATCTTCCTGCACTCCCTTCCCTGTCAACAACTATTGTCTTCTGATGGTGAGTAAACATGGCAGAAATCTCAATCCCTTGAACTATGCTTCTCCCATCATCAGGATTGCGGGGGCACAAATAGCAACGCACGTTTGTGTTTCGAAAGTAGTCTGCAGTTTCTTGGTCGTGAGTTGCCATCAAACCATCCTTCTTCACTTCCTTAACAGAAGTTCTGTCATCCCAAATGAGCATGAGAACTGTGACACCTTCATTAGCCTTCCTCTTAAGCAACTCCCCTAATATGATTTCACCACCTTGCTTTGGCCTTGCCTGGTCCCTTATCAAGGTTATCTTAGTATGCACAGACCATCCGGTTATGTAAATCAAGTTTTTTGCATTGCTGATTGCATCAAAGATGTCCTCCCAACATCTTTGAGGTTTATAAATCTCTCCTCCCGACAGTTCTATGGGAGGGAAGTAGTTATTTGGGACATGGGCATCTTGGTACAGAGTAACTCTGCAACCCTGTCTTTGCCTGAAGAATGTGCGAGGAACACCCTCAAAATGGGGAAAACTGATTCCCTTAGACCAATGAATGTCTTGGTTAATATTCAAAAACTGGCACTTGACATGGATTTTGGATTGTATAGGATTATGGTCTTCATCCAATACGTCAATCCATCTCTCGAAGACAAACCCTCTTACAACATCCTCAACAGATACAAAGGCTCTTCCAATTAGAGTTGCCCCCACAGGGTTATTTTCTTTAACAGTGAACACGAGATTTGAGATGTAATGGGCACAATATATGTGAAATGACTCAAACCACTCAGGGCGGGAGGGTTCATTTTGTATCATTCTAGTTCGCCCAACCCTGGCCTTGTCTAGATCGACTGTTGCGTACAGTTTGGACCCAACAATCTGCATGGTGGTGTCGAGATATGTCAAGAAAGATACTTATTACAAGTGAAGTTGATGATATCAAAAGAATAATAACATATATACCTCAGGCCGGCACAAAACAAATCTCTTGACTTGGGCCAGACACTTTTTCACAGACTTTTGTGTAGCCATATTGTCCAACATTTCAAGAAAGCAAAACAGCACAAGGGTGAGAAAGAGTTCAGGAAAGACATAATGAAAAACTGTTAAAGATGACTTACCAAAATATTCATGTTGGATTTATTATTATTATTATTTTTTAAGAGCAATTTAATCATCACATTATATTAAACTAAAGTTACAAAATGAGACCACATGACCGAAAACACTCAATACATTGCAGAAATAAAAACTACTATACCCCGAGCTATTGAACAAGAAAACTGGTTTCAGACCTGCTTAATTAGTAGTGAGTTGAGTCAAATGGATGTAGACAAATCTAGTCACATAGTTCCTTAACCAAAAGGCCAAGGAAAGGGTTGTTGTTGTGATGACGGTATGTGATGCGATTTGAAGATTGAGTCGTAGAAAATGGGTGCATTGACGATGATTGTGATAAGGCGATCGATGAAGATTACATTTCCTGTATCCATAGATAAACGAGCATGTTCATCAACGGCTCCAATTATTGCTTTATTATTAGTAAGTAGGTGAGATGAGCTCGCAAAGGGAAAAGTTAGAACTGAAAACCACCAGACGGGGCAGCGCGTATGCCACATGCGCCGATGGAGAAGGCATCGCATGGTCCCCATGTGCCGATGGAGAGGTTTGCTAGCGACGGCTCATGGTGGATCTAGGGACCCGGAGAGCGACGAAGGTGGACGAACAACAATAGATATGGCTTCCAAATTTCCAAAATCTAAGAGGAAAAAAGAAAGAAAGAGAGAAGAATAAAAACAGTCAAAAGTGGAAGGAGGCAGCAGAAGAGGAGGAAGGCTCATGGAGGCTAGGGGGACTTGCAAATAGGTTTTTTTCTAGGTAGGGAAAGAGAGCATCAAGTTTGGTTGAGAGGAGGGAGGAGGGGTTAGAGTCATATTCATGTTGGACTTGGCATAAAAGAAACACAAACTCAAAAAAGTGGTCTATTTTTCAGGCAAGGTGCTTCACAAGACTCCATTTTACGTTTAAAACAACATATAAATAAGAACATTAGGTAATTGAATACATATTGACAGGAGAATGGCATGGTTAGTACAATTTGTGGTGATAAACATGATCGAGTCCTTCAAAATTTTCAACTACGAGTAAAAATTTGCTCCTCTCATTTATTTATCTTTTTTCTTGGCAAACAATGAATTGTAATGAGACAGACTTCTTATGCAACGGCCTAGGGAAAATCATTAGCCATATTTGTACTATAACCCCAAAAGGACTATTATCAATTGGAAGTTTTTTTATAATTTATTATAAAGCCTACTTTCACCTAGTAACTAGGTAATTTGAAACTTAACACACTATCTTTATAAATCATCCACTCTATGTGAGCTACTTATCTTCCTAATATGGGACATAGCTAAAACAAAAAATGGAAGCTATAAAAAATTAATTTTGAGGGGGGTTTTTTAAAATTTTGGGGGGGGGGGGGGGGGGNCTCCTAGACTCGGCTCTATTTTACTTTTTGCAATATTATAGTAAGATTTTGGCGCTGCCATTGTAGCACAACAAATGAAGTTTTTGAAATCATCTTGTTAAAACTTGCCAGTATTAGAGTACTCCCCAATTATAATTAAAGACTAACTCATAATTAATAGATTATAATTAAAAATTAAAATCATAATTAATAGAGTATAATTAATCTAGTTTTATGATCTGTCTCCAAACCAGGATATATACCAATTGTATAGTACTACCACTTGATAAAATGTGATGACATAGAAATGGATGTGAATGTGATAGCCTATAAAGTTATTAGACGTCCCACATCAAGTGAGTTAATGGATTATAAAAGTGCCCGTGGGTGCTAAGTCGAAAGACAGGTCCTTATACCAACAATTGGGAACATATTTATTATCAATTTTATAGACTTATAAAAGTTCCCTATCACCTATTCTGCAAAGAAAAGCATTTCTAACCAAAATTTAATGAACATATAAATAACCTTAATTTGACTTTAAAACTCCCCAAAACAAAGTGCAAAACTGCAACAACAGAAAATTAAAAGCTTCCGATGGCCTTAAAAGAATTATCTGAGCTTTTAATTAGCTCGTATTCAAACATTCATTTATACCAATTAGAATCTCATTTCCTACAAAGTCATAGGAAGGGTCTTTTCTAATCCTTTAATTTATCATTCCATCTCAAAACAAAATCTATATATGAAAGCCCATAAGAGAATTATTGAAGAAAAAATACGTTTTATCCTCCCGAAGTTTTACCTCTTTTTCAATCTTGTCTCAAATGTTTAAAAAGTAGTAATGTACCGCAAACAAGTTCTTAAAATTTACAATGTAGCCACTCCGTCAATAATTTCTGTTTTCTCTAACGGAAATGACAGAAAAAACGTAAATATTTTTTAAAACAAAAATAAATAAGAAAGGTGGCTGGGTATTTTTGGGATTCAATAANTTCCATCTCAAAACAAAATCCATATATGAAAGCCCATAAGAGAATTATTGAAGAAAAAATACGTTTTATCCTCCCGAAGTTTTACCTCTTTTTCAATCTTGTCTCAAATTAATGTTTAAAAAGTAGTAATGTACCGCAAACAAGTTCTTAAAATTTACAATGTAGCCACTCCGTCAATAATTTCTGTTTTCTCTAACGGAAATGACAGAAAAAACGTAAATATTTTTTAAAACAAAAATAAATAAGAAAGGTGGCTGGGTATTTTTAGGATTCAATAAGTGTACAAGGGAAAATTTTGCACCAAAAAACGATTTTTCCATCAAATAAGATGGAAATAGCAAATGGAATGGCTAGATTGAAAATTTTAGAAGCTTGGTTGGAGTACATATATTGTCAATTTTTAAACATAAAAGACAAGATTGAAAAAGAGACGAAATTTTAGAAGATAAAATAATGTATATATATAATCCTTTTGATCCTGAACAATCACATATATATAATGTATACCTTTCGGCCTGATTGAAAGTCGAATCCCGTGTGTATCCTATCAATGTCGTAAATCGTTACCAAAAGTATCCCATGAAGCAATTTGTGCATTGTTCCTCACTTGGAAATCTCCCTTGATAATAGTAATAATATCTACACCAACCCAAAACAAGAAAAGAATGTCACTAGCATGCAATAATTATTACGTTAAGAACGTTCAATTTCATAGTTCAGATTTTGTTTTACTTTATTTAAACGTGTGTATATATATGTAATGTCATGTCACGTACCAACATATTATAGATTATTAAATCTGTAATATCTAATCTGAATCATGAAATGCATTGACAATAGACAGGTATGACAAGGCGTTAGAAGAAAGTACGTACGTGGATATGGTGGTATATATGCGGGCAGTGCTCGAACCCGAATAGTATGATGGGATTGTTGTTTGATATATATATATATAGAGAGAGAGAGAGAGAGAGAGAGAGGGGAATATAGTGAACATTTGGTTGAAGGAAGAGATATCTCTTCGGAGAATTCAAGCCGGAATCAGTTCCTCCTTTGCTTGCTTGTAATTGCTGGGCATTGGATAACGTTACGTACGTACAACGGTCACCTTGATTCCGGCTTGAATTGTGTTAGACTACAATACCTGGAGCACATATGGGCTCAAACTGTGGGACTGCCTCTGCCCTACATCAGCTTTACAGCGGACCTACCTGATCAGAGTGCCGACGTGTGTAACGTTTGTCATTGTCACCATCCATATTCCATGCATAATATATAGTGACAAATGACAATCTCCTAAATGCACCGAATTTTTCTCTGGGAATCGATTTGTATTTTTAAATTATTCAAGCTAGTAAATCTATAAAAAAGACCTACTTGTCTAACCGTCCAATTACAAAGCAACTCATTTTGGAAAGGCTGCCCAAAGCAAAATATTGAAAGGAAAATGTTAGGAGTTCTCCCCATAGTGTTCTCTTGGGATTCTCTCAGACTTACGTAAAATATGATTTAAGAAAAAATAAAATTGTAATGGCCTCCACCAACAGTTTTTTTAGGCATTAGCACCAAATTTTGATGCATTAGCACCAAAATTGAGGCATTAACACTAAATTTAGAATGATCAAATCAATTTTGGGTGATACCATCCCTAAAGGGTTAACTTTCTACCCTTAGGTTTTAGTTTTGAATCCAAAAACAAGTTTTAAAGCATTAGAACCTAAATATTAACTCATAAAAATTAATCTGTTGACAAAAAAAGGGTACTACAATTTTATTTTTTTCTTAAATCATGTTCTACGTAAGTCTGGGAGAACGCCAAGAGAACACTACGGGAAAAACCCATAGCAAATCCCATATTGAAAAGAGTACCCATACACCCTCCGACCCAAAAATAAGTGTTAATTCGTTAGTTTGAAGATATAAATATAACACTATATACGCTAATTTTAACTCATTAATATCAAGTCGGATCAACCTTAAATATTGGGTGGTCAAACCCTAATCTGACTTATTTAATCGAACAGATCAGACCATTCAATTCAAATTTGCTAATTTTGTTCATATCATGCCAAAAATATGCAGCCCTAACCAAAACATACTTGTTTCTTTGAATTCGTTTTATACTTAGGCTCCGTTTACTTCAACGTAAAATGGTTTCCAGGAAAATGATTTCCGTATTTTACGGTGTTTACTTAGACGTAAAATAATAGTCAACGGAAAACATTTTCTCTTTGACCGAAAATCCTTCTTTAATTTTCAGAAAATGGTTTACGGTTTTGAAAACCATAGACCAATTTCCGATTTTGAGCATCTCATTCTCAAATTGACGTACCCTATCGAGACTTGACCGGGACCCGCCAGGAACTTGTTCGGGACTTGTCTAGGACTCGCCCGGGACTTGCCCGGGACTTGACTGGGACCTGCCCGGGACTTGACTGGGACCTGCCCAGGACTTGACCAGGTCCCGCCCAGGACTTGTTCGGGACTTGACCGGGACCCGCTCGGGACATGACCGGGACCTACCTGGGACTTGACCGGGACCTTCTCGAGACTTGCCCGAAACCTGCCTAGGACCCAACCGAGACTTGACCGAGACCCGCCCAGGACTTGTCCGGGACCTGCGTGGGACTTGACTAGGATCCGCCCGGGACTTGTCTGAGACCCGCCCGGGACTTGACCGGGACCCGCCCGGGACTTGTCCGGGACCTGGCCAGGACTTGACCGGGACTTGTTTGGGACCTACCCGGGACTTGTTCGGGACTTGACCGGGACCCGTCCGGGACTTGTTCGGGACCTGCCCAGGAGATGTGTATAAGAGACAGGCCCAAAGCAAAATATTGAAAGGAAAATATTAGGAGTTCTCCCCATAGTGTTCTCTTGGGATTCTCTCAGACTTACGTAAAATATGATTTAAGAAAAAATAAAATTGTAATGGCCTCCACCAACAGTTTTTTTAGGCATTAGCACCAAATTTTGATGCATTAGCACCAAAATTGAGGCATTAACACTAAATTTAGAATGATCAAATCAATTTTGGGTGATACCATCCCTAAAGGGTTAACTTTCTACCCTTAGGTTTTAGTTTTGAATCCAAAAACAAGTTTTAAAGCATTAGAACCTAAATATTAACTCATAAAAATTAATCTGTTGACAAAAAAAGGGTACTACAATTTTATTTTTTTCTTAAATCATGTTCTACGTAAGTCTGGGAGAACGCCAAGAGAACACTACGGGAAAAACCCATAGCAAATCCCATATTGAAAAGAGTACCCATACACCCTCCGACCCAAAAATAAGTGTTAATTCGTTAGTTTGAAGATATAAATATAACACTATATACGCTAATTTTAACTCATTAATTTCAAGTCGGATCAACCTTAAATATTGGGTGGTCAAACCCTAATCTGACTTATTTAATCGAACAGATCAGACCATTCAATTCAAATTTGCTAATTTTGTTCATATCATGCCAAAAATATGCAGCCCTAACCAAAACATACTTGTTTCTTTGAATTCGTTTTATACTTAGGCTCCGTTTACTTCAACGTAAAATGGTTTCCAGGAAAATGATTTCCGTATTTTACGGTGTTTACTTAGACGTAAAATAATAGTCAACGGAAAACATTTTCTCTTTGACCGAAAATCCTTCTTTAATTTTCAGAAAATGGTTTACGGTTTTGAAAACCATAGACCAATTTCCGATTTTGAGCATCTCATTCTCAAATTGACGTACCCTATCGAGACTTGACCGGGACCCGCCAGGAACTTGTTCGGGACTTGTCTAGGACTCGCCCGGGACTTGCCCGGGACTTGACTGGGACCTGCCCGGGACTTGACTGGGACCTGCCCAGGACTTGACCAGGTCCCGCCCAGGACTTGTTCGGGACTTGACCGGGACCCGCTCGGGACATGACCGGGACCTACCTGGGACTTGACCGGGACCTTCTCGAGACTTGCCCGAAACCTGCCTAGGACCCAACCGAGACTTGACCGAGACCCGCCCAGGACTTGTCCGGGACCTGCGTGGGACTTGACTAGGATCCGCCCGGGACTTGTCTGAGACCCGCCCGGGACTTGACCGGGACCCGCCCGGGACTTG
>CM017325.1:25890296-25929968 GCA_006937295.1 Carpinus fangiana
AAAAAAAAAAAAAAAAAAAAAATCTAGGGTTATATATACACATATACAGTAATTAATATATAAATATAACTATGCTATCTGTTAAATTGGGTTATATATATAGTCATTATTATATATATATATAATAATAATACATTAAGGTATGAATTGGGTTATATATATAATTTTTTTTCTTACTTTTTTTTTTTTAAAAAAAACAATAGTAACGTGGCATATATGCCACGTTACTAACTTTTTTTTTTTTAATACAATTTTCTTTTTTTTATGTATGTTATTATTAAATAATATTAATATGAAATATAAATAGTAATTTACTATATATATATATATAGGGTACCCATATTAGTATGCTGATGAGTCTTTCTAATATAAAGTTGCAGTATTATTTTTTTAAAAAAAAAATTATAAAAAATACCATTTTACACTTTACCCACCTGAACTATTCACCCATTTGCACTTAACTCCCCAAACTTTTAAATTGTTGCAATTCGACCACTTTAACCTTTTTTTCCCAAAATGACCCCATCACATATATATATATTTTTAAATAAAAACATTCCAAAAAAAACACCAAAAAAAAAAAAAAAAAAGCAGAAGCAATATGCTGGGGGTTAAGTTTATATTATAGGCCAATTTGATGTATGCAGCCCATGCATAACTTACGTAAATTATGCATGCAGTCGAAGGGAATTTTTTTTTTTTTTTGAAAAATTACCGTTGGTGACATGGCATAGTGTCATGTCACCTTTTGCTAACATGGCACAGTGCCACACGTCACCAAATGGTGACGCATTTGGTGACGTGGCACTATACCACACGTTAGCTCTTGGTGGGTGACCCCCAGCTGGCCCGCACGTCCTTGGTCTTTCCCCCTTTTCTTCCTTCTTTCCGTTCTTTTCTTCCGCCCACTCTTTCCCCTCTCCTGCGCTCTCTCCCCTCTCCCCTGCAGCTCCGATCTTCACCCCTCTCCCACCGACAAACCCACCACCCATCTCCTCTGAAAAACCTCCCAATATATTTTTTTTCTTCCCCTACTCTTTTTCCACTCTCCCACGATCTATCCCCTCTCTCCTACAGCTCCAGTCATCAGTCACTCCTCCTCCGCCGGCGAACTCACCCCCCATATCCTCCGGCAAGCTCCTCCATCTCCTCCAGCAAGCTCCATATATATATTGGTAAGTATATATGTTAATAGTTTGTGTGTTTCCTGTTTTTTTGGTAAGTATATATATATATGCATGTGTTTCCTTTGGTTTTTTTTTTATTATTATTATTTTTTTATTTTTTATGGTATAGGTTAATAGTTTGTGTGTGTGTGTATATATATATATTTGTGTTGATTTGAAGATATAATCGTTTGTGTGTGTATATATATATTTGTGTTGATTATTTGAAGATATATATTTGTGTTGATTTTCAATCTGGTTATTAGGTTTATAATGTGTGATTCATTTTGAGACTTCAGGAAATTTTGTTGTGTTTGGTTGCTGTGGAAATGTTGGGAAATGAAAATAAAAATGCATTATACATTTACATAGATATACATGGGTATTGAGACAGTTATATTTCTAATGAAATCATAGGCCACAATGAATTGCCCTAAATTGTTGTAGTTTAGATGTCTGGACATATTTAGTGAGAGGCTAATGCTCAAATAATTGAGGATCACTAGAGATTGGTGTTAAGAGTTAAAACATTTACTCTTCAAACATAACAAATAATTCTTACTCAGGAATTTCAATATTTTTGATCATTTGACAATTAGTTAAAGAAATGTACTTAATAGAAAACTCTAAAATAGGGTTTTGGATTCTTTACTTAAATTCATGGGTATGGACGTGGGTCGTTCAGCTTGTTTTATTAGGAAAGTTTTGTTTTTTTGGAGGCATTGCAAAATTTTGGAGGTTTGGGAGAGAGTTCGGAGTACTAATTAACATTGCAAGTTGTGTTAGTTTGAAAGGCTATGTATATATTTCTTTCCATAAAGAGATATTGTAGTCTAGTCTAGTTATTAGTAATTGTGGAAAATTTTGGTAGTGTACATTTTATAAGAAAAAATGCAATATAGCAAACTAATTAACCTAAATAATGTTTTTTTTTTTTTTTTTTTTGTTCGTATAGGGTTCCTTAACAAATGGACAATTAAATTTGCCTTATATATATATTTAATGAAAATGATAACATTGATAAGTATGAATACAAAACAACCTAGATGTTGTTAAAACATAACCAACCCATAAATGCAAAGATTTAAATTTGGATTATATACGTAACCTAGATAACCTAAATAATCCTATATACTGTAGGAACTTAAATTTAATTGTTTTTTTAATGTACGCAGTAACGCTATGGACAAGAGTTGGATGACGAAGCCTAGGATCTCAAAGGAATACATAGACGGTTGTAGATCGTTCGTAGATTTTGCAATTCAAAATTGTAAGACTCCAGATGGACTCATTTTTTGTCTGTGTAAGACGTGTCGCCTTAATAGGCGACACATTCCGGCATTGGTATACGACCACTTGACAGGGGGAAAGGAATGTGGCCCCAATACAAAGACTGAATTTATCACGGCGAGTGGCCTGCACGAGCTCCCGTTGAAGGATCTAATTTGACTCGACCGGCCGCAGATGCAGGTGCAAGCACAGAGGATGTGGGTGGCAATATGCACACAATGTTGCGTGATTTTTTCAGCATGCATCATGTCAGGGAAGACAACTATGAGCCTCAACCCGGGGTGCAGGGTGGTGAAGAACAAATTATGGATGATGAACCCGACAGGGGTGACACTCAAAAGTACGATGAGTTGCTTAAAAAGGCAGACAAGCCACTTCACGGGAAAACCAGACACAGCAAACTCAGTGCCACTGTACACCTATACAATTTGAAGTGTGTGGGTGGAGTTACTAACACGATATTCTCAGCTTTCCTCGAATTCTTCAACCAGTTGCTGCCTGATGATGGTGAGGCTTTACCAGTTAATACATATGAGGCCAAAAAATTCTTACGGGACATGGGGCTCGGGTATGAGAAAATTCCGACATGTCGTAACGATTGTATGCTGTTTTGGAAGGACAATAAAGACTTAGACTCATGTCTTAAATGTGGACAACCTAAGTGGAAGGATGAAGTTTATTTGGATGAGGATGGCCAACCTATATCGTCGAGTAAGAAACATCTGGTCAAGGTATTGTAGTGGTTTCCAATAATTTCAAGATTGTAAAGGTTGTTCATGTCGCAGTGTACCGTGCACAATATGAGATGGCACGTAGAGGGCCGCACAAAAGACGGCGTATTGAGGCATCCGACCAACGGCGAAGCATGGAAGTCGTTTGATAATTTATATCCGGACTTCTCATCCGACAGCAAGAACGTAAGGCTTGGCCTAACTTCAGATGGGTTTAATCTCTTGGCAATATGAGCACATTACACAATACTTGGCCTGTAATGCTTGTACCGTACAACCTGCCGCCTTGGATGTGCATGAAACAAACATTATTCATCTTATCCTTGGTTATTTAGGCCCAAAATCACCTGGAATAGATATAAATGTCTACCTTCAACCCCTAATTGAGGAATTACAGGAACTATGGAATGTAGGGGTACACACATTTGATGTCTCCAGAAAAAAATATTTTATGATGCGAGCGTAGTTAATGTGGACGATTAATGACTTCCCAGCATACGCAGATTTGTCAGGATGGCCTACAATGGGTGTAAAGGCATATCCTTGCTTTATGTATTCAACAAGGTTGACATGGCTAAAACACGAGAAAAAATATTGTTTTATGGGTCATAGGTGATACTTGCCATGGATCATCCGTTAAGGAGGAACATGCGAACATTTGACGGTAAATAAGAACTGTAATGTGCCCCCGAAGTGCCAAGTGGAGACGAAATATTGAGACAGTTAGAAGGGATGGTATTTAGAGATGAGAGTGCCGGTAAAACCCTAGAGCCCACTGAATCGACAAAGAAGGACCGTAAGGAAAAAAAAAAAAAAAAAAGGAAGAGAAAGAGGAATAATAAGAAAAATGAACTGGTGGCCACTGAAATATTGTGAAAAAATAAAAGTTTTTTTTTAGGTTGCCGTATTGGAAAGATAATTTGTTGAGGCATAACCTTGATGTGATGCACATCGAAAAAAATGTGATAGACAACATACTTGGCACAATGCTAGATATTAAAGGAAAAACCAAGGATAACCTTCAAGCACGTCAAGACTTGCAAGAAATGGGTTTGAGACATAAACTGTATCCGTACACAGGCGATGAAGAAAAAATGTATTTGCCACTAGCTTGCCTCACGATGTCGAATGAGGATAAAACTGCTTCCTAAAAAGTACTTCGAGAGGTAAGGGTGCCCAACGGTTATGCCTCAAATATTTCCCGATGTGTTAGAATGAAGGACCGTACGATGTCAAGTCTCAAGAGTCATGACAACCACGTACTGATGCAACAACTTCTCCCTATTGCATTGAGGGGATCAAAATTGCCAAGTAACGTGGTCAAGGTTCTGGTCGATATGTCTACATTCTTTATGGGCATATGCGAAACGACATTTGACACCCGAGGCTTTGGATGGACTTCAGGATCACGTCTATATTACTCTGTGCTTGATGGAACAGATATTCCCCCCAGCTTTTTCACTAGCATGGTCCACGTTGTCGTTCATCTTATCCGTGAATGCCAACTCGGTGGACCGGTGCAGTACAGATAGATGTACCCGGGAGAGAGGTAAAATTTGACGTAAACATTTATTAATTCCCAGTAAACGTATTTAATTCCTATTTGGAAAAGTGTAACGATTGATTGAGTTTGATGTGTAGGAGCCTTGGGGGATTCAAATCCAATGTTCGCAACAAAGCGGCTCCTGAGGGTTGCATTGTGGAGGGATACATAGCAACTGAGTTGGTGATGTTCTACTCGGCGTATTTAAGTTGTGCACCGACAGTTCACAATAGGCCACAAAGAAATGCCTATGGGTGTAAGGGGGTGGGAACACAAGTCAACCACGATCGAATCACAATGATACAGATTCACTGGTATATTATGTTCAACTCGGACAACTTCCACCAACTGTGGATGTAAGTCGTTCTAATATATAGATGGTGCGTGTTCTTGTATCTTACACTTTTACTAAAACGGACAAACTTTCAAATTGTAGGGCGCACATAGAGATGCTTAGGCGAGGGTCGAATATGGGGGGAATGATAGACGCTTAGTTGGAGACACAACATTCTCAATGGTTTTGAGATTGGTACCGTGACTAGGTAAGAGAAATGTCGAATAAAAAATTTACTAAATCTCAAATTTGTTTCTCACTCCTATTCCTTAACTGAATTAGTTAACTGTGCTTCTATGTTTCTATTATGCCCGTAGGTCGATCGTTCGGACGATCGACAAAGGATGAAAATGAGGGAGAAATTGGTCATGCATTGTAGAGGGCCGATGGTCTCAGCAGTCCAATATAACAGATATGTGGTCAATAGGAAGTTGTTTCGCACTATTGCATACAATGTGGGAAAGAGGTCTCAGAGCAGTGGCGTTTGTGTGTCGACTATTGATGGCGAAACGTACTACGGGAAGGTAACTCAAATAATTGAGGTGGAATACTATGACCGGACGAAGTATGTATTGTTTAAGTTTGACTGGGCGGACAACACAAGAGGTAGGGGATACAAGTTGGACAAGCATGGCCTAACGCTAGTAAATTTCAAAAACCTTGTACACAGGGGAGATAAAATTACTGATGAGCCCTATGTGCTAATTTCCCAAGTCTCACAAGTTTTTTATGTCAAGGATGACAGGGATCCCGATTGGGCTTGCGCCATGAGGATCAAACCTAGGAATGTGTACGACGTTGGTTAGGGTCAAGAGCCTAATGACGACCAAGCAAACTACCACAAGAGCGAGCTGTCCAGTTGGATCATAATCATCATTATGATCCACATGATGAGGACATAGATTACGTCAAAACCGACCTACCACCTATTGAAGTGTATGCGATTTCATAAAAATTAAATTGACATTAATATGTTTTGTTTGTTAATTATTTAATTCTTACGACATTCATTTGTTTCTATTTCATTTTATTAGCAACTTTAATTTCATGACATTTTCAACTGCGTTTGATTTAGATTTTTTTGAGTTAAGAAAATTAATTTGGAATGTGATTAATTTTGCGGGTAGATATAAGTATTCATGGTGGGAAGACAAAAGGGCAGAAGCGAACACTTTTTGTGAGGCAGATGGCTAGTGATGACAACCAGTCTTAGGACATTTGTACCCTTCTGATGCCGTAGTCATGGTATCGACCAGTACTCCCACATGAGCAGAGTACTTTCAAGTTCGACAGCTTGATAGATGCTGCTATCATTATAGGGTAGCCAGACTCATATAGACCACGACCAAAGAGCCTAGTGGGCAATCCATATAGTCGGGTTGAGTTTATGGATCATACGGCTACGTATGATGATGCTCACGTGGAGCGGCAGGTATCCCCAGACGGGGGAGACGATGTGGACCATGGTGATGATTCACATGATAAACCACAACCCGACTCAAAGGATATACCACAGCCTGAGGCCCCCTGCTTTGCCAGTGTTGAAAGAGAACGAGGTTTATACGATAGGTATGTTTAGACGTATATATATATATTTATGTATGTTCTTAAAAATGTAATTACTATTTATTTTCATTAAATATTGATAGTCGTTTTATGTTGTACTTACCAAATGTAGATACAAATGATAATATTGAAGTACTGAATGCTAGTGAATTCCACAAGTTATATTCAATCCCAATTAGAAAACGGGTCATAGTGGAGTTCACTGGTATGGTGCAACCCATAGGGAAAAGCGGGGGAAAATGGAGGCGTATGACAGGCAAGATGGTCAAGAGCGGTGCATTTGTCCGGATATCAGACGACTGGAGGAAGGTACCGTTAGAGAAGAATGAGCTATTTTATGATATGTTGATGGTAAGTGTAATTCAAATGTACAAATTTAAATTATATATAGCGTATATAATTTATTATGTGAAACTTATTTTTGAAGGTAAAATATATAATGGGAGGTTATTAATTTCTCAATTGTTCACTAATAGCACTTCCACATTTTGCTCGGCTCGAATATTGCTAAAATAAAAAAAGACTTGTGGAGGGACATCGGCGAGAAGCTAAAGCTTTAGAGACATGAATTGAAAAAGTCACTCGCCATTTGAGCCGATGACACTCCTGACTCAGTGAAGGCGAGAGCGGGAGTTACCATCCAAAAGTACGACCCGGTGGATATGGACATCTTGTTGGCGAAGTGGTGTGAGAAGAAAAATCAGGTAGGTTAATCTTTTGCTTGTAGTTGTGTAGTATTATTAATTCTAATTATTCATCTTTTCACATATTAATAACGTAAGTTGTGTGAGCAGGAATATGCCGAGCATATGAAACAAATACGAGCATTGTATACCACACCTCATTGCGCCAGCTCAAAGAGCTACACCCAACACTCACACGAGACGGTATGTTTGTTAAACCCCATACATATATATTACTGAAATCATGATTACAATATACTAATGTGGAAATATGTTTATATTCGTGGATTTTTGTAGGTCATTAAAACGGGCAAAGCCCCTATGCGAGCAATGAATTACATCACGACTCATACGAAGAAAGGTGGTGGCTACCCAAATCCATTGGTCGAGGAGAGAATGGTATGCTTGAAACACATTTGTGTATTTTTATATTTATGATTAATACTTAGACTAAAAGATGGCCGTGTGTATGTAACGTGCAGAATGAGATGAAGCGGCTAGCAGATTTTGACCCGACCGAATTGGTAGAAGGGCCCCAGGGGACAGTCCGATGGGCACCAAACGACGCATACGCATAGGCTCACGACAATAAGCCAGAATATGCGGGTTATGTTTGCAGTGTGAGCAAGAATATTCTACCCGTGCAAGGCAACATCCATTCGTATAACACACCGTCCTAGGTGAGGTCCCAGAATGCTCCTCCCCCAACCGTAATTTCCAAAATGATTGAAAGAGCACTTCAAGCGAAAGAGGAGTAGCACAAGCAGGAGATTGATGAGCTGCTGGGCAAGCAAAGGGAGGAGATAAACTGGGAGCACAAGCAAAGCAGATGGATGCGATGACTGCTGCGATTAACGCACAGTTTAGTAAGTAGATTGCTACTCAGGCGGCGGCATATGAGGAGCTTTTTCGCATGCTTGAGGGGTATCGAGTGGTAACCTCTAAGCCGGAGGTGACCACTAAAAGGGCTTTGCAGGACATAAGGTTCCCTGCACGTATCATCCTCCGATCATCTACAGATAGCACACAAGGTAACAACATATTACCTTTCATTATCATTTAATAAGACGATCATTTAGCGTAAATAAAAAACGTGATAATTAATTTTAAATTTCATACAATAATAAAATATTATGCATGTATTTTGTAGCCCACATGAACGTATATAACACATAGTAAAACTATAATATGCATAGATGACAATCGGAATGATACTCGACATTTGACCCCGATTGGACAAAAGTCGCGTCTATCGAAGGCGACAAAATGACCACCACCTTACGTATATTGCAGTACGTATATGTGCTTTTTGAACATTTTTATTTTCTTATTAATTTGTGTGGATTGTCAGTACAACTTTGTTGTTTATGGTTGGTTTGGTTTTGACTGCTGGTTAGATATTTGAATTAATCAACTATATTAACATGTGAAAGCTTTCTTCTTTTCATCTTATGTTCTTTAAGCTTTCTTCCACTGGATTTTATGAATCTATTATCTGTCCACACTTGCAATGATCTTGTTGGGTTTATTAATATGTAAGCAAATTTCATACATTATTCATAACATAGCTAGCTTATTATCTGATCAAGTCGTCAACTTCTGTCGTCAACTTCTGTTTTATATGAACTGGCTAGTGATTAATAATGTAATTTTGTAGAAATATTATAAGTGATCTAAAGAGATATTTGAAATGATAATCATAAATATAAAGGGAAAAAGGCCGGCTATAGTAGTAATAATAGCTTCTGATGTATTCCAACGTTGAAAAGATTTCCTTACAATACTCAACGTGTGAAGGAACTTAAGTTCATGTAGAGATGGTATATTAATGCTATAATCACGGTTCAATATTCTCCAATTTGCAAAGTAGTGCTAACCTTTCAAAACCTGGAAGAATATTATTGGAACACCCAAAAAAGAACTCCATCATATATGCTTGAATACAAAAATTTCAAAAGCAACTCAATAAAAATCTTAGGAGTGATCTATTTAAATTGATTGTAGCATTTAAGCCATTTTTAAACTTGCCTTGCAGTGGCAAGGAACCATTATAGATGTTCTAGCTTATATCTAGCTTGTTTAAGTTTCTCAATGCAATTAAATTACGTTTGATATTTTATCATGCTTCTCATTTATTATTTGTTTCTTTTATTATTTTCAGTTAGTGCGGAGAAGTCAGCGGACTCTATGCTGTTTGATTGCTTCGATTTGACGGATGAGGCTAGGTGGTGTTTTTTGAGCCATGCATATGTTGTCACATCAAAAAGAACTTGTATTTTTTTTTTTATATGTTTTGATTATATATATATTTATATAACAGTGTTGATGTATAGAGACATTTTTAATTGTTACATTATAACGTGTTGTTTGTTAATTGTTTATATAGGATGAATGTGGTTAATTGTTACGTGTTTATATTTGGATAACAGTATTTTGCATATGTTAATGTTCTTTTCATCAGCATGATAAGATTAATCTGGATGGATATTATATAAATGTTGATTATCATGTTTGACGTTAAATATCGGCTTGAATTAGTCGGGTAATTTTAATATAATAAGCAAAACCAAAAAAAAAAAAAAAGCTAATGTGGCACAATTACCACGTTACCCCTGGGGTGTCATGGTAATTATGCCACGTGGTAAAAATGCCACGTCACCCCAGGGATAACGCGGTAATTTTGCCACGTTACCCTTGGGGTGACGTGGCATATCTGACACATTTAGACCCATTTACTAACGTGTGAATAGTAACACATTAACAAATGGTAATGTGGCACATCTCTAACACGTTAGTAAACTCCCAGTTCTAATGGACACATCTTTAGCGCGTTACACACGTTAGTAATGGCACATTACTACCCATTACTAACGTGTCAATGGGCTTAACACATTATTAATGGGGCGTTAGGAAAAGATGTGTTTTTAGTAGTGAGATTTAAACAACCTAGAGAGATAATGGACTAGGAGAAATATTGGATACCTGAGAAATGGAGGTGGAACTTTCCTTTTATAGGCACCTGGAGACATCTGCTTGGCTGGCAGAGGAATCCTTGGCGTGGCCGAGGATTTGGTAATAAATATGTAGCTAGCAAAGACAATCCTCGGATATTCTCGAGGATTCAATAATGAACCTAATCCTCGAATATTCCCGAGGATTCGACAACGAGTCTCATTCGACGGACCATGATCATATAGATAGAGGTTTATTTCCAAATATAGACTAGGCTTGTTTAATGCTTAATGGGCCTTTTCTTTGGGCCTGATCAAAAGGAGGGCCTAGGAGCCCATATAAATAAATATGGACCCTACAATTACTTCCCAATTTTTTAGTCGGAAAGACTTTAGGAAATTTATGTTAGTTTTCAAGGTTTTAGAAGAGAGGCTGTGAGGTCATTGCATTGTACGGTTCGGATGAAAACACAACTTCCAACATTTAGACACATGGCGATATGGGGTCGACTCGAGATATGGACCAGATTATTGCTTTCGAGGGGTTCCAAGTTTACAATTCTTGAATTTCTGTCCTTTCGCCATCCCCTTGCCTAGAAAACCCTTGAGCGCATCGTTCCCACAAAAGAGAATTTCTGTTTGCTCCTTCCTTTGATCCAGGCGTGATTCGATTTGGACCGTCTCGCTCATTACTTCATCCGAGGCTGGGATTTCTCAAAGCTTCTTATCTCGACCATTTCCCTTCGTGGCGTACTTCATAAATTCGTAGTTTACTTGCTTTCTGCTTCGAGCTTTGTGAAATGAACCTTACTGGAAAATAGGTCGAAAAGAGGATAACGTCGCCGACCTTTTAGGTAATTCATATTCGGGTTCCTGGACGACCGAGATTACTGGTACCAATGAATCTTGACTTTGCCATGCATATTCCATTCCATCTTCTGTAAAGCTAAGATTTGGCACAAAAAACATGGGTGCAACAATCCGAGAGGATGTACACAAAGTTTGCATACACGAAGATATATTCAAGGTGGGCTTTCGATTCCCATTCCCGAGGATAGAAAGGGAATTGCTTCATTATCTTCAAATAGCTCCTCATCAGCTGACTCCCAATGCTTGGAGGATATTTTTTGCTTGCGTAATTTTATGGCCTAAGGTCTTTGGAGAAGGAAAAAATCTTTCGATTTGAGAGTTCCTAAAAATATACAAGTTGACGGAGAACCCCGGTGCCGAATATATCTTTAACTTTCAAGATCAGCAGACAACCAAGTTTATTTGGCTGACCGGCTATCCCAACCACAAGGGTTGGAGAAAGAAATTTTTCTTCGCTCAAGGTGATTGGGAGTTCTCTTTCACAGAAATAATCAAAGATCCGAGCGTTCCTCGAAAGGCACGCCTTCCCTCAGTTGTAGGGTAGGAGGAACTGACTTTAGACCAAAGTGAAGAGGCTCGAGTAGACCAGTTATGGGAATATGCTCAGGAGAATCCTTCCAAGATAGAATTCAATGTTATTTTTTCTTTAACGGTATTGGCTGCTTATTTGAGGTATCCCCAGATCGAGGGTCTGGTTGAAGAAGCGGTGCCGAGGGAACCGGAGGTGCAACTGGTAAGAAAGAGAAGGCAAACTATGCCTAAGACCTTAGAACCTCAGCTACCTGAGGCAAGAAGGTTAAAACTTTTCGTTCCTCCGAGGAGTAAACCGACCGTAGAAGTCGTAGGACGGACAATATCTGAAGTTTCTTAGGAGGGGGTTCTTGAACCTCCGAGGCAACCTACTCTTCAACTTTCTTTATTGAAACAAACTGTTTTTCCTCGGAAATCAATATATGATAAGGGAAAAGGTAAGGTAGGTAATAACTTGCCAAAAGGTCCTACAGCAGCCGGACCTCTCAACGCTGTAAGGGCAATGGATAGAGGGGAGAGGCCAACAATTCTTGATTTACTCATTGGTACTCGGCTGTCAAGGGAGGTAACCATTTCTTCTGAAGAAGGTGGGTCTCTGGTGACTACGTCGCTTCCTGACATGTCTTTACCTAGAATTTCTTTAGCTATTATACCCTTCGAGCCTTGGGTAATAGGGGAAACGCCGGAACCTGAACAAGACGAACTGATGGAAGTGGAGCCTTTCGCCGCCAAGGGTACTTTGCTAATCGAGGGGAGGAGAGGAGAGGCGCGGCTTGATTTCACAACTGCTGAGGCCATGGAGTTTAGGAAAGAAAGCTTGACTAGTGACCGGACTACAGTTGATGCTCCGATGACTATTGGATCTACAAGCAGTCGGACTCCGGACGAAACAATCAGGTTAATCGGGGAGCCCTTATCTCGACTAGGCGATAACTGGCTAGGCAATCCTTTCGTGCGTTGGTTAGTTTAATTCCCTCAACTTTGATAGCGGATACCGATGCACTATCTCCAAAGGAAACCATGAAAAACATGATCTATCATTTCTTGGATGTAAGTTCTCTTATTTTCCGCTTTGGTTGTCTTGTTAGTCCCAGAAGATTCACACATGTTCCTTTGGTTTTGTAGGGTTTTATGAAGGGTATGGACTTCTACCTCAGATTTTGGAGATGTTATGAGAGTTCTATTGCTGAGAACGAGTCTTTGAAGAAGAGGTTAGAGGATTTCGACACTAATCTTGCTAGAATCCGAGAGTCACATGCTAAAAGGGAGAAAGAATTTGCTGAGAATAACTTAGCAACCCAAGCGAGGATTAGAGATCTGGAATGCAAGCTTGCGGTGGCACACGTTATATCCAAGAGTGTGCTAAAAGATCATTCAGCAATTCACGCAAAGTTTACCTCTGCAAAGGCTGAGGCTGATCTTCAAATAAGGACGCTTAATATGAGACTCTTGGATGCAACAAATGAAACAGCGGCTTGTCATGACTGGGCCAAGGCTCTATCGCAGTCAATTTTTGATCTGAAGATAAAGTTTCGCCGAGCCAAGGAAAGACTGCGCAAATATAAAGAGAAAGCTCAGAGCTTCTATCGACAGCTGACCTTTGCTTCTTGGGGACTAGACACAGGGTTTTTCGTGGGCTACATAGGGGCTTTGAAACCTTCCGAGAATGGGTTAAGAAACCTAGAAATTTTTCCAAGGTCGAAACAGTTGCTCTCAAGGATGTTATACCTTCTAAGGAAGTGGCTTTAAACGTACTATCCGTCGGTCAGGGAGAAATGCCAGATTGTTGGGGAATCAAACGTATGGGGTTTAAGCCGCATCTGGTATATAACCCCGAAGCTCGAGCCCAAGCAAAACTTCCTCCTAGGGCTGAGTGTAAAGAAGACTCAGACGTTGACTCTACAAGGTCAGTAGATTCTTCTGTTGGATAGCGGTGAGTTATACTTATAAGAATTACTATTCTGAATTTTCCCTGTTGTACTTTGTTGTTGATGATGTAATTCTTTTCGATTATCTTAATGAGAGTAGTAAATTTTTCTGAAATCCTGATCATCGTTTGGTAATAGAATCATAGGATGTTATGCCCTATCGATTTATTCCGGGGAGAATAGCCCAATCGTTTTTAATTTGGCATAATGCTCTACCTTAGGAAAGTGCTTTACTTCCACTATATCTTCGAGGGTTTGCCTTAGAACGGTCCTCTTTAGAGACTGCATGTTCTTAATAGGTCTTATATTTTTAGAACACTCTTACTTAAGAGGCTGTACGTTCTTAATAGGCCTTACATTTTTAGAATATTCCTGCTTCAGAGATTATACGTTCTTGATAGGCCTTACATTTTTAGAACATTCCTGCTTCAGAGACTGTACATTCTTAATAGGCCTTATATTTTTAGAACACTCCTGCTTCAGAGGCTATATGTTCTTAAGAAGTTAACTTTGGAAAATATCTCTAGGTGTAATCCTCAGTTAGAGTTATATTCCGAAAAACTCAACGTATGAGTGCTTCAACAGACAAGATTTTCGGGGTCATTACTCTTTAGGAAAGGGAATTGATACTAGTAATATCAAAATAAAACAAAATATTTTCCTAAATAAAATACTTCTTTAGATGTCCGGCATTCCATGGTCTTGGTAACGCTTTTCCCTTGGAATTCTCGAGAGTGATAGGCCCCAGCTCTGCGATATTCTGTGACTCTATATGGTCCTTCCCAACTCGAGGCCAATTTACCCTCTGCCAAATATTTGGTGGCTATTGTTACTTTCCGCAAGACCTAATCACCGACTTTGAAAATTTTGTGCTGAACTTTCCGATTAATATATCGAGCAGTCCGTTCTTGGTGCGTGGCCATCGTTGCTTTGGCTTGGTCATGTCTCTCTTGCAACAAATTGAGATGTAGCATGAGGCCTTGATCATTGGTTTCTGGCCGAAATGCTTCCACGTGATAACTTCCTGACCCGAGTTCAGCTGGAATGGCAGCCTTGGTTTCGAAGGTGAGAACATAAAGAGTTTCCTTGATCGCTGTTTTCTTCATGGTTTGATATGCCCACAAAAATTCGGGGAGATCCTCGGCCCAATCTCCTTTACGATCACCGAGCTTTTTCTTTAGAATTTTGAAGATGGTTTTGTTATTAGCTTCCATCAATCCGTTTGCCTGTGGATGCCCTAGGGATGAGAAATAATTTCTTATGTGGAGCTTAGCACACCATTCCTGGAAGGAATCACAATCGAATTGTTTGCCATTGTCTGTAACAAACGCA
Source organism: Carpinus fangiana (assembly GCA_006937295.1). Lineage (NCBI taxonomy): Eukaryota > Viridiplantae > Streptophyta > Magnoliopsida > Fagales > Betulaceae > Carpinus > Carpinus fangiana. The sequence continues at coordinate 25,905,222 of CM017325.1, forward strand.
TATGGGACACCATACCGACAGATGACATTCTTTCAAAGGAATTTTTCTATACATTTGGTGGTAATACTTGATAGGGCTTCCGTTTCTGCCCATTTTGTGAAGTAATCAACTGCCACTACTGCGAATCGAACACCCCCTTTCCTTGAGGGAAGGGTCCAACTAGGTCTACCCCCTACTGTGAGAAGGGCCAAGGTGAGGAAATGGAGCTCAAATCCTCAGGTGGTTGCTGAAATATATTGGCGAAACGTTGGCACTTGTCACAGGTTTTGACTATTTGCATTGAATCTTGGCTCATGTTCGGCCAATAAAATCCTGCTCGGACTGCCTTGTGTGCTTATACCCTTGCTCCAGAATAATTTCCACAAACCCCTTCATGAATCTCCCGGAGAATGTACTCTCCTTCCTACGAAACACATTTAAGCAGAGGTAACATGAATCCTCTATTCTGCCTTCTTATCGGTCAGAAGAATATCTTTTTGTAAATGGCCGACTAACTCTTCAGACCAAAGAGGTACTACTTCGAGCTTTAGAATCGCTATATTTTTTGCTATGGTGGGTTGTGTAAGGGTTTGAATCGGCACCTCAGCCTTTCTTTCCGAATCTTTAGTCGTTGCTGAGCCCATTTGAGCCAAAAGATCTGCTTCTTCATTTTGCTCCCTCGAAATCTTGACAATGCTAAACTTTTTGAGAGAAGTCTGCATTTCCTATACTCGGGATAAATAAAGCTTCATTTTTTCACCCTTGGCTTCAAACTCTCCTTTGATATGGCCGACGATGACTTGGGAATCGCTTTTCCACACATTCTGCGCCCATTTCTTGGGCTAGCTTGAGTCCAGCTAACACTGCTTCATACTCAGCCTCGTTGTTCGTAACCCTAAATTCCAACCTTAAGAAACTACACAACTGCTCACCACCAGGGGTCTTCAACACCACCCCTGCGCCACGATTTCTCTTTGTGGATAAGCCATCCACATGAATCACCCATAGGTTGTCTCCTGAAGGTTCCTCTTCAGAAATGTTCGTAAATTCTGCCAGTGCTTGCCCCTTGATAGCATTTCGAGAGACGAACTCAATATCGAACTTGCTAAGTTCAATGGCCCAATTTATTAATTGACCTGACAGGTCCAACTTCCGGAGGACTTTCTTCAATGAATATTCAGTCATAAGTTTTACAGTGTAAGCTTGAAAGTACGGCCGAAGCTTCCTGGATGTGATTGTTAAAGTGAAAGCCAGCTTTTCCATCTGTATATATCTCTCCTCAGCTCCTCTCAAGGCTCGACTAACAAAGTAGACTAGCTTCTGAATGCCTGCCTCTTCTCTAATCAATACCGCACTTACTGCTGTTGGCGAAACAGCTAAGTAAAGATATAAGGATTCCCCCGGAATGGTTCGGCTTAAAAGTGGAGAGCTGGATAAGTAGTCCTTGAGCTGCTTGAACGCTCTTTCACACTCTTCCGACCATTCGAAAGCCTTTCTCAAAACTTTGAAGAAAGGCAAACACTTATCCATGGATCTAGAAATAAACATGTTCAGAGCTGCGATCTTTCCTGTCAATTGTTGAACTTGGTTTGTATTCTTTGGAGACTGCATATCTAGAACAGCCTGAATCTTCTCTGGGTTCTCCTCGATCCCTCTGTCGAATACCATAAATCCAAGGAATTTACCCGAGGATATCCCGAAGGCGCACTTTGCCGGGTTGAGCTTCATTTGATATCGCTTAAGGGTTCTGAATGCCTCCTGCAGATCGCCAACATGATCTATCGGCAATACACTTTTAACAAGGATGTCGTCCACATAGACCTCCATATTTCTTCCAATCTGCTTTCGGAACATCTTGTTCATTAGTCTTTGAAACGTTGCGCTTGCATTCTTCAACCTGAATGGCATGACTTTGTAGCAGTATAGCCCTTGGTCGGTGATGAAGGCGGTTTTCTCTTGATCGGCTTGATGCATATGGATCTGGTTATAACCAAAAAAGGCATCCATAAAACTCAACAACCCATGCTCTGCTGTTGAGTCCACGAGCATATCAATCCAAGGAAAAGGAAAACTATCTTTTGGGCAAGCTTTGTTGAGATCGGTAAAATCTACACACATTCTCCATTTGCCGTTGGACTTTTTGACTAGCACCACGTTGGCTAGCCAATCGGAATAGTACATTTCCTGGATAAAGCGAGCTTTTAGCAGCTTTTCTACTTCCTCGACAATCGATAAATTTCGTTCGGAAGCGAACTTCCTTCTCTTCTGTTTTACCAGGCTTGCTTCAGAGTTGGTATTTAAGCAGTGAACTACATTCTCGGGATCAATTCCCAGCATATCTTCGTGAGTCCAAGCGAAAGCCTCCATATTTTCGCGAAGAAAATCGACAATTCCTTCTCGGATCCTCGGGTCCAATTGTGAACCTATTTTTAATACCTTTCCATCTCCTACTACTACCTCTTCCAGTTCTTTGGCAGGCTCGCCTTTGATCTCTACCTCTTGAGTGCTGCTGACCATGTTGACCGGGAGGAATCCTGGCCCCATAACTCTCTTTAAGGATATGTTGTAGCACTTCCGTGAAACTACTTGGTCTCCTTTGAGTTCTCCGATTCCATTCTTCATTGGAACTTCATCATTAAGTGATAGGTCAAGGTGATTGCCTTCAACTTGTTTAGCGCTAGCCGACCAATGATCACATTATAGGTAGATGGTCGGTCGACTACCAGGAAATCCACCATGACCGTCGAATCCCTGGGTGATGTTCCACACGTAACTGGTAGGGAAATGAGCCCCATTGTTTGGACTTGTTCTTTTGTGAAACCTACCAACATCGAACTAAAAGGCTTGATTCTGTCCTGCGTTATTCCCATTTGCTATACTACCGACCAGGTATAGGATCTCGGCTGAACTTCCATTGTCAACCAGAATTCAGTGAATGGTATGATTGGTGACGGTCATGGTTACTACCAAAACGCATCATCATGAGGCATTGATACTCCCCTGGTGTCCTTCTTCGAGAAGGATATAACTGCCGTATCTTTTTTTCTGAATTTTGAACGGTCTTTCTATCTAGTATACCTCTTCAACGTGGACACTTCTAGCATGGGCTTTTCGTGCTGAAGTAGATTCGCCTCCACCAACTAACCCACCGGAGATTGTGTGAATCTCCCTGACAATTAGCTGGTTCTGTGGATTTGGTTGGTCTCCCCGACTTGCGCCTCCCTCATCTCTCCGCTCGTGCTCTCCTCTACGCTCACGCCCTTCTTTCTGATCATACCCGTCTTCAAGGAGGGCTCTCCAAGGTGGGGGTGCTATTCTCCGTGGTTTATGTGAGTTTTGAGTATCGTTGTCGCTTCTTTTCTCGCTGGCTAAGAACTTGACTAATTTCCCATTTCCCATTTCGAATGAGAATTTCTATTTCTTTCCTCAAGACGATGTAATCCTTGGTTTGGTGACCATGGTCGTCATGATACTCACAGAACTTCTGGTTATTGCGTTTTTATGGGGGAGTTCTCATTTTGGCCGGCCATCTGAAAGCGGGGTCTCGTTTGATTTCCATGAGCACAATTGAAAGGGTTGCATTCAAAGGTGTCCATTTCTGGTCCTGAGATTGACTTTTTCCCTGGAATGCCTCGATCTTCTTCTCGGATGTCTTAAGGCTCCTCCCGCCCTTCCTTTTCTTCTTTGTGGAAGATTCTTTTTCTTTCGCATCATCAGATCAATCGTGAAAATCTCCCATTTTGGCTTTGGTTAATGTGCTGATGGTTTCTTCTTGGTTGATGAACTCCACGGCTTTCCTCATGAATTGCTGGGGAGTTCCCAACGTTAGCCTCCGAGCCAATTCGACCTTCAAAGGTCCTTCAGATTTTATTCCATTCATCAAGGCTGAAAGTATTGTCTGTTCGTCCGAACTTTTGACTGTAAGCTTCTCCTGGTTGAACCTTTGCATAAGGATTCCACCTTCCCCTGGACCAGGGATAAAAGATTGGTGGGATTTTTCTTCCTTCTTCGAACCGCCAGGAATTGATTTAGAAATTGACATCCTAGTATATCGAAGTTATTGATGGACTGGGGTTTTAGGTTGCCAAACCACTCCCTTCAGGGTTAAGGGGAAGGCTCAGAAAGCAATCTCATCAGGGGTGTCGTGGAGTGCAAGATGGAGCGCGGAAACCCTCAAATGATTGGAAAGGTCTCCACTTCCGTCATATTTTTCTACTCAAGGATCTTTAAACTTATTCGGGAGCAGGAACTTCATTACTTGATCAGTAAAAGGTATGGCGGATTTCAGCATGAGATGCTCAGCCGTCGATTGACCTTCTCCATTCTCCATGAAGAAAGCCATTTTGTTGTACTTTTCCTTTAGATCTTGAACATCTTTGTCAACCTTGATCTTCCATTCCTCTGCCTTGCTAGCCTGACTATGATGGGATCGGCTATGATGAGATCGACTGTGGCGGGATGGTTGGTAAGAGGACTCCTCCCCATTGGATTGCTGCGTCGGCGTTTCGGCCCGATGGGATCCTTTGTTGGAAGAGCTCTTCCCGCTCTGGGCCATAATGTGGTGACTGCCGTGAATAAAGCTTTCCTCTCCTCCTTGCCCGCCTTGCACCTTCTCCTTTCCTTTTGTTCTACATCTTTCTTCATGTCTCGGCTCTTTCCGGGGAGGTAGTCGAGAAGCAATATCTTCGTTTGTTCTCTTCATGGCCTCCATTAACTCACTGATACGCTTGCTAACTTCCTCTAGTGAGGTTATCCAAGTATTGGGATCCTCGGGTCTTACTAGGGCTTCTGGCTGGGCGACTTGTGCTAGTGACGGAATAGCCATCCATTTGGAATAAATTGAGAGTAAGAACAGATTTTTAGAAAAAATCGTTCCCACAGACGGCGCCAAACTGTTAGAACACATTTTTCCAAGGATGACATGGCAATCTTCTATTGGTCGGTGTTTAATGGTTTGATGTTTGTGTATAGATTAGTTTCGCTACAAAAGAGAGAAATAGGATAAAAGCGGCCGGTGGTGTCCCGGCGGGATAGCTCCGATGCCTAAGTCAGTGATGTGAACTCCAAAGAGATTTAAACAACTTAGAGAGATAATGGACTGGGAGAAATATTGGATACATGAGAAATGGAGGTGGAGCTTTCCTTTTATAGGCACCTGGAGACGCTTGCCTGGCTGGCAGAGGAATCCTCGACATGGCCGAGGATTCGGTAATAAATATGTAGCTAGCAGAGACAGTCCTCGGATATTCCCGAGGATTCAATAATGAACCTAATCCTCGGATATTCCCGAGGATTCGACAGCAAGTCTCCTTCGACAGACCATGATCATAAAGATAGATGATTATTTCAGTATATAGACTAGCCTTGTTTACTGCTTAATGGGCCTTTTCTTCAGGCCTAATCAAAAGGACGGTTATGAGCCCATATAGATAAATCTGGACCCTACAGATGCAGTGGATGAGGGACCGTTTGGTGAAAGGCAATAGAGTCGCGATTTGTTTGGATTAGAACAAAAATAAAGAACAATTAAGAATAATAATAATAATAATAATAATAATAATAATAATAATAATAATAATTGTTATTATTATTATTATTAGGGTTAAATACCTAATACTTACATGGGGTTTCACAACTTTATTTTTTTCCTCTTAAGGTTTTGATTTTTATCACAAGAGGTTCCTGTGGTTTTGATAAATGACCAAATTGGTCATTCTGTCAGTTAACTATTAGTTGACTTAACGAAAGTCTATGTGGACGAATGAAAATTTGACACCAAGCATAAGTGGCCACGTTATCAATGATGATGTGACGACCTAATTAAATTTTTTATTTTAAAAAAAAAATTAAAAAAAAATGGGGGTGGCCGTAGCTAGGCCTGTAAACGATCTGAGCCGAGTGAGCTTAGCCGAGCTCGAGCCGAGCTTGTACAGTAACTGAGTCGAGCCGAGCCGAGCTTGTATAGTAACCGAGCCAAGTCGAGCCGAGCTTGTACAGTAACCGAGCCGAGCTCGAGCGAGCTCACGAGCCACTCGGCTAATTTGCAAGCCTAATTTTTCCTATAATTTAAATAAATTTATATTAACTATAAACTTAAAAGATAATTTATATACTTTACTTGTTAATTTTATAATTTATATAGTATAATTATTATATAATATAATTTATCTTATATAATATAACATTTAAGTTTGTATTATTGAATATAATGTCAATTGTCATTTGTCACATCCTAAAGAGTAACGTACATTGATTAACTGCACATTGTTGACTAACTTTCTAATTGTCACCTATGTTTTTTAATTGCTTAGATTCTTAGAGCCTAGTTACTAAATTTGAGATAATTTTAATATTCATATCAAGTAATGATATAATTTATCTCTATACTTTACTTGATACTTATTACTTGTTAGTTGTTATTTGTTAAAGTTAAGTTAGTATATGATGTATATCATATATTGTAGATAATAAACATATCATATATAAATATATATTATAATTTATTAATTTATAAGTATACAACTAAGTTAAACTAATTTAATTTTATACAATTAATTAATATAACATTTAAGTTTGTATTATTGTATATAATGTCAATTGTTATTTGTCACACCCTAAAGAGATACATTAAGGTCATTTAAGTTTGTATACATTAATGTGATTATAATTTATAAATGGTAAGAAATACATTACTTACTTAATTAATAATCATTTAATCTACTCATTTATGAATGAAATCGAGCTCACGAGTCGAGCTCACGAGCCCTTGTCGAGTTTAGTCGGGCGAGCCGAGCTCGGCTCATTTGCTAATCGAGCGAGCTTGTACAGTAACGAGCCGAGCTAAACAGTATCGAGCTCGATTTCGATTCGAACTTAATCGAGCCGAGCTGTCGAGTGTATCGGCTCATTTACAGGCCTAGCCGTAGCCACCTCCATTTTTTTGTCTTTTTTTTAAAAAAAAATTAATTAGGTGGCCACGTCATCAGTGATAACATGGCCACTTGTGTCAAGTGTCAAATTTTTATTCGTCCACGTGTCAATCCGTTAAGTCAATTAACGGTTAATTGATAGTATGACCAATTTGGTCATTTATCAAAACCACAAGGACCTCATGTGATAAAAATCAAACTTTAAGGAGAAAAAGATAAAATTGTGAAACCTCAATGAGGTATTAGGTATTTAACCCATATTATTATTATTATTTTGTTTTCTTCTTTTAACATAAATACAATTTGGAATCTCTTGGATCCAAACAATATCCCCGACACCAATAATAGCTTCTCTTGCTAAAACATGGGCAGCTGAGAATTACACAAGAGGCACTAGGTGGTAAGGATTGGAGGAAGGCGGCCGTAATCAGATTTGGCACCCGCCACGGCCGGCAGAAAATGAGCCTTGGTGTCTGGGAAGAAGTCAAAACCTGGCAGTGTTGTAATCTCTCCAGTGTGGGATACTTTGATGGGGTAGGGAAGAAGGTGACCCTCCATATCTTTGTCATCGAGTATCTCCTGCGTGTATTGTTTCCAGTTCTTCTCAGCAAAGGCATTCATCGTCTGCACACATGCCTCGCTTTGTGGGTGTAGCAAGTTCGTGCTATGCCCTCCGAGGTGCTCAAGCCATAATGACATTCGGAACCCGTGGATTTGACCCATGGCTGGTTGGTTGGCGGCTAGATGGTGTGGTTGGAATGCCCCCATCGCAATCTCTGTGTCCCTTGCTCCATCCATTGACCTCTGGTTTATGTTTGCAGATCCAATGATTATGTATTCATCATCAACTGCAATTATATAATGACAAGAGTTAAAGAGTTACACAAGAGTTACAAATGATATGGGCATGTATGTATGGATGTACCTATCATCATCTTTGCATGAACATATATCATGAAGCGACGGGAGTGCTGAGCTCTACTGTAATCACTGTTAGGTTCTGGGGTCTCCGTGGGCAAGAGTTCTCCAGGTTTTGATGCCTCCCGATTCCCAAGGCAGTAGAAATTCAGATAATCATGGGGGTCGACATTAAGAAGACCATTTGTTTGAAGGGCTTGGGTAATATCAGAATACATCATTTCCATTGTCCTCCTCTGCCAATCTAGTATAGCCTGAACAGAAACACTCTCTGGTATACCTTCAGGCCACATTGGGATCACAATGTAGACAGTGAACCTCTCCTTTGCTTCAATCTTACTAACAATCTTTAGTGAGAGCTCTTTTGGTATGAGATGCAAAGCTCCAATATCTGCAACCCTGATATCATTTGATTTCCACCCATATGAGCTTCCTATGAAATATTGATTCTCAATGTAGATGAAGTTTTTGGCTCGCCGAATAGCATTGATATAAGCATCTTGAATGCTTCTGTCAATGATGTTATCCTTCCCACTAACAAGGCCTACTTTAGATGCTTCATCAGGATTTTCAGGAAAACCCTTAGCAGCCCCACCACCAATGGATCGAAAGATCTGAACATTCCATGTTTCGAGGTCGTTTGATGATGTTACTGCACAGTCTGTACTTGATGGAGAGATTACAATTTCATCAAGTTTGGCTTTTGGAATTATATACTTCTCCCCAATCTGCCTTTTCCACCTCTGCTCAAAATTGTGTAAGACATCCCAAGCAACAGGCCCTTCTAGTTGGCAATGGATGTCATGCCAGGGCTCCCTTGGACCACCCTTTTTGATTGAAGCACCGGCAAAGTTTGGCTGATGGAAATCATCATGGTGGATTGTGCTCAAAGTAGTAAATAAGGGATGTACTGGTGTATCATATCTCCCGTCACAAAGATCAATACCACCAATGAAACTCACAATCCTCCTCTTTCCTGATCTTCCTGCACTCCCTTCCTTGTCAACAACTATTGTCTTCTGATGGTGAGTAAACATGGCAGAAATCTCAATCCCTTGAACTATGCTTCTCCCATCATCAGGATTGCGGGGGCACAAATAGCAACGCACGTTTGTGTTTTGAAAGTAGTCTGCAGTTTCTTGGTCGTGAGTTGCCATCAAACCATCCTTCTTCACTTCCTTAACAGAAGTTCTGTCATCCCAAATGAGCATGAGAACTGTGACACCTTCATTAGCCTTCCTCTTAAGCAACTCCCCTAAGGTGATTTCACCACCTTGCTTTGGCCTTGCCTGGTCCCTTATCAAGGTTATCTTAGTATGCACAGACCATCCGGTTATGTAAATCAAGTTTCTTGCATTGCTGATTGCATCAAAGATGTCCTCCCAACATCTTTGAGGTTTATAAATCTCTCCTCCCGACAGTACTATAGCAGGTAAATGGTGATTATAGTGATTTGGGACATGGGCATCTTGGTACAGAGTAACTCTGCAACCCTGTCTTTGCCCGAAGAATGTGCGAGGAACACCCTCAAAATGGGGAAAACTGATTCCCTTAGACCAATGAATGTCTTGGTTAATATTCAAAAACTGGCACTTGATATGGATTTTGGATTGTATAGGGTTATGGTCTTCATCCAATATGTCAACCCATCTCTCGAAGACAAACCCTCTTACAACATCCTCAACAGATACAAAGGCTCTTCCAATTAGAGTTGCCCCCACAGGGTTATTTTCTTTAACAGTGAACACGAGATTTGAGATGTAATGGGCACAATATATGTGAAATGACTCAAACCACTCAGGGTGTGAGGGTTCATTTTGTATCATTCTAGTTCGCCCAACCCTGGCCTTGTCTAGATCGACTGTTGCGTACAGTTTGGACCCAACAATCTGCATGGTGGTGTCGAGATATGTCAAGAAAGATACTTATTACAAGTGAAGTTGATGATATCAAAAGAATAATAACATATATACCTCAGGCCGGCACAACACAAATCTCTTGACTTGGGCCAGAAACTTTTTCACAGACTTTTGTGTAGCCATATTGTCCAACATTTCAAGAAAGCAAAATAGCACGAGGGTGAGAAAGAGTTCAGGAAAAACATAATGAAAAACTGTTAAAGATGACTTACCAAAATATTCATGTTGGATTTTTTATTATTATTATTTTTTAAGAGCAATTTAATCATCACATTACATTAAACTAAAGTTACAAAATGAGACCACATGACCGAAAACACTCAATACATTGCAGAAATAAAAACTACGTACTATAGTAGTAGTGAGTTGAGTCAAATGGATGTAGACAAATCTAGTCACATAGTTCCTTAACCAAAACGCCAAGGACAGGGTTGTTGTTGTGATGACGGTATGTGATGCGATTTGAAGATTGAGTCGTAGAAAATGGGTGCATTGACGATGATTGTGATAAGGCGATCGATGAAGATTACATTTCCTGTATCCATAGATAAACGAGCATGTTCATCAACGGCTCCAACTATTGCTTTATTATTAGTAAGTAGGTGAGATGAGCTCGCAAAGGGAAAAGTTAGAACTGAAAACCACCAGACGGGGCAGCGCGTATGCCACATGTGCCGATGAAGAGGTTTGCTAGCGATGGCTCATGGTGGATCTAGGGACCGGGAGAGCGACGAAGGTGGACGAACAACAATAGACGTGGCTTCCAAATTTCCAGGAAAAAAAAAAACAGAAAAAGAAAAGAAGTGAAGAATAAAAACAGTCAGAGTGGAAGGAGGTAGCAGTGGAGAAGGAAGGCTCATGGAGGGGGCTTGCAAATAGGTTTTTTTCTAGGTAGGGAAAGAGAGCATCAAGTTTGGTTGAGAGCAGGGAGGAGGGGTTAGAGTCATATTCATGTTGGACTTGGCATAAAAGAAAACACAACTCAAAAAAGTGGTCTATTTTTCAGGCAAGGTGCTTCACAAGACTCCATTTTACGTTTAAAACAACATATAAATAAGAACATTAGGTAATTGAATACATATTGACATGAGAATGGCATGGTTAGTACAATTTGTGGTGACAAACATGATCGAGTCCTTCAACATTTTCAACTATGAGTAAAAATTTGCTCCTCTCATTTATTTATTTTTTTTCTTGGCAAACAAGGAATTGTAATGAGACAAATTTCCTATGTAACGACCTATGAAAAATCACTAGCCATATTTGCGCTATAATCCTAAAAGGACTATAGTCAATATTTGAAGTTTTCCTAAAATTCATTATGAAGCTCACTTTTACCTAACAACTAGGTAATGTGAGACTTAACACACTATCTTTATAAATCACCCACTTTATACGGATTACTTATTTTCCCAATATGGGACATAGCTAAAAATATGGAGGCTATAAAAAATTAGTTTTGAGGCGGGGTTTTTTTAAAATTTTGGGGGTTCAGCCCCGCACACCTCAACGTGGTTCTACTCGTAGACTCGGCTCTATTTTACTTTTTGCAATATTACAGTAAGATTTTGGCACTGCCATTGTAGCACAACAAATGAAGTTTTTGAAATAATCTTGTTAAACTTGCCAATATCAGAGTACTCCCCAATTATAATTAAAGACCGACTCATAATTAATAGAGTATAATTAAAACTTGAAATCATAATTAATAGAGTATAATTAATCTAGTTTCATGATCTGTCCCCAAACCGGGATACATAGCTACTGTATAGTACTTTTTTTTTAAAGAACAATTGTATAGTATTACCACTTGATAAAATGTGATGACATAGAAATGGATGTGAATGTGATACCCTATAAAGTGTTATTAGACGTCCCACTTCAAGTGAGTTAATGGATTATAAAAGTGCCCGTGGGTGCTAAGTCGAAAGACAGGTCCTTATACCAATAATTGGGAACATATTTATTATCAATTTTATAGGCTTATAAAAGTTCCCTATCACCTATTCTGCAAAGAAAAGCATTTCTAACCAAAATTTAATGAACATATAAATAACCCTAATTTGACTTTAAAACTCCCCAAAACAAAGTGCAAAACTGCAGCAACAGAAAATTAAAAGCTTCCGATGGTCTTAAAAAGAACTATATCTGAGCTATAAATATCAGCTTTTGATTAGCTCGTATTCAAACATTCATTTATACCAATTAGAATCTCATTTCCTACAAAGTCATAGGAAGGGTCTTTTCTAATTTTTTTATCATTCCATCTCAAAACAAAATCTATATATGAAAGCCTAGAAGAGAATTATTGAAGAAAAAATACGTTTTATCCTCCCGAAGTTTCACCTCTTTTTCAATTTTGTCTCAAATGTTTAAAAAGTGGCAATGTACTACAAAAAAGTTCTTAAACTTTTCAATGGAGCCAATTCGTTAATAATTTTTGTTTTCTCTAACGGAAATTACTGAAAAAATGTAAATGCCCCTATATATATACACACACATATATATATTTTAAAAAAAGGTGGCCGGATATTTTTGGGATTCAATGAGTGTACAAGGGAAAATTTTGCACCGAAAAACGAATTTTCCATCAAATAAGAAGGAAAAAGCAAACGGAATGGCTAGATTGAAAATTTTAGAAACTTGGTTGGGGTGCATATATATATTGTTAATTTTTAAACATAAAAGACAAGATTGAAAAAAAGATGAAACTTTAGAAGATAAAATATTGTATATATATATAATCCTTTGATCCTGATCAACAATTCACATATATAACGTATACCTTTCGGCCTGATTGGAAGTCGAATCCAGTGTGTATCCTATCAATGTCGTAAATCGTTACCAAAAGTATCCCATGAAGCAATTTCTGCATTGTTCCTCACTCGGAAATCTCCCTTGATAATAGCAATTATATCTACACCAACCCAAAACAAGAAAAGAATGTCACTAGCATGCACTAATTATTGCGTTAAGAGTGTACAATTTCATAGTTCATATTTTGTTTTGCTTGATTTAAATGTGTACATAGGTAGTGTCACATCACGTACCAACATGTTATAGACTATTAAATCTGTAATATTTAATCTGAATCATGAAATGCATAGACAATAGACGAGTATAACAAGGCGTTAGAAGAAAGTACGTACGTGGACGCAGTGGTATATATGTGGGCAGTGCTCGAACCCTAATAGAGAATAGTACTATGATGGGATCGTTGTTTGATATATATATATATAAAGAGAGAGAGAGAGAGAGGGAATATAATGGACATTTGGTTGAAGGAAGAGATATATCTTCAGAGAATTCAAGCCAGAATCAGTTCCTCCTTTGCTTGCTTGTAATTGCTGGGGATTGGATAACGTTACGTACGTACAACGGTCACCTTGATTTCCAGGGAACGGGGCGATTCGAAACAGCAATTAAACGCAACGTTTTAATATATGATCATAACGACGGTAGAATAATAAAACGTGATGTTTACGGCTGGGTCTTAAATGGTAACACACTGGATGTCGTTTAAAACAATATTTAGTTAAATTAATATATTCATTTATTTAATTTTGTACATGCATCTAGCGATCCAATAGCTTGATAGGATAAATATTTGATGCAATGGATTAGGAAGAGAACGCATCAATGGGCATCCATGATTTCTAGCTAAGCTTCCATGCATGCATGGGGAACATTACAAAAAAAAAAAAAAAGAAGTGTCACAAAATTTAGAGCATGGTTTATTGGGTTTCATGTCAATATCATGAGAGCTCAGTATTAATGAGTGAAAGAGACAATTATCTTATCTAATTACCCACATTTCAAGCAAGCCTCTAGCATTTCTATACATACATTCTCAGGGGGACTCAGGTCACCTTGTCAGATAAATCTCAAATTCGTACAAAATTTTCTTTTCAAATGGTTTGGATAAGACTATTTCGTCAACGGGCGTGCTGTGTAACATTGTTTACACAGGAATGGCCCGAGATCAAATTAATCCTTACCATTTTCATGGGAGAGAAAAAAGAATTGATAGAGATGATGATGATGAATGAAAAGGTCCAACAATATTAGAGGTAAGTGGGTATTTAAGAGAGAACGTGGTTAGAAGGAGGCAATGGGTCCTAGCCAGCCATATGGATGAAAGAACAAACCACTGACCACTTAAGCAAAGACCAAGACTTATATAACACATTTTTCATCCAAAATAAGTCGGTGGCCGGCCACCACTCCTGCTTTTCTCATGTACTTATTTGTGAAATAATTGTGGGATAAAAATATAATTTATAGCATTACTCATATAGCCATTGAGTACCCGCATCTCTAAAAACTTATATGCCATGATTGCAGACTAAGAGCTATGAAAAATTACGGACCAAGATCCTTGCAATTGCAATAGTCTACAATTTTTTTTAAAAAAAAAATTAGACAGTTCATTGTATCAAACAATCTAAAATGTGAAACGGAATTGGGGTTTTTTTTTTTTTTCATGTGAAAAATTTGAAAGGGTCCAATTAAAATGTTTTGTTGTTTTTTGACTTGTTGAAGTATATAAATAGGTCCATTTATATGCCAAAATTTATTGTTTTTTTTTAATTGCAATCTTTGGTCTAATCACTTTTAGATTGGATATTGGGTAGCTAATTTGCTTGCTGGGTGGTGGGTACAAATTATATGGTGCAATTAGTATGGATTACACATATTTTGGTATGTAATTAACAGAAGGCAGAAGTAAATCCATCTTACTTATGTATTTTTCATAGTTAGTCATTATTTATATACCATTATGTTTATTGAAGTTAAAGAGTTAACAGCATGAAGTTTATTGCTATTAAAGTCAAACCACTTACAAAAATATGAATATAAAAACTATACCACTTAGCAACCAAGCAAGATGGTTCTTTTAAGCTATGAGCTTAATCCAAATCTAAGTTGTACTCCTACTTTAACCCATGTCATATGGACATTATGGCTTAACAAAAAGCATGAAACAAGATTGTTTTTCATGGCATAAGGTGTTTAATGATGCTGCTATAATTTCACATAATGTAATGGGTTTAATAGGTTACTAAGCCCTTTAATCAGCTTAATAGAATTAGTGGGTTTTTTTTGTAATTTTTCAGTTTTTATGGGTCATTTGACTCATTTTCTCTTGCAAATTATTTAGTTGTCGTAAAAGTTGTAACTACGGAAAGCGTTGAACAAGGTTACCTCGAAGAATCGATATTCGCTACCAAGTATTGAAGATTTGCTCGACCAGTTGCAGGGAGCACAAATATTTTCAGAGATAGACTTGCGATCAGGATATCACTAGGTAAGAGTCAAGCGTGATGGCATCCCAAAGACGACATTCAAGATTTGAAGCTTTCTAGGACTTGCCAGATATTATTGGTGTTTTAGGTTGTGTTTGATAAACCGATTTGTGTTTGTACTGCGTGTTTGTACTGTACATTTTTTTGTCTTTTTCTTAAAAAATCTACAAACAATATATACCCATTATGCTAAATTACCGAAATACCCCTCTCCACCAAAATTTCTTCACCGGAACACGTTTTAGGCACAGCGAAGGTCCTCGGCTTATCCACCATCACCGCCGGAGTCGCCGCGGTGAACTTTAACTTCTCGGCCAACCGGTTGCATGAGGTCAAGACCACCGCGGCCACGAAGCCGCAGATGATCGCTGCCCAGGGCTCGACCACGGAGCATCCGGCTGTGATTGCTGCGAACCCGCCGAGCAAGTCGTTGCAGACGTCGGTCATGTTCCAGTGGCCGAAGAGGATTCGCTTGCTGAAGAGAGTGGTGAGAACGGCGGTGCTCCCAGCAAGAGTCGTGGTCACGGTGGTCCGGCCCACGGCGCTCCATTGGCCGTAGTAGCTACCGGAGCTATAAGGGCTGAGGATCTTGGTGAAGAGCCGGGATTGAACCCGTACCAACCGAACCAGAGGAGGAAAGTGCCGAGGACAACGAGGGATGTGTTGTGGCCGCAAAGCGCGACGGAGCGGCCGAAATGGTCGAATCGGCCGATTCTGGGGCCTTCGATGAGGGCGCCCCATAAGCCCGCCATGCCTCCGACCATGTGGACGACGCTGGAGCCAGCGAAGTCGATGACGGAGGTCAAAAACGCACCAAACGAGAAGAAAGCTATCCTGGGGATGCGGAGCTGGTGGGCTAGGCGTAGGGTCCAGCCAAGGAAGAAGTCGGAGACTAGGCTCCTAGGCGTCCGCCATCCAGATCCGGTTGGCTAAGGGGGGTAGAGGAGTATATGTGGTCGTCGTTTTAGGAAAATATTAACAGGTAAAATCATCACACAAAAAATGTGAACAATGCAAACGTGCACAATACAATGCAAACCCGTTTATCAAGCATTCTTCCTTGTCAAGTCTTTTGACTGCCCTGACAAGGAAGAATGCTTGTTATGGCAAGTTCTAGAAAGCTTCAAATTTCTTGCATGTTGTTCGGACTTCCCCATTTGACTATTTCCGTGAACTTCTCTGGGTCTACTAAAACTCCTTCTCAATAGATCATGTGTCCAAGAAATGACACTTCGTGCAAACCAAAATTCGTACTTCTCATACTAATTAGCATAGAGCTTCTTCTACCTAATTCTTTCCAACGCCTTCCATAAATTCACTTCATGGTCTTCTTGACTCTTGTAGTTTATCGAGATGTCATCAATGAAGACCTTGTTATGTATGAACTGACACCTCTGAAGAAAACTTCCAAGAATTGAAGTGGTTAATGACTACACCCAGGATGACCCTTCCGACAGAAATGGGACAAGATTGACATAAAATTTGTAGTGAGATTAGCCCGGGCACTACCTGGATAGGATCCCATATGGGTAGTAATTGACTGTTCAACAAAGACCATATGCTTTCAATTCCTTACCTCTCTTAGAGTTTCTTTAGACCGCACAAATTCTCAAAAACCTTCCGACCACCGGAGTTCAGGGTTGTAGAGGAGACCGAATAGAAGATTGGCCAAAGTTTTGGAGCTACTACTGTATAAAAAAAATTAAAATAAAATAAAAATAAATAAATAAAAACAAATGGGTTGTTTGTAGGGTACAAATCAGATTTTTACTCCAAAAGTTTTGTAATTCTTGAGTGGACAGAAATTTCCTCCAAACCGATTTGGATGAAATTCCGTTTAAGCCATATAAAATGGTGCCAAGTGTCTAAGCATTTAATATGCATATTAAATATTAAAGATCATTAATAACATATTACTAACTAAGGTTATATTTACATTTTTTTTTTCTTTTTCTTAAAGGTTAGACTAATTTTTACCAAGGTTAAAACTAACCTTAAAAATGAAAGATCTAACGGCATATTTTATTAAACCCCACCCCCCAAAAAAAAAAAAAAAGCATGCCTTTTTCTCCCTTCTCTGTTTCTCAAGTTCTCTGTATATGCAGTTGAAAGATTGTTGCTTTAGGAAAAGGTATATGTAATCAAGATTTTTTGTTATATATGTGAAAACTGCTATTATATTAAGGTATTCTTCTTGATATTTTAACAATTAAGTCTTCGTGTTTTGAATAATATTTTGATTAACTTTAATCTCTATTCAGTTATCTCATTAATAGAAAGTTATCTAACATTTTGAATTTTTTATTTAAACTATTAATTTATCCCATTAACAGTGAGTTATCTAACGTTGTTGTTGTTTTTTAACTATTTATTTATCCCATTAATGGAGAGTTATCTAACGTTGTTATTTTTTTTTTACACTTCAATTTTTCTTGTTTTTTCATCGCTTTTAATGTTAATGGATGTTGACTTCTTAGAGCTTACTCAAATCATTTCCCTTAGTCCTCTCAATGTGTAACGTGTGGGTCCTTAGAAATATACAAGCACTTATTTTCACTTACAAATATATATGTGATTTTTTTTTTCCTTCTAATAAAATATGCTTAGATGTGATTTAATATGTTTAGATGAGATTTTTTTAGGTTTTTAATAAAATATGCCGTTAGATATTCCTTTTTTAAGCTTTTTAAGGTTAGTTTTAACCTTGGTAAAAAAATTTTTTTTTTTTTTGAAAAACCTTGGTAAAAATTAGTCTAATGTTTATCCAAAGAAAAAAAAAAAAAAAAAGTTAATCTAACCTTAGTTAGTAACATGCTATTAATGACCTTTAATATTTAATGTGCATATTAAATGCTTAAACACTTGACACCATTTTATATGGATTGGACAAAATTTCATCCAAACCGGTTTAAAAGAAATTTCTATCCTGATTGAATTTAGCTATCCCATAATGGTTTTACTTTTAAAGAACTCTTTAAAAGGTTCTAATTTCTTTACCAATATTATTGTATGTTAATCTACTCTTGTTTAACTCCTTTCGTATCTATCTCTCCAATAATACTTTTAATTTTTTTTTTCTTTTAGCTTTTAATCTTATCTCATGAACCAAAATGCTGGCTCCTCTACTTATTTTACCCATCATATAACAAAATCTGCCACCTCTAAAAGTCATATTAATGCATTCCTGTCTCTCATTTCTGCCTCTCAACCTTACTTGACAATGGAAAAGAC
Organism: Carpinus fangiana; assembly: GCA_006937295.1. Taxonomy (NCBI): domain Eukaryota; kingdom Viridiplantae; phylum Streptophyta; class Magnoliopsida; order Fagales; family Betulaceae; genus Carpinus; species Carpinus fangiana. Next base: position 25,923,504 of record CM017325.1, read on the forward strand.
CCACCTTAATTGCTTTGCTTTGCTTTTTCGCCTCGTTTCTTTTTTTAGACCAAAAAAAAAAAAGTTCATATTGATTGGGTGTAAGACAGCCTGTTAGGTTTTAGATATTTGTTGAACCTAACATTACTTTTGTCGGTTTTGGGCTTGTCTGTCAACATCATTTTGATCATCTATTTTGGACCATTATTCAACTATTTAAGCCTATTATTCAATTAATGATTTGTATATCTTCAAATTTGAGCCCAAACATCCAAACTAGTCTCACACTAATATTTCTATTGTTTACTCAAAATAATCTTATATAGCAATCAAGATATAAATTAAGCCCAACATCCCAAATACATCACGCTAACAAATACATACAAGAACTCTTTCTCTTTCTATCTGGATGTAGTAGCCTTTAATAAAAATACACATCAGGTAATAAATATGAAAACAACGTATTTTTAGTTCAAATCAATCTTATGAATGTTTTCATTAATTTTAACCCGACGCCTATCACTCATCACCAAACTCTCACTCGCCTACAAGCTCCTCAATACTAGAGTTTTCAAAATCAATCAAGATCAGGAATATGGTGATTTTATCAATGAGACATTTTGTCGAGAGAAGTATAATTATTTGATATGAAAGACTATTATTATGCTTTCTATTAGAGGGTACAGAACACCAAATTTATTTCAGACTTGATTGAAGTTATTTGGTGTATTGTAGTATATAGGCAGTGAAGGGTAAAGGCCTATCAAGATTTGATAAATGAAGTAAATAAATTCACGTCAACATCATCATTTGAAGATGCATTTTGTAAAATATCACTTTGAGAAACATTTAAGCAAGCCTAAACAGATCAAAACTCAGTCTTTTTTAACAAAAACTGGCTTAATCCATGGAGACTTTTCAATCATTCATATTCAACAAGAAATTGGTTTTAAATGCATGTTCATGATTCATCCAACATGTGGATACAAATTCAGCCAATTTATTGATATTAACTATTTCTTCTTTCTTTTTTTCTTTTTTCTTTTTTCTTTTTTTTGGTATAGATTGGAAGGTTCATTTATTCCAGTTGTTAAGAACCTCTGGTTTATCAGAGTGGAGCAGTTGAAACTTTTATTGCAGCAAAGTACTACTTGCTTCAAGTCTTCAACTTTCCGACCAATCCACCGACAACTTGCATGCTTGACAACTCATCCCTGATCCCCCATACTTATAATCTCTGCAATTTTCGATCTCTCTCTCTCTCTCTATCTCTTCTCTGCAATAATATGGTACAATCAAAGAAGTTTAGAGGAGTCAGGCAGCGCCAGTGGGGCTCCTGGGTGTCAGAAATTCGCCACCCATTGCTGTAAGTTTTTCCACCCACTTGATCATCACGTTATCAATGTGCAGAGATGATATTTTCATATATAGTAATTGCATTTATCAAACACATTGTTTGTTGTCGAACTCATCCATATATTTTTTTTTTTTTGTAGCAAGAGAAGGGTGTGGCTAGGCACATTTGAGACAGCAGAGGCTGCGGCGCGGGCGTACGACCAGGCATCCATATTGATGAATGGCCAAAACGCGAAGACCAACTTCCCAACATCAAGCGTTAGCGGGCAGCATGAAGACACGAAGACACGCGACCGTCATCAAGAGTCTCCATTGTCTCCCAAGGCACTGTCCGAGCTTCTCAGCACCAAGCTGCGAAAGTGCTGCAAGGACCAGTACCCGTCGCTCACGTGTTTGAGGCTCGATGCCGACAACTCCCACATCGGAGTTTGGCAAAAGCGTGCCGGAGCGCAGTCTGGGTCGAATTGGGTTATGAGGATTGAGCTTGGGAAGAAGCAGAGTGAGCAGAATTTGGAGAATGGCGGCTTGTCTTTGTCTTCAGGGTCAAGGGTTGAGATTCATGATGATGGTGGAAATGGGCTGGATGAAGAGGACAGCATTGCAATGCAGATGATTGAAGAATTGCTCAACTGGAACTATCCTACTCCTACAAGTAATCTTCAAGAAGGAAAAGGGAATGTTGTTCCTAATTGTCTCTGAGCTCAGCTTTCTCTTGGATGGTGAAGTGTGAGAACTGCAGAAGAACACAAAAGCTTCAAGTTACAGTTGTGCTGTCACATGGTGAGCAGTGATTCATAATTGCAGGTATTATTGGGGAAGTAATTGTAAAGGTACCTCTTTTCTTTTCTTTTCCAAATTGTTCGCTCTAGTTCCAAGTGAAAGAGAGATATATATCTACCTACTTTTGTTGATGTAAAGTACCCCAAAAAAAAAAAAAAGAGTGTGTTTCTGTCTATAGGAGTTACTGATAACACATGATTTAAATTGCAGCCAAGAAAAAAAAAAGTACCTTGTAATTTCTGTCTTCTTTTCTGTATTTAGTCTCCTTCTAAGTTCTTTTTGTGCTTTATTTTGCAGCCTAGTTGAATCCATATGAATAAAAGAAGAAGTAATGTGAACCAAGTCACGTTTTCTCTTTTCATTTTCCTTGCTAAAATTGTTGTTAAAAGTTGGCTATATATCCTTTATGTCTCAAAGCATTAAGCATCAAACATGTGTGCTTGGTGTATGATCTTTTAAGGTTAATAACTAAATCAATATCCAATCATTCTGGAAAGATTCTCTATTACAAATTTCCTCCGTTTCGATTATTTAATGCATCATTTTCCATCATTTAGAGCTTCTTTTTTTTTTTTACATATCCACACAAAATGAGAAGAAAAATTCGAACTAGTGAACTCCGCTTTATTAAACGTGATTCCAACCAATTGAACTACCTCTTAGACATCATCTAGAGCTTTTGAACCAATGGATAAGCGCTAATTAAGAGCATCTCCATTAAATGCTTTAAAAGGGTTAATATGAGCCTTTTTCAAAGCCACATTAAGGAAATATAATATTGTGAGATAGTGAACTCCGCTTTATTAAACGTGATTTCAGTCAATTGAACTACCTCTTAGACATTATCTAGTGCTTTTGAACCAATGGATAAGCGCTAATTAAGAGCATCTCCATTAAATGCTTTAAAAGGGTTAATATGAGCCTTTTTCAAAGCCACATTAAGAAAATATAATATTGTGAGCAATGATTTATTCTTGTTTTTTATTGATTTCTCTATCACTTCTCTCTTTTAACACATTAAAAATTAATAATTAAAAAAAAAAAGAAAAGAAAAGAGTAGAGAGTAGAAGAAATAACTTGTTAAAGTCTGTATTGAACAACTAGCTAGTAGTTAAAAGAAAAAAGAAAAAAAGTGCTTTGGTTAGCTAAAATGGCCACTACTAACAATTGGTATTGGTTTTAGAACATAAGCCATATTACAATTTTGAGTGACAATTTATAAACCGGATTAAAATATTTCTATGTTTGATTATAATATTAAGTCATTGAATATTAATAAGCGAGTGGAGCCGCCTAAAGAAAAATATTTATTATCAAGCATGTTAATAAAGTAGGCCACTATAAATGTTAGTTTAGAAAGGTGGTAAAATGTTGCGATCTAAAAGTTATTAGGATTTAACCAAATCAGTATGCACATGTTATAAAGGTTTTGAAACCATGGTTAATACAAACCATGATTATTGTTGAGTTTTTTTGAACTTTGAGGACAAAGGTCTCACTTGACTGGGAGGCGAATTGAATGATGGGTTGCAAAAAAATTAGTTGTTTATTTATTTATTTTGTCCTATCTTGTCTTATTATTTGGCTTAATAAGCTTTGTTTTTTCTTTAGCCATAACAATCACCTATAAATGGGGGGTTAGGTCACATTTTGTAAGCTGAAGAATTTAATAATAATAATTTATGTTTTTTTTTTCTCCTAACGGGTTTTTTCCGAAGAATTTAATAATAAAAATTGATGTTTTCTGTTTCTCCTAACGGGTTTTCTCCGAAGAACTTAATAATAAAAATTGGTGTTTTCTCATCTCCTAAACATAGACTCATGTTTTAATTTCTCTAAAGAATTTAATAATAAAAATTGATGTTTCCTTCTCTCCTAAAATGGAGACTCGGGTTTTCTCTTACCCTAAATGAAGATTAAAGTTTTCTTATGCCCGAAATAGAGACTGGATATTTATTCGTGTCCATTTGTATATATGTGCACACAAACATTCATATATGCGTGTAGTTTTATATGACATAAAATGATGAACATATTAAGGGTGTGCTTGGAATTGTGATTTCGTAAGAATAATATGCATTTTTAAAAGATATCGCAAAACATAAGACGTTTGACATTTCGATTTAAAAAACACTTGATCTAAAATAGGAAGAAAAAAAAAATTTACGATTTCTATAAGTAGGCTATGAGTGCTTATTTAAAAAAGTGTGAATTTAAACTAACATCATAATTTCGCATAACAAATATTTGATGAAAAAAAAAAAAAAAAAAAACTAACATGTTTTATCAAACGACTTTGCAATTTTAAAAAGTAGCGATTTCAAAAGCATGATTTTTAAAAATATAATTTTTAAAATCGCACTTATTGAAATTGCAATTTCAAACAGACCTAAATGGCCACACTAAAAGAATGTCTAAAATTAAGTTATACTTTCTAAAAACACAAGGGAGCTCGAACAAATATAAATTGACTTCTTCTTTTTCATTTCAAGACAAAAATATTAACAAACAACTTAAAACACAATACACTCCAAATTATTCTTATCTTTGTATTGCATCAAAACAATTTTTCAGACAAAAAGCAAGGCTCCATTCAAAAAAAATTAAGAAACGTCAATATTTTTATTAAAATCATCACTTATCTTAAAAATTTAAGCTTATAAAAATAAATAAATTTAATTATTTAATCAATACTTTATCATCTATCGCATGCGGGCAAAGGGATAAGCAATTCAACCTTCTTATTTTGATCTTAACTCAGACAAGATTTATGACTAGTTGAGCCATCATATCATGTATTCTACCGATTTCTGCAAATGAAAATAATTCTCTCTTTGTGACCTTTTTGCATGACATAATCGCATAAGTTTGGTTGATAAAGTTTTTGGTGTTGAAAAAAAGAAAAATCTGTGGGTTAAAAAGATGCAACTTTTGAAAGAACCTCCCATAAGAACCTAAAACCCTAGCATAAACTTTCACCTTCTACCTTGTATATTTTATGCATGGGAAGTTAGATAATTTAAGAGTAACCCATTTGAAGAAGTTGCAGAAGAAATGAATCGGTGGCTTGTGAAATAAGAGAGACGATTTGTATTCATGTGTTAGATTCGAGTCGTATTAAAGTATTAGTATAAAACTATATATAATTATATAGGTCAATTTTATTGAATTTCATATCAAATTTATAAATCGTGTCAAAAATTAGCGATACTGCTAAATCCTGCTAATGTTATCTATGAGGTGGTGTGAGATTCCCTTCCCATCAAAATTGAGTTGATCATGTGAGATGTTGCCATCACAAGAGACTGAAAAAAAGTGTTTGGTCGAAGATCATAAAGACAAAATTGACTGAAGACCCATGTGGTTGGTTGAGATAATGAATGCTCCACGAATCAAGGAGTCATTTCTCTCTGGGTTAGTTTGACAAACGTTTTTTTATGGCTTTAGTTTTGCACCTTAACAAAAATTGATTAATGTGAAAGAAAGAAAGTAAGAATTTTTTTTGAGTGGTAAAAAATAAAAATGTTTGGTATAAAAAATTAAAATAAAAATATTTTTAGTGATTTTTATATTTAAATAATAATAAAAAATAATTGATATAATGTAAAAAATAAGAAAATATTAAAAAAAAAAAAAAAAGTGATAGTTGCCTTTGCCTTGCTAAAATCTTTTTATCAATCCGACCCTCTTTGTTGCTGCTAGCTATATAATCACAAAGGACAATTTTATTATCACAAAAAAAGACATTATTATTATTATGCTTAAATTTTTTGGATTAATTGTCATTGGTCCCTTTCTTTACTTCTTTTTGCGCCCACTGGGACCTTAATATTATTGAGGGTACGTCAGCTATCAATTTTGGGACTTGGACATGGGGCATCCAATTTAGTTGGTGGTCGTACCATGAATTTTATTATTATTAGGAGAAAGTTCACAAATCTCTCTCAGACTATCGTCAAATTGATAATATCTCTTCAAATTTTTAATTGTAACAATGTCCTCCCTAAACTATTAAAATATTGTCAATGTTTCCCCCAATGACGAAACTACCCTCAGTAAAAAAAAATACTAAAACTTCTAAAAGAAAACATAAACTAAAAAAAAAAATTAAAAAAACCCAAAGGGTGAAAAATTAAAAATTAAAAAAACAAATCCTTTGTATAAGAAAAAAATGAAAAAAAATTCAATTTTTTTTATAAAAATTGATTTTTTTTTTTGTTTTATTAATTTTTAAATAAAAATTTCTAGTTTTTAAAAAAATAACAATTTCCGTGTAAGAAAATAAAAATTTTCATTTTCTAAAAAAAATGAAAAAAAAAACTTTTAAATAAAAATTTCCGTTAAAAAATA
>CM017325.1:25930938-26130631 GCA_006937295.1 Carpinus fangiana
AAAAAAAAAAAAAAAAAGTCTTATAAATTAACTTTCACAATGATCAAAATATATTAAAGTAGCTCATTAAACTATCCAAATGTATCAAAAAGGCCATAAATGTATCAAAGTCTCATAAGTGACCTTTTTTATATAATTTGGTAGTTTGATGGGCTACTTTAGTAACTTTTGAATAATGTAGGACTCCATCGCAAATGACTATTAGTTTGGGTTTTTTTTTTTTTTTTTTATATATATATTTTTCCCTATATAAATCCTCAAAATGATTTTTATGTAAAATTCCAACAAGAGCATTGAGGGAAAGAACATTATAAATAATAATAAGTAAAAAGATTAGTGATTGTTTCTAGACGAAGTCCAGCATATCAAACACTATATCAAGGAGCTCTAGGAAAAATGGTTGGGAAACAACCCATCTCGATGATAAGATGTCTGTCCCACTAGGGGCAAGAGTCCTAAATGTACCGAACCCTCAAGATCAAAGCCTCACGAGAGGCTCTAATGTAGCAGAACCGGATGATTATGTCTTTTCTTATTGGATTCTTGCATTTAATACGCTAGCTTCTATGACCTTTGTTCGGGTGGCTCAATTACTTGTCCGGATGAATATAAGAAAAACACGACAGCTTAATTCTTGTTCGGACGAGATAGCAAACGAGCTAAGCTCAAGGATAAGTTAAAAAATTGAGTTCGAGCTCATAATAAGTTGAGTCAAACCGAACAAAGCTGACTTTTATATTTAACGTTTTTTTTTAATAAATTTAAACTTTAAATACTCTTAAATGGTTCAAGAAGTCAGCTTGCATATAAGCATGAGCTTAGCTTGGCTAGTCAAATATGGAGATACTTGATTTTGAAGATAGAGGATATGCATCCTTTTATAGATAAGCAAACTTGGATATTGATGTTTTCTTAGTAATGTAAGACAAGTTAACATTGTTGTATTCAGACTGCAATGGGACAATGCCCCCTACAAAAAAATATTTTTTCAACGTTTCTCTTTCAATCTCCCTCACTAGTTATAGTGCATCTTTCACTCACTCCAACTCTTATTTCCCACTCTCTCACCAAATTTGTGTTAAAAGAATTTATATATATAAAGTAATTAAATTAAGTTATATAGTATATTTGTTATTATTAATAATATTAACTATATATTATTAATTACTTAATAAAAAAATATACGAGTCGAACTTATACGAGTCGATCGAGTTCGCTCGCGAACACCCCTATATTTTGCAAAACAAATATACATAAACCAAAACCAATATGAATGCTCTTATAGAGAGTATCGGATTCTGAGCCAAAGAAATCTTTGATGGGTGTAAGGCTATTCTACTCCAGAACTGGAATATAGTTCTCTCGGTAGCCAAACTGACCCGCAAATGTTTAAGCTTTGAATCGGGATCCCCTCCGAGTCTCCGACTCTGATTGAAGAAGCAAAAACAGAAATGTTGCTCGCTTTGCTCATCTCCAACTCCGTGGGCAACATTCTCGTCGAACGGTACTGTCTTTAACTCAACCCATTTCTTTTCATTAATTCTGAACTGGGTCTCATATTTGGATTATCGTATTATTTGTGGTGCGCTTAAATTCGATCCATGTGTGTGCCCCTCCTTTTGTTCTTTGCGTAATTTCGTCGAATACTTTGATTTGTCAAAAATTACTTTTATTTTTATTTTTTTTTGCATAGAACTTGTTAGTGTTAATTCAAATTCATTTGAGATTGTTGAGAGGAAGGTTCCTTAGGAAGTGAATCATTAATGTGAAGGGCTTAATTTGGGGAAGATCACTCCTTTTTTTTTTCATTTATTTAAGAATCGGATGGTGCAAAAGGCTTAATTGGTCGAATGAATCGATGTAACCACGCTTTTAATATTGTGGGTATCTTGTTTTTGACAAGTTTCTGTGAAGGAATGGAATTTATGAGAACAAAAAATCTTAAATTGTGTGCGTGTAATGGAAATTAATTATGAATTTTCCTGATTATTATCTATTGGGGATCTTACAATCATTGGTCGCAGATATCATGGAGTTCCAGCGGAGGAACGATTACATTGGAGATCTTTTTTAGTTAAACTGGGAGCAGATAATCTCAAAGGTGCAAAAAATGAAGAGCTCCTTGTGGCTTCACACAAGTACGTAAATTTCTCTTTAAGCTTTTAATCAACCAGGAGACGGAGTATAAGAGTTTTATTTATTTTTTTCGATTTTTTCTTTTGAGATATTTCTTTGATTTTTTCTTTTGGGATAACAAGAATGGATATGGCCTGAGGATTTTTCCATGAAACATAGATTGCCCTTGAAGAGTTGGGTCTATATGCAGAGGATGTTTTATGTACATATCATTACTCTTTTAGCCTGTCATTTGTATTTCAGTCTACTATCGTTCTCTTAGTAAAATGGGATTGACTATGAATGTCTTGGTAAGGGATGATTTGTTTCCCATAATAACTTATTGGGTACTCTATTTTCTTTAGCTGCTAGATCAATGGGAATATTTTATCTTTTGCTTTTATGTATTTTTTATTTTTTTTATTTTTTATGTTCTTTTCTTTCCTTCTTTTTTGAGCCAAGTGTTGGTGATAGAAATGTAGAATACCCGTAACTAAGTTCATATATTCTTATGTATGACATTTGTAATTCTTTTGTCAGGTCTGTATATATTGTTTATACGGTGCTTGGAGATGTCTCAGTTTATGTGGTTGGCAAGGATGAGTATGATGAACTTGCATGTAAGTGGCATGGCTCCCTTTTTCTGACCAGTTTTTAAGAAGGTTTAAGGATGGACTGAAGCTGTCGTCCATGCTGATTTATGAATGGCTAAGCAGTTTAGGGTGGGAGCAGATCGAGAGCTGTCTTCAAAAAGATTTACACGGTCGCTTTTTGGATATGGGAATCCTGCAGAAATGTTTCATTTTCTTATTGTTTTCCATGGCATTTGAAGGCACAAAACATTCATTTAAAACCGAGACGTTAGCAAAGAAAATGAGAAGGCTATGCCTGCATTTTGGTTAAACATCATCTGATAGATTTTCTTCTAGTATTGAATGATCCTAAAAATAACAAGTGATAGATTTACTGAAAATGCTGTGATATGCTAAAGCAGACTCGTATTTAAATGTGATACACATAGGTACAGTAGATTCAGACTGGATATCCGAATGTTCTGAGTAAAATACTTTCCCATTTAAAGCAACGTCTAGCTCTTCTTCTTTGCTATCTCCACATGGCTTATGTTGAATTTTTGTTTTTGTGTCTTTCATATTTGACCCTTACTCATTTCTTGGTTTCTCTGTAGTGGCTGAAGTGATCTTTGTGGTAACCTCAACAATCAAGGATGTATGTGGAAAACTTCCAAGTGAACGCTTGTTTCTTGACAAATATGGAAAGATATGCCTGTGTCTTGATGAAATAGTTTGGACGGTATGATTTATTCCCCCCTTCTCTTTTTCTGCGCATTAGCGTCCAACAGTAAAAAGAAAATGGTCATTTATACTAACTGTCCTTTCTTTGGCTCATTATCCATTTATTTTTTTTGTTTAACCATATTGAGCTTTCCCTTTTAAGTTCTTCCTTCAATGCTCTGCATAAACAAGGTGATCATGGATTTCAAGGCAGCAGCAGGCTTATGGAAACATGTTTGTCTTGAAAATTCTAATGCTTTGTTATTTTACTTGTATTTTGAAGGGGATCCTGGAGAACTCAGACAAAGATCGAATCAAAAGGCTGATTAGGTTAAAGCCTCCGGCTGAGTTTTGAAAACTGAAAAGGGGTGCTTCTTTCCATCTCACTTGTGCGGATGACAGTGAACCACCCATGCCTGCTTTAGTCACGGTGGCGCCACTGCTTCCAGAGTGAATATTTTTCTGAAAGAGAAGTCGTTCATAAATATAATTGTACTATTTCAAGCTTGAATGTTTAATTGCTATGCGCGGGGATGGGGTGTATTGTGTTAATCCCTCTCTGGTTTTGCGGATAATTGCAATATTGTTCAGGCCATGGATTCCATTTATCACTGGATATTTTTTGTGTCGCCTATTTGTGTGAAGTTATATTCGCATTTGTTTGAACTTCTTTTGATCTCTGGACTGGGAATGCTGACAGACAACTAGCACCGTCAATTTTTTACGTGAATTACAAACTGGACATAATTCAATGTGAAATTGACGAACTAAAGACGAGGAGTATAACTCGTTTAATTAAATAAGTCGGATTATGATTGATTTATATAATCTTGTATGCATGCCCTAACATAACTTGGGCACAACACCCAACATTTATGATTGATAGTTTTTTATATAACTAGGAACCTGACTGAATCCAATACAAAATCCAATACAAAATCCAACACAAAATTAACAGGTTATGATTGGACAAAAATTAGCTACAAAATTGGTTTATATGAATTAGCTACAAACTAGTCTAATAAAGTGACATATGTCTTTTAGCATGTAAGAAATATTTTTTTTTAATAGCATGTACTTCTCACATTTTTTTTAATAGTATTAATAAAAAAACATGTGCTTCTTACTTGCTCTAAAAACACACGTCACTTTGGCTCCGTTTACTTCGACGTAAAATGGTTTCTGTTGGAAAATATTTTCAGAGAAATCATTTTCCCTGAAAATGTTTTCTGCCGAAAATATTTTACTGTGTTTACCGCGCGTACGGAAAATCACAAAATTTATATATATTCATTAAATCATATTAAACTCTAAATTTACGGGTAAGTCCCGGGACTTGCCCGGAACCTGCCAAGACTTGACCAAGACTCTTCAGGACTTGACCAGGACCTATCTGAAACTTTAATGGGACCCGCCCGAGACATGACCAGCAGCTGCCCAGGACCCGTCAGGGACCTGCTTAGGACTTGACCTGGACCAGCCAGGGACTTTATCGAGACCTGCCCGGGACTTGACCAGGACCTACCCAGGACTTGTCCGGGACCCGGCTGGGACTCGCCCGAGACTTGACTAGGACTCGCCTGGAACCTGCTCGGGACTTGACCGGGATCTGCTCGGGACTTGCTCGGGACCCGCCTAGGACCTGCCCGAGACCCGCCCGGAACTTGTTCGGGACCCACCCGGGACTTGTCCAGGACCCACTCGAGACCTGCCCGGGACCCTCTCGAGACTTGTCCAGGACCCGCCCGGGACTTGTCCGGGACTTGACCGGGACCCGCTCGAGACTTGACCGAGACCCTCCCGGGACTTGTCCGGGACCCTCCTGGACTTGACCGGGACCCGCTAGAGACCTGCCTAGGACCCGCCTGGGACTTGTTTGGGACTCGCCCGGGACTTGACCGGGACCCACCCAGGACTTGTTCAGGACCTGCCCGAGACTTGGCGGGTCGCGTCCCGGGCGAGTCCCTGTCAAGTCTCAGGCAGGTCTTGGGCAAGTCCCGAGCAGGTCTCGGGCAGGTCTCGGTTAAGTCCCGGACAGGTCTTGAGCGGTTCCCGAAGTCCCAGACAGGTCCCGGGCAGGTCCCGGTCAAGTTCCAGGCAGGTCCCGGTCAAGTCTCGAGTGGGTCCCAATCAAGTCCCGGGCGAGTCCCAGCCGAGTCTCGGTCAGGTCCCGGACAAGTCTTGGGCGAGTCCCGGTCAAGTCCTGGGTAGGTCCCGGGCAGGTCCCGAACAAGTCTTGAGCGGGTCCCAATCAAGTCCCGAGCGGGTCCCGAACAAGTCTCGGTCAAGTCCCGGGCAGGTTCCGAGCGGGTCCCAGACAAGTCCCGAGCGGTTCCCAGTCAAGTCTCGGGCAGGTCCCGAACAAGTCCCGGGCGGGTCCCAATCAAGTCCCGGGCAGGTCCTGGGCAAGTGCCAAGCGGTCCCCAATCAAGTCCCGAGCGAATCCCGGACAAGTCCTGGTCAGGTCCCGAACAAGTTTCGGGCAGGTCTCTGTCAAGTCCCGAGTAGGTCCCGAACAAGTCCAGAGCGGGTCCTGGTCAAGTCCCGGGCAAGTCCCTGGTGGGTCCCGATCAAGTACCCTGTAACCCGGGCGGGTCCCGGATAAGTCCCACGCAGGTCCCGTCAAGTCCTGGGTAGGTCTCGGGCGGGTCCCGAGCAGGTCCTGAACAAGTCCCGGTCAAGTCTCGGGCAGGTTCCGGGCGGGTCTCGGATAAGTCCCAAGCGATTCCCAGTCAAGTCCCGGGCAGGTCCTGGGCAGGTCCCGAACAAGTCTCGGGCGGGTCCCGGTCAAGTCCCGGGCAGATCCCGGACAAGTCCCGAGTGGTTCCCAGTCAAGTCCCGGGTAGGTCCCGGGCGAATCCCGGACAAGTCCCGGTCAGGTCCCGAACAAGTCCCGGGTAGGTCCCGAACAAGTCCCAGGTAGGTCCCGGTCAAGTCTCGGGCGGGTCCCGGTCAAGTCCCGGGTGGGTCCCGATCAAGTACCCTGTAACCCAGGCGGGTCCCGAACAAGTCCCGGGCGGGTCCCGAACAAGTCCCGGGCAGGTCCTGGTCAAGTCCCGGGTGGGTCCCAGTCAAGTCCCGACATGGTACATCAATTTGAGAATGAGATGTTCAAAAACGGAAATTGGTTTACGGTTTTCAAAACCGTAAACCATTTTCAGAAAATTAAAGAATAATTTTCGGTCAAAGGGAAAATGTTTTCCGTTTACTATTATTTTACTTCTTAGTAAACACCGTAAAATACAGAAATCATTTTCTTGGAAATCATTTTACGTCGAAGTAAACGGAGCCTTTATTAAACTAGTTATAACTAATTCATACAAATTAGTTTGTAGCTAATTTATGTCCATTAGGATTTAGGGATACAACTCATTTAATTAAATGAGTCAGATTTGTGTTTACTTATATAGTTTTATATTGTGTGTCAAAACGACTCGAATTTAAGATGCAAAACACAAATTTCACCCTTATTGACACAATAGGTTCTTACGTGTATTTGTCTTTCACCTATAGTGGTCAATTTCTGGGTCCATCCTGCATATAAGTCAGGGATAAAACCATATTAGGTTCCGTTTACTTTGACGTAAAATGGTTTCCATCGGAAAATACTTTCAGAGAAATCATTTTCCCTAAAAATGTTTACTGCCGAAAACATTTTACGGTGTTTACCGCGCTTACGAAAAATCACAAAATTTATATATATTCATTAAATCATATTAAACTCTAAATTTACGGGTAAGTCCCGGGACTTGCCCCGGACCCGCCGGGACTTAGCCAAGACCCTTCGGGACTTGACCAGGACCTATCCGAAACTTTAATGGGACCCGCCCGAGACATGACCAGCAGCTGCCCAGGACCCGCCAGGGACCTGCTCAGGACTTGACCTGGACTAGCCCGGGACTTTATCGGGACCTGTTCGAGACCTGCTCAGGACTTGTCCGGGACTCGCCCAGGACTTGACTAGGACCCACCCGGGACCTGCCTCGGACTTGACTGAAACCTGCTCGAGACTTGTCCGGGACCTACCCGGGACTTGTTCGGGACCCACCTAGGACCTGCCCGGGACTTGACCGGGACCCGCCCAGGACTTGTTCGGGACCTGCCCGGGACTTGATCGGGACCCGCCCGAGACCTACCTGGGACCCGCCCGGGACTTGGTGGGTCAAGTCCCGGGCAGGTCCTGGGCGGGTCCCCGTCAGGTCCTAGGCAGGTCCCTAACAGGTCCCAGGCGGGTCTCGGGCAAGTCCTGGACAGGTCTCGAGCGGTTCCTGATAAAGTGCCAGACAGGTCTCAGGCGGGTCTCGGTCAAGTCCCAGGCAGGTCCCGGTCAAGTCCCGAGCAGGTCCCAGTCAAGTCCCGGGCGAGTCCCAGCCGGGTCCCGGACAAGTCCCGGTCAGGTCCCGGACAAGTCCTAGGCGAGTCCCAGTCGGGTCCCAGACAGGTCTCGATCAGGTCCCAAGCGGGTCCCGGACAAGTCACGGTCAGGTCTCGAACAAGTCCCAAACGAGTCCCAATCGGGTCCCGGACAAGTCCTGGGCGGGTCCCGGTCAAGTGCCATGCGGGTCCCGGGTGGGTTCCGGTCAAGTCCCGGGCGAGTCCCAGGCAGGTCCTGGTCAAGTCCCAGGCGGGTCCCAGTCAAGTCCCGGGTGGGTCCTGGGCAGGTCCCGGTCAAGTCCCGAGCGGGTCTCGAGTAGGTCCCAAACAATTCCCAAGCAGGTCCAAGACAAGTTCCGGGTGGGTCTCGATCAAGTCCTGGGCAGGTACCGATTGGGTCCTCGACGGGTCTTAGGCAAGTCTCTGGAAGGTCCCAATCATGTCTCGGGCGGGTCCCAGGCGGGTCCCAGTCAAGTCCCAACAGGGTACATCAATTTAAGAATAAGATGCTCAAAATCAGAAATTGGTTTACGGTTTTCAAAATCGTAAACCATTTTTCGAAAATTAAAGAAGAATTTTCAATCAAAGGGAAAATGTTTTCCATTGACTATTAACATCTCAGTAAACACCGTAAAATACGAAAATCATTTCCTGGAAACCATTTTACGTCGAAGTAAATGGAGCATAAGTTAATACAAATCCGACTTATTTAATTAAATAAGTTAATACATTCCATGTCCTTTCCTTTTCCTTTTTCTTGAGCAAAACTCTCCAACTGAATATGTAGTAAAATGGTTTTGACTTTGGCGAGAGAACTCCATCATTTTGTTCATCAAATATAACCTAATGGACTCCAAGTTCTATGAGCAGCAAATAGCAATGCCATAACTTTCTCCATAAATGTTTAACCTGTCTGGGAAAACCTAATTTAGGCATTCAAGCTGTTTGCATCTACATGGCCGTACGCTATAAAATTATAAAAGAAGACAGGTTAGTGGATAAGTAGAAGTGATTACAACGCTAGAAAATTCAATTCCGATTTAAGCACAAAACACTTCAACAGTTTGATTACAAAGCAAGCAACTTCTTTTAGTCTCAATAGGTAAAGTTCAAAAGGAAATATCACTAGAGCCAAAAAAAAGAAAAGGAGGAGAATACCTTATAATCTATAACATAGATATACTACTTATCTTTTAAGAATGGCAGAGTGGCTTTGCAGCCAAAAAGTTTAGAGCAGCAACAAAAGATAGCTCCATACAGGTTCAAGTGCCAATCACATTCGATCAACAAGGAACCTGGCCAGAGAGTTAATTGGCTTAGCAGAGTCGACATTTCCCATTCCACGTCTCCTAATCTTGATCCGAGCAAGGTAATCAGCTACAATCCAGGGAAAGCTCAACATCACTACATTCTCCGGACCGTCAGGCTCTTGCAACTCCAGCGATTTCTTCACCCATTGTGGATCGTAAGTGACCTGATACCATGCTGATGCCTTATGCTCATACAACATGTTCTTCTCGTCATCAGTGAGTCGCTCAAAATCTGTGTCCATCTTATCAAACAGTTGCCTGAATTCTTTCTTCAGAGCACTGTAAGAATGCTTGAGCTTCTCCTTGAGTTCCCCTTGCTTCCTGCTGTTGTACTTTGGCATGGACCAGATGTGCCCAGTTACAATCTCTTCTTCCCTCCTCACTTTATACTGTCCTAGTAGACCATTCAGCTGCCCATCATAAGAGCACTTTTGATCCCACGCCTCCATAATGAAATCAGTAGATCCTTGAACCACAAGATCTGTATCATAAGGTACATCAGCAGGAACAAAATTTAGCTCTGAAGATGTAGCAACATCTTGATCATAAGCATCCATAATCTGGCGATAAAGTCTTCCCAAAATTTTAGTCGACTTGTAGGATTGGTAATCCGCTTTCCCCATAAAATCAGGGTACAATTTCGGTTTCAGATCTGGAGGCATGATGACAAGCTGCCCAGTTTTGGGAAAATCAACAGCTGTAGCTGCTAACTCCGCAAGTTTGATGCAGTTCTCATCCAAAGCCCCATAGTCACTGCAGTCGGCATGAACCACATGTGCATTGCAGATTGCCCCCAGGTTCTCATTCACCATGTTTTTCGCAAAAAACTCTATTATATCCTATGGAATAAACACAAAATATGAATGTAAGAGAGTTTCACTGCCACATACCTGGAATTTGAATGAAGTGTAAAGCCAACAAGAGAAACATACATGTGCACAGTTTTGTCAAAAGTGTATCGATCTTAATTAATCCCCTAGATAGATTGGTTATAATTTTACCGCATTTCATCACAATAATGAGGCAGTGTCTTGAAATAGAACCAACAATATTAAGGAACTCCATTATGCCATTCTAACCGTCTTAGTAGTGCCATTGACTAACATTATAATGCCATTCATCCTACAAAATTCCATTATAATGCCATTCAAATTGTCTTAATTGTGAAAAGAAAGTTTTGTTATTTTGAGTCTGCATGGACAATAGCACTTGCACAGTCCTACTCTAGAAGGAATTTTACTATTTCTCCCCATAATATATAGAAGGAAAATGACTTAGAGATATAGGAATCTTACCAACAATATCAAAACGCAGTATTATCTTAATAATCTACGCCGATGAAGCATAACAAGAAAATAACAAGGATCATCGTCTAAAGGAATAAGTATGACATCATATCCAAAAAAGAAAGAAAATCCAGCATTGGTAAAACTATGTCATGTTCAAGAAAACAAACATTAATAGAACTTTAGAAATTACAGTCAAACAGGGGGGATCAAGTACCTGAGAAGTGACACTGCGTGTCAAAAGTTTGGGTTCTGCAGGAGCATAATCCATCGGCGGCCAGCTCTTCTTACCAGGGGGAATGAGATTTTCATCCCATGTCACAAAGTAGAGGTCCCCATCAAGATCACTTCCAGATGCTTCATCTGTGTGGGGTCTATCACCCTTTTGAGGGAAAATAAGGCAATCATATAAATGGTGTAAACCAGGGGAATCAACTGCTTCGAGAATCCTTACGTCTCCTGGGTGAAGACAAGGATTTTTTGCTATGACTACGTGCCCTTTAATTACTTTAAGATTTTTCCCACTCTCAGTAAACCTGGAACCATGCTTTGAGAAACAATTCTCCAATGATGGGGTAGACACTTGGATAAAGCACTGGCCTTGTTCAAGAACACCTAGCTCGTCTAAGCAGCCCATTAACCACCTACCTGAATGAACAAAAATCCTAGCCTTCTCCCTAAGGCCCCAATGTTGTGCAGCTCGTATACAGGTTAGCATGCCTCGTAAATGAGGTTCACTTTGAGGCTCAAATCCTGCACTCAACATTATTGCTGCTGCATTTCCTTGCTCAGCACAGGATGCCATCAGAACATCAAAGGCCACATCCTTGTCCACAAGCATTTGGTTTAGTCTGGAAAGCATAGAGTCCTGCATTTGCCAGAATATTTCATCTCGAACATTCAAAGTTGAAAGCAGTGTCACAATCTGCCTGTTTAGGAAACCAGGCTGAAACCTTGTCCAAGAACAGATTTCCAGAGTAGTATGCTTCGACTGGAACTTGTTCATACTAGGCCTCAAAGAAAGTCGGATCCCATCATCTTTTGCTGGCCAACAGGCCACAACACCCTTAAAACCAGCATACCTTATCTGATAGGCACATGGTGGGTTCATGTCCAATTTCAGTTTCTCTGCAACTTCCATCACAAGATCAGGAGTAAGCATACCAATCCCATCAGAGAAATTGTACAGTCCTTTCTCTATGTCCGGAAGCTGAGGATTAACCTCTGCTGATGGAACTTCCACTGTAGCATATGTAGATGAGAAGCACTGACCCATCCTAGCAGCACACTTAGCAATGTTCCTTTGGGAAAACTTCCCCATCCAAGTTTTGATGTCAAGAACACTTGTGTTCCTGTCTTCAGCAAAAAACCAGGCAGAACGATCCCTCAATTGATTGGATGAGAAGGCTAAAAAAGAATACTTCCGACCACATACATGAAACCCATCATACAGAATGGTTCTTACCCTTTGGTATATTTTTGTTCTCTGAGAGAAAGATTTTGACGTTACTTCCTTTACAATAGAAGCTACATAATATGTAAGAACATTGTAATTGATTGTCTGCAGACCTTCATCCATAAATGTAACCCTCAAAAACCGATCAGCAACATCTTTATATTTCCTGAGAACCCTATTAGAAAGCTCAACTTCTGGTGGAAGACAGTATGCTTTTGTTGGTGTTATGACCAACCTCCTAACTGCAACAATATCATCTAACTGTTTAGGTCTCTTGAAAAGCTTAGGATTCTTCAACAACCAATCCTGGACAACTTTCAACCTTTTATAGGCATCAAACACTGGGCGTCTGTAAGAACATATGTGCTTAAGTGCAGCCATGTTGACTTCATTAGGGTGGCTTCTCAGTAAATTGAAGAAATTGTCTGACAGCTGGTGCTGATTGAATATGCCTTTATGCAAGACAGCATTTACCAAGAACATTATCTCAAAAGGTATGTCTTCTTTGAAATGAAAACAGAAAAAATGATCTGACATGAGCAGCCCAAAATCAGGTTCATTCTGGATCCTAAGTGGGCATCTAAGAC
The DNA here is from genome assembly GCA_006937295.1 of Carpinus fangiana. Lineage (NCBI taxonomy): Eukaryota > Viridiplantae > Streptophyta > Magnoliopsida > Fagales > Betulaceae > Carpinus > Carpinus fangiana. The sequence goes on from CM017325.1 coordinate 25,943,359, forward strand.
AATTCTCCTGCACTCTTCGTTCCTTAAGATAATCCATGGCCCTTTTCAACTTGCCACCATGGCGGGGTGGGATTGAAACCCTATAAGAATTACACCGACCAATGGCACCACTAGGCGTAAAATCAGTGGTTCGGATCCAAGGATCATCATCATCCAACAAATGAAATGGAACAGATTCTACAATGTCATCATCAGCTGTTCTATACCAGACCAAGGGTGACGAAGTCAACTGCAAAAGGATTACTAGATACGATGTATCAGTATACCGTTTGATCTCAGTGATGTCTCTCACCAAGAACTCCATCTTAAAATCACACTTTATAACTGCATGCTTGTTTGTGCTTTTAAAAGAGAAAGCAGTATCTCTTGTGAAACAAAACTTACATGTCCCATCAAAAGGATCCACCAGAAAGTCAACCCCATAAGGAGGTCCTCTCCAAGCAACAAAAAAATCATCTCGGCTGACCAAGGTTCCAATCTCAACAAGCACATCAGATAACTTATAAGGAGTTGTAGTCCTCCTCCTCTGATTCATGTGATACGGATTTTGAGGACCTAAACTAATCTTCAATGGTTTCTCCTCCATAAAAAGATCACAACGCCCCACAGCATCCACAGCCCAAGTTGCTGATTCAGGTGAGGCAAAATGCACAAATGCATGGGGCTCGACCTTTTTGTAATCATCCGATCTCTCAATGCCTTTAGTGTCAATAAAATCAAATTTTGGATAGGAGTCTGGAGGGGTCCAAGAAGTTTTCACTCTGCACCTATAAACTGCTCCAACTTCATCTTCTAAGAATTGCATAAGATCTTTCGCTGTGACATGACTGTCAAACCCACCAAAACTAACTTGACTTACTACCATCTCCCTTACACTTCCTTCCAACTCCATTTATCTTCCTTATAATTCTGCAGGTTCAAATCCCACAATTATAGATCCAATCACTCCTTTCAAAGATATATCTCCTAAGTCGACCTGATACATAAACCCAAAAAGTACATAATAAACCTTAAATAAAATGGCTGAACATTTATATTACAACTCAACCCCAAACTAATATGTTCATGTTACCAAATAAAAGCAAAATCATTCTTTTGGTAGCTGAGGATGATGACAACAAAAAGAACTCATAATTGTGCTGTATACTGTTTTGGTTGACAAAAGATGAACTTGCATCGAGTAAGTCAAATGGTTAATTTAAATTCTTGATTTGCTGGTACCAAACAAATTTAAAACATCAAGTTCTTTCTTAAATAATCTACTCACAGACACCAAACAAATTCTACTTTGGAAACAATGCAAGAAAAGACATTTAACGGAAAGCACATAAGAGATTTCTGACACCTGGAAAAAGAGAAATTAAGAAACATTGTAACCAATAGCAGTCCACAAGCAAGCAACACTTCAATTTTTGGCACTGAAAGTTCCAGATCTATCTCATTACCTCCAATGTAATGGACTTATATGAATAGAAAGTCACTGAAAACTAAGGTGGTGTTTGTCAAACACTAAGGCACTGTTCACACTTTTTGTAAAAAAAGAAGAATAACGATTGGTATAGAAAAGTGAAAAGGTTGTATTGAAAAGTGGAAAAAAAAAAATTGTTTCATAGTGATTTTTTCATTTGAATAGTAGTATAAAGTAAATTATATGATAAAAAGTGAATGATGTGATATAAAAAGTGACAATGTTTTGATGTTGATTTTTTGGAAAATGAAGTGAATATTGTTTAGTGGTGTTTAACAAGCACCACTTAAGTGAAAGCTCCCTTTAAACAAAATAAATTAAAAGTACAAAATTCCACTACCGGCTGTTTAGTTGTGAAGCCCAACAAAAGCATTGGAAGGGTAGAATTTGTATTTTTCTCTTTATCATTTTTGAAAGGAAAAAATTAAAAAAAAAATCCTTTTTCCATATCTGAATAACACAATTTTCATTTATGCAGAGGCTAAAGAGAAGGTAAATAAAATATTACAAGAAGAAAAAGTTCATATATCAAAATTTCAATTCAGTTGGAAATTCCACTACATAGGCAATATAAATATGTAAACGAGATTGTTTCTAATCACCCTAATTACCGGCCTATATTCTCTTGTTCAAGGCAAAAAAGGAACCAAAACAAAACAAATGAAATAGTAGCCTAAAGATACAAAAATTAAGATTCACAAATTGACCTTGGAATTGAGCAGTAGAATTGAAATTGAAGACATAATTCCAATTCCATCCTTTGAGGGCATCGCTGGAATCAGAATCATGATTCTCACCGTAATTCTACTGAATTGGGAAAGGCTTTCAAATTAAGCATCTTAATTTGTTGGGTGGTGGGTCTGGAATTGCAATTAAAAAGGTTCAATTTAGAAGATGATCCCATACACCATTAAAAAACACTCATCTGTTCTACCTGCAGCTCACTTCTTTTTTTTTTTGTTTGGCACCGGGTATCTGGAGCAATGCGTTGAATCAACAATACCTCCCCTTTGAGCCCAGCAAACATTTCACATTAATGCACAACTTAATTTTTAACTTTTTTTGTTATTCTCCTTGCACATTGTCCACAACCAAATAAAGAAATCAGATAAATCATGAACAAAATTCTTAAAAGTTTATCATAAAACCTTAATGAATGTAAAAATGATTAAAAGATTGCCAAAAATTTTTTTGAAATCCTTGCATAATAGCAATCCTATCAATCATGCCATGTGCGCGAATTTTCGTTTTCCACTTTTTCTTTTCAAACTCTTTCTCGACAACCAAACAGAGTCTTTATAAATACCCTTTATCTATCTTCCCAAATTTTACAGGCAGTATCGAAGGGGATCGTTCCCTTCTCCTTATGAAATCTTTCAGAATATCTCCTACATATAGTACCATATGAGTGACCATTGAGATGATCGTCCCCGTTTCAAGTAGAACCGATTTCCCTTCGCAGCCTCCGTGGGCGCCTCTTCAACCAAAAAAAAAAAACAACCAACACAAATCCCATTGTCCATTTCTTTAACCCACATTTTCCCAGCATGATCCAAACAGTCTCAAACAAATACCCATAAATCAATGACAATAAAGATTCCAAATTTTCCACAGCAAAAGCAAAACATTTAGTAAACAAATATTCCCAATTAATGCAACAACAACAACAACAACAAAAATCACAGAATTAGGGAATTGGGAAATTTGAGAAAAACCCAACTGACCTTTCAAGTAATTGCTCACGAAAACATCGAAACCGCGCTGGAAATCTTGGAGAGAGAGCGAGGAGGTGTGAGTGTGAGTTTGTTAGAGACAGATGAGAGACATAAAACAAGTGTGTGATTTGTCTCTTTGGGTTTACTTCTTTAGCAAGTTCTTAGAGAGAGAGAGAGAGCGAGAAAGAGACTAGACTGTGTGGGGAAAAGTGTGTTGCTTTTCCTGTTCATTTCCCGCTTGAGGAATGCTGTGGTTCATACTTTCATAAAAGGGTGATAATTTTTTGAAAGGAGTGATTATCTTTTCTCCCACGCACTATAATGCGATTACTATTTATCTCTATGAATTATCAATTTTATATTATGATTTTATTAAACTATCATTTTGTTACCCAAATCCTTTTCCATCAGTCAATACCGTTAAGTCAAACTGTTAATTATATTGTTCACGACATTGTTCCGTTAATCAGCGACACTGTTCGCGCATGTGACGTATTAACCGTCATATTTAATGTCTTTGACTGATAATAGTGGGTTTTTGATAACGAAATGGTAATTCATAGGAGGAGTAATGTAAAATTGATAGTTCATAGAGGTAAATGATAATCGTGCAATAATTCTTGAGGAAAATGATAATTACCCCTTTTTAAAAATAATAGATTATATAAGAGTGACAAAAAAGCGTCTATTGCATTTAAGAAATATAAGTTTTTGGTCAAAAGCTTTATTTTTAAACTTTTACTAAAAGTGTTTTTCTTTTTGACTAAACAAATACTTTCTTCAAACAAATTTTTTTAATGTTAAAAACACTTTTAAGCTCGTCAATCGCAATCTCAATCGATTCCTGAAACAAATTTCAAAAAATATATCATTTCTCTTTCTGCTTTGACTTTGGCTCTTTTTTTTTTCTTTTTTTCTTTTTTTCCTTTCTTATATTTATATATGTAATTTTTTAAGAGGAATGAAACGGTTTTTTTTTTTTTTTTTATAGTGTTTTCTTGGTCATTTTTATATACTATTTTCTGCTTTCTTTTTTAGAGACCGGTGTGGCAACTTTTTTTATTTTTACTTTTTAAAAAATTAATATTCAAGTAAAAGAAACACAAAAAAAATAAAAATAAAAATCATAGCGTTTCTCTTTTCCGTATAGGGCGAAACTTGTTGGGGGAGAGATTCTTCCATATGTAAAATTCTTCACGCAAAGACGTATAAACATTTAGGCATTGTTTGTTAAATAATATCTCCTTTCATCGCATTTCTCTACATTATATTATACTATTTACTTTATTTTTTTTCTAAAAAAAATATATCAAATCATTCACATTTTATATCACATTATTTACTATTCAAATAAAAAAATCACCACAAAACAAATTTTTCCACTTTTTAATACCACTTTTTTTATTTTTCCATATCAATCATTTTTTTTTTTTTAAATATGTAAACAGTTCATTGTTGAAAAACTTGGGGGAATGTGTTGGTATTTAACAAACACCCTCTTAAAATAACGACGAGACTTTCCACCAAACTTTTGCCTTTCCAAGAACCAATTTTCCAAATTCAAAGAAAAAATAGGTTATACATTTAGAGTTTGTTTAGGATTGTGTTTTAAAAATATAGCTTTTAATTTTGAGTTAAATACCTAAAACCCCCTTAGGGTTTCATAATTTTATTTTTTTCCCCTTAAGGTTTGATTTTTATCATATAAGGTTTTATGTAGTTTTGATAAAGGACCAAATTGGTCCTTCTGTTAATTGATCGTTAGTTGAGTTAACAGACTAACACGTGGATGAATGAAAATTTAACACTTGCACAAGTGACAATGTCATCAGTGATGATGTGGCCACCTAATTAAATTTATTATTATTTTTTTTAAAAAAAAAAAAGACAACAGACAAAAAATTTGGGGTGGCCATAGCCACCCCCACTGGGTATTGGGGGTGGCTCGGCCACCCCCATTGAGCCAAGGGGGTGGCCGAGCCACCCCTGGTACCCACTAGGGGTGGCTACGGCCACCCCTTTGGGCACCAAGGGGTGGCTTGGCCACCCCTATGGAGCCGTAGCCACCCCAAATTTTTTGTCTCATTTTTTTTTTTGAAAAAATAAATTTAATTAGGTGGCCACATCATCACTGATGACGTGGCCACTTGTGCCAAATGTCAAATTTTCATTTGTCCACATATCAGTTCGTTAAGTCAACTAACGGTCAACTAATAGAATGACTAATTTGGTCCTTTATCAAAACCACAGGGACCTCTTGTGATAAAAATCAAATCCTAAGGGGGAAAAATAAAGTTGAGAAACCCCAAGGGGGTATTAGATATTTAACCCTTTAATTTTTTACCCTCCCCTTTCTTTTGTTCTTATGCACTTGTTTTTTCCTGTTTTTGGTCTTCATCTGCGGTTTCAGCAGCAACCATGCCATCCCTTTCACCTTGTTGACTTGTCGCCTCATCCGGTCTTCACGTTTTCCTTTGTTATGGTCGCCTTGGGGATTTTAGATCTGGTCTAATCTAAGCTAGATATGTTCCTTTCGAGCTTGCCAAGCCAATGACACATCTCTCCCCCAACTTATCCAGCCTCTCTTTCACCTATCGCCGCCCTCCTCATCGCAACACTGCCCGGTACACGCCAGTGTGTGGCATACACGCGCCGACGTAGGAGCTTCACTTTCTTGCGCGTGATCCACACACGCGGTTATTCTTCGCCTTTACTGATGTTGTTGCCTACTAATTTATTTATTTATTTTTTTTTTCAGTTTCTTTGTAACTTGTTTGAATAAGGATTGTCCAAACCCAACCTATAGATGTGAACAATTTCTTGACTTTCGAGTTAAGGAAAATGAGTTTTGGCATAGGGTTTTCTATGAATATGAGCTACTTATGCATTGAATTGAGTTGTTACAACTAAAGATTAGTCCTGGGTTAGCGGATATTGATGTCATAGATATGTCTTAAATTTCTTCTTTTCTTTTCTTTTTTTTGTTTTTTATAAAAGTTGGTAATAGAATATAAAACACGAGTTCCCTTCTCTCATTTTTTTTCTTCCTTTCTTGTTGCAGTAGTACTCAATGTATTTTCTATAGTACATTTTGGTTTATGTTGTTGGTGGTTTTGTTTTAGATCTAGATCTAGTTCTTTAGATCTAATTGTCTTGTCGGCTTCTCCACTTTTCACCTAGCTACGCTGATCAACCAACAGAGTCTCAAGTGCCGAATCGTAGATCTCATATGCCAAGGCAGGTATTTTTGGAGATGTTTACGATGTCATGCTTCTCCACTCCCCATTTATTGTAGGAATTTTGTTGTTTTTAGTTTTTTAGCTTCTATTTCTCTTTTTTTCTTTTTGTCCTTGCCTTTGGTTCGAGAATGTGTGTTTTCTCCTAACCTCTGAGCCGAGTATGATTATATCACTGTGGGAAATTATCTTTCACGGCTGAATAATAAGATTTGGAAAAATTGGCTACTTATGTCTTAGATCTAGCTTACCCGAAGCAGATATGTTTCATAACTTAAATTATACATGAATAAGCGGAAGTTGATGTCTTAGAAAGTATTTGATGGTAAGAATTTTTTGATTGTATACTTTGTAATTTCACAACTTTTGGCTATGTTATATCAAAGTTATATGCTTTGTGATATTAGAGCTGTTATACTCTTAATCTTTTATCAATAATTTTTTTAAAAAAAAAAAAAAAAACTGAAAGATTCCCATTAAAAAAATAAAATAAATAACCCCAAATTTTTTATTTCTAATCTTTTTTATTTTAACGAAAATTCTTACACCATAACATAAAAGCTCTAATAAAGCATAGTCAATTAGAAAATTATTACAATCAAATCTTATTTATGACATTAGCCTACACTAACCCATGTACAACTTCAGTTATAAAACATATTTCCAAGCAATAAATGGGTAACACAAATTTTCAAAATTTATTTTCCGGCCGTGATAAATAATCCCACACCAATCTAATCATCATCAACCCAAAGGTCAAGAGACAACTCATAACCCATGTACAACTTCAATTATGAAGCATATTTGTTATGAGCAGACTAAATCTAAGACATGAGTAGCCCAAAATTTTAAAACTTGTTTTTCCACGGTGAGAAATAATCCCCACACCAATCTAATTATCATCGGCTCAAAGGTCAAAAGACAATTCATGTCCTCGACCTGAAGGTTAGGACAAAAAGAACAAAAAAATAAAATCAAAGCAAAAAACTAAAAACAACAAAACCCCAACATAAGTAGTAGCAGATGAGCAACATCGTAGACATCCTGGGAAGACATGACTTGGCAAGTGAGATCCACGCAAGACTTTGTTGGTTGATCGGCACATAAGCAATAGAAAGCGGAGAAGTTGGCTAGGACAAGTAGATTTGAAAATAACTAGATTTATATCTAAAAACTAGATCTAAAACAAAACCACTAAAACGGAGACCGGAATAGGCTACATAGAATACACCGAGTACAACTACCCAAGAGAGGAAGAGGGACAAGGACAAGGAAAGGGGGGAGGAGGGAAGAATGGCAAGAACGGTAAAGTCGTTCTTCCTTCCTTTGTGTTTTTTCTCTTATTTTAATAATTTCTTTCTGATCTAATTTGAAGAAAAAGTTTTTTTTTTCTAATAAAATGGAAAAAGAAGTACATGAAAACAAAAACTTATAAGGTAAGTTCTTCAACGAAAAGAGACTTCGTAAAGGATGAATAAACTCCGGTTACAAAAGCCTTCACTTTTTGCCCCCTTACTCAATGCATTTGGTAGCACTTTAGCTTACTTTAATGTTTAGGAAGGTATAGGTATTAGCTGAATGTGACTTTTTTTAAAAAAAAATAAAAAATAAAAATTGAGAATTTTTCCTATATTTAAGGAAGGGGAGAAACTTTAAGAAAGTTGCTGAGAATGCCTATGATCTGAATTGATATGGCTACTATGTGAAAAACGATGTCGTTTCTTGATCCAAGCATTGCCTATTGCAAAATTATGATAAATCGGTTTATGCATTTGTTTTGAGAATATTGGGTTTCTTTTTCTTCATATAATAACTTTTTCATTTTGTGATCTAATAATTAAAAAATTTGTCTATATGTTGATATTTCTTCCTTGAAATGCATCATATTTTCTGTGCAATGTAATCGAATGTATGACTTTACCTTTTGCTTAAAGAAAGAAAGAGCTTATAAATTGGCAGGAGATGCTAAATGTTCTTATAATGTTTTTTTTGTGTTTTCTCAACTGTGATGTGATTTTTAAAATCATCATTAAATTTGAGATTATCATAATTAACTTTTAATCTATTGGTGATTTAAAAGTCATATCACAGTTGAGAGAACACTAAAAGAACTTCTAGCATTTCCCAATCTAAGATAGCAAGACAAGGATATACATCAATTTTTTTTATTCAAATAATAATAATAATAAAACATGCTAATTCTAGCTCCACAAACTTTGAATTTGCTCCACAAAAATACCCTACAACAACTCCATGAATTTAAACTTTATGCATGTCTAAGTTCATAAAAGAACATATTATTATTATTATTATTATTTATAAGATTGTTCTGGAAATTTTAAATATAACAAAATATATGCTACATATGCATTAATGATTAGTCTAGGCTTGACTAAGCTATTTTAGGCCAAACTAATTAAGCATGCCAGTAAACATCCGCATGCACCAATTCAATTGGTTTTGAGGCCTTTCTTGATTTCCCATTAGGAAAAACATTGGGATAATGCTTTGGATAAACATAACTCTCACATAAATAATCAAAATGAATGAGAAACGAAATTATGATTTATTGGCATAGAACTCTTTTGTAAATGAGAAATGAACAACATTTTCTAGTATTATTTGCTTTTGTCTATTTCTAGACCATTGTATATAAAAGAACAAGCATCTTTAAAAGAATACGAGGAACATGAAGAATCATAGATAAGATAATAAGACATTTATACCTACCTTACATAATAATTGCCATAGAAACCTTGGTAATGGTGAATAATACAACGACGAGTACACACATAAAACGACATGATTCAAACAAAAGGTTAAACGACATGATTGCAGCTTAACGGTGCGCCGGTGGTGGAAGAGGATTAAACCCAAAGATATTCCTCGCTGATGCCTCAGCCCGACCTCGAAAGAGAAAGTATATTCCCAAATTCCCCACATTCCGAATATTCCCAATTCCCACGGAGAACAGAATTCCTTTATATAAGGCAATTTCCACCTCTCGTCTCTCTCTCTCTCTCTCGCCTCTCGCTCCTGTTATCGTTGTCATCATATCTCAAAACCCAGCTCTGGAACGGCAGTAATCACCTGCGGGCGGGGAGCATGAAGTTCTGGAAGATCCTGAGTAGCCTGATTGAGGAGACGCTCCCGGAGTGGCGGGACAAGTTCTTGTCGTACAAGGACCTGAAGAAGCAGCTCAAGCTCATATACCCCAAGGACGAGGAGGCCCACCGGGACAAACGGCGCAGATTGGATCCGGAATCCGACGGTCCCCATTGCGCGCCGTCGAGGGAGGTCGTTGATTTCGTTAGGCTCTTGGAGGTCGAGATTGACAAGTTCAACGCCTTCTTTGTCGACAAGGAGGAGGAGTACGTCATTCGATTGAAGGTGATTTTCTTTTTCTTTTTTTTTTGNGGGGGGGGGTGGTTAAGAGTGTTGGGTTTTCAGAATTAAGAATAACGATTTTCTTTTTCGTGTTGAAAATATGAGAGTATGGAGAAAAGTACGTATTTTTCAGGAGATGGGATTGGGTGAATTGCTTGTTTCATGGGTTTCCTGTTTAGAATAATCAAATATGAAGGATTGGATTTCTGAATAGAATTTTGTTATGAAGTTTGGTCTGGAAGATGAGAAACTGTGGATTTGATGGGTTATTTTGTTTAAAAAATGAGAATTTTATCGTCTGTTGGGAATATTGGGAATCGTATAAAGACACAGATTTCATGAGTTTGATATGTTCTGCGCTCGATTGAAGAAGAATAATGATTTCTTCTGTCAAACTATGGAGATTAGTGGCTTGAAAATTTGGTTAAGAATCTGAGAAGTTTACTTTTTTTTTTCTTGATTGATTATTATTATTATTTTTTTGGGAGGGGGTTCAGCAGGTTTTGTGGGATGTTTGTGTGGTATGTAGCTTTACTCTTTCTATGAATTTTTGTATGAAAGGATGCCTTTTGGATTGGGTCTTGAGTGAGTCGTCCCCCTAGCGGCTGTCCAGAAGGGTGGTGTTGATGAAGTTGTTGCTCTCTCTTTGTTTTCGCTGGGTTTCTGATCTTTTTCTCAGGTTTTGGAGGGTGTTTTTTGTGATGCCTCACCCTTGTTTAGGCGGAGCCGGCCGGGGGGGGGGGCCTTCTTCTATAGGAGTATCTTTGTAGTCGGTTCGTGCTTCTAAGTCGAAAGGAAGGAGGGAACTGAAGAACTTGAAGAGTTCTATCAGTTATGAGGGTTCCAGTTGTGGTAAAGGCAAGATGGTGCAAGGTTCCTTGGGTGAGGCTTTGAGTTTGCTTTGTGGGTTCTTGGGTTTTTGTTTAGTGTCCTTGTGTATACTTCACTTAGGGGTGCCTCTCACTTTTATATATAAAATTCACTTTGATTACCTATTAAAAAAAAAGTACGATAAGACTGACTAGCAACCGAACACAAAAGATGAAAAAATGGACTAGGTTACTCCAGCATGAATAGGAACTCTAAAATCCTCAAACTCCATCCTGCCTTGGCCAAATTATGATTGCAATTCCTTGCCATACCGTTTTCCCTCTGGCAGAGTATGCTTTTTTTTTTTTTTTCTCTCTCTCTCTCTTTCTCACTCTAAGCAATACAAAGGAAAAGGGGGCTCAGGCAGATTTTTGCTTGCTTGAGGAAGGAGGGTGGTTAGCTAAAGTCATTCTTTGTAAAGTTGGGTTTCATGGGGTTCTATGGACATTATTATGATTGCCACTTTACAAGGACTTCTTTGCTAGTTCTTACACTCTGGGCCCTTTTAATTGCCTGAAATTTCTGTGTCTCCTGTGTGCTCTTATCTAATTTAAATATGTGTCATTGTCAACTGATCTGCATGCATGCTCAAATCCTTGTTTGTTCTACAATATCTCAGATTTCATAGCACTACCACTCTGATCCAAGAACCATGCTTTCTTGTTTGGCATTCAATGGCACTCATCACCTTCTTGTTGACATGATTCATTTGGGTGTTGTATTTAGTTTCTTTAGACATATCTTGGTTCACCATTTTGTCTGTCTTTGATTCTTTATACATGGAACATGTTAATCGCTATGGGGTGTGCCCTTTGGTTACGTGAGGATATCAGATGCATGGGCAAGCGTTCTGAACTGAATTTTTAAGATAGTTGTTTGGCTTGTGGTTGAAATTGCAGGAACTGCAAGATAAAATAGCAAAGTCCAAGGATCCAGATGAAGATTCAATAACATTGGCGGATTTTCATGGCGAGATGGTTTTCTTATTGAATTACAGTGGACTTAACTACATAGGTACTTGTCTCTCAGGGCGGTGTTGTTAGCCTATTTAATCAGCTATGTCAATAAAGATGCATTCTCGTGAAAAACTTGGAATTCAAATTAGTAATAGGTTTGAGTCTAGAATGGATTCTTATAATGATAGTAATGCAAAATAATAATAGATTTAGGACTAGCCCGAGAAACTACTAGTAACATAAAGTAGCATACCATGTTTGTAATGGTATGGTAAAGAGAACATGCTATACCTTAATATTAATACTGGCTTTGAATTTTCTAATGGCTGGACATTTTGCGCTTTTTTAGTCAAAATATTGACTCGGTTTTGTATTGAAGGAATTTGTGGGACAAACTCATCTGTGTTCACTTTGCAGCAGTTCAAACTATTAGTAATTCTATTGCAAAATCAGATGTCGTGAAGATAAGAGATGTTTTTGGGAGGCCTGGAAAAGAAATTGGTCAAATGAATAGATGGTTATTATTGACTGCAGAACGTGTCAGCTCTTGACTTTGTTATTAACTTTTGTTCCTATTTGACAACATGGTGGGCATCTCCCCCTCTTTTAATGGTCTTGTTATCCCATACACAGGACTAGTAAAGATACTGAAGAAATATGAGAAGAGAAGTGGTGCTCTCATTCGCTTGCCTTTTATCCAAAAGGTCTTGCAAGAACCATTCTACAACACCGATGTAGTTAACAAGCTTTTGAAGGAGTGTTTGCGCCTGCTAGAGTATCTTCTCTCCGAGAATGAACGGTCAGGCCTGCCTGAAGCAACCTGTAAGGAAGAAGGGAGTGATTCCGATAATGAACGGTCAGGCCCGCCTGAAGCAACCAGTAAGGAAGAAGGGAGTGATTCCAAGGAGGCGACTGAAAGAAAACAGATCCAACTCAAGGTTCCCAAAGAACTTGCAGAAATCAAGCATATGGAGAGCATGTACATGAAGCTAGCGGAATCGGCATTGCGCGTCTTAAAGAAAGTCAGGAGTGAAAGCTCGACGGTGAGCGAGTTTTCATTGCCCCCTTTGCAAAATAATGCTGTGGAGTGGAGAAATTTAGCTTTAGTAGAACAAGCAGCCGAATAGTTCTGTAGTAGTACTCTCTCTCCTCTTCCCTTATACATGTACTTTACATTGTGACTTGTGAGATTGCGGCTGTATGTAATAATCACGCTCTTGATGGGTACTTTGGATAACCCCTTTTCCCCATTTGTAGAAAATTTCAAATCTTGGATGTGCTTTTGATCTCTTCTAAAATGATGCTAATCCAACTGAAATTGAGGTGAACAATAGCAACGCCAAGCAAAGATGCTGAAGAAGTGATGAAAATAAATTGATTTTTTCTACTGGTTTATTCAAAAAAATAATGGGAGAAATATGTTAAGGGCCGATAAACACCGTCACATTAGTTAGTGAGATAGGAGGTGAGTATTTAGAATTTATTTAATGAATTACAATTCTTTCACGGCATGTAATCAGAGGGTGTTTGACATATTTTTTAGTACTTGATATGACTCCAATTGCATGCTAACAGTGTCAACAAGTTCTAACGTAGATGTAGGTATAAGAGTATCTCCAAAAAAAAAAAAAAAACCCAAATGCATTTCTGATATAGTGTCTGGTCATATAGTGGTTGATACTGTTCATCAACGCATAATTTGTTTGGGTTTGGGTTCTTCAGTCAGGGAGTGATTATCAAGAAGTCAAGCTAGTTTCAAGAAGCGAATTTTCCTCTGTTTCCATATTCCTCTATACCCACTTTGAGTTTTCTATGTATGCTTATTATTATCTTTGCATTAATATCTTATATTTCAGCGATGGGTTATGACCTTATGCTATCAAGGAACCTTAATAAGGTAAAAAAAAAACGAAAAAGAAGAATCTTAATTGGGCTAATACAGCCTTTTTAGATGATCAAATTTTCTAAAGTGATTTCAAATTTGTATCAATGAGGGTCCAATTATGTGGGAACTAGTGTAAAGCTCACCTATGAAATTATAATTTATTGTTAATGGCTATTTTTTTATACTTGTGATATATATATATAAAGAATGTGTTTGGACATACTTTTGGTGGAAAGGAATGCTTTGACATCACAGATGTAGTTGTATGTGGAATGCAGGGTGGCAAACCACATGGAAAGGATCTAAGCCAAAGAAATTTATACACATTATAGATATATTTTTAAGAAACTTAATTCTACAAAAGAAATTGTAATTGAGACAAGAATCTTAAAGTGTTAAACTACTAGTATTATCAATGATTTCCTTTTCCTGATAGATAAATTTATTATAGTTTTGGCATCCTGAATTGTGTAGGTGAGATGTTTATGATGGGACATCTAGCTGTTGTTGATAAGAGTAAAGTCACCGTTGGTTTTGTAGCTTGTGATCCCATGTTTAACTAGAGCCCCATACTGCTAGTTGGCAAATGCGACCGTTATAAAAGTAATTATAACAAGAATAAAAAAAGAAAAAAAGAAAAAGAAAAAGAATGAACAAATGTTTTTAAATGGTCGAGAAAAAGAATAGATAAATAGATGTAGAATGTATTTGAAAAGTCATTAGCTAAAATTAAATAAAATAGCTTCTAATTAATTATTTTAGATAAAAATATTCGTAAGCCATTGTAAATGCTCTAACACAATGTATGTTTCATAATCACGCGGAGTAATGTTAAAAGTTATTCATGTGTTCTTCTTGTTTCATTAAAAAAATGCGGTGAGTTTTAAAATTATAATTTAATTAAAATTTAATAGTAATGAATCACAAGTCTAATACTGATTTCAAAAGTAACATTATTTTTAAAATGACATAAGATAAACACAATAGTGATTTCTAGCATTACTCAATCATATTGGTGCCTGCCTGCGCCGCTCCACATCTTTCTGCTCTCATCTAACATACTCACAATAGTGACTTCTCTAATGGTCAGGAGGAAGAACCCTTCTGCACCAGTCTGTTTCCAGCTGCTTTGCCTTGTGGTCATTCTACCAGCCTCCAACTTTTTACCATCAACCGAATCACCCTCAAAAGTCTTCTGAATTCCAACCTAACCTCTGAGCAACACACTCAGGAACCCAAATGCACTTTACATGACCAACCAAACACTAAAACAACATTCAAGCCGTCACCACCTAACCTTGCATTATACAAAAGCTTATTTTATCTTCTCAATTATGAACCACTATAACTCCCCCACAACTCTTCGAAACCAGACATAGAAGAACCAAAAAAATGTCCATAGTGGAAGAAGCACCAGGATACCTTCAAGTCTTTTCTGATGGATCTGTAAAACGCTTTGTGCCTGGGATTGTCCCAGCCTCACCAAATCCAGTTAATGGATACAAATTCAAGGATGTGGTCATTGACCCATCTAAGCCAGTTACTGGAAGGTTATTTCTACCCAGTACTCCAAGTCATGGGTTCTCAAGTAAACTTCCTGTTGTGGTTTGTTTCCATGGTGGTGGCTTTTGCATTGGCTCCACTAAATGGATTGGCTACCATCATTTCCAGGGAGAGTTCTCAGTTGCATCCCAATCCATTGTTCTCTCTGTCGACTACCGTTTAGCTCCGGAATATCGTCTCCCTATAGCATATGAAGATTGTTACAGCTCACTGGATTGGCTTGGTCACAATGTAGGATCTGAACCTTGGCTTGAGCAAGCTGACCTTTCCCATGTGTTTCTGTCGGGGGACAGTGCTGGAGGAAACATTGCACACCACGTTGCTATCAAAGCCATTCAGAACAACAATTGTCATGTAAAAATCAATGGTTTGTTGCTGATCCATCCGTACTTTGGGAGCGAGAAGAGGACTGAGAAAGAGATGGTTGAAGGAGCAGCAGAATCTGTTGCAAGCAACGACATGTTCTGGAGACTGAGTATACCAGAAGGCTCAAACCGTGATTATTATGGTTGTAACTTTGAGAAGGCAGAACTTTCTGCAGTTGAATGGAGTCGGTTTCCGGCTGTGGTGGTTTTTGTGGCTGGCTTGGATTTCTTAAAGGAAAGAGGAGTTATGTACGCAGAATTTCTGAAGAAGAAAGGGGTTAAAATGGTGAGGCTACTGGAGGCTGAGGAGGAGTCCCATGTATTTCATGTGTTTCATCCTGAATCTGAGGCAACACGCTTGCTCCTACGACAAATGAGTGGGTTCATGAAGAGCTCTTGACATCCTAAGATGAAAAGAATTTATAGTCTTCTTGGAATTCAGTGTTCATATGGACTATATATGGAATTTTGAATAAATGGAAAAGGCTTTCAAGCAGTGAATGGAAATGAAACATCCAAATCAATTTTTTAATTTTTGGATCAATATTAAACAGAATCATTTTCCAAATTTGCAGCACTGCCAGTGCAGCCTGCAGAATCCTCCGTCGCCTATCCTAAACAAATAGGCTGATTGTGTAATACAGATGACTGAAACAACAAACCGAAATCTAACTATCACAGCAATTAATAGGCTAACTTTCACAGGGATGGATAGGGGGAACTATCATTTTCTGTTGCATGCTTTTGCACAAAGTTGCTTTTTAACATACATGCCCCAATGCTCTGAGGATACTGTGGACCAAATCATATTGATGTGAAACGAGCACTCCTGCTGCTTCATCCATAGCATGCAACTTCTATTCATCATGAGTACTCAAAAACCCTCCAACAAAACCAGCTCCATTGCAATTTCCACATAACATATCATTTTTCCCTCTGCACGGGATAAAAAGAATCATAATGACAATGATGCAAAAATACTAGTTAAAGAAATAGGTCATGATAGAATAATATATACACATTGACTACTACATCAACAACAAGCTGAAACATCCCCCCTCTTTGATTCCAAACTCGCTCACATTGTATTCAGCATTTAGCTGAATATGACGAATTAATTTCATGAGAAGAGGATTGATCTAAGAAAAGAAGTTCATCTGTGCTATGTGCAAGTTAACGACTCACTTTTCCCTCTGCCCTCCAATATGAACCATTCTCTGTTGGCAAGAGGGACACCTAGAGAGTCCACCAAGAACATGTCACTCACTAAAGAGTTGCAACAAAATATAACTGCTTCTGGCCATTCTTAATGAAGTCACATCGAACACATTAAGACTAAGACATTTATCTAAACTAAACCATTCTGAAACCAATTTGTTGGGTCCAACTTCAACTAAGAAGCTTAGATTTGGGTCCAATTATGTATATCAACTACTCACTTTCTTTGTTTTTTTCTTGATGTGAAATTCGTTATTCATACATGCACTCACTAGACTCTCCATGCTAAAGATGGACTATTTTAATTGAAATAGAAGATAAATGATGAAGACAAGGTTCAAAGTCGTAACTTTTTGCTCTCATACCAGGTTAATAACGAGTTGTTCCAAAAGCTAGCTTATAAAAAAGGTAAATTTAATCATTTAATTAATACTTTAATAGCAATGTTAACAACAATAGAACAAACAATTTATCTTTTCAAAAAAAAAAAAAAGGAAGAACAAACAATTTATGCAATGGTTTGATAATAAAACATTAAAAAAAAGAAAAAGAAAAAAAGGAATAACTGGAAGTAAGTACCCGCAAAGCCAACATGAATCACCAGCTTTAAACTGTCCATTGAAAAGATCAACAGAATTGACTCCACTACCTTTGCATTGCGAGCATTGAACTGCACCTGCCCATTGGCCAAAATAACTAAAATCTGTCCAACCTCTACATATTCTTTCAATTTATTTCCTTCTCATCTTGAAAAGAAGAGAACTTTGCCACGCACAAATGTACAACTACAGTACTAATCTTACCATTTCCGTCACAATCACCACATATCACGCTATTCGGTTTGGCGCTTGGATTACTTTTGGCAGCCTAATTGAATATCAAGCAACATATATTAGATTATATGAATTTAATTACTCAGTTAGTATTTTAATGCAAAAATTAAAAGGGTATTAAAGGCAGGACCTTAGCTTTCAGATTGCGAAATTTGGAGGCCGGAAAACGTTTGAATCCATCATTTTGAACCTGACTTTGATTGTTATGATTGCCCATGCATTTTCCTAAGCATTTGAATACACAGACAATGAGACAACTCAATTCAAGTGAACAAGAAATTTGCAGAAGTAACTTCAAAGAGAGAGAGGGGGAGAGAGAGACCTGGTCTTGGTGTGGCTCTGAAGGAAGTTAATGGTGGAGAGCAGAGAGCAGAGGCCATTGAAAGAGAGCCTGCTGTAAGGTTGAAGAAGAGCATTAGATTTTTCTTCTCTTTGTGTGGTTTAATTTTATTGTGGTTTAATTTTATTGGCTTAGAAGACACGTGGCTGAGAATCGGGCCAGGGGGTTGAAGATAGGCTTTGGACCTATCATGGTAAATGGGTATCTGGGCCAGAAGCCCAATGGATCAAATTGAATAACGTTGATTGGAATGGATTGGTGGGTTAATGTTAATGATTGCCCCGGCCACTTCTATGGGTGGCCGACCAACTATTTTTTAGGTTTTTTTTTTTTTTAAAAAAATAAAAATTAATATGAGTTGAAAAAAAGGTCAAATTTATAATAATTTTGATCCAATTTCAATTAAAGCATGTGTGTTGTTACAAAATTAAAGAATATGAATAACTATTTCATTCCACTTTTCTCTATTCTAAGTAACAATTATTTTCTTTCCTAATTGGTTATGCATTCCGGAAACCAAACAAGGCTTTAGTTGATTCATCCCGACAAATTCTCTACATTTAAAGTCACACGCACACCGGTGTCATCCCCTTATAACAACATATCTTTTAGGCTTTTCAACCAATCCATACCGTATGAAAAATTGACTTTTTTGGACTCATAGAGACTCGTAAACAAGCATGTTTGATTTCGGTTTTGAAAACATGTTTTTTGTTTTAAAACTTCGAGACTTGTTTCGACACTGTTGTGTTGTGCGTTTGGCAAAGTTTAAGTGCACAATAACGAACGCAATCAATACTCTCTCTCTCTCTCTCGTATCACTCAATCAAAGTTTGCTAAGCTATATATTGATGTTCAATCTTGCTTGTAGTTGTTTATGGTTTATGTAGTTGGATTTGGGTTTGTTTGGATTTCTTTAGGTTTGTTCACAATTCTTGAGCCTGTGTTGATTCCTGTGCGTTTGATTCAACCACAACATTTTAAAAATAAAAATAAAAATTTGGAAATTGTGTTCGGATAATTTGAGAAATATAAAACAAAATTCGGAAAGGTTAATTCTATTCTAAACAATTTAAATTTATTTTAAAATTAATGTTTAGTTAAGAGTGATGTTATTGGCATGCATAGGAATTCTGTACACGAGCATAACATAACTCTTTTATTATAATTATAATTTTTTAAATTAAAATTCAGTAAAAGATTAAAAACCGAGTTCCCAACAAAACAAATAGAATCATCTCCAGTCTATTTGGACCGGAGAGGTCTTCAGTTGATGGCCAGGATGGCATTCGCACTAGAAGAATCCTATAGTCATAAACGAGACAAGTATCTCATTAAAAATAAAAATAAAAATTATTTATAATTAAAAAAAAAATTTAAAAAGGGGTGGCTAGCCACCCCATCTTGGCCATAGGGGGTGGCCAGACCACCACCATCTTGGCCATTGGGGGTGGCTGAACCACCCCTATTTAGTTAGGATGGTCAACCAGGGGTGACTGAATCACCCCATAACTTATGGGGGTGGCCGAACCACTCTTTATTTTTTCTTTATTCTTTTGGCACTTGAGGGTGGCCGACAAGGCTCATTCATTTTGTTGTTGCAAGCTAAACAATGAAATAAAGAGAAAATCATCTTAGTTCATGCTTTAGTGCGTGGAGCCGTGGTTGCAGCGGGTCGTTGAAGAAGCTGAGTCTCAGTGAGGAAGAAAAAGGCACGAGACTGAAGAAAAAAAACCGACAAATGACGATCCTTTAAGTTTAAACGAAGGCATACATAAAAGTTGAGGACCAAAGCCAACGGCATTTCTGTAAACAAACAATGCTCATTCAAACAAGGTGAAACACAAGTTTTAAGGCAACATAGCAGCATAGAGACTTACCAGCTATTCCACACGCGAGGGTCACTTCGTATTGGGCTGTTTAATCCATAAACAATAAACAAGGCAAAATCAAGTTGCCCCAAACCTGTTGCCAAACGCACCCATGGCCTAAAAACTATTAGAGGGTGTAAAGTACTTGATTTACACCACATTCTCATATATATTTTAAGAAAATTATTTTCAAATGACACTTTGGCACTGTTTGTTAAAGGCTTTTGGTGTTTTAGTGGTTTGAAACCGTAGTGAAAATTGATTGATGGAAAAGAAATTTTTTTTANCACTAGGTCACTGAGAAAGAAGGCGGTGTGAGTGTGAAGTTGTGGTTGCAGCGGGTCGTTGAAGAAGCTGAGTCTCAGTGAGGAAGAAGAAGGCACGAGAGTGAAGAAAAAAAAACTGACAAATGACAATCCTCCAAGTTTAAACGAAGGCATACATAAAAGTTGAGGACCAAAGCCAACGGCATTTCGGTAAACAAACAATGCTCATTCAAACAAGGTGAAACACAAGTTTTAAGGCAACATAGCAGCATAGAGACTTACCAGCTATCCCGCACGCGAGGGTCACTTCGTATTGGGCTGTTCAATCCATAAACAAGGCAAAATCATGTTGCCCCAAACCAGTTGCCAAACGCACCCATGGCCTAAAAACTATTAGAGGGTGTAAAGTACTTGATTTACACCACATTCTCATATATATTTTAAAAAAATTATTTTCAAATGACACTTTGGCACTGTTTGTTAAAGGCTTTTGGTGTTTTAGTAGTTTGAAACTGTAGTGAAAATTGATTGATGGAAAAGAAAATAATTTTTTTTTTTAAAAAAATGAAAAATTAAGAATGGTTAGTATGAAAAAATGAAAAAAATTTATTTTGTATTTATTTTTTTATTTGAATAGTAATAAAAGTGGTTGATGTGATGTAAAAAATAAGAATGTTGAAAAAATGATAAATGCCTACATAAGAAGAGATAGATTCAAAATAGTGACATCTGTTTTATTAGACTTAATTTTAGTCGATTTAACTACCTTTTGAAAAAAAGAAAAAGAAAAAGAAAAGATGATTAATATCAAGCATAAAAATCCTTTACTCTTGTTTCAATTATTGGACAATATTTAAGACATATTTTTTTTTTTTTCTTAAAGTATATAGGAGATATTTTTAGGTCAAAACGTGTTAGTTTGAAGTGGGATAATTATTATAAAAATAAATTTTTCTTATTTTTTTAAATACATTATATTACTTCATATTCTAGATGACACGAAATGACGATACAGTACTTTAGGAGGGCTGAAGGGCCGCGAATGTAATTATTGGAATTATGGACAAACCGAAAGGGCATTCACGGCAATATAAAGACATCGCCCATATATATAATCGGTCCCTCAAAGTCCAAAACCCTATCACTCACTTTTGGAGCTGTATACTTTTTCTGTGTCTTTCTCGTCGAGGTCTCCGCTCTCTCAAAATCTCTTTCCCCAAATTTATTTTTCGGCTAACCATTTTCCTTTGCAGACTCTAACAAACCCTAACCCTAGCCCTAATTTTCAACTTCATCACGGTCTCACAGGTAATTTCAAACTTCTCATCTCCAAACCCTAATCTATCACTTTTTCCCTTCGATTTCGTGTTTAAAACCCTATTTTGTATTCATATTGATTCCGAGAAACCAAATCTTGTCCCCCCTTCTGATTGATTTGATGTTTCGAAACCCTAATTACTAATCTGTGTCTGTATGTGTGTGTGTGTGTAGATTCATATGGGAGAAACCAGGGAAACCGATGGGTACGAGGAAGAGCTTGTAGACTACGATGACGAAGAAGCCCAGGCACCGGCCTCGGCGCTCAAAGTTAACGGCGAAGCCACCAAGAAGTAAGTAGAGTAGTTCCTGTGACTTTCGATTTGTTGCTGAATTTCTGGTTCTGGTTTGGTTGATGAGATATTTTAGGAAACGATGGAAAATTGACCCATTGTTTGGATGCTCTGATACGGCAGGAAATGGAACACAACTTTGAATAAATTCGTTTATGTTTGTTTCAGTATGACCTTGTACTTTCATTTTCATGTTCTTTTACCTGTTTGGTTGATGATAGTCTAGGAATTGATGGGAAATCGATCCATTTTTTGGCTGCTTGGATAAAAGAAAGGAAATGGAAAACTTGGCTTTGAATAGTTTCGTTGTTTAGTTTGACCATTTGTTTGCTTGCATATTATTATAGAAAGGTTTTAAAAAGAAAAAAAGGAGTATGAATCAATCTGTTGCTTTTACTTCTCTTGAGTACTTAGCATGGCTGTTTGTTATGGCATGATCCCGTGCAAGTATTCATTATTTTCTTTGCTTTTAGTTGGTCGTCGTACATATTAACCTTGAGAAACTTCCATTGCAGTATTGTTCTGTGTGTGTTTCTAAATGCGTTTGTTTCATTCTTGATTTTTTGTAGGGGCTATGTTGGAATTCACAGTTCAGGGTTCAGAGACTTCCTTTTGAAGCCAGAGCTTCTTCGAGCAATTGTGGACTCAGGATTTGAGCATCCTTCCGAAGGCAAACTATCTACTCATTTTCTCAACTATTTTTGTTAGTGAAGCTGTATTATTTGATAACCATTTGCTAAGTATTTTTAGAAACCCACAAAAAGGCTTAAAATATTTTGTAAATGTCTGACATCATGTCTAAATATTCATAGTTAGTTTTAGATTTTTCTGTGATCCTGCATTGCTATATGATATATGTTTTTTTAGATCAGGGAAGTCTCCTTGTGGTATTTGGCTTGTTTTATAACTTTTATGTATTTATTCATGCCTATTTGCTCAGATACCAAATTTCTGTTCATGATTCCCCTAATTGCGTATTTATAAAGTGTTTCAATTTTTTTGTAAGAGAGAAATATTTGATTTAGTCCCTCCAATTTTAATTTCTGTTCCAGTGAATCCCTTTGGTCTAAATGAAGTGTTTACCCCCTTTTTTTGGGGAAAAAAATTAGTCTTTGTAGTATATCTTAAATGATTCCCTTTAAGATAGTTTTGTATCGAGATCTGTTCTGTTTGTATTTTATTGAATTTAACATAGTTAGAATTTGCTGAAATCATAACGGCGACTTGAAAATTTGTGTCTTAGCATGCGTTTTTTTCCCCTGTATAGGAGTATTATTTGTTAGTAAATATTTTGGTCTTTTGGTTTGTGCTCCTGTAAATTATTTCATTCTTATGTTTTTCAGGTAATATTCTATTGTCATGAACTTGATTTCGAAGCACTTAGTGGTCTGGTATTCCTTTACGTAAAAGGAATCAGAGAGGTTATGTTTTACTTACCGATGGTTCCTTCAATCCAATTTTCTTTGGTTCTTCATCAGTGCAACATGAATGTATTCCTCAAGCTATCCTGGGTATGGATGTCATTTGCCAAGCGAAGTCTGGAATGGGGAAAACTGCTGTTTTTGTTCTTTCAACATTGCAGCAGATTGAACCTGTTGCTGGACAAGTTTCTGCTATTGTTCTGTGTCATACAAGGGAGTTAGCTTACCAGGTATATTCATTATCTTCATTTATCACATAGCTGCTAATTTTAAATGCATTTGCTTTACATTCTTAAGCTTATTGGATTGTGTAGTCCCTTGCATAATTTTTATATCATTCTATTTTGTAGATTTGTCATGAGTTCGAGAGGTTCAGTACTTACTTAACCGATCTCAAGGTTGCTGTCTTTTATGGCGGTGTCAATATCAAAGTTCACAAGGATTTGCTGAAAAATGAATGCCCCCATATTGTTGTTGGAACACCTGGAAGAATATTGGCATTGGCAAGAGAGAAGGATCTCTCTTTGAAGAATGTGAGGCATTTTATTCTGGATGAATGTGACAAAATGCTTGAATCACTTGGTATGCCTCTTGAAATGCTTAACTTATTGTTTTGATGTCAAGTTCTTGTCTAGCCTTAGTCATTGGGTTGAACTGTAATTAATGTATCCTTTATATGTTCTGCAGACATGAGGAAAGATGTGCAGGAGATCTTCAAGATGACTCCTCATGATAAACAAGTTATGATGTTTTCTGCAACACTCAGCAAAGAAATCCGCCCAGTTTGCAAGAGATTTATGCAAGAAGTAATGTTCCATGGCCAGTACTACTTGAATTTAGAAGTCTCTTTTTCATAATGCCCGCTTTCTCCGAGATCTTAAAATCTGGTTGTTCCATCACTGTTAGCTTCCAATTGGCGTTGTGTTTCCGCAATATATCCAGTCATTTTATGGGAGGTTGAGTAACCTGGTGGCAATCGTTTAGTCTCCCAAAACTGTCTAAAATCTGGTTGTTCCATCACTGTTAGCTTCCAATTGGCGTTGTGTTTCCGCAATATATCCAGTCATTTTATGGGAGGTTGAGTAACCTGGTGGCAATTGTTTAGTCTCCCAAAACTGTATGGGATTAGTGTCTTATGGTTCTGTGCTTATTTTTCCTTCTCTTTTGTAGTCTTTTTTACTTTATTAGCATGGGTGTTGGGCTTGTTTTTTTACTTTCAAGTGAAGTTATGAAACAACAGAAGGGGGATGGTGGAGGATTGTTATCTACCTGGGTTATGCTGTCAGTTGTATAGTAGATTTCTGTTGTGTCAATAGTGCTTATGACTTAAAAAGCACCTTCGAGGAGACAGCGGATGGAGCAGGATCTTGATTCAGTGGATGTGCTTCCATCATTAATTTCGTTCTGGATTCCATTTGCTTGAGGAAAGGCTCTAATATGATTTACTGTCCCATTTGTTCCTTTCAGCCAATGGAAATTTATGTCGATGACGAGGCGAAGTTGACCCTGCATGGTCTTGTTCAGGTATTATATCCTTGTATGTTGATCATGTTCTGCTCAGAAGAAAAGAAATGTTGATTATCTGTTTTGTTTTGCTAGGTTTTTTGATATTGCTTACCTTTCATAATTTAAATGACAGCACTACATCAAATTGAGCGAGTCAGAGAAAAACCGCAAGTTGAATGACCTCCTTGATGCGTTGGACTTTAATCAAGTTGTTATCTTTGTCAAAAGTGTCAGTAGAGCGGCTGAGCTGAACAAGCTACTGAAGGAGTGTAATTTCCCCTCTATATGCATCCATTCTGGGATGTCCCAAGAGGAAAGGTTTGTACTGGAGGCTAATCTGTCTCTCAAAATTCTTCATGATTTTGATCATTCATTTTATGCTGTTGTGCTGTTTAGTTGTTCATATTTTATACAGCTCATTCAACCATTCTCTACCTTGTGATTCAATCTATTGATGCTCTATGTATTTAAACTGATATCATCTGGGCAAATAATAGAATTGGTGTATATGTTTTATGGTCTTGCCTGGATGTTGTATTATGTCATGAATTGGAGGTTTTGATGTGGATTTCTAATGCCTATAATTTATAGACTATAAATCTAGCATTTTTGGTTCAATAAGGCGCAAATTCAATTATACAAGTTGCATACGGGATATGCATGATTGATAATTAAATCTTAATAAATTTTCCCAAGAAATGTTTGTGGTCGTTGTCATTGCTTTTTGGCTTTAAATTTGTGCTTGATTTAATGGTGTGATTTTGATGTACGCTTGATATGTCCTTTCTTCAAAATGCTCCTCTATGGATTAGTTTATGGTATTAATAGTGTTATAATTTTAGATCAGAAGGGATATTCTTCTGTTAAAGAGATGTTACCAAGTCTTTTTTCTTATGTTGTTAAGAGTTTATATTCTTGGGTTATTGTTTTAGAACCATATGCTGTTCCTTCTGTTCTTCTGCGGCTTTTGTTTTGGTTGGAAAATTGGCTCAATCATTTAAGAGTTCAACTGGATTGTCTTTTCATCTTAATGTGGTTCGAGTCCCAGTACTCGGGATGAAATAGCATTGTTGCTTGAACATCATGTGTTTTTTGAATGCTGTGATTATTCTGAATGGGTCGTTTGTAGGTTGACACGCTATAAGGGTTTCAAGGAGGGGCAGTCGAGGATTCTTGTGGCCACAGATTTGGTTGGTAGGGGGATAGACATTGAGCGTGTTAACATTGTCATTAATTATGACATGCCAGATTCAGCAGACACTTACTTGCACAGGGTAGGTTCAAATTAATTTTTATTTTTTAATTAATTAGGTACTGTTATATTGTCATTCCTGAGATTTCTGACTGCTCCTAACAGGTTGGTAGGGCTGGTCGGTTTGGCACCAAAGGGCTTGCAATTACATTCGTTTCATCTGCTTCTGACTCGGAGGTTCTCAATAATGTATGAGATTCTCTTTTGTAATTTTCAATGTTTTGTTGTTCAATTTGTTGCTGGTTTAATTTTTCTTTCATGGTTGGATGATTGCAGGTTCAGATGAGGTTTGAGGTGGATATAAAAGAACTTCCTGAGCAGATTGATACCTCTACATACAGTAAGTTTTCTGAACTTCACTTTGATAGTGATGCTTCTTTTTTTTTTTTTTTTCAACAATTTGAACAATTATTTATTAGATTAGGGGAAATTTGGAGGTACCAGGCTATTTGGGTTCTATATAATTCAGAATATTTAACAGAAGTTTTATAATCTTGTTTCTGAATTATTTTGTTTTCTAGCATGAATTTTATTTTTTAAAAATTTATTCCAGAGAAATTTTGATGGGGGTGCACATCTATAGATAACTATTCATCAAAATATATTTGAATTCTTGAAAATCTGCTTACTGGCTCAAAAAGGTTTTGGTAATATTGAGTAGTGGTTACTTTTTGGTGGTAAACACAATCTTTTCCTAATCTGGTGCTATTGTTGAGGAGACTCTTTCTCCAGTCTATCTCAAAGAGTACCTCTCATATCATATTATTACGAATAAAATTTAAAACAATTTTCCGTATCTATAAAAAAACTGGTAGCGTCTTCTTGTATGAGATAAGCATAATTTCTATCAGATCTTTGAAGTTATTATTTAATAGGGTTTTTATTAGGGTATTGAAAATCTAGACAACTTAT
The DNA here is from genome assembly GCA_006937295.1 of Carpinus fangiana. Taxonomy (NCBI): domain Eukaryota; kingdom Viridiplantae; phylum Streptophyta; class Magnoliopsida; order Fagales; family Betulaceae; genus Carpinus; species Carpinus fangiana. Next base: position 25,970,033 of record CM017325.1, read on the forward strand.
AATCCAAGAGGAAAAAAAATAATGTTCCAGAATTAAAATATATTATTAGTTATTTTGACTGATGTTTATGTCATTCGAGGAGCATCAGTTTTTTTTTTTTATAAAAAAAATATGTACAACACTTATTTTTAATTTTATTGCAAATGATTTTATATGTGAGAGAGACAGCGAGTTATATTTGGAAAAAGGTTCTTCATGTGGCGTTATGATTATGTTAATTTCCACACAGAAACGTGATATCACCAAAACCTTGTGAATCAGTTGGCAGGTTGCCAAGAATTTATATATAGTTTATATATAGCTTAACGAATGGGTGCGTGATGTGGTGTCGCGTCATTCATGATAGTGTGATGTATCATCCAACCTAGTCGCATTATTCAAATCTCCATTTCTGTGCACCCGTCCCTACTGTTCCGCAACCATTCCATCTTGCTTGCGGTGTCCTAATTGTTTTCTTGTTAGAGAAATAGTGTTATTTGATTGAGCTCTGATTTATCACGCTTTTCCTTTCTCTTTATTGAATGCTAGCAATTAGACTTGGGGATGTTCTGCTGGATAAAACATAATGGCCTCTATGCCTGGCTGCTGCTTCACTCTTTTTCTTATATATTGCAAAAGAACGTTGCTGGGGTATATATATTAACCATTTTCCAAATTTGTTACTTGCAGTGCCCTCGTAGGTGGAGGCTTTACATGTCCACACGGAAGCTTCACTTGGACACTGTAGGTGGATGGGTGTCCTGCAGATCCAATCTTGGAAACCATTGGCGTGGCTCTTTTTAATCTGGTGTACTCTGCGTTGGGAGTTAAATGTAGCCTTTTAAACTGTTGCGGGTCGCACAGCATGTGAGGATTTAGGTTTTTTGCGAGTAGGACTTTGCAGTAGCCTCTCATTTTGATTTCTGATATTGATTGGGGTATTATGTATTATTAATCAGAGCCTCTGCTTAAGTACGTCATTCGTATGTCATTTGTATGTTCAACTGAAAATGAAATCCTGTTGTCTTAGTGTTAGGTTCATACAAATACGATGCTTGCTCTTTCAAGTTTTCAAGCAATCGGATTTACCTGCACAGGGCAAGATCCTTTGGTGCTTTTTTTGGCATCAGTTTTTACTTAAAAGAGTTCTGGTGATCTAAATCTTGGGCAATTTGAAATTGCTTCAGTTTATGTAGCGTGTTTGAATCTAAAGCTTTACTGGGTCTGATTAGCCTGGAACAACTTGATTTAGATAGGGAGCCTGCAATGAGACCGGTTTGATAGGGTTGGCCCAACTCTGTAATTCTTGTCTGGTACCCTGAAGCTCTGTTCTCCCTTGCACTCCGACCATCCTTTATTCTGCCTTGTAACTATAGTATACCAAAATCTGTCTCCCCTGACCAAAAATTCTCACTTCGACGATAGCCAATTATTGTTGATATTTATACGCGCCACAGGTTCCACGACCTGCTCCATGACCTTGTCTGCCAGGTTCATGTCGTTTCAGCCTATTATCAACTCGGTCCGTTGGGTTTGATTTGGCCCACCTGATTCTGGCCTTTCAGCCCATTTTCCCTTATTAACTGATCTACCAGGTTCAAACCAGCCTGCCCATCAACCAGGTCTACAAAGTTTTAGGCTTGTTGAGCCGACCCATTGACCCAGTTCATTAAGTTCTACTTGGCTAACTAGGTTTTGGGCCGATTCAGCCCAATTAGACTGCCCAAATTTTACTATTGCACCTCCACTGTTCTCTACTCTTTCATTGGTGTTAATCTAAGAATGATGAAATGGCTTTTTTATTTACCATTAAGGTTGTGATCGATTATTATTGAATTTTGATTAAATGGTGATTATAAAAGCATTTCATTTGTTGAGGGTAGGGGTGGGCAAAACCTGCCCGATCCGCCCAACCTGATCAGCCCCGATTTGTGCGGTTTGTGTGTCTATTTTCGCGGGTTCGGGTTGAAATTTTCCAAACCCGTTCAGGTTTCGGGTTCACTAATTATTTTCTATGCGGGTACTCGACCCGCTCCGTTTCTACCCGCCTTATGACTTAACCTAAAACCTCATGGTCCTCACTTAACTCAAGACCCTCACCCTCATTTTCGAGTAGCCAAACCTCAGTGGTTGATGAGCACCATGTCTTCATCGAAGAAGATAACCCTGAAGAGCTTGGACGGTGAGGTCGACGAGGCCATGGCGCTGGAGTCGTCGACGATCAAGCACATGATCGAAGAAGATTGCGCCGACAACGTTATCCACCTCCCGAACGTGAGGAGCAAGATCTTGGCCAAGGTCATCAAGTACTGCAACAAGAAGCACGTCGAGGCTCAGTCGATGAACCCTGAGGAGCGCACCTCCGATGATGATCTCAGCGCCTGGGCTTGAAAAAATTTCAGGTAATTAAAATATGTTCTTTTTGTGGTTTGTGGTGTTTGGGAGTGATTCACTGGTTTGTGGTTTATAGTCTTTGGACTCTTTTTGGCTCTGATTTTGCTGATTATTTCCAACCCGACCAACCCGCCTGTGCAACCCGATCCGTCCTACCCGAATACTCGATGAGTTTGCTATTTTTACTGTTTATTGAAGGTTGGAATTGTCCAAACCCAATGGGCACGGGTCAGGTGGTCATACAGGCCGAAACCCGCCTAAACTGACCCATGCCCAGCCCTAATTGATTATAGAATTACTCATGTTGTGCCTCCTTTGGCAACTTTACCGGCAACTCCTACAACGTAGTGCCTTCGTCTTCCAACTACCACTATCGTCCTTTCGCCACAACGTCTAGTAGTCCTCAGCCACCTCCTCTATTGGTCTTTTGGCCACCCCCTATAGTTCTCCTCCGATCACAACCTTCGGCATCTCTTCAGCCACTATCTCCACCAGACGCTTCTAGCAACCTTCGTTGGCCACTGTCTATGGCCACTGTCCTTGGGCTGCCTTACAAGCCCACTTTGTCTAACTTTGCTTGCATAGTACTGCATCTTTTCTCATTTGAGCTCACCTTCATCTTTGATTTCTTGCCGCATAGGATTATCAATAGCTTCATCAACGGTTTTGAAGGCTAGGCTCAGTGCTCACACTTAGATTTTAGTACACTACCCACACTAGATCCAATTCCAACGAAAAAAAAAAAAATCAATTTCTTTTCCAAACTCAAGTTTGAAAGGAGATTCTCCTTTTAGGAGACTTCATTCTATTTCCTTGAAAAATCGGTTAAGAAAAAGCGGTTAGGAAAAATCGATAATCGCTTTTGAAGGCAATTACGGTTAGCGGTTTTAGATTTTGAAAAAATTGCTAACCACTAAACACTAACCGACTATATATATTATATAATATAAAAATACTTGAAATGACATCGTTTTTGTGTTTTTATAAATATAAAAATGTATAAAAATCTAGAAATGATGTCGTATATAGTAGGGTATTATTGTATTACTATAAAAACAAAGTCATTTTGTTTTTGTTATCTTGTTTTTAATTTTTTAACTTTTCTTGTTTTTAAATTTTTAAATTTTATTTTTTATTTTTTTAAAAAGTGGTTAGTGGTTTTAGGGTTATTAATTGCTAATTGCCGGTTAACTACATAGGTGGTTAGCAGAGGCAGTTACAAGTTAGTGGTTAGCCAATAACTAATAACTAATAACCATTAACCATAACCGTCTTTTTATCCATAATAAATAAAGACTACTGTGATATGGTTTAATATTACTTCAATATACTCAAGATTTATAGCGTTAACTATTTCATCAATTTCTCTCCGTCCATCAACTCTTTTATCTTTGATGTATAATGAGTATATACATACATACACACATACATACTTTATAATTAGTGGTTCTAAGGAGCTTCATTAGTAACTTGATTAGTCTTTTTAAAATGATAACAAAGATATGACTAGCATTTTTCCTGAATCATTATATATATTTACCAAAATGACGAATCCCGCAAAACTTGGCCAACAAATACAAAAGTGCAATGGATGTCACTTAAATATGAGAGTCAACTCATGAGTTTCAAATAAGATTTTAGGCCAAGAGATGCAGAGCAGGGTACTAATAATTATAAGTAGTTCATATCACTCATAGTCATGGCTTTGAGTGGGTATGTAATTAATTAAGAGAGCATATAGTGAAAAGAGCCATAAAAGGGAAGTTCATAAAAGCACCAGGAATAATATTAGCTGGCCACAAGCATGCCTATCACTTGAAGCCACGTACAAAAAGATTTACATGAAATGCATGCAAACACTTGAATGAAATTAAGTTATGGAACCTCTTTTGACATGGCTTGTCAGAGATATATTGATTGAGATATAGACATTGTCATGATGGATACATATTACCCATCCATCCATCCATCCACATAAAAGACTTGCTTCTGCAGTTCTGCTATTCCTTCTTCCACATACATACATACATACATTGGCATTGATGGCGTCGATGATCAGCCTGGAGGAGCTCCACCTCTACCACAAAATTGATAGAGACATATTCTCTCGTCTTGTCACAAAATTTAACCGAGACCCTGCAGAATCCTTGCTTGTCATGGCTCTTTGGCTTTGGCTCGAAGACAAGAATTACCCAAACATTGTTGTAAAAATGGTCGGGCTGTCTGATGCTCTTGTGGGTGCATTAGCAAATGAAGCTGTTTTATGCCTCAAGTGTCTAGAATCCAACCCTCCTCGCGCGGCGGCCGGCATTCCCCTAACTGCAGCACTTATGGAAAGAGACATATCCTTGCAAATGTTCACCCAAAACAGATTTTCTGCTATTACTGGGATGAAGAATTTTCTCAACAACATTTGCTGCCATATTTTTACCGATATTCTACAACATGTTCTTCCTCCTGCTGGCGCCAATTCACAAGCAAATCTGAACCACCCATTAGTTGGTGCCATCACAGTAGTACCGACGCCTATGAGCAGTACTGGTTTTTCTGCAGGAGGATTATTATGGGATTGGCAACCGGCCGATGACCATGGTGCGTCGGAGGACGACAGGACAATGTTTCTGACATTTTCACGAGGCTTTCCGGTGTTGGAAGAAGAAGTGAAGGAGCTTTTTACAGAGCTTTTTGGGGATTGTGTGGAAAGTGTGCAAATGGAGACTGTTCCTTCGAGTGAACAACCTTTGTATGCTCGAATGGTTTTACGGTCTGTTACATTTGTTGATCGAATGTTGAAGGGGAGACGCATATCAAAGTTTCGCGTCAATGGCAAACACATATGGGCTCGGAAGTATGAACGCCGAGATCAGTAGATTATTGAGCATCCATGGCCAAGAGATCGATGTTTGTTGCTGCATGTTGTGTATTACCTTTGGAGGGAAAGAAATGGTAATGTTGATTTTGTTATTTTCAGACATATTGTTGGTTGGGGCCGGTTAGAATATTTAAGATAAATTTAGTTTCAGGATTCCAATCTTCCACTCTTCTTGACATTGGGATAAGAATCCTCCCCGTTTCACTTGAAATTGAACGAGTTCTAGTTCTAATCTAGTTGTTTGAGGGCCGGTCGAGCTAATTGAAATACAATTCTATTAATTTCAAGTAAAATGAAGAAGATTCGTTTTACGGTTGAATTTTTATTTTGTTGGATCGAACGGTATACACTGTGCCACGTCATTTAAAAATGTTAAATAATATATACGCCGTTAGATATATGAAATATAATATGGACAATGAAATGATCATCTTCATTTGACCTGATCTAGTGAAACATCCATCATTCTTGTTTATATTAGTTTTGTTCAATGAATTTTAATTTATTCATCCAAAAAGGGCCTTGAGGTGGTTTGACCACCCCCAAAGGTGGACCTACGTCCAGCATCTGTCCCCCCCAAAAGTTTTTTAAGGCCTTGCTATCAGGGGCTTTCAATGAGAAATAATAAGAAAAGTCCCCCCAAATTTAGGGTTGTCAATGCGGTTACGGTTAGCAGTTAGTGGCAATAACCGCTAACCGTAACTGCCTTAGCAGTTAGTAGATTTTACTAACCGCTAATCGCTAGGCAGTTAGTGGTTAACCGCACGTTTAGCGGTTAGTGAAATAGGTAATCGCTTGCTAACCGCTTTTTCAAAATTGGGTTTTTTTGAGCGTTTTTGGGCTTTTATTACTACAGTATCATATACACTCATACTATGATACTAAGATGGATAAATTTATAAATGGTCTCACTCCTTATGAAATTATTATCATATTTACTTATAAGCCTTTTTTTAATTGAACTTATTATCTAATGGTAATACTCAAACTCCTAAGTCCTAAATTCTTAATGATCTAATGGTCATACACTCATACTTAAATTATATGATCATATTATCTCACAAATCACAATTCATATTAATATAATAAAATTATCTTGATCTAATAATCTAAGATAATGTGATATATGTTTTATAAGTATAAAATATCTAATAATGCTTTGATTCAATTGTGTTTATAAAATTATAAGTAACACATTATTTAATGAATCCAATATTAATTACTTAATTTAATATTATACGAATCACATTATCATTGTACATTAATAATATAATTAACTTAAATAAAATATTTAAATTGTCATTGAATCATATGATTAAGTATTGATCTTATACATTTATATTATTTAATATTCATAATTGCATTTATGTATAATTACTTAATATATACTAAATTACAAAATATTATAATAAGAATGTATGATATAAGTACTTACAAAACTAGTTAATATATAATTACAAACTAATTAATAATTGTGTTACTTCTGTAGTTCATGCTACTTGTTGCTAACATATCATATATTATTACAAAGTTACAAACATATCATATATATAAATATTATATATGAATAATTTGTTATTATATAATAATATAAATTATAAAGATAATACATTAATACTTCAATTGTGGTTATAAGTAACACATTGTTTAATCCAATGTCAATTAATTAATTTGATACTATACTAATCACATTATCATTGTACATTAATAATATTATTAACTTTAATAAGTATTTGAATTGTTATTGAATCATATAATTAAGTATTGATATTTTACATTTATATTATTCAATATGCATAATTGCATATATGTATAATGTATAATTATAATTTATAACATATATAGACTTATAAGTTAATAACATACATTGGAACTAAGTCTATAGATACTTAATTGTTTACTATTGTATTAATATGAACTTGCATACTTATAACTTATGACTTATGAATATGTATGTATAATTTGTTATTATATAATCAAATGATTTTATGATTAATTGATCATGTAATATAATCATATAAACTATAGTGATAATATATTAATACTCAAATTATGATTTAATTATCTAAAACAAAAATGTGATTTAATCATTAATGTTAATGATAAATTGATTATGTTATATGTATAAATATTATTATAATTATAATTATAAAAATATAGTATATAAAAAGCGGTTAGCTGTTACGGTTAGTAAACCCTAACTGCTAGGCAGTTATAGCGGTTAGCAGTTAGGCAGTTAGACGATTATAGCGGTTGGCGGGCGGTTAATAACCGCCCGCATTAACACCCCTACCCAAATTTAAGTGTCCTTCCCCCAAATTGAAATGTTTGCTCCCATTTTGGTGTGTTAATTTGGTCTCTCATCCTCTCTCTCTGGGCACTTGCAGCCTTGTAGGCCTACGTAACCAGTAAACTTGCAAGCCTACACTACAAATTTAATAAGTTTACTTCATGCAAATCCTAGGGGACAACCTTGGGTTCATAAAGTTGAATTTAACATTAACATTTACATTTACCTTTAGCCTTGGGGACAACTTCGGTTATTTTGTGGTCATTTGGGTTCATAATATTTGTTTTGGCATAGCAAGTTAAATGGATTTATCATTTATGATTATAAACACACATATAAAGAATTGATATATATTTATGTGCTTACATAAGTTTGTCCCCCCACCCTACAAATCCTGGGTCCGCTCCTGACCACCCCCAATGACCAAAAAAGGGTAGCCGAACCACTTCCAAGGCCTTACATATATTATTACACAAAACTAGTGCAAAAATTACAAATATAGCAAAAAAAAACTTGAGTAATCAATTTTTGCTACAATACCATATATGGTCCTTGTGCGACGTTTGCACTAGGGTTGAGCTCAAACGTTTAGTGGCCCCCAGCAAACGTTCGGTTAGTGTGTATATATATATATATAAAGTCTATTACCATTAGGCTATAGGCATTCTAATGTATATTGATATCTTTATTAATTGTTGTTTACAATTTGTTTATATGATGATGAGATAGCAACTGCCCAAGACGAATGCCATTATATTTTAAGCAGAACTTGGCGCGGGAGAAGCATCCTCTGAATCATTTGTTCTGAACATTGCGTGCAAAGTGCAAAATGCAAAATGCAAAATGTTACTGTCACAAATGTCCAAATAATTTATTCGAAAATGTGTGGTTTTTTGACTGTCTTAGGATGTTTATGTCTCTTTATTTGGGTTTTGTCTTTGTGTTATTTCCATGTAATAATTATTTCTTTCCTTTTAAGTGTCGATCTTTAATAAGGGAGCCCCTACTATATGGTCATGCTGCAAAAGGGGTGTTTTGCGGCATCCACTCTTGTGGTGACACATCAACAAGCTCAGTTTAACAAAATGAAATCAAAACAGCAAATCAAAAATCAAAACACAAACCGACGCCATCAAACCCACCCCCCACCGGCGCCGAAGAGCATGCAACTGGCCAGCATCGGCGGCTGGAAAACCAGCTTTCTGGCCGGAAAAAATCAGCATCGCCGGCCTGCTTTCTTTCTACAAAAAACTCTTTTCTTTCCCTAAACCCAGCATCACCGGCCGGAAAAAAAACCAGAACAAAACTCCAAAACAGAAAAAAAAAAAAAAAAAAAAAAAAAAAAAAAAAAAAAAAAAAAAAAAAAATCAACAAAACCAGAAAAAATAAAACCCAAACTCCAAATCCTTTCTAGCAAAATAAAATCAAACCAGCAAATTTAAAACCAAAACCAAACCGGCACAACAAACTCAAACCACTGGCTAGCCATGGGTAACCATCTCCGGCCCTATTTTTTGCGAAATTCAGCCTAAAAAATCGATTCTAATGCCTCAACACTCGATTCTAATGTCTCAAAACTTATTATGGATTCAAAACTAAAACCTAGAAGGAAAGGTTAACCCTTTTTGGGATTTTGTCATCCTAAAATCGGAGCTATTTTATCACCCTAAAAGTCACCAGAGCCATGTGAAAACCAAAGAAAAAACCATACCCTAACTGGAGCAAATCCATCAGAAAAAAAAAAAAAACTCACCAGAGCAAGACCCACGGGCGGCAAGACCCAGGCCGTAGGTCTCGGTGGCTGGCCAGATCTAGGCCGGCCGTGGGTCCACTGCGCTTGCACCGTGGGTCTGCAAACCCAAGTCTTCTTCCTTTTCTTCCTTTTTTCTCTTCTCTTCCTTCTCTTCTTTCTCTTTTCTTCCTTCTTTTAGATGAAAATAAGCTGTGGGAGGGTTTATATTTTTTTTGTGCAATTTTTCTTCTTTATGTGAGATGTCATGCTCTTAGTGGGTGCTGTAAAACCCATTTTTTGCAGATGAACCGTATAGTAGGTTTTCCCCTTTAATAATTGTGAGGTATTTTCATATAGGAGCCTCATGTTTTCGTAGTCCTAGTCCAAGCTCAAGTCCAAAGTGAAAAGTGATTTTTAAAAACGCAGTTAAGTGTTTGGTAAAATCGCAGTTTGACATTTAAAATTACAGTTTAACTTTTAAAATTGAACGTTTTCAAAAAAGCACCTTCTTACTTGCGATTTAAAAACGCATATTTTTTACGTTTTCAAATCATAATTTTTTAAAACGATTTTTTAAATATCAATAATTTTTAGTGCAAACCAAATAATAAAAGTTGCTTTTAGGATCATTTTTAGAGTTTTAATCAAATAATAGAAAATTATTGATAATTTCAATAAATATTTTGTATTAAAAACATTTTTCGAGAAAAACTAATTATACCTCGACACAATAATTTAAGTTATTTTGCGTAAAAAGTATTCATGCTTTCCTCCGATTATCGGTAAATGAGAGACATTTTGTGCTTCTTTGTTAGATTCCAAAAGAACTATACTTTGTCAATTTTCGAGAAAAATACTACACACATTCCTACTCTTATACTCTTAAGTCCATACATCATGATGGTACATTAAAAATAGGGGTTTGCTAAGGGTTTTTCCTATAGTATTCTCTCGGCGTTCTCCCAGTCTTACGTAGAACATGATTTAAGAAAAAATAAAATTGTAGTACCTTTTTTTGTCAACTTATTAATTTTTATGAGTTAATAGTTAGGTTCTAATGCTTTAAAACTTGTTTTTGAATTTAAAACTAAAACCTAAGGGTGAAAGGTTAACTCTTTAGGGATGGTATCACCCAAAATGGATTTGATCATCCTAAATTTGATGCTAATACCTTAATTTTGGTGTTAATGCTTCACAAATTTAGTACTAATGTCTAAAAAAAGGGTGATGGAGGCCACTATAATTTTATTTTTTCTTAAATCATATTTTACGTAAGATTAGGAGAACGCCAGAAGAACCTACGGGGAGAACCCCTAATATTTTCCTTAAAAATAATTACTATTAAATTTTAGATCCAATAATAGCTTTCAATAGTAGTAGAAAGTATACATATTCTCCTTCTTGAATGGGCTTTCTTTTTTTTTTCCCCCATTTTTTGGGCCAGAATGGGCTTTTGGTAAATTCCATATATTGTTCCACAACAGCCAACATATGGAGCCAAAAACTGGCATTTCTTTCTCGGAAGCCAATTACTACAGCTTTCAAAAGCATACAAATTGTGGAATTTAATTAGATTTTCCTAATTATTCAAAACTCTTCCCTAAAATTTTACCTTTCTTTCAGAAGCAAACCCCAAGAACAAAATAAGCTTCAAAAGTGATGACTATATATGCCCCTGGGCTTTGTTTTTATGCCTGCAATCAGCTAAAACCATGCTCTGTTTTTTGCTCCTCTCTGCCTTTCTAGCTCAAGCTTCTTCAAGCTCCCCGCTCGACCCTATCACTTTCTCTTTGACCTCCTTCAACAACGAAAGCTGCAGCAATGGGGAGGTTATTTGCATGGGTTCTGTGATTGCAGGCGATGGGTATTTGAGCATTACGCCGGACCCACAACAACAGAGCAATTCGAGCTCACCTACTCTGCCGCTTAACAGGGTTGGCCGGGTTCTGTACGCCCACCCTGTGCTTGCATGGCCGGCGATTATCTCAACCACCTTCACTGTTAGGGTTTCTTCCTTCCTGAATTCCACCGGTGCCGGAGATGGAATGGCATTTGTTTTTGCACAAGACCATCGTCCTTCGCCGCCTGGCAGCTGTGGTTCTTATCTCGGACTCCTCGACAGGTCTACCGAAGGTAACTACTCTATGTCGGAACAAAAAAAACATCTACTTTTGTTTTTATGTTTTATCTCTTAAATCACCGCCTATTTCAAAAATTTAAACCAATAAGAAAAAGTTTAAACCAATAAGAAACAGTAAATCTCTCCCTTGAGCCCAGGTCGTGACTAAAAAGAAAGTGTTAATTAGATTTGCGCTATATTTTAAAAGGACTAGTTAAAATCAACATATATTTTTTTTTTAGCTATGATCATATAAATGCAGCCTGCGCCGGCCCAATGGCTAGGCAAGTTAGGCCATCGTCTAGGGCCCCCAATAAATGAAGTCCAAAATATTTTTTAATAAGGTCCTAAAATTTTTTTAATAAGGCCTTTTTTTATTTTTTTATTTTTTTAATTTTTAACTTAAGGCCCTTTTTTTTAAATAAGGCCCAAAAGTTTTTTCCATAAAAACTTAAAGCCTCTAAAATAAGGTTTCAATATAATAAGCCCATTGTAAAATAAGACCAATTAACCAAAAAAAAAAAAAAAAACCAAAAACCAAAACAAATATGCCACATCATTTTTTTTTTTTTTTTGGGTCTTTTTAATCGCCCCTCTCTCTCCTCTGTCAGCAAAGGAGAGAGAGGGGGGATTTTAACAATAATATTATTAAAATAAATATTATTTAATTAATATTTAAATATTAAAAAAAAAAAACTCAACTCCAAAATTTTGCCTAAGCCCTCCAAATATATTGGGCTGGCCCTGAATGCAGGTGGTGTATTTCAGCAACTAGCTGTGGAGCTTGACACCTTCCAGAATGAATTCGACCCAGATGAAAACCACATCGCCATTGACACAACAAGACAAATCCAGTTGCAGCAATGAGCCTCAACAACGCCGGCATCGACCTCAAAAGTGGAAGAGATATCAAGCTTAAAATTGATTATAATGGTTGGCAAAACATGCTTCATGTTTCTGCCGGATATTCTGGGACCCCACTGCTGACAGTTATCAGCCATTCAATAATCATGTCCGACGCAGTTCCCGGCTCCGTCTTCGTCGGCTTCACCGCCGCCAACGGGAGGCTCTTGGAGAGCCATCATGTCATCGATTGGATTTTCACGTCGGTGCCGCTGCCATTCTCTTCCCTCAACAAAAAGCTCGAAGATGACAAAATCAAGACCGTATTCATTATTGTTACTCCCATTTTGTTGGGTTTGTTGGCTTTAGTGGCTTGCATTTGCATCCTTCCATTATTTCTGTTAGAATATATTCAGAATATATTCTGAATATATTCTGATAATCTCCTTAATTACTGATTGACATGTGCTGCAAATGTTCCTAAGATGTTCACCTACAAGCAGCTCTCAAAGGCTACTCAAAACTTCAGAAAGGAAAACCTGTTGGGCAGGGGTGGATTTGGGAGTGTATACAAAGGTGTCCACTTGGATCCTCCGAAGACCATTGCTGTCAAGAAGATTTCGGCAACCTCAAAACAAGGTTTGTTGTTCTGCTTCCGTTTGATTGTTTTTTGATCATGATCATTTGAGAGAAGTTCTGAAAATCAGACATCAACATGTGGTTTTTCCTCTGTTTCCCCATAATTTATGACTTACTAGAACTGGGGCATTCTATATAAAATGTCACTGCTTCCACCATTAAGCATTAACTCCGAGTCTCCGTTGAAGATAAGGTTCGAATTCAAGACTGTTCACTGCTTCCTCCATAAATTTTCCCAAATAATTCCTATATTTGTCATCATCTGTTATGAATAGGTGAAAGGGAGTACACGGCAGAAATACGCACAATTGGGCGTCTGAGGCATAAAAACATTTTGCAACTCCACGGGTGGTGCCATGAGGATGAGCATCTCCTCCTGGTGTATGAATACATGCCAAACGGCAGCCTGGATCGTTTCATTGGAACAGGTTTATTTCTTGACTGGAAAACCAGGCACAAGATATTAACAGGCTTGGCTTCTGCATTACTATACCTTCACCAAGAGTGTGGCATCCCTGTGGTTCATCGAGACGTCAAGCCTAACAATGTGATGTTAGATTCTGCTTATAACGCTCATTTGGGTTATTTCGGGCTCGCAAGATTGCTTCAAAACGACGCCGCCTCGGCCACAACCATGTTGGCCGGAACGCCGGGATATTTGGCTCCAGAAGTAGGCTTTACAGGAAAGGCCACACCAGAGTCAGACGTGTATAGCTTTGGCATGGTGGTGCTGGAATTAGTATGTGGGAAAAGATCGAGGGGTATTATGGAGGAAAATAGTTTAGTAGACTATGTGTGGAATTTGTGTGGATCATAAGCTAGAAGGCTGCATATATGAAGAAGAGGAAGTGAAGAGGATGGTGATTGTAGGGCTTGCATGTTTGCACCCGGATTCTACTTTCCGGCCGACGATCAGAAAAGTTGTGCAAATTCTTTTGAACCCAAACGAGCCTTTGATGATGGAGTTGCCAGAGACTAGGCCTTGTGGAGTATATGTATCCATATCTTCTTCTTCTGCTTCCACCACAACCACAAATTTTGGCTCTAAAACTAGCTCTGCATTGCTTCACTACCCATCGCCAAATCAGATCGAAGTCCAATATCACTGTTAGAGATCATATATATATATATATATATGCAATGAAATTGACTAGTCGCATGCATCTTCGTAGTGAGATTCTTGGGTATTGTTGAAAATTTGTGTTTCCATTCAATATCATAAGTATATGCAATGAAATTGACTAGTCGCATACATCTTCGTATACTGAGATTCTTGGGTATTTTTGAAAATTTGTGTTTCCATTCAATATCATAAGTAGACTACATTCTAACAATGTTCTTTCCATTTGTGGTAGTAAAAGAAAGCGGAAATTATTAACAGATAGGTCACATTGTAAATTTTTGATACTTTGTTGGGGTACATTACATATTTTTAAACATGAAAGGTCAAATTATAAATCGGGTGAAACTTTAAGAAGTAAAATGTAATTTTCCCTTTAAATATTAACCAGTTGATCATTGTATGAACTTTTAGGCAAAGCAATAAATATCTAAAGATTCCATCGCAAAGAGAGAAAACTGAACTGGCTTTACTAGCTAGGGACAATCCAAATCAAAGAAAAATGTAATCCAAATCAAGATTATATATATATATATACACACTCCTGTGATGAATTGTTATCGAACTCTTGAGAGAATCATGAATTTTGATGTTGTTAGCAATATGTCTTGGATGACAATTACATTTTTCTTTGATTTGGATTATATATATATGTTCTAAAACCAGAAACAATTATCAGAATCAAGAAACATATTAAGCCATGTGATCTCATCCTTACCAACAAAGACATATAAATACGAGTAATGTTAGGAACTATCTTTTTATTCCCTTTTTATGATTCTAAAGTTGATGTGACTTTTAAAATCACCATTAGATCAAAATTTAATAGCGATCTATCTCAAGTTCAATAGTGATTTTAAAAGTCATATCAACTTTGAGAGCATAATTGAATAAAATAAAATAAAATAAAAAAACTTTGAGAGGATAAAAAGATGGTTTCTAGCATTACTCTATAAATACAGTACATATTCTACTTTTCTACATGTTGTGTATACACTTATAAGGTTTTTGTCCCACATTTAAAAAATATAAAGAAAATTAGTGGTTAATATACTTAAGTAGACCAAAACCCATTAGCTTAAGCTTTTGGGCTCGAAGTGGTGTCCAAATATATATATTAATTTACTCTTATTTGACTCCTTTGGTATTTCTCTCTCCAACTATTGGTATCAGAGCTTATCTATAGCTTCCGCGACTGATATGAGAGTCTTTATTTGATTTCGATAAAAAAAATGTCGTTTCTCTTGGAGTACGTGTAACACTCTTGTGTGAGAGTGAGTTTGGTCAATGTGGTAGACTCAGAAGTGAGGGGAAATTTGTTGTGCATACACTTGTGAGGCTTGCATCTCACATTAAAAAAATATAAAGAAAAAGAGTGGTATACCTAAGTGGACTCAAAGGCCATTAGCTTAGGCTTTTCGGTTAGAAGTGATGTTCTAATATATGTATATTAATTTATTTGAGTCCCTTGGTATTTCTCTCCCCAACATTACATGTTAACGCAGTACGACACTCAAAAGTTGAAACCAGCAAAGAGAAATTCATTGTGTATATATATATATTTGGCTTTTTGCAAATTGGAGGCCAATTTACAAGTTCCAGAAAAAGTTTATGTTAAAAGTTGATGAAAAAGATGTGTGTTTTGTTTTGTACTATAAGAAGTTGACTAGTCCTATGGCAGAGTATCATATGTTTGCAAATGTTTGTCCTAATTAACGTTATATATACATGGTGGTCGAATAAAGTTGCAAGAATACTTGTGAGAAGGAGACAAACTGCATGTACAAGGTAGCAACCGCATAAATATTAATTTGTGTTTGTTTGGAGAATTCAAAGTTACGAAATTTGGCAAATAAAGTTGCATGAAAAAGCTTGTTTGGTGATTGGATCAGCAGTGATATTCGATGATTCTTCTTACTTTTCCCCATCAATCAGCATAATTATAAAATAGCAATAGCTTCACTAATAACCAGCTTAATTAGTCATTAATCTTCATATACATATGATGTAGGGTAGGCGTAGTGAGTTCACAATAAAACATAACGATAGAATCACAACTCTTCTTAAACCAAGATTTTATTAAGAAATCGAGGCAAAATGGATAGAAAATCACTCATATATAGAGTATTTCATAGATTAATCAAAATACATAAAATCTACCTCTTACATATTAGGTTTGCTGTATTTATAACAATAAGCAAACTTGGAACAAAAGTAAACCTAAACCTATTATGGAAAATTTTAAAATAATAAAGGGAAAATTACAATTAAATAAAATCCTAATTTAAATAACGTAAATAATAAAATAAAATATATTTGATTGCTGAATTATTTGATTCGCTAAAATAAAATCTTCATTAAAGTCTCCAATAGAGCAACCAAGTCTTTCCTTATTGGATTATTGCCTTTATTTTCGTTCAGCTTTTCAATCTTCCCTTTGTATCCCTTTTTGACCTAGTAAACATCGGAATTAGCCAAATCTCATGAAACATGACTTTGTAGATATTTGAATTAGTTTTCGAACGCCACCAAGCTTGCTTAAATCCGATATTCGAAACTCCAGATATAACCTTTTTAGTAAAACTCGTCAGATGCAAATTTAACTAAAATGGGTAAAACTGGCTTGCATCATTCTCATCGAGTTGGAGAGAATTCATCCTTGAAATTAGATGGTTCTTGTCTCGATCCTTCGGAAGCCCAATCAATCCCTTCCATCCCTTTCTCTTCAAAAGCAAAACAATGTAACATCCCACAATAAATAATACATCACTAATTATCACAAGACTGTGATTATCAACTTGAAAACTTTTCACACTAGATTCAAAGAACTTTGGCTTCACATGACAATCATACATGTTCTCCCGTTCATGCACCATGAGTATCTCCCAAAAGGAATCAATGGTCTCTTTCCATTTAGATATAAAATTATCCTCCACATAAAAATCATCAAAAACCTTAACCTCAAGGGAATTTGATAAAATATTTTCTACTCCAAGGAAATCAACTTCATTAACTACATCCAAATCAAATACTTCACTTTTAGGGCTTTCATCAAGCACATGATATATAGAACTCTCATCAACAAAATTTTCAATATTATCTGAGATATTTACCTTTTCCAACGATTCCTCTTCTTCATGATAGATTTCCTAATTTACTACAGATTCTTCATCGTAATCATAGGACAAAGAACATCTCATAAGATCTTCATCGCTGATATCACTATCATAGGTTGGTAGAGAATCCCAATCCATGAATCCTTGTGAAGGATCTTCAACATTTCATGAACATCTCCATATTTGAACTCCTCATCAATGAACTCGTATTCTTGGAACTCTTTATCAACAAATTCATTTTCCTCCTCCACATAAGTTGGATTTGGTAGATGGATTTGAGGATCGCAAATAATGGTCAAGTTGGCCTGTCGCGAACTCCGCTTGTTAAACCATACATTCCTCCGTTGAGATCATGCCCCACTAAAGGTAACCACGTCATCCTCATCCATAAAACGGGGAGTTGGTTGACGGCGATGACCGTTAGCAACTTCGATGGCGGCAATTTGATCGGATAAGGCTTTGATTTACTTCATCAGCCTCTGTAGCGCAAATTGCTCTTCCTCGGGCTGCAAACGAACCGTCAGTCGTTCATCATGTGTTATTTCTTTGCGCTCATGTACAACACCAAGACTTGCATACTTGTTTCCTCCGTCGCGTCTTCTTCGCACCATAGCAAGAAAGTTGCTGGGCTCTGATACCAACTGATGTAGGGTGGGCGTAGTGAGTTCACAATAGAACACAACAATAGAATTACAATTCTTCTTAAACCAAGATTCTATCAAGAAATTGAGGCAAAAGGGATAGAAAATCACTCATAGAGTGTTTCATAGATTAATCAAAATATATAAAATCTACCTCTTACATATTAGGTCTGCTGTATTTATAACAATAAGCAAACTTAGAGCAAAAGTAAACCTAAACCTATTATGCAAATTTCTAAAATAATAAAGGAAAAATTACAATTAAATAAAATCATAATTTAAATAACGTAAATAATAAAATAAAATATATTTGATTGCTGGATTATTTGATTTGCTAAAATAAAATCTTCATTAAAGTCCCCAATAGAGCAACCAAGTCTTTCCTTATTGGATTATTGCCTTTATTTTCGTCTGGCTTTTCAATCTTCCATTTGTAGCCCGTTTTGACCTAGAAAACATTGGAATTAGCCAAATCTCATGAAACATGACTTTGTAGATATTTGAATTAGCTTTCCAATGCCACCAAACTTGCTTAAATCCAATATTCGAAACTCCAGACATAACCTTTTTAGTAAAACTCGTCAGGTGCAAATTTAACCAAAATGGGTAAAACTGGCTTGCATCAACATATACCTTCACAACAAAAATATTGCTAGAGGAAACCTCCTTCATATATCTTTTTGCAGCAGATTATATATGCCTTGAGAACAAGTAATTCTCCTCGTCTACATAAAACTCATCACAATCATTGTTATGAGAATTTAACAAAATATCGTCTACACTAAGAAGATCAACATAACCTCCTTCCACATGTCATGAAAATACTTAAAAATGGGTTAGTTGTCGTCTCCCTTGTGAACAAGTAATTCTCATCGTCTACATAAAACTCATCACAATCATTGTTATGAGAATTCAACAAAATATCGTCTACACTAAGGAAATCAACATAACCAACTTTTTCATCATTCAAATTTGGCACTTCACTTGGAAGGTCTTAATCATCTCATAATAACTTGCAATACCATCTGTGGGTCCTTCCTCTTCCAATGGGTCATCTTCTTCAAGGTAGAGGTCGCCAAACATGGGAGGAAACCAATCTGCTACGTACTTTCCCTCTAGTTTGGACGAAAATAGTCTTTCCTTAGGATGTTTATCGCTGATATCATCATTATAGGTTGGTGGAGAATCCCAATCTACGAATCTTTGTGAAGGATCACCAACATCTTTATGGTTAAACTCCTAATTAATGAACTCAGATTCTTGGAACTACTCATCAAAAGATTCACCTTCATCCTCCACATAAAATGAATTTGGTAGATGGGGTTGAGGATCGCGAATAACGGTCAAATTTGCCGATCGTGGAATCTCCGCCTCAATCCATGCCTTCCTCCGTTGAGATCGTCCCTATCCACAAAACATGGAGTTGGTTGTCGGCGACAAACGTTAAGACCACGCATATTGTCCAATTGGTTAGTGAGGTCTCTATCTGTTCTCTCAAGGCCTCCATCTGCTCCCGTATGTGTTGCTAATGAATTGCTGATTGACTGATTGATTCCTCATCTTTTCCACTTCTCTAGGCACATTCTTTTTTCGGACCTTCTATCTTTTCTTTAATAGGGGACTCTTTGGATTGCAAGCAACCTTGGAAGTCCTGGGTGTCGAGCTTGACGCCTGCTTCCCGTGGAATAGTATGAGCTTGTGCCGTAAGAAATTTCCTCTGCACTTCGCGCCATGCAAAAGGATTGACAAGTTCATTCTCAACGATAAATTTGACTTTTGCCTCCACGTACCGCGGTCTGGGTTGGCAACGATGACTGTTCGAACCATCATCCATGTGCCATAAACGAATCGCCGGTTACTTCTTACGTGTTGTCACCATGTGCATGTGTACTTTGTTCATGTCTGCACAATAGTTATCCCTCCCCATTTATGGAAAGTAACTTAGGTTCTAATACCAATTGATGTAGTGTGACTTAGTGGGTTGCAAATGTAACACCCTACCCTAATAACACACAATATTGTCCGCTTTTGGCTTCCCTGGACTAGACTTCCCAGGAGGTCACCTATCTTGGTACTATTCTCACAAAAGCACGCTTAACTGCGGAGTTCTGATGGGATCATGACCATCACGGCTTTAAAATGCATTGTTATCATTGAGGGTGTAAATATACATATACGCACATCCTCATCTTCATACCCAGGCGATGTGGGATGCCACAATCACCCCCTTTTAGGACCCAGCGTCCTCGCTGGCAACCTCTTGGGATTAGCCCATTATTGGCATCCGTCCCAGCGAGCATCCGCTAGCAACCTTCATGGGCTTGTACACGCTCTCCCCATCTCAGGCTGGACAATGGATTTGATACCATTTGTAACACCCCACCTCAATGACACAATATTGTCCGCTTTTGGCTTCCCTGGACCAAACTTCCTAGGAGGTCACCTATCCTGGTACTACTCTCATACCCCCTCCATCTCCATACCCAGGCGATGTGAGACGCCACAATCATCCCCTCTTAGGACCCAACGTCCCCACTGGCGACCTCATGGGATTAGCCCATTCTTGGTATATGTCCCAACGAGCATCCGCTAGCAACCTTCATGGGCTTGTGCACGCTCCCCCATCTCAGGCTGGGCAATGACTCTGATACCATTTGTAATACCCCACCCCAATAACACACAATATTATCCACTTTTGGCTCCCCTAGACCAGACTTCCCAAGAGGTCATCCATCCTAGTACTACTCTCACAGAAGCACGCTTAACTGCGGAGTTCTGATGAAATCATGATCATCTCGACTTTAAAACGCGTTGTTGTCATTGAGGGTGCAAGTATATATATAAGCACATCCTCATCTCCATACCCAGGTAATGTGGGACGCTACAGCAAAGATGAACAACAATAAAGAAACAAATAGGTATTCTAGATCTTGATATGATCAACGGAAATCTTCTCTAAATGCTAGATACTACTCTTTAGGGTTTGAAGGAAAAACATGAATAAACTCAACTCTGAACCTTTTAATTGAACAAAACTCATATATAAACCAAATCTCCGTTCTAGAGTCTATAAAGTATGAATTTATAGGCCCCTGAACCTTAAACTTAATAATAATACGAAATTAAGTCGGACTATGATTCTTCGGTTCCCGTCCAAACGGAACATATATAATGCCGTCCAGATGGTCACTAAAATTAAAGACAAAAACCATAAATAAACATAGGCGTCCAGACGGTCATTAGACGAGGCTCTCGGGTTTAGGCTCGTCAAGACAAGTGCAGACGAAGTTACATACGAGGCTCTTCGGTCTACATAAAATGGGACATGGCATTGACCTGATCCATCATACCTTCAATAATAATCACCATGTATCCAACGTTTATATTAGGACATGGCATTAACATGATCTAACGTTTCATGAATATGTACAAGAGATGAACTCCAAGATATAAGGAAATGTTTCTCTCATGAACTAAATGAGAAGAATTTTGCACAAACAACATTATAATACTGGCGGCACGAAAACATAATATAAAGAAAATGTATATATTACGTTATGAACAAGGGAACGATTAAGAGCAAATACAATTTATGTAATACGGATTTCATTAGTTTCCAACATATAATAATGACTCAACTGAAAATCAATAAAGTTATAACTCAGGCTCTAATACATGCAACATGCATGTAAAATAAATTTACCAAGCATAATGAAACATTCAATAAATTCTAAAATTTTAACTAGCATGATTATCACAATAAAATGATAAAAGAACATCCTAGAATCTATAGTAACAAAACCTTCTTTGAATCTTGTAAATACTAAAAAAAAGGTGTCTTTCACTTGACCCTCTTAATTAAGATACACAAAGCCGATGAAAATTGTGTATATTTATAAGATAGAGAGATGACAGGTTTCTTTATTCACCAATAACTTTACCTCCCATCAAAGCAGAAGTTCATTCAATATATACAAACTCACTTCTCTTAACTAGTTAACCAACAATTTATTAAGAATTAGGATTATATAACATTAGGATATATGGGACATTAAATACTTGCACAAAAAACCCATCAAAGCAGAAACTTACCTAATTTTTTCCATTTTCAATTGGACATAAATTTCATTTAAACCAGTCTGGAGAAAATATCTTCCAACCCATTTAAACTAATGTTAAATGTTTATAAATATTTAAAAGGCACATTAAACTTAACGTTATTAATATCAGTTTACTAACTTAGATTAAATTTAATGTATCTTTTAAATATTGATAGACACTTAATATTGTCTATTTTTTTTTTTTAAAAAAAAAAAACATTTGACACTATTTTAGATCAACTTGATTCCATCCATTATTGTAAAGTTATTCATATTCTTCTCGTACATAGGCAGAACACCCAGCCTTTGAGCGAATGATTAGGAACTATCCAAGGACGACTTGGCTTTTACGTTTTGGCACTTGTCAGAGAGCTGTGTTCGATAGAACGGTGCGGAGGGACCAGCTGGAGGCCATGTGTCGTAATATTATAGCCTAAGGTGGTCCTGTTCTTCTTTATATATTTATGTATATATGTTGTAATATTATATATGCCTTAAATTTGTAGCACCATCATACTCACTGCTGAAGCTAGCTAGCACCGCAAGTGTGCAAAGCATGTCTGAATCTGAAGTTACAATGAACCTGGAGCTGGAGACCTACCCTCCCATTTTCCGGCAGCTGAACAACCAGAGTAGTACTCATCAGAAAGTCATCGAGCCGGTGGGAGAATCGGAGCTTACTATACCTGCCATAGATCTCCATTGCCTGAGCCCTGAGGAGCTTGGGAGGGCATGTAGAGATTGGGGACTTTTTCGTTTGGTTAACCATGGAGTTCCCTCGACCCTTTTGAGGCAACTTTATGAGCATGCAAAAGAGCTTTTCTCTCTTTCCTTTGAATGCAAACAGGAAATATTTTGTAGCCCTTTGTCGTACGTTTGGGGCACCACTTGTATCACCCCTTCTGGCGCGGCCTTATTGACAGGTCCCCAATATATCCAGTGGGTTGAAGGCATCCATTTTCCTCTTGGTCAACTCTCCCAATTGCAACCTCAACATCATATGCTTGCTTCTTTCAGGTGTGTAAAAAACTTTTTCTTTCCCTTGTATCTTTTTTTAGAATAATTTCAATAAAGGTTTTGTCACAAATTATGACATTTAATTATGCCCTCTAATGAGAGATTCACACACCAATTTAGAACAAGAAAAACAAATGTTAGCAAAACACCGGATCTAACCATGCTTTCACTCTTTCACCCTTCAAAAAAATAAAAAATAAAAACCCTCTCAACACAGCCATCAAAAAACGCACACACTGCCACATTTGTTGCTAGATGCCGCCACCTAAGCCGGGATCTCTTAGAATGATATAGACGGTTCCAGTGAGAGAAAGAGAGAGAGCCATGCCAGATGCCACCGCCGAGGCTGAGATCCATAAAATCCGCTACCAGGCTAGGATCTCTGGATTTTGACTGCCGTTAATTATTCGTTTCTATGATAGTCGGGATCTCTCCGATCACTCCTAGCAAGTTAGCAAAACACCGGATCTAACCATGCTTTCACTCTTTCACCCTTCAAAAAAATAAAAAATAAAAACCCTCTCAACACAACCATCAAAAAACGCACACACTACCACATTTGTCGCCAGATGCCGCCACCTAAGCCGGGATCTCTGAGAATGATATAGACGGTTCCAGTGAGAGAAAGAGAGAGAGCCATGCCAGATGCCACCGCCAAGGCTGGGATCCATAAAATCTGCTGCCAGGCTGGGATCTCTGGATTTTGACTGCCGTTAATTATTCGTTTCTATGATAGTCGGGATCTCTCCGATCACTCCTAGCAACTGATGTACGACAGTGGGCTCTACAATCCTCTAAAGGACGAAGACGAAGTCCCCATAAAAATTTATTAAAATGCAACTATGTCATTCTTAGAGATCTCGGCCGGGATCTCTCTCATCGGAATCGTCTTTGTCATTCTCAGAGATCTCAGCCGAGACGGCAATGGCATCTAGTGTGAACGGTGGCGGTGTCTGGCGTGAGCGGTGGTTGTGCATGCCTTTTTTGGTAGTTGTGTTGGGGGCTTTTTTTTTTCTTTGGCAGAAAGAGTGAAAGAAGGGTTAGATATGATGTTTTGCTAATATTTAATTTTCTTGTTCCAGACTGATGTGTCAATCTCTCATTAGAGGGCAAATGTCCTGTTTTATGTGAAGACTTTATAGAAGTTATTATAGTATTTCTTTTTTATTGGTTGATTGTAAAGAGATATTATTGTGAGTACTTGCACAAATTTTGGTGGGCAAAAAATCGCATGGAAGAGTCTTACTGATTGGACTATTATATATCTAGATTTTTTGTGCAGTAGTACGTATTATAGAAAGATTCATAAAATCTCATTAGATATAAATCCTTTTAAAGATTATCAGAGCATAAGTACAATCTGATTGTTTTCATGATTTGATGAAATATTAATATATAGTTAGAATAAGATTAATGTATTTTTAAAAATATCATTACATGCAGCATAATCATAGAGGCAGATATTAGTACTTTACAAACACTAGGTTTTGATTTTCAAAGGTGAAAAAATGATATTCATACTCATGATTGAGATATCATGAAAAACAAAAAGCTGTGAGATATACATATAAAGCAAAACTAATTTGGATTTGATATATGTATATATATATATGCTTGATCATCGATCACAAGACTGCTACTGGAAGAATATGGAAAGCACCTGGGTAGACTTGGTAGAACCATATTTAAAACAATGGCGATGGAGCTCAATCTGGATCCAGGAGAATCCGAGACCCATCTGGGAGAATCTACAGGATTTGTACGTGTTTACCGCTATCCATTACGATCAATGGCTAACTCTGCATGGGGGATAGACGTGCACACAGACAGCTCGTTGTTGACCATACTGAACCAGTACGAAGTTGGTGGACTTGAAGTCCTCAAAGACGATCAATGGCTCCAAGTTAAACCTATTCCCGACGAATTAATTGTCAACCTCGGAGATATGATGCAGGTGCTTTATTAATTAATTAAGGGCGATTAATCAAAAATGTTATTTAGTAAACTGCTATGTGATTATGTCGTGAAAATCAGCTTTTGGATTATAAAAAATAGGGAAAACTTCAGTTTGCGCGCCCGAACTTCCAGCTGATTGTACAAACCCCCCTTGAACTTTCAAAACTCTCACTTATGCCCCATAAACTTTGATTTGCTCTCACTTAGAACCCCTCACGTTAAAACTACACCGTTTTGGGCCCCAAACTTTAACACCCACCCAACCCAAAACGATACCGTTTTGGGCATTAAAACTAACAAAAGGGTCCAAAGTGAGAGCAAATTAAAGTTCAGGGGGCCTAAGTGAGAGTTTTGAAAGTTCATGAGGGGTTTGTACAATTAGCTGAAAGTTCGGAGGCGCAAACTGAAGTTTGCCCTAAAAAATAAAAATTAATGACTATTTTCATTTCTAAGTTATCTCAATTATATATATGGCAGTTGTATGGTATTATCTACTAAATGACATTTCCATAAATTCTTCTTTGCATTTCGGCGTCGCTTTCTCGTGTACATTTTCATTGAGTTGGCATGTAGTGGATCTAGATATGGAGCATACCAACTCAACAAAAATGTATGCAAGATGGACGCCAAAATGCAGAAATATATATATTTTGTGTGTGTTTAATGTTTCTTTGATATTATTGATTAGGCGATAAGCAATGACAAGTACAAAAGTGTGAAACACAGAGTTAGGCTAAACAAACATAGAGACCGGATCTCTGTCGGCTATTTTGTGTTCCCAAAAGAAGATAGTGTGATTCGGAGCTCCAACTACAAGCCGTTTACTTATGGTGATTTCCAAGCACAAGTACATCAAGACATCAAGACCCTTGGGTTTAAGGTTGGGCTTGAAAGGTTCAAGCTTACCTAGGCCACTTCACCATGATGGGGGCTCTGGTATGATTTATCTTGTTTTTGGGTTTTCTCCTTTTGATTCATGTTGTTATTTCCTAGATTCATATATGACTACTATACTTAGATATGTGCCTGCAAAAGAAAAAAGAAAAAAAAAAAGTTTTAATTTTCACTATCATGTCATTCCAATTGTATGCCACCCGTATAATAGTTTACTAAATAGCATGTACTCTTTTATTTTTCTTTTTTTTAAGTGTCACCAATAGAGGTTGTGGTGGTATTAGTGTGTGTAATTTATCTTGAATTTGCTTATAATGAAATATAAAACAACATCAAGGCACACTACAAAAAACTTCAATGTTGGTGACGTGTGAACTATTCACCATTTTTTGCAACGTCACCAAATGGTGACGTGTCAATTAATTATTGACATGTCACAAAATATTTTAGTAACGTGTCAAATGTAGCAAAAGCACCACGTCACCTTACCAATTAATTTAACATGTCACCTTATTATATATATATATTATATAATATTATATTAGTAATTTATATTATATTATTATTGTTAATAATATTAAAAATATATAATAATAATGTGGTTTAAACAGTTTGCAACATCCACATTTTTTATTATAACATAATATATAACGATATATATATAACAGGCTTAGCTTATAACATATATATATATAGTAACTTAATATATATTAATTAATATATACTAATTAGTAATGGTTTGATCTATTCCTTAGTTTCATC
The DNA here is from genome assembly GCA_006937295.1 of Carpinus fangiana. Classification (NCBI taxonomy): domain Eukaryota; kingdom Viridiplantae; phylum Streptophyta; class Magnoliopsida; order Fagales; family Betulaceae; genus Carpinus; species Carpinus fangiana. The sequence continues at coordinate 25,996,507 of CM017325.1, forward strand.
ATATATATATATATATATATGTTTGTATAGATATATAGAACACTAAGATTAATCCACAGTACTCGTAATTGCACTCCATTTATATGTAGCCAGAATTCATTTTAACGATAGCCAGTCATGTTGGTTTACCTTTGTCTCTTTTTTATTGGTGGATTGTGGGGAGATATTATTGTGAGTACTAATTGCATAATTTTTGGTGGGCAAAAAATCGCACATAGAAGAGTCCCCTACTGATTGGACTGTTTAGATTTTTAGTGCAGTATAGAAAGATTACATAAAATCTCATTAGATATATATAAATCCTTTTAAACATGATCAGATCTGATCATAATTAGTATAATTAATCTGATTATTTTCATCATTTGATGCAATATTAATATATATCTAGTTAGAATTAACAAGATTAATGTATTTATAAAAATATCATAAGCTGGAAGGCTGCAAATATGAAGAGGCTAGGAGGAAGTGAAGAGGATGGTGATTAATTGTAGGGCATGCATGTTTGCACCCGGATTCTACTTTAATTTCCGGCCGATGATCAGAAAAGTTTTGCATATTATTTTGAACCCAAACGAGCCTTTGATGATGGAGTACTTGCCAGAGATTCGGCCTTGTGCAGTATATGTATCCATATCTTCTTCTTCTTCCACCTCAACCACAAATTTTGGCTCTAAAACTGGCTCTGCATTTCTTCACTACCCATCGCCAAATCAGATTGAAGTCCAATATCACAGTTAGAGATCACATCTATATATATATATATATATATATATATGAAATGAAATTGACTATAATTTGTTGCATGCATCTTCGTAGTGAGATTCTTGGACAGTTGAAATTAAAATTTGCGTTGCCATTCAATTTCATAAGTAGTATCGATGTTTCACTCACCAGCCTTCTTGCTAGTAGCTTGGTCAAAGGATTTGTCAAATTTCTTTCTGACCTCACAAAGTCCATGAACATTACACCGGTCTCAATAAGCTGCCTCATAATATTATGCCTTAATCGGATATGTTGACTTTTCCCACTATAGATCTTGCTCTTAGCTCGAGATATAGCAGCTAACCTGGTAATCACAATGAATACAAATAGGTGGAATTGGGTTAGCATATAAAGCCAAATCAGTCAATAGGCTCCTTAGCCATTCAGCTTCAATTCCAGCCCTCTCCAAGGCAATTAACTTTGTTTCCATTGTGGATCTTGCTACGCAAGTTTGTTTTGAGGACTTCCAAGATATAGTCCTCCCTGCTAATGTGAACACATAGCCACTGGTAGGCTTTAGCTCATCTGAATTGGAAATCCAGTTAGCATCACAATACCCTTCTAATATAGCAGGAAAACCACAATATGACAAACCATGATTAATTATGCCTTTAAATATCTTAACAATCTATTAATTGCATCCCAATGCTCAACACTAGGATTATGATTATATCTAGTCAATCTACCGACAACATATGCAATATCATGGTGTGTATAGTTTGTCATGAACATTAAACTGCCAATGATTTGTGCATATTTCTCTTGTAAAACACTATCACCATGATTCTTAACCAAGTGTATTTTAGAATATTTCCTGTAGCCTTTTTTCCCCTATTCAATTAGGGGGAAAAAAAAGTATTTTAGAATCATATGGTGTAAACATAGGTGAATAATCAAAGTGTTAAAATCTTTTAAGCATCTTTTCAATATAATATGATTGAGAAAAAGTAATATAATTATTATCTCTAAGAGCTTTAATGCCCAATATGACGTTAGCTTCACCCATATCTTTCATATCAAAATTAGATACAATAAATCTTTTAGACTCATGCACAACATCAATGTTAGTACAAAAAATAAGCAAGTGATCTCGTTCAACACCTTCATTATTATTAAACTTGCTATAAATGCATTTATCTTCACCATTAATAAAAATGCATTAGACAACATCACTTTGTCAAATTTTTCATGCTATTGTTTATGAATTTGTTTTAATTCGTATAAAGATTTCACCAATTTACAAATTTTGTGTTCTTGACTAGGGATTACAAGTCCCTCGGGTTGCTCTATATAAATTTCTTCTTCTAAATCATCATTTATAAAAGTAGTCTTAACATCCATTTGATGTACAACAAGTTTATAAATAGAAGCAATAACAAACAATATTTTAATAGATACAATTTTGGTAATCGGAGAATAAGTGTCAAAATAATCAATATTTTGCTTTTACTTATAGCTTTTAGCCACCAAGCGTGCCTAAGTGCCTTGTACATATCTATTGTACTATTTAGTTTGAGTTTCTTCTTGAACACCCACTTACAACCAATTTGTTTGATCTTAGGAGGTAACTCAACAAGTTGCCATGTATGGTTAGACATAATTGAATATAATTCATTATTAATTGCTTCTAACCAAAAAGGTGCATCAATAGATTTGATTGCTTCATTATAACATATTGGATCATCATCTACAATATAAGCAATAAAATCATTACCGAAATTCCTTTCCGTTTTAGCTCGCTTGCTTCTTCTCAATTCCTGCACATCATCAATAATTTCATTAGAAGTAATAGAAGGTTCATGCAATAATTTTTTCTTATTTTTCAAAGGAAACACATGTTCAAAGAAAATAGCATTTTTCATATTTAATAATAGTATTGTAACTCTCAAAAACTCATCTTTGTCATAAGAGCTAGCACTCATCAAAAACTCATCTTTGTCATTAGAGCATTCATTTTACACGAGTGACATAACATGTTTTAAATTATTATTATTAGAGTGACATAACGTGTTTTAAATTATTATTATTATTATTTTATGTGGCACATATGGCAAGTCACTTAAAATGTGTTACATTAGCAGGTGATAAATAGGTAAGAAGAGTAACATTATTATTGTCGTACTCTTAAAAGATTCTTAAAATTAGTATTGATGCTTATAGGTTCGTAATATTCAAATCCTAATTAATCTTATGATTTGTTTCATTCACTGAAAATTTTATTTTGTGCCATGTTGATTTAAAAGATTATCTACTTGTTATAACTAGCGACCGGATACAACTTTGATAAGAGAGCAAAATGTCAAAGGTTAAAAAGACAATGCATGTTATATATAACAATCTTTCAATTATTTTTTTTTTTTGCAAATCATTGATTAACCATTGGATTTGTGAACTCATGTGAGTCCGACACAAATTCAATGGTAGATTCATCCATTCACTACATACATTATATAAACGATTGAAAGAATGAATTTTATTATTTGTCTAAAAAGACCACCTATAATAAAAAAACTTAAATGATGCAAGAATCATATGGGAGATTAATTAACATGGTGCAAATTCAGCTGTTAAGAAGAACAATTTCCTTTCACAAGTGAACCTAAAGTAGAACTTAATTTTCTAAAACACCTTAACAAATATTGTTCAAAATTGTAGACGTAAGCAAAAACAATTATTGTTTTGGTGCCCAAATTTTTCAAATGGTTTAATTAGGAAGTAGAGAGGACATTAGAGTAAAGAATTTATTAATTGTAGACATGTATAATTAATTATAGAGATTTGGTTTTGGGTCATTTGGCCACATGGGGTGGTTGAACCCTGAACCACCCCCATTCCGATCAAATGAGGGTAGCCAACCACCCCCAAATGAACCATGGAGGTAGTTTCAACCATCCCCATTTTTTTTTGGGTGGTATTTTGGGGATATATATAAAGTGTAATAGAAAAGCTTTCTTCAACTAGGAAATTTGTTTTAATATATATATATATATATACTTGAATGTTATTTAAATATTAACCAGCTCATTGTATGAACCTTTAGGCAAAACAATAAAATATCTAAAGATTTCCATAACAAAGAAAAAATTAATTGTCCATTCAAGACATAAAGCTAACAACATCAAAATTCATGATTCTCTCAAGATCGAGTTCAAAATTAACAAATCATCACAAGATTATATATAGAGAAACCCATATTCTCCCTACAAATTTCAGTGATAATGAATATTTTGGTATATATTATTTTCTTTAATTATGCAAATTGGAGGCCGGCCCGCCAATTTACAAGTTCCAGAAAACTTTTGGTGAAAAGGATGTGTGTTTTGTTTTGTACCATAAGAAGTTGACTAGTCCAGTACGTGGGAGAGTGTCATATGTTTGCAAATGTTTGTCCTAACGTTATCAATGGTGGTCGAATAAAGTTGCAAGAATAATTGGTGTTTGGTGGGAGAATTCAAAGTTGAGAGGTTTGTTACTTGTTAGTGTTTCGTGAGTGGATCAGCAGTGATCTTTGAATTGATATTATCCAATGATTCTTCTTACTTTTCCTCATCAATCAGAAATGACGCAGACCATAATTATAAAAAGTAATAGCTACACTAATTACCAGCTTATTCCTTAATTAATCATCATATATATATATACCTTCAAAACAAAAATATTGATAAAATTCACTTAATAATTACTACCTTTATATTTGTTTGCATATGTACGAAATAAATTATGTTCATCAACTGAAAATATTATTGTGTGTCATCATATATATATTTCATGATGTAGGTTCAGCTATCAATCTCCCAGCAAGAGACTTGTGATCAGCTAATCAGAAATGTTCTTACACAGTTGTAAAAAATTATTTAGCACCGTAATATTTAGGAAGTATTGACTTAATATTATTCGCTATGCTCATTTGAATAAATATAATGCTCTATCTATTTGATCTTTCCCAAGACTTGTATAAAGATTTTTCTTCCACACTGCTTGAATCAATAATATATAGTAATTAAGCGATTTTTCAGTCTAAAGTGCCAAATCAAGATCAATAACACAAGTGTGAAATTGAACTTGTTCAGACCAGTATAAGAAATTTGTTCCTTTAAAAATCAGAGTAGATCACAAAGCATGTAAATGTAGCGAAATAGAAATTGGCACTGTAATCAAATAAATGCTCAATATATTAATAACATATAATAATATTTTATTAAATAATAAGTAATATTACCGCAATTCACATTTGAATGGAATTACTATATACTAAAATATGATCATTATGGTAAATTCCCTTTCATCTATTAATAATAACTAATCATGCACTTTGTTACCTTTAAAAAAGTGAATGGACTAGAACTGTAACAAATTTGATTGAATCGAGAAAAAAAAATGTTCTATATGAAAAAGAAAAAAAAAATGTTTTGTAGTGATTTTTTTTATTTGAATAGTATTAAAAAGTTATTTATGTAATATAAAAAGTAAAAATGTTAGAATTAATTTTGAAATGAATTTTTTGGGTGTTTGAATCCGTTGGTAAACGTTCTCATAATTACTCTAAAAGAGAACACAAGCATGGACTCAAAAGATCTCACTAAAAGACAAAGTGTGGACGTCAAATAAACACACCTATACTTTGTATGCAAAACTGGTCGGAGAGCATGGTGGACTAAACTTAATTTGCACATTCTGGATGTAGTATAAAATATGTAAACAAAATCCACAGAATTATGCAAAGAAGTACGCGAAATGAACATCAATAGAAGCCCACTTCTCTTACACCGAAAAACAGTACCTCTCACTTGACCTTTTTAGGATTGATGAAATTATGCATATATAGATAGAGATATGACCCTTTTCATTATTCACCAATAATTCTACTTCCGGTTGAAGTAGGAGTTCATTCGATCAATAGAAGCCCACTTCTCTTAACTAATTAAACAACAATTTATTAAGGATTAAGATTCCATAACCTTATAACGTTAAGGATTAATAAACCCACCCATGCCATCAGCACAAAAAAAAAACTTACCTAGCTAGCTAGCAAGTGGATAAGTTTGAAAATCTGCCTGATTCTTTTCCATTTTCAAACCCCACCTAACTACGTACCCCCATTTTCAATTATCAATTATTAAAAATAGTCATTCATATTCGTCACGTAAGATCGATCAGTAGACTTGTACGTTTTGGCCCGTGTCAGACAGAGCTGTGTTCGATCGATCTAAGCCAAAACGGTGCGGAGGGACCAGGAGGACAAGTGTCGTAATATAGCCTAGAGTGGTCCTGTTTTCCTCACAATAGAACCAAGTTTTTTTTCCCACAAATGAACATCTTCTTTTTATTTTTTTTATATGTTGTAATATTCTATACGCCTTTGTAGCAGCATCAGCTAGCGTACTCTCTGCTTCAGCCTGCAGCTAGCACTCCAAAACATGTCTGAATCTGAAGTTACAATGAACTTGGAGCTGGAGACCTACCCTCCCTTGTTCCGGCAGCTGAATAACCAGAGCCGTACTCATGGGAAAGTCATCGAGCCGGTCGGAGAACCGGAGCTTCCTATGCCTGTCATAGATCTCCATTGCCTGAGCCCTGAGGAGCTTGGGGGGGCATGTAGAGATTGGGGACTTTTTCGTTTGGTGAACCATGGAGTTCCCTCGACCCTTTTGAGGCAACTTCATGAGCATGCGAAAGAGCTTTTCTCTCTTTCGTTTGAATGCAAAAAGGAGATATTTTGCAGCCCTTCGTCGTACCTTTGGGGCACCACTGCTACTTCCACTTCTGGCGCAGCCCTATTGACAGGCCCCCAAAATATTCATTGGGTTGAAGGCTTCCATTTTCCTCTTGGTCAACTCTCCCAATTGCAAACTCAAGATCCCACTCTTGCTTCCTTCAGGTACGTACAAGCTAGACTTTTCTTTCCCCTTTGTCTCTTTTCCTTTTTTTACAGGTGGATTGTTGGAAGATATTATTGTGGACAAAAAAAAATAAAATCGCATGGAATAGTCTGTCTAGATTTTTTGTGCCATATAAAATCTCATTATATATATATATAAATCCTTTTAAGTATAATTAATTTGATTATTATTTTCATGTTTTGATGCAATATATAGTAATTAGAATAAGATAGTATTTATAAAAATATCATTAACAGCATAATTATAGAGGCATTAGTACTTTACAAACACTAGGTTTAGATTTTCAAAGGTCATACTCATTGAGATATCATGAAAAACAAAAAGCTGAGAGATATGTAAATTTAAGCAAAATTAATTTGGATTTTATATGTATATATACATATATATGCTTGATCGATCATCACAAGACTGCTACTTGAAGAATATGGAAAGCACCTAGCTAGACTTGGTAGAACCATATTTAAAACAATGGCGATGGAGCTCAATCTGGATCCGGGAGAATCCGAGACCCATCTGGATGAATCTACAGGATTTCTACGTGTTTACCGCTATCCATTACGCTCAATGGCTAACTCTGCATGGGGGATAGAGGTGCACACAGACAGCTCCGTGTTGACCATATTGAACCAGTACGAAGTTGGTGGCCTTGAAATCCTCAAAGACAATCAATGGCTCCAAGTTAAACCTACTTCCGACACATTAATCGTCAACCTCGGAGATATGATGCAGGTGCTTTATTAATTACCATGAATTAGCGTCTTAGAAATATTATTTAGTAGACTGATATACGATTATGACGAGACAGTGAAAATCAGTCTTTGAATCAACAAGTCATTAGCTCAATTATATAATAGTCGTATAACAAGTTACGTTTGTTTGGTTAATTGATTTTTTGAGAAATGCTTATTTGCATTATGGCATTCATCTCGTATATATTTTCGTTGAGCCGGCATGTTTCATCCATTATTAGTTTTTTTTTTTTTAATTAAGGGAGAATGGAGCATATGCCAACTCTATGTAAGCGAAATGGATGTCATAATACAAAGAAGCATTTCTCAAATTGTTTTTTAGCATTTGATGACTCTTTGATATTTTTAGGCGATAAGCAACGACGAGTACAAGAGTGTGAAACACAGAGTTAGATTAAACAAAGATAGGGAGAGGATCTCTATGGGCTACTTTGTGTTCCCAAAAGAAGATAGTGTGATTCGGAGCTCCAAGTACAAGCCGTTTACTCATGGTGATTTCCGAGCACAAGTACAGCAAGACCTCAAGACCCTTGGGTTTAAGGTTGGACTTGAAAAGTTCAAGCTTACCCATGCCTCTTCATCATAATGGGGTTCTGGTATGCTTTGTCTTTTATTTTATTTTATTTTTTCTTCCAGTAATACTATTTGGTAGACTGATATACGACTATCTTACTTTGATAAGTACTTGTAAAAGACAAAAAAAAAAATTATGGATTAATTTTCAGTGTTACATCATCTCACTTATATGACAGCCGTATAATAGTTTGCTAATTAGCATTACTCTTTTACTTTTCTCCTTTTTAATGGCATCACCGGTAGAGGTTGTGGTGGTATTAATGTACGTGCATGTGTACTTTTATCTTGGATTTGCTTATAATGAGATAATTAGAGTTATTAGAGGTGTGTAGATTTTTTTGAAGTTTTTTTAATCTTTTTATTATCATTCATTGAAATTAATTTTGCAAGAAATTAAGAGTCAAAGTTTATAGTCTTGAGTTTTTCTAATTTCACTTCACTTGCATAAGTGAAAAATTTAGAGAGAGAAAAAAAAAAGTCAACCATCATATGTTACTTATCTTGTAAACCTCAAAATTTTACATTATGTAAAATCATAAAAACAGAAAAACTAAACACAAAGTATGAACTTCAAAAGTCATGAGATTAAAAAGTTTATTTTTCAGACTTTTCAACACAATATTAATTTCCTCTGCCAAGCAATTAACACATGAGGTACTGTTCTTATGAGTTGTTTTAGAATTTTGAGTGTAATATCACTCTGGTCAAAATCGAGGATTTTAACTAACGTGATACCGTTAAATTTATAAAATTTAACTAAGACTATAAAATGAATCATCTTTTTCAAGTGAAATTGAGAAGATCCTAACCTAACAGGTAAATATTGCTTTTACAACTTTTATTATCCTCTTTATCTATAAAATTTAATCTGGACTATAAAATGAATAATTTTTTTCAAATGAAATTGAGAAGATTGATCATAACCCCGACTGGCAAATATTGCTTTGACGACTTTTATTGTCCTCTTCATCTATAAAACTTAATCTGGACTATAAAATGAATCAGATCGTAACCCGACCAACAGACAAATATTGCTTTTGCGACTTTTATTATTTTCCTCTTCATAAAAGCTCATAATTATGCACCAAAAATGAGTGCCTTACCATAGCACATTTTCAAAGTGCCAAGGTCACCGAAAACAACCTTCAAAAGAAAGAAAAAGTCACAAGAAAACAATCTTTAAAAACTTCTGATGCTTTACTAAAAATTGTTGGAGGCCACAAATACATTAAAAAAAACACACACACACACATTTTGTTTTGTAAGATCCGTGTGTCTTTTCTATGGATTCAATGTATAATGCCTAGCAAAAATATTTTAATTAGAAAAATATAAATGCTAATTAAGAGTTTAATTAGAAAAATTGACTCCATCTATATATAATATATATCACATTAAACAAATTAGTTGTATCAATTTTTTTTTTTTTTTAATGTTTTTGGTAGATATAATGCAAATAAGACCAAGTCTTGATAGACCCATAATTCATTTAACTATTCTTTTTGGTTATGATATGTTTATGATAAACAATATTATTTTTTTCATTTTTTTTAATGTAAATTGAAAAATTAAAAATACTTATTTAACATATCTCGAAGTCGACAGGCAGCAGAAAATAATTGCAAGTTAGGAGTTGAATGTTTCCAAATGTCGGTGGCCTGTCCATTTTCGATTGTTAGGAAAATGAAACCCGGAAATTAATTAATTAAATATTGAATCAACAAGAAAAGAATCTGCCATCGGCGTAGTGCATGGTGGCCTGTCCATTTTTTAGTCAGGGGGTTGGAATTCAATGGTATTAATTATAATTTTATAGTGCATGATGTCGCTTTCGCATGGTCTAGAATATATTTATATATAATTTAAAGCAATTGTGTCACGTGGTGCATGTTAAGGAACCAGATCTGAACCACTCTCGAGTATTATCCTTATAGTTGTTTCTATCTCTTCTCTTTTAGTGTTCTAGTTGTATTTATTCTACTTGTTTGTATTTATTTGTATTGTATTAGTTCTCCTAGTTTGTATTAATTAAGTGGGTTTGTTAAACTTTGATTACAATTGTAACTCTTTACCTATAAATACAATGAGAACGAAGCTAAACTTCATTCCGCTAAAAGAAAGTTTATTTGCTTTCTTTCATAGTATCAGAGCTTACCACATGATGAATGGACCCACACTACTTACCCCGTGACAAGGATCGAAAAAAATATCAGCCTATACGTAAGGGAGGGTGTTGAGGAATGATCACACATTGCCTATGGACAAAACTTTGGGTATGTTTATAAGGAATGAACAACTCTCTCCTATAAAACTGGTTTTATGAGATGAATTAGGCCCATATATTTCTTCATGGCATATAATTGACACACGATAATATTCATTTATTGGTCTAAGTGACACAACGTTAACTAATTGGACAATCAGTCAATGAAATCTCCAAACCTAAATGTTCAAATGTCTCAACCCCAAATTGAAATCGAATCCAATGCGTTAAGAAACCATGACGTGGAAACTTTGGCATAGAAGATTAATACTACTTCGAATCCAATGCAAAGAAATTGAGCAAACGAAGAAGACGTTGGACAAGAATTAGGGAGAATTTTTGCGACAATAAGACCTTCAATATTACGGCACGTACTCGTATAAAAAAATATGACCGTTAAGAAAAGACAATCTCCATTTTATCATTTAAGTTGTGACTGCTGGAGTCCAAACACAAACCCATTGGACTCAAATTCTACCAATCTATTCATTCATTCTTTATTATTATTATTATTTGATAATGTTTGGTGGACTAAATGGTGGGCTGGGGTGCTAGTTTCCAATCTTGGACCCTTTTTAAAAAAAGAAATAGATGCATGGCAGCCCAAATTTCCCAACCCCCCTCCCCCAGTTGGTGCCAAAGGTGCCAAGGAATATCCAAAAAAAAAAAAAGGTACCAATAGGGTAAAATGAGACAAGGCCAGGGAGATGATGGTGGTGGGACTTGGGAGAGACAAAAAAGAAAGACCCACATCAAAAGCAGACAATTAAAACAAATTAACCTTTTATGGGGGTCTACCATTAGACAAACAAGATTACAATATTGTGGGAGCCCCATCACCATGTACCTTATGATATACAAAGGTAGGTGCAGGCTGGCTAGCTTTATCACAATTTTCATTTGAAAATGGTAAAAACCCAGTTCCCTTGCCCTGCAGTGGACAATTTTGTGTGTTAACTTTAAACAAACATAACAGCTTCTCCATGATCATTTCTATGATGTAAAGCAGGCTTGAACCACCGACATCCTTAACAAAAACTATTTACCATAATCCAGTTGTTCCACGACTCGCGCATTGGAGCAGCAAATAAATTAATAACCTCAAATTGAAATTTATATCATTGTTGATAATGGACAAAGTTTTGTCTAAACTAGGTTGATATATTTCTTTTTTATTTTTATTTTTTATTATAGTATATTAAATTAACATCAATCTTCTTAACTTTAAAGATAGATGAAAATTTAATATATTATATTTCATTAATTTTTTAAAACTTAATTTATGTTTCACTTGTTAAATCATCAATTATTCAAAAAAACTTAAGCAAATAGGAATTGGTAAATTTAATCAATACTTTTAATACCATTTGTTTTGGCATAAAATGTTAAGTAATGTTTTAAGGCTTCCTAGAGTAATCCCAAATGTGATATGGCTTTTAAAATTACCGTTGAATTTGAGATGTGATTTATTGACTTTTGATATATTGATGATTTTAAAAACCACATCATATTTGGGATGACTATAGAAAGACTCTAGAAAGACTTATAGCATTACTCTAAAATGATTTCTTAATTTTTTTTTTTTTTAATTGAGTGTTTAGTGTGGTGTAAACATAAAAGTATTTTAAGTTGACCAAAAAAGTAAAACTTTTTATGAAGCATAAATGGTTTACACTTTTTATCTACTTACACCATTTTTCGCTATTCTCTCGCAGCACCCCCCTGTGTAAGGAATTGTGAGAGTGCCCACAAAGCAGGCTTTATAAGTAGCCTCTCACAATTGCATGTTCGTTCAAAGACTTGTTCAAGCAAATAAATTTCGTAAGAGATTCTCTCATAATTATCCATCCAAATTACAAACAATATGACCAAAAAATTACACAACATCAACCCTACCTTTAAAGAGTATTTTCATCCGCAGCAAGCAAAATGGAAGAGTATAGACTTTGGTACTAACATTTTTTTTTTTTTGGTTATATGTTCACACAAGGAAATGAGGAGGAAAAATTTGAATTAATAACTACCGCTTCATGAGATGTAGTTCACAGTCTCTTGAGTTATCTCTTGAGGACGGTAATAACATGTTGGGACTTGGGAGAATACAATTGTTTATATGAAAGAAGATTAATATAAGGAAGGAAACTTTATAAACAAAATAAAAGGTACCAACAAACAAACAAATAAAAAAGTAATTTGCGCCCTCCCCTGCTCAATTGACTCTTGCAGCAAGAAGATAGGGGTCCACTCCCCTATAAAATTGTTTTATTGCTTGGATTATACGCAATTACGCNAAGTACTACTTAAAAAAAAAAAAAAAAAAAATTGATTTTCAGCTTTTCCTCTCACTCTTATGCTTAAGAATATATATTAATTTAATATAATGAAATTTAAAAAAAAAAAAATTACAAGTGCTGGTTTAATAACTGATTTTTTACTTCTAAATTATTAAGTTGTATTATATATAACAATCATATAATAATTTACTAAATAACATTTAATTTGACCAATTATTCCATTCTTGTACAACAATTGGTACCTAATTGATGAAAATGAGGGGGCAACAATATAAGTCAAAGATAGTAATATTAGTTCCCTTCTTTTAAATTGTAGGGTACATTTAGTATACCAGAATGATGATAAAATAAGAATATGATTGAATATTAGAAAAATAAAAGATTTTGAAATTAATTTATCATTATTATTCATTATTTTTTTTTTTTTGGGACAACACATAAATGATAAAATTTTCTAACTGGAATGAAAACAATTTCAACCAATTTTTTTTAAATACCCTTATAAATATAACACAAAAATATAGTACCTCCTCTTGGTTGTCGTCACCCCAATAGTCAAATCAACGGATCCGATGGCTGTGACTATCCTTAATGGTATTAGAGATGGTCACACTACTCCGAAGGTTCAATTGGGCGGATGTCGGCTACCAATCAAATAATTTTTTGGGAATATTATTTTTAGGACTATTTCATTCATGGGAGAAGACTTATTCCCTACCTTTTTGCAGATGAATATCTATTTTTTAATCAACCAAATAACGTAATCACTATTTTAATAAGTAGTCAGTCAATTTTTTTGGTGTATTTCTGCATACCAAACGTGGCCCTAATGCCAAGACCCATCTCCCATTATAATACACACATTTTTATATAAACTATGAGGTTTGATACAGGCACAACTTAAGTCTAACTTTGGTCCAACTTCTAAGTTAAATTTCTCTTTCTCTCTTTAATTTAAGGCTCTCTCTCTCCTCCACATCAGTTTCTTTTTTAAAACTCAATAGAAAAGTTGGACTAAAGTTGGACTTAAGTTGTGCATGTATCATTTTCCATAAACTATTAGCTTCAAATTAACTTCACTTTCATTAGTTGATTTGGACTTTTTTATACGCTAAGTGCTCACATAGATGACTTGATTTATAAAATATTTCAAGATGCAGTAAGGGCTTCTTCATAAACAATTATTTCTGTTATATTTTAAAAATATAATTTTATAAAATTCAGTTTCCAATAAATATCACCGACATACATAAATGAAATATTTTGTGACTCAAAATGGAAAAGTGAAAACTGAAAGAACATGTTTGAATATGCGTTTAAAGAGTTTTTTTTTTTTTTCTTTTTGACATGTTTGCACAAGGAGGAAAAAGGGATTTCAACTAGTGACATCCGTTTCATTAGGCATTTAAAGAGTTTAAAAATGTATTCATTGCCTCAAAAGCCCGTTTTAAGAAAAAAAAATAGTTATTTAGTATAAAAAATGTATAGATAAATAAAAAACTTATTGTAAGAGAATTATTCCTTGGAGGATGCTAAGTGATCTCTTGGTCCTAGTAAATATTATATTCTAAAAAAGTAAAAAAGAAACTGGCTCTTATTTCTCTGACTTGGTTTTTAGCAAACTGACACTTAAGACCAGGAGAACACCTACTATTCTCTTTTAAGAAAATAATATTCACTTAAGAACACGAGGATACCTAGCATTTTTCTTATTCCCTCTGCTTCGAAACAAAAGATTTCAAAAAATAATAACATTGTTAAATTGATCCTAAAATAATAAACAATAAGGAAATAAAATCCCAAAACTTTAAAATTTCAAAAACTACGAAAATAGTAGTAATGTGGACTTGTGGGTTATGGGCTCACTATCATGGACTTTGGCGGATTAGTGGAAACTGAGCCTTGTGGGTCATGAGCTCACTATCATATTTGACTTTAATTAGATCTCCTACAACATTTCTAACAATTTCCACCAAATTATCTTCCTTAATCATTTAAATCGACTCCCAATTCTTCTCTTTAAACTCTTCAAGAATTTCTTGCAGTATCATTTCCATTCTCAGCTTCAACTTGTGGTATCACTTACTTGTAAGCAGGGATGGAACCAAAAATTTTTATTGAAATGGGTCAAAGCGTGAATGAATGGTTAAGTCTAATTTTAATAAGAACTAAACTTTCATATATATATATATATATATGTGAACGCCCCGATGTCTTTATCACATAGAGTATATAAAACTACATGATACGGAAAAATAGTTACTAAGAACTGGCTGTTACTCAAAATAATTGTAGTTACTCTTGGTTATTGAGGTGTTTTGACCAACTTGTGGTATCAATTTCTTATCAAGAATACAAGAAATTGGAATTGAATGATCGTTCCTATTCATTTGTTTGGTGACGCTACATAAATGATCAAACTTTCTAATTAAAAAAGAATCACGTTCTAGCCAAATTTTCTAAAATATCATTGCTTATAAAAATAACACGGGAATAGCATCTCCTTCTAATTGACGAATAGAATCCCCCAACCACCATGTGAGGGCAATCGAACGACCAAGTCTTCTTGTGCTCTCAACCACTAGATCAAAGCTCACCTATGACCATTGTAAGCCACTACCTAGCCTCTCCAATTGTCAGCAAGCACCTAACCTAGCTTATCGTCGACCAGGCAGCTATCGTCCAACCTAGCAACCATATCTAATTGTCCTTCACCATCTATAGCCATTTTTCACCAATGTTGCCCGTCATCATCAACCCTAGCCCATTGTCGACCACCACCATTCCCAAGCNCGCTACATGAATGACCAAACTTTCTAATTAAAAAAGAATCACGTTGTAGTCAAATTTTCTAAAATATCATTGCTTATAAAAATAACACGGGAATAGCATCTCCTCCTAATTGACGAATAGAATCCACCAACCACCATGTGAGGGCAATCGAACGACCAAGTCTTCTTGTGCTCTCAACCACTAGATCAAAGCTCACCTATGACCATTGTAAGCCACTACCTAGCCTCTCCAATTGTCAGCAAGCACCTAACCTAGCTTATCGTCGACCAGGCAGCTATCGTCCAACCTAGCAACCATATCTAATTGTCCTTCACCATCTATAGCCATTTTTCACCAATGTTGCCCGTCATCATCAACCCTAGCCCATTGTCGGCCACCACCATTCCCAAGCTACCACCAAGGTGGGAGGCGATGGGTTGAGCAAGGTGGTGGCCGATAATGGGCTAGGGCAGATGGTGGTTAGTGACGGCAAAGGGTTGTGGAAAATAATGGTACACAACCGAATATAGTTGTCAACAATAGGCCAGACCAGATGCAAATCAAGTGATATGATAGTCACAACCATTAGATGGCATGTCGGGGGTGGTCTCAATCACCCTCATGGCACCAAAGGTTGTGCGACTACCCTAGGATGTTTAGTTTGGGGGGACTATCCTCAATGGAGGAGATCGAAATGAAAATGACAAATGATTTTTTAGATATATTATTAGTTTTTGGGCTATTCCATTCATGGAGAAATACTTTTTCCTCCCAAATTTAATATGATGTCCATGCTTTAACTTCCCAACCAAATCAACAAAAAAAATGGCAAAAGAAAATTATGGATTGGCAATTACCATGAAAGTGGCCAGTCAACTAACTTGTCCTATGGGCAATGGACTAGTTGGCCATGGACCAAACCAAGACATGAATAGTTAAACATCTTCGAAGGTTCATCTCTTGGTCTTCTTCGTTTTTAGACGACAAAAAATCTCCTCTAAATACAGGGGCGGAAACATAATATTAGCAAATGAGGAACTAAAAAAACAAAAACTTAAAAAGTTTTATTTCATAAAAACATATACTTTTGAGAGACTTTTAAAATGTTGAGGGGCACCCTGCCTAAATACATAGAATTTATGCACACACGTGACACGACGGAGACTATGGCTGGGTAGTTAAAATAATGGACTATTATTATTATTATTATAAATATATACCCATCTATATTTTTCTATATTATCTTTTATATAATTTGATCATTTAGATACAGCCTATTTAGACAACATTAATTGACTTCACGTCGCCACTTGCAATTACCTACAAACAAAAAAAACAAAAGAAAAAAAATATATTAAAAAAATATTATTTTTTTATTTTTTTAATTAGCATGTTTAATGTTCCAATCACAAGCCACACAGTGTCCTAATTACGTCAAACTTTGCCGGCTAAGTACAAAATAAAACCACGTATTATTGTTTTGTTTAGTGAGTTTCCCACCTATTTTGGATATTTCTCTCTCTCTCTCTCTCTCTTTTCTTTTTCTTTTTTTTTTTTTTTCCTTTTTTTCCAACCTCTTAAGTTTAGTAATATATTCCAACATCTACATTTATTCGGGGCGGGGGTTTGACAACCTTAAAAATTCTTAAATTTCTTATATATAGAAGTGTTATTTTTTTAGATTTTACTTTGATTGTTGGATTTTTCTGGCTAATTTGATGGGTTTGATATATATATATATATATACATATATATATATTAGCAAATGAAGGACTAATATATGAAATTTTGTTAAAAAAAGATAGTAATATATGAAAGTATGCGAAGGTTCATCACATCATAATAGTGTGCACCCTCTCGCAGCAAAATTTCATATAATGATATATGATAGAATATATTAGGAGATTTGATTTCAATATTTGCTGTAAAATTTGCTTTTATTCTTTGATATATTTGTTGTAAATTTTACTTTTGACATGTCTGTACAAAAAAGGGGAGGGAGATTCGAACTAGTAACCTCCACTTTATTAGGCGTGGTCCTAATCGATTGAGTTACCTCTTGGAGACATATGAGAAATTTAGTGATCCCTAACATATTTCATTTTTTAAATAATATTAATAAGACATATCAGATATGTGGCAGTTGCTAATTTGATTGATATGGCACGCCGTTAAAATATCCTCAACAGATGTTTAGCTAAATTTTAGCTAAATGGTCACCTTTTTTATTTTAAGTATCTACTTTTTCAAAGCATCTACATCCAACTTATGCCCTATTTAGTTTGACGTAAAATAGTTTCCAGAAAATGATTTTTGCATTTTACGGTGTTTACTACAACATAAAATAATGGTCACCGAAAAACATTTCTTTTTTTACCGAAAATTATTCTTTAATTTTCAAAAAATGGTTTACGGTTTTGAAATCTGTAAATCATTTTTTGACTATGAGCATCTCAGTCTCAAATCAATGGATCCTGCTAAGACCCACCTAAGACCTCGTAGGACTTGCCTGGGACCCGCCCGGGACTTGACCAGGATTTGCCTAGGACCCACTCAGAACCCCGCTAGGACTTGCCTAGGACCCACTCAGAACCCCGCTAGGACTTGCCTAGGACCCTATCGGACCTGAACGGACCCGCCTGGACTTGTCCAAGACTTGCTCAGGGCTTGACCAGAACCTACCTAAGACTCGCCCGGGACATGATCGGGACCCGCCTAGGACTTGCCCGAGACCTGCCTGGAACCTGTCCAGGACCTGCCTAGGGCTTGACTGGAACCCACTTGAGACTCACCTGGGACTTGATCGGGATCCGTCTGGGATTTGCCCAAGACTCGCCCAGGACCTAATTGGGACCGGATCTACCCAGGACTTAACGGGGACCCACCTGGGACCTATTTGAGACTTGATCAGGACCTTGCGGGGACCCTCTCACGACTTGACCAAGACCCCGTCGGAACTTGATCAGGACTTGCCCATGACTTGCCCGAAACTTGATCAAGACCCGTTTAAAACTTTGGTTACTTTGTTGAGCCAGATGTAAAATGTTTTTAACCATATAGCTTAACAAAATAGCCAAAAAATTATTTTATTGAGTTGAATGTGAGTGCTCTAAACAAGAAAAAGAGAAAATTGCTATTTCAGAAAACCTAATAACCTAAACATGCAGAACTAGACCCCTATAATTTGATATAAAAATTAAGTGTAGTAATTATACATATTATAGCATAACAAATGGATTAGGCCTTTGAGACAATGAAGTCTCCCAACATTAATGGTTTGGTAAAGAGCCAGCAATCTGTCTCCTTTTTTGGCTTTTACTTCTAATCAGACCGTGAGACACGGCATGTCTCAGTCAGGGACCAATCATCTTGAGTAGTTTCATCAACCTTTGACTCATCAACGGCTCAAAATTGTCCACCTCATGCTCTTTTGGTAGGCTGAAAAAGACACCAATAATTTGTGGAAGACTTTTCTTCTTCTTCCTCCCTCTGATCAGCAGCCATGGAAGAACGTTTCTTGCTCTAAATTCAACATGCCTGATAAATGTTCAAAAGAACACCAAAATTCTCCATTTCTAGTCAAACACCTTGGCTTTTTGCTCTTGCTGGGGGTGGGACCATCCAACCCGCTATTCTAGCCTCTAGCCTTTTGAACGTTCTTTTTATTGAGGCACTTTGCTTGTTAGTGCAAAATAGAATATGTTAAGTATTTTTTTAGTGTTTATTCTTATATTTTGCTTGTTTTAGGTAGAAATTATTTTATAAAAATCAAGCTAAAGAAATAACAGCAACTTCTTTTATTTTTATTTTTTATTAAATAATTTTCTTATAGGATTAGGAGGACATGAGAAGAACACTACGAGAACACCTAATTTTCATGTTACATTTAAAAAAAAAAAAAATTTAGTATTTTTTTAATCTTATTTGAATATTATTTCCTAAAAAAAATATGAGAAATAAGTGGGGTAAGATTTTTTTTTTTTTTTTTCCACTTTTTTAGAAAACATCATAAGAATATTAGGAGTAACAGTAGCATATTTCTTTACCAATAGAGTAATTTTAGTAGTCATTCTTCTATTTTTATTGTGTTCCTTTAAAATTAGAGTATTAATGCTATAAACTCATCTTATATTCCTTTAAAAATTATGTGACTTTTAAAATTACCATCAAGCTTGTGAGAGATTATTATTAGATTTTGATTAAATAGTAAATTTAAAAAACCACATTATTTTTAGAATGACACAAGAGGAATCTCTAGAACTACTCATAAAATTAATGTGATTTTAAATCGTCATTGGATTTGTGATAGATAATATTTATTATTTTTTTACATGTCCACACAAGATGGGGGAGGGAAATTCGAACAAGTGACCTCCATATCATTAGGCGTGGTCCCCGCCGATTAAGCTACCTCTTGAAAATGTGATAAATCATTATTAAATTTTAATCCAATTATAATTTTAAAAGCTACATCAATTTTAGGGGACACAAGAAGGACATATGAATGACTTTTAGCCCGTATTCTTGGCATTAATGTTAGGAGCTTGAGCTTAAAAATCAACTTGTTTAGCTAATTAACTTAATTGACTTTTGCTTAGAAAAAAAAAAAAAAAAAAACTTAATTGACTTTAAATGTGTAACTAGTCAGTATGTGTGGTCAAAATCTAATGAATGAAAGGGTTTAGGAGGTTAAAAACTTTTAAATAAATCCTAAACCCTAGAATTTTAAAACTTCAAGCTTAGTATGTGTGGTCAAACTTCAAGCATTTTAAGTTTAGGATTTTTTTAAAAACCCTAGAATTTTAATCCTAAACTTTTTTTTTTCCACTTTTTATATCACATCAATAATTTCTTGATAATATTTAAAAAAATAAAAAACTCACTTCAAAAGGCTTTACCAAACACAAACCTTTGAAAAAGAAGAAGGTAAAATGCTTGAAGTGAGCAAATATGAAATAAATATGTTCATGTCTTTTTGAAGGGTTACATGTTGATTCACGCAGACAATGATCCTCCCCATATCAAATGAAATTGATATTATTAATTTCACGGCTAGGATTTAAAGTTAGTATTTATAACCATGTACATGATTCCACATTCTTTAATTTTTTTAAAAGTCATGCCAATATTGATTTCATATATATATCGATAGGTACACTAACTCTAAATGTTCATTATAAAATAGATAGTACTCGTTTAATTTGAAATGAATATGATCTTATTCAAACGGATATCTTGATGCTAAAAGCGTCGTAAGATGATACATGTATAATCTAATAAACACAAATGATACTTTTGTCCAATATTTTAACAATGTGCCATATCAATCCAATTAGCAACTGCCACATATTTAATATGTCTTATTAATATTATTTAAAAAATTAAAACTAATAACAAAAACAAAAACAAAATGAAAAAATAAAAATATGGAGTCACCCCTATTGTCGATCAAGGGGTGATCGGCGACTCCTATTTTCCTAAAAAGGGTCGCTTGAGCCAACCCCATATTATATATATATATGTTAATGAAGCATATATAACACATGTCACATTATTAGTGAATTTGGCTGCTAAATAATTGGACGAAGCATGGATGAAATTACTAATTATGTTTTATCAAATGAAGTCAAGTACTATTTATGATCATTTTTTTTTTTTTAAAGCCTGTTTGGCTACAAACTATGAGTACTAATAAAAGTAATTAACCCTAAATTGAGACACGCCTACTAAATTCAAGATTGAGTATGGAATTGGACCAATTAAAATTAAGACATGCATCCCAGGCAGAGACCTAGGTACAACATTGTGGCCCAAAAATTTTACAATTACCCCAAATTTGTTTTCTTTGTTTTCTTAAGTTTTGCCTACCCTAAACCTAAAATTTTAGTGCTGCCTCTCCATGTATCTAGTTGACTAGTTCAAATACCCAAACCAAGTTCTTAAAATGCAAATTATATATATATATATATATATATAAAATGTTTGGAACAATTCAAAAGAAAGAATGGTGAACGTGAAGCGTAAGACAAAATGCGAGTTGACCTGAGTCCCCACGCGCACGTCACGTTGAGGATACATGGACTCAACAGCCCCCACGTGATGCTTCCAACAGACGCGCGTTATACTTGACGCACACGCTAGGAAATCGGAATCTTAAACTCCGGACATGAAACAAACATTTCAATTCACTTCATTAACACCACCCATGCTTTACAGTTGGGCTTCCTGTTTCTGTTTCTGTTCCTGTTCCTATTTTTTTTCACCGGCTTAGCTTATTGACTTTCAAACGGCCCAGCCAAAATTAATTATCATTTCAATTTATAAAAAGGTTAAGAAAAAACTTTACTTACTCCTGAACTTTGATCACTTTTGTAAATATTTTTTAATATTCAAACTTCTTATTTAAATGTATTAAAGTTTAGTTTTTTTTCATTTTACTCATTTCGTACAGAAAATCCTAACGAAATGCCAATTTTATCCGACTCCAAAACTAAAACAGCGTTTTGGGAACGGTGTAGTTTTGGAGTCAGGGGTAAAATTGACATTGCAAAGAATTTTCTGTACGAAATAGACAAAGTGAGAGAAAATTAAAGTTTGATATACCTAAGTGAGAGTTTTTAAACATTAAGAGGATGTCTACAAAAATCGTGAAAGTTTAGGGGGTAAGTGAAGTTTCCTAAAGGTTAAATACCTTATTTGCCCTTTGTGGTTTAATTTTTTTTTACTTTTACTTTTACTTTTAGAGTTTACTTTTTTAATATGGGAGGTCCTTTTGGTTTGTTTGTCTTTAGATGGTCCCTCAGTCAAAATTTTGTTCAAAATTTAACGGAACGCTACATCACCACCAATCACAATTTTGACACGTGTCCATATAATTTATTAATTAAAATTTTTTTTAAGAAAAAAAATTAAAAAACTAAATTTAGGGTTCCTATTATCCTATATACTATATACTAGTCATCAAATTATCATTGAATGACGGCCTTTGTGGGGGCTCCCTTGGCTTGGCTTGGCTAGAATAGGGTATTAAATTATCATTCAATTTATAAATTTTATTAAAGATTTTTTTTTTAAAAAAAAAAAATAGTAACATTCCTTTTAAATTATTTAAGATCTATTTAGATCTGCGATTTAAAAAAAAGAAGAAGAAGAAAATAACAAATTTACAACTTAAAATCAACTCTTGTGGAAGAGAGAGGGAGCCTTAAACTATAAGAAAGAGAGAGAGAGAAATTGGGTCTAAAAAGTTGGATCTTAGTTAAGTTTAAATTGTGGTTGTATCACATCTCAAAATATAATAATTTTTAGAAATGTAGTTAAGTATTTAAAATTGCATTTTGACCTTTACAATTGTGAGTTTTTTAAAAAATACATACTTACTTGCCATTTAAAAACACATATTTATTGTAATTTTTTAAAAATACAATCTCAAAACTATATATATATTTTTATTGGGGGTAAAGTTAACAAAAAAAGTAGGTCACATATAGGGCTAAAAAACTAGAAATGTAAGTGACGGGGGCAAAACTAATAAATAAATAAATAAATAAATTTTGGGATTCATCTCATAAAAAAACATATAAATTTAAAGGACTTGTAAATATTTTGGGAGGCTACCGCACTGCACCCTAACCCAAAGGGTGAGTCCACCCCCGGCCACATGTTATGCAGGTAGCCTAAAATAATAAAAAAATACTTCATTTTAAATAAAAATATAGTTGTACTTTCACAAATTTTATAAGTTAAAATGGATTTCTTTTTTGGTCATGTAACGGTGGGAAGTAAGTGATAAGTGAAATGAGAAACGCGAGGCCTTATTCTTTTAACCATTTTTTTCTTTTTAAATGGATTCAAATTTACCTGTGGATTTATAAGTTTACAAGTGGATCTTACATATTCGATGGTAATTTTTTTTTTTTTTTTTTATAAAAAAGTATGTATAGAGATGATTGAAAGATGGGTTATGAGAATAAAGCCTCATTTCTACAAATGAGAAATATATTTAAGAATAAATTATAGAAGGAAAAAAGAAGAGAGAGAAAGGAAAAGAACGTATGAGCTACATATTTTTATATTTTTGTAGTATTCTCCTGGTATCTTTTTAATTATGAAGTGACTTTTAAAATTACCGTTGAATTTGAGATTATTATTATTAACTTTTAATCTATTGGTAATTTTAAAAGTCATATATCAATTTGGAGGATAGGGGAGAACATTAGAAGAGCACCTACCATTTTTCATTTTATATTAACTAAACTTTTAATCTATTGGTAATTTTAAAAGTCACATCACAGTTATAAGGACACTAAGAGAATACTAGAAGAACACTTACCATTTTTCATTAATTATATATTCATTTTCTTTAAATATTATAAATGATTTTATTTATAAAGAGGCTATAAATGGTGAATAAGTAAACTTTTTTTTTTTTTTTTTTTTTTTTTTTTTGAAGGTGAATAAGTAAGTAAACATGGTAAACTAAGGAAATGAAATAAAGCTAATAAAGAAAGAAATAAGTTAGAATAGTATTAAATATTCTTAATTTAAAAATAAATCTAAAAACCCAAATATTCGGACATTGTCAAACACCAAGACTAAGAGATTTATTTCTTCACATTTTTTTTTTTTTTTTTAAAAAAAAGAGATTTATTTCTTATTTTTTCTAAAAAAAGAAAAGGAAAGTGAGAAACCCCATAAACTAAAGGCCAAATATTTGTAGCGGCATCCAAACCCTCCCTCTCCTGCATTTCTCGTACAAAACAGCTGTGAGTGAGATTCAGCGACCCAAAACTTCCCCAGTCTCCGATCTGAGCAATACCCCGGAGGCAGAGGAACAAGAGCGATAATGGGCAAGGGCGGCGCGCTGAGCGAGAGCGTCGTGAAGAAGATCCTGCTGTCGTACACCTATGTCGGCATCTGGATCTTCCTCAGCTTCACCGTGATCGTCTACAACAAGTACATCCTCGACAAGAAGATGTACAACTGGCCCTTCCCCATCACACTCACCATG
The DNA here is from genome assembly GCA_006937295.1 of Carpinus fangiana. Taxonomy (NCBI): domain Eukaryota; kingdom Viridiplantae; phylum Streptophyta; class Magnoliopsida; order Fagales; family Betulaceae; genus Carpinus; species Carpinus fangiana. The sequence goes on from CM017325.1 coordinate 26,020,833, forward strand.
ATCCACATGGCCTTCTGCGCCTCCATCGCCTTCATCCTCGTCCGCGTCCTCCGCCTCGTAGAGCCTGTCGCCATGTCCCGTGAAGTCTACCTATCCTCCGTCGTGCCCATCGGCGCTCTCTACGCTCTGTCCCTCTGGCTTTCCAACTCCGCCTACATCTACCTCTCCGTTTCCTTCATCCAGATGCTCAAGGCCCTCATGCCCGTCGCCGTCTACTCCATCGGCGTCGCCTTCAAGAAGGAGGCCTTCAAGTCAGAAATCATGGCCAACATGCTCTCCATCTCGATGGGTGTCGCCATCGCCGCCTACGGCGAGGCCAAATTCGACTCCTGGGGGGTTATTCTCCAACTGGGTGCCGTCGCTTTCGAGGCCACAAGGCTCGTCCTGATCCAAATCCTCCTCACCTCCAAAGGTATCACCTTGAACCCCATTACCTCTCTGTACTACGTCGCCCCCTGCTGCTTGGTTTTCCTCTCCCTTCCCTGGATCTTCGTGGAGTACCCGGTGCTGAAGGAATCCTCTAGCTTCCACTTCGATTTCGTCATCTTCGGCACCAATTCCCTGTGCGCTTTCGCTCTGAATCTCGCCGTGTTTTTGCTTGTTGGAAAGACTTCGGCTTTGACCATGAATGTCGCTGGGGTTGTCAAGGACTGGTTGTTGATCGCTTTCTCGTGGTCGGTCATTAAGGACACGGTGACGCCCATCAATTTGTTTGGCTACTTTCTGGCGTTTTTGGGCGTGGCCTATTACAACCACTCGAAATTGCAGGCTTTGAAGGCGAAGGAGGCGCAGAAGAAGGCTGCTCAGGCCGATGAGGAGGCTGGAAGGTTGTTGGAGGAAAGAGAAGGAGATAGTGTGGGAAAGAGGAGCGAATCGCAGGATTAGGCTAATTTTATTTTAGGGAAGAGAAAAAAAAAAACTATGGAGAAAGAGTATGAAAAATAAGAAGAAAGGGATTTGTTGAAGGCTTCGGATGAATTTGAGGTTATTGGTATGCTAGCTGTCGCTGTTTCTTTACTAATGTTCAGGGATTTGAGATTCGATCTATTGATTATATTGCCATTTCTGTATCTTAGTAGAGTAAGAATCTCTGGCACTTGTTTTTTTTTTTTTTTTTTTGGGTTCCAGGAAGTTTCTCTCGTTACCTGTGTTGTGTAGGAGCTCTTTCTTATAAATTTTCAGTATGCCTATTTATTCATATTTGTTTCTGTTTACTCTGTTGAGTTGTTGTTTTGATGGTATTGTGATTCTAGCATTTGCATGTAGGTGGATCAGATGATAATTTGGCCCACATTTTAGGTTCTTTTTGTATATTGATTTTGATCTCCTGAAATGCGAGATAGATTGTGGAATTATAGGTAGTTAGGTACCTGATGCAGAAGAGTTGCCATTGCACACACTCGCTTATGACATCTGATGTTTTCAGAACTTTTAACGTTGGTGTTTGTCTGCATGTACTCATAATTGGATTCATATAAATTGAGATTTTGCTGTGTGCTGGTTTGTTGAACCTTTTCCTTTTCTCATTGCCTTATGTTGGTTCTCACATGTGATGATTCATGCTGCTCTTGTTCAAGCTTGAGTGATTGCAGCTGTTGGGTCTCCTTGACATGAGTACAGATTTCCCTTATTGAAAATCTAGCCCTAGATTGAAACCGAAAATTGTATAAACTATAATGAACACATACACTTTTCTCACTATTATCTTGTAATCTGCTTTCATCTGTTGAGGAAACGTGAAATAGAAAAATGCTTGCCTCCTTTTTTGTTGTTGTTCAGCAATGAGCATGTCCTAAACCCCAAGGGGTTTGTTCAAGTGGTGAAAAGCCCTAAGACTTTGGTGGCATAATCATCAGGTTTGGTGCAAACATCTCCTTGGGCTACACTTCTAGTGAAAGCCAGATTTAACCTCGAATCTCTTTTGGTGCAAACATCTCTTTGGGCTACACTTCTATTGAAAGCCAGATTTAACCGATTCATGTGGTGGATTGTGTTACACAAGTCAAGCCCGGGGGGCTTGACATGAGGTAATATAGTAAAATAACAACTTGCATTCAATGAGGATCAGCATTGTCCTCTCATTCTATTCCACCAATAACTAGGTTAGTGTTCTACCTTCCTAGTTTTTCTTCTTTGCTTACAGTAGAGTTTAGAGTTTCCAAGAGAGAGGAAACATCAAACTTGGTGCTTTCTGCAATGTTCATATGTGTGATCATTATAAGGTTAAACCTTATATGTATATCATTAATGTCCTCTTAAACCATATATTATGTCAACTTTTGTCCTACCACTATTGTCCTTCTATAGTTGTATCAAGCTACAAAAAAAAAGGAGGAAATATATATATATATATATATATATGAAGACGCGAAATGTACCTTTCAGAGTTATTTCTCCATTGTATTTTTGTGAATGATATTACTTGAATACTTCCATCAACTGACTGACTTTTTTTCAGTGTTGGAACAAGTGGATGGCATTTAAAGGTTATCTAACTGCATCGATATTTCTGATTACTCGATGAAATCCCCAGATCCAAAGAATTTTTTTGGAATTTACCAGAATCATTGACTTTGGGAGATCTCTCTGAGTCTTCTTCGATTATTACCAACAATGGCTTGCAGTCCAGAAATGCTGCTTTTAAGTTCTCTGTTCTAGTATTCTCCATAATGTTTCTAAACCTCCATTTGGTTCTTAAATTCTCTGTTTGGATTTGTGATTTTAAAAAATACAATTTAATGATGACGATTTTAAAATTTGCGATTCAAAAATGTTATTTGTAAAAACTTTTAAGGTCGGAGATTAGCTTTTTAGAAACTTTCATCCTTCTCACAATTTGAAAACACAAAATTTTCTATGTTTTTCTATTTCTTAGAACTTGCACATGCCATGCTAAACTTTACTGATTTAGTATCTACGCATTCAATTGTTACGGTTTAGTATTTAAGTGTTTTTAAAGCATGAGTGTAAGATTTTATAAGTCAATTATAATAAAACCTATTTAATTAAAAAAGTCGGATCCTTTAATTATAACACGCTAATATTGTGTCAAGTTTGTAGGTTGTGTAAAAAATTATCAGTTGTAAATGTTGTGTGTTAAATTCAAGTTGTGTCAAGACACGTGTATGCAAAGGTTAACTCTACTCTAACCTATTATTTAATTAAAGTAGTTAGATCTCTCGGTCCTGACCAATTAATCTTGTGTAAAAAATGATTGCATTTGGGGCATTGGATTCATGACATTAAAGCAAACCCTATTATTGTGGCATGGAAAAGACTTGGCATTTGCGTATCGGCCAAAAGTTGGGGATGGGAGTAATGCTGTTGAACCAACCTGCCTGAGAATCCGTTGTGGATTAGAGACACCTAACATTTTGCTATCCTGTTACACCAACTTTTAGTGACCTTTATCAGGAGATGCCAATTTGCTGGTTTTAATCGGTCAAAATCCATCTTTCGCAATGAAAACGTGGTGCATTTGGTGACCTAAAAACTCTTTAATTTCCCAAATTCTGGTGGTAATTCAATGCTAAGACGGCAACTTGGTTTCATGGGAATGCGATGAATTCTTAGGGTAATCTATGGAGGGTTTTTTTTTTTTTTTCAAATCTCAAACATTATTTTGAAATTAAATGGTTCAGATTTTGCCATATTAGCATTTGTTTGGTATAATACGTTTGGTATATGAAATGATCTTTCTTTTAAAAATAATAAGAAGTAGGAATAGAATGATTATTTCTATTATTTTGTTGGGCCACAACACATATGCTCTAATTAGAATTGAACTAAAATTCTAAAAATTCTGTAAGTGGCTGGCCATCCTAATAGAACATTAAGAGTGGCTGTGACCACCTTCGACGGTGCTTAAGGGGTGGTTGACCACCCTCCAATGGCACCATGGGAGTGGTGCGCCCCCAATGTTCTGTTCGTGTAACTAGTCGGCAGCCACCCATTGAACTCATTTAATTTTTTATTTTATTTATTTTTTAATGGGTTGGAAAAAAAGAAAAGAAAGTAATGTGAGGTTAGCTATTCCAAGAAATAGTGTGCAATCAAACCATACCCATTTTATTACAAGAATTTATTCCGCATGCTAAACGTGCTTTAAAAGTTATAGGTAATCCTTTTATGGCAAGTGGCTAAAGAATTTCAATTTTCTTATTGATTTATATTTACTTTTAGGAAAATGCTAAGGGTTCTTCTCATAGTGTTCTCCTAGCGTTCTCTTAGTCCTACATGAAAAATTATTTAAGAAAAAATAAAATTATAGTGGCCCCCACTACCGATTTTTTTAGACATTAGCACCAAATTTGAGGCATTAACACTAAATTTAGGATGATCAAATCCATTTTGAATTATACCATCCCTAAAGGGTTAACCTTCCACCCCTACGTTTTAGTTTTGAATTCAAAAACAAGTTTTAAAGCATTAGAACCTAAATATTAACTCATACAAATTAATCTGTTGGCAAAAAAAGGGTGGTGGGGGCTACTACAATTTTATTTTTTCTTAAATCATGTTCTATGTAAGACTGAGAGAACGCTAGGAGGTCCCCAAGAGGTAGCTCAATCGGCTATGAACCACGCCTTATGAAGCGGAGGTTACAAGTTCGAATCCCCCCTCCCCCTACCATTGCGTGGACATGTCAAAAAAAAAAAAAAAAAGAGAGAACGCTAGGAGAATATTATGGGGAGAACCCTTAGTAAACCTCTTACTTTTATTATGTGATATTTGCAGTATAGCCTATCAAAGACTTTGTCCTAATTATTTTTTCCAAAAAAAAAAAAAAAAAACCCCAAAAATGATTGGACTGATTCTCCATCAAATATGACCTCTATTTTAAGTTTCTAATATCCTATTTGGATAAGTAATTATAATTCTTTTCTTAGATTTGTCTGTTTCTGAAAATGAAGTTTCCATAGCTTAGTGGAAGGCTTTCTATAGCTTGGGATTCTTTGGAGACATGGATAGCATCATAGAATAACATGGCTCAAGGGGCCAATAAAATTGTAGTGGGCAGCAGCCATTGCTGATAATGGCAAAATTGAGTGTTATAGAGAAAGATGATTTCACTAAATCTCACAAAAATTTCATATTAGATAATGTATATTCTCATTACCATTTGTACATTGATTTTTCTTAATGAGAAGTTTCAAAAGACAAATTGAAGACTAAAAAACGCGAAAGTGTCTATTTAGTTTAGCTGTTTCAAAACGTGGAAAACAGATTCTCTATGTTTCATTTGAAATAGAGAGAATTCAGTTAGTGCACGTATATATGTGGTGTGAAAACCATCTTTTACAGCATCCTATAAAAAAGTGGCTATTCAGCTAAGAAAATAAAATACAATAAACATGAGGATAATAGATCTTAAGAGGGAAAAAAAAGTAACGTAACAAAAGAGACACCGCCTCTCCTCCACTGAAATCCGCCCAAAACCACCGCCTAATGCTATTAGATCTTTAGTGTAAAGCCACCACCATAGGTGGTGCAGCGGCATTAGGCTAAGGAGGTGGTGAGGCCTTTTTATTGATTGTTATTTTTTTTTTCATGAGATTCGGTGTTCTCATAGTTATTGTATTTAGTGTGTATTTTGTGTTTTTAAATGATGTGTCAATATCTCATTGGAAGCTGTAAAACTATACTTTTACCTCCCATCCTAATAGTAGGGCCTCTCATTTAGGAAGGGTAAAATGGTCATTTTTTGACCATCTAATCCATTCGGTTTTTTTTGTTTTTTTTTTATCCCTCCTTTTTTTTTTTTTTAACATGTCCGCACAAGAGAGGAAGGGGGGATTCAAACTAGTGACATCTACTTCATTAAGCATGGTCCCAGTCGATTAAGTTACGATGACTTTTTTATCCCTCCTAAATATACTTTTAAAGTTTCAATTTCAAAAGGAACAAATTATGAGATAGAGGGTTCCGTCATCATTTGTGTTTTCTTGACAAAAGCTCCCACCGGAAATGATTTATACTTAGCATGCGCACGCACTGGAACTAGTGCACATCTTTGTCCATCCACATCTGCAGAATGCAGATTGCTGCTATATCATACTTTCTTCATCTTCAATTCTTCATAATGAAACCAACCAACCGCAAGTCTACAATCGTTATGAAACCAACCAACTGCAAGTCTACAACCGTTATCTATACCTATCCATGCATGATGTATCATGTATGTGTATTAGAAATATAATCTACGTGCAAATTTTTTTTTTCTTAGAGAAAAAGGCAGGAGGAGACGATCATAGTGGCTACTTTAGCTGAATATGACTATAATAGTATATGCCCGATGTGAGCTAATGGTATGAGAGGCCTAGACGGTGGGAGTTCGTAAGCGCTCTCTCAAGCTTGACTGAGCCATAATCACTTTCTAGGGGTGAAAATGTGGTTACAAGTTACGATTAACGGTTATTAGCTAAAACTGCTAACCGTAACCACCTAAACAATTAGTAAAATTTACTAACCGCTTCCACTAAATGCCTAAGCGGTTAACTGCTAGACGGTTTTTAATAATTACTAACTGCTTTTTAAAAGAAAAAATTTATTTATTTATTTATTTAAAAAAAAAAATCTGTCATTTTTATGGTAATACGATAATATCATACTACATACAACATCGTTTTATATATATATAAGCAGTTAACAGTTAGTGCGATTAGCGGGTAATTATTAACCGCCCGCCTTTTCACCTGTACCACTTTCTGCGTTGGCTTCTTGGGTATGCCAAGTTTTGACACCATATTAAATTATCACTTATTTAAAAATTTTAAACTAATAAAAAATGGTGAATTTATATATATACATGAGCGAAGAGTTGAGTGATACTCATCTAGTAAGTAAAAACTAAAGCTCTTCACAAGTTACATGAAGCTAGTGATGAGTAATCATTTAGTAGTTTAAATGATACAAATTAAGGTATAATTCATTGTTAAAAACCGGCTTGCAAGAGAGGGTATCAAAGAGCTTATATATAGTTAAGATTGCACTTAAGTCATGTGAAATATTTCGAATTGTAACATTAGTATTCAATTTTTGTAATTGAACTTAGAATGTAGTATGAAAAAAATTGACACGAGTTTTCATATAGAAAAAGGACTGAAGTAATATAAATGTGGTTACCAATACTTTATAGTCTAAGAAAAATGCTAGAAGTACTAAAAAAATTGACACATGAGTTTTCATATAGAAAAAGGATAGTGAAGTAATATAAATGTAGTTACCAATACTTTATAGTCTAAGAAAAATGCTAGAGGTACTAACTCTTTTACTAACAAAGTCTTTCTAACCTAATGTGTAGTTCATTCATTAGTACTCGTTACATTTCTCTTAAATAATTTTTTTTTTTTTTTTTTTCAATGAATGAGTTACACATCAGGTTAGTAAGTCTCTGTTAGTAAAAGAGTTAGTACTCCTAACATTTCTCATAGTCTAATAGTATTTTTCTACTCTTTCAAGGAGGGTTCTAGGTTTTAATCACATTATTTTTAAGATTAAAGATTCATATATGCTAGTTGTTTAGTTTCTATGAAACAATCGGGCAATCCTAATTGAATATGAGCACCACCTGGTTTGGTTCATTCCATAATGAGATGTGCTATTTAGTAGACTCATACGACTGTTATAAAACTACGGTGATGTCGTAGTGAAAATCGGCCATTAATTTTTTCCTGTTATAAGCTCCCGTTGATCCATAGGCTAATTTTCACTGCCACATTATTATAGTTGTATATTAGTATGCAAGTCTACTAAATAGCTTTTCTCTTTTGTAATAGGCACATATAAATTTACCAGAAGAACATGCTGTCAAATTTATGTGAAAACTTATCATTTATTTCAAAAGCTTAAGCTAATAGTAATAAGACATGCTGACTTTAATAATTTAATTAATATTTCAACACCTCCCTTCACGTGTGGGCTGAAATTCTTCCTTAACAAATGAGGCCCAACACGTATAATATTTAATTGAAATGAAGATGAATTGTAAATTCAAAGTTCGAACTTATTGCTTATGACCTTTGACTCTGATACCAGACTAAATTGATGTGAAAGTGTTTTAGTTCAACTTTCCTAAACATAGTCCTTGAATTTTAATTTATAAACTCTACACATTTATACTTTTGGAAGATAAAGAGCTACACATTTAAATTTACACATGAAAGCTAAGAAGATAAAAAAGATGTACAAAATGAAGAATCGTATCTCAGCTTTATCAGCCAACCACATGTCTTTGAAGTCATGTTATAATATAAATTAAATGATTAAATTCACTACTTGCTATCATCTTAAACTTTTGGACAAATGGTGATTTAACATGGTATTAGAGCAAATGTCATGAGTTTGAACCTTATCTCTATCATTTATCACCTATTTCAGTTAAATATTCTATATGTTAAGCTCACTTATTAAAGGGAAGCTTAAGCCCACACGTGAGGAGGAGTGTTATAATATAAATTAAATGATTAAATTAATCTTTTCTATAAGCCTAAGCTTTTGGGATATATAATGATTTAACAAGTTTAAGCAAAAAAAAAAAACACTTAATTATTGAACTTTAAACAAGGTGCATATAATTTTATTAGTAAGTTACACACGCATTTAATGGGTTATGAACCCATGATTTTATCCTCCACACTGTTCTTATGAGAGGAAGAATTGCCATTTAAACAAGGAGCATATTAACTATGAGGTCCAATTCATTGTAAAAGGTAAAACAATCCAGAATTATTGCTTTGGGCCTTGTTCATGGTTTGATCATTAGCAAGTTTGATCCTGTTGCAACAAAGCTCACTCCTACCACAAACATTTCTTCAGAGTCTTAGGAGGATTACCTGATCAGTACTGTAGACTGTTTTGCCAAGACCAAAACCCCGCATAAAGGATAAGTCACAGCAGAAGCATAACTCAGTATAGAATATAAGGAATTCAGGTCAGCAGCATCCACACTTTAGTTGGATGCCAGATATCTTGTATTGTGCATTCTTCTTGAAGATGATCCTTCAGCTGTTATCTTGAAATATCAGCTTGGATTGAACTTTGGGGAAGGAACTCTTCCTGTTGTAACATTGATAGATTGGTCCAACTTTGGCATGATAGGAATCACTGAATGATCATGAGATGGGAGTCAGGCATGATTTATTGCACTACAATTCTCAAGACAATTATGAATCCATGATTTCAGCTACAGAATTGACACTAATGAAATTACAACTAGTGTGTCACCAGATGATCCTTCAGCTGTTATCTTGAAATATCAGCTTGGATTGAACTTTGGGCAAGGAACTTTACCTGTTGTAACATTGATAGATTGGTCCAACTTTGGCATGATACGAATTACTGAATGATCATGAGATGGGAGTCAAGCATGATTTATTGCACTACAATTCTCAAGACAATTATGAATCCATGATTTCAGCTACAGAATCGATACTAAGGAAATTACAACTAGTTTGTCACCAGAAATCTCTACATGAGCAAAACCCTTCCTTGAAATGGTGAAACCGGTTCCGGTCCCTCACCACTATTTCCCGTTTATAAATCTTGGAGATGAACTTAGTAGCAGAGTGGCAATCACCACAAACTCGCAAATTCTTCACAATCCGAATAGGAGTTCCTGGTGGTGTATTGAGAAGGGCAAAAGCAATAGCCAGCTTTTCACTGTGCCTATTTAAAGCATCTTCCTTATCTTCTTCATCAATATCTAGTAACACCTCTGATGTAGTGGGAGCATATCCAGCCTTCTTCAACTCCCTCCCCATTTCGTCTACCATCTCATAAATTTCCTTGTACTGCCAATGTGATTTATCTCCAGCCACAAATTCATAAATTTCATTATCTAGCTCAATCATAGTGCTCCCAGGAATCTTTTTCATCCCCTTCTTGTCCATTACCTCTCTAATTTTGGTTTTCTTCTCCCAGTGGGACATTTTTGCATAAATGTTGGAAAGTAATACATAGTTGGATCCATGCATAGGCTCATTTCTGATTAGCAATTTAGTGATGCTCTCTCCAATCTCGAGCTCACCACGAGCATGACAAGCACTAATCAGGGTTCGCAAAATGATTGGGTTTGGCTCAATGGGCATTTTTTGAACGAACTCCAGTGCCTCTTTGACATGCCCAGCCCTGCATAACATATCCACCATACATCCGTAGTGTTCAATCCTAGGTACAATTTTAAACTTTTTTATCATCAAATCAAAATAATTTTTGCCCTTTTCGACCAACCCGGAGTGACTACAAGCAGAAAGCAACCCAATAAAGACCACATCATCAGGAGCCATCCCAGCTCCTGTTATCTCATCGAATAAGGAAACAGCTTCGAAACCACGGCCATGCATTGCCAGACCAACAATCACAGAAGTCCAAGATATAATTGTTCTCTCCCTCATGTTTCTAAACAATTTTAGAGCTTTATCAACATCACCACACTTTGTGAACATGTCAATGAGTGCATTATAAAGCTCCACAGACTTTTGAACCCTTTCTTTCTCAATGAAAGACTCAACCCACTTCCCAAGTTCAAGTGCACCTAAATCTATACATGCAGAGAGTACCAGAACCATAGTGACCTCATCCGGGCGAACTCCCACCATCTGCATTTGCCTAAACAAACCAACCGCATCTGTCGACCACCCCAATCGGACATATCCTCCAATCATCGCACTCCAAGACACAGAGTCCAACTTCGGCATTTCATCGAACACGTTCCGAGCAAACTCAATCCCTCCATCGCAACAACAGTACATATGAACCATAGTATTCTGGACATGAACATCATCATCAAATCCCCATTTCACAACGGACCCATGAAGGGATTTGCCCAAATTCAAGTCCCCGAGGCCAGCACAGGCCTTGAGTACAAACGGGTACGTGAATTTATTAGGCAAAACTCCAGAATCAAGCATAACACTGTAAAAATACAAAGCTCTGTCCTTTGAATGTCTAGTTTGAGCATAAGCTCTGATGACGGTATTGAAGAGGAACGTATCGTAGAGCCGGGTACCAGCGTCGGGCGAGAATATAAACGACGAGGCATACTCAATGGCGTCGAGATCAGAGGATGTGGCGGCGAACTTGGTGAGGACAAGAGGGTTGTTTTGGAGTCCTAGTTTGAGGATGTGGGTGTGGGTCTGCGCGAGCTTCGGGAGAGAGTTGCAGCATTGGTCCTGGAGGAGAGCTAAGCAGCGCTGCTCTGCTCCTCTTTTACCGGTGCTGGCGTTGGATAGGTGGCGGATTGAGGTAGTGAGTGTTGTTGTGTTGATCGCACAGAGCAGCTTTGGCCTGGCTGAGACTTGCATTTAGAATATGGTTTGGAACTTTGGACACAGCTTCAACGACTATAAACCTATAATTGGGTTGAGTTACGGCATACCATGCTCCATTCACTGTTAATTAAAAAATCAAATTAATAAAAAATAAAACATGCTAATTCAGTAGAAAATTAGAAATGATTTTTTTTTGTCTTAGGAATTCTTTCATCTTCATTTCATAATAAGAGATAAAGTACAACATCATAGATACACTGAAAATCTAACAATAAAAAACGTATTTATCTCCTCCGATCCAACCCATGTACACATTTCATATAAGGGATAGATCTACTCTGGGCAAATTAGATCTTAATACATGAGTAGATCTTATTCCTAAAAAGTAAGCTTCATTGACCTCGCCGTGAGATAAACCCCTCACACATCAACTATTATTCATTAACTCAAAGACAAGGATAACACAACAAAACAAAGAAAACTAGCATTAATGGCAAGATCCAACAAAAAAATGACAGAGAAAAATCGGTGCAAGAAGCTCACACGATCCACATTAGGCCCGTGCCAAAAAGAAGAGAGAAAAAGTTTGGTGTCTACAGGGCACAATAGTACCAGGAAGAAACGTATATTGGTGCATACAGGCTTAGGTCAACGCAAAAGAGTAGATCGGCAACACAAGGAGCCGATCTAAGTTTCTGAGCAAAATATCAACGAAACCCAAGCACGATGAGAAGCCAAAATATGAGGTGGAAGAGACGACTGCTGCTATTGTTAAATTTGGACACTGCTTATGAGTTCCAAACTCAGACCATAGTAAAGAAAATAAAATAAAGAACAAAAATAGGGAAGGAGGCAGTCCCCCTTCAGGGTCTCACCAGAGAGGAGAACCACTTTTTGAATAATTAGAAATGCATGTTAGATGAATGCTAGGATGCAAATAAATGTATGTTAAATTATATATAAAAAAAAACCTACATTTCACCTTCAATTTGAAAAGATTTTTTTGCAAAATATTTATAGTATTCAACAATTAAAATAAGGGGAAAATTCACTTTACCCATGAAGTTTTAGGGTTTTTTAATTTGAACCTTAAAATTTAAAAATTAGTAATGTACCTTTTAATATTTTTAAAAATTTCAATTCAAACTTTTCGTTACTAATTTTTGTATAATTGGATAGAAATTAAAAAAAAAAACTTGACGTAATTTTATAGATTTCCGTATAATTTGATGAAAATTAATAACAAAAAGTTTAAATTAAAATTTTTTGAAATATTAAAAAAATATATTACTAATTTTTAAATTTTAGAGTTAAAATTAAAACACTCCAAAACTTTGAAGAAAGTATTTCCCTTAAAATAATGTAGAATCATCTATAAATGTAGAATAATCTCCAGCGTTTAGATAATGGAATAGATCTATCTCAAGCGGCTATATATAGAGAGTGGGGACCAACTCTGACCGTCATATTTGTCGACAACCTTGTCGTACTCTCATCCAGCGGCCAAGTTTATATCCACGTCACGAATTCCCCCGCAGCACGGCGCAAAACCCCAAGTTGTTCCCACGTGGCAGGCCCTTTTATTGGCCACGTCACTCCGCCTTCTCTCTGTGTGTGTTGGTCGCAGAGAGACCACACGGCTTCACTGCATTTCAAACTTTTGATGTATCCGAGTCCGAGTTGCTCTGTTTCCGAAATTCCTCGATCGCCGAGAGAGTCGAGAAAATGAGAAGAGCCTCGTCGATTGCTTCGTCGTTTTTCTCTCGAGGGTTTGCTCGTCGAACCTTCGAGTCTCGCATCAATTCGGTTCGCTCCTACTGTGATCCAGCCTCTCTTTCTTCCCCTAAGCGTCCAGGTCCTCTCTCTCTCTCTCTCTCTCTCTCTCTATGTGTGTGTGTGTAGGTTTAATATATGCGATGTGCATTGAATTTCATTTGTGCTTTTTTTATTTTATTACCTTTTCCGTTAAATGAGCTCATTTAAAAAGCAGTTTCATAAAGAGAATGGAATTCTATAGATGTGCTGGTGTTTGATCGAAGTTTTCTTTAATTATTTGCAAGTTTGTCTTTAACGCATGACAATGGTGATTATTACACAAACTTGATATGTTGTGAATGTTAGCATTACGGGGCTGAGACCTGTTCTTGGTGGCCGATGAGTATGGTCTTATTTATTTAGATAATGATTGAAGAAAGAAAAAAAGAAAAAAGGAGAATACGGTTATGGTCACAGCTGAAAACTGAGCATCTTTGGCGAGAATGAAAGAAAGAATTTTAGGATCTTCGCAATTGCACACTGACTTGGTTCAGAGTCGTATGAAAAGGGTTATGTTACATATATCCCAACGAGAAACTCCCAACCATTATTACAATGTATGATAGATTAAACTTAAAGTTTTATTAAGGCTCAAAGTCCGTTTGGCTGCAATTTCGCAGGTTAAAAGTGTGCTTTTAAACAAAATTGGGGAATGTATCCCATTTGGTAGTGTGTTTGAAAAAAATGACACGGTGAATCATAGGCAAAGGGACGCATTTTAAAAGCACAAAATTTTAAAGGTCAAATTACGATTCTACAAAACGCTCAACTGTGCTTTAAAAAAATTTCATTAATGGAGTTTCAAAATCGCTATTTTTCACACCTTGTTTTTAAAATCGCTAAACCCAACGGACCCTTACCTTTTTTATTGCATAAATACACACATTAAGGTGTTTGGGAGTTATATTCTAGCCAGTGGCTTAAAATGTTCATATTGCATTCCACCAATGGATCATAAGGAGGAAAGAGAATAAATGGGAATTTGTGTGGTACAATGGTTGTTGTTTAAGTACACGGTTTCAGTTATTTAAGTTTCTCATATTGGTTTTCAATTCGTTGATTCATCTAGACCCTTCTCAATGACATCATCTTGTTTTTAATAAGATTATTATATGATATTTTCTCCTTCAGGACCACTGGCACAGTACAGGAATCTGATTGAGCAAGGGAAGCTACAACGTGATCCTTTCCAGGAAAGGGTTGCTTTAGAATTAGAGAAATTACTTGGGAGGTTGGAGCAGTATGAAAGAGATATGGAGGAATATCATGTATGATTTGGATTTCTGATACTTTAATACATTAGCCATCGCAATTGTCATTTATTTAGACTCTCAAGACTATTTTCACTTAGTTTTGAACGCTTGTGCATCTTCCCTTCTGATTTAACAGGTAAACTTAGCTAACTGGGAGAAGAACAGGGAGAATGAAGGACGAAGGCTTTTGATGGAGGAAGCCAAACTAAAGCAGAAGGGGGATATATGGATGTCAGTAGACAAGCATCGAAGTAAATTTGTTGACAAATGGATGTTCCGGTGAGGCACAAAACTTAAGAAAATTCCTATTTAGACTAATTACCCATGTCAGTGAATGCTCTTTGCCATCAACGTCACCTTACAACTAAATTGACCAGGCACATCAGAATATCTAATGGCGTGTTTGGCAAACCATAGAACCAGGACAGTCGTGAACAGTATCATAGGTTTTCATTTTTTTTTTTCAAATTGTGTAAAATTGAGAAGGTGGTTCTTAATTCATCATTTTTGTTTCCAAAATTAGTGTATGCATGTATCATAAAATGATTAAAATTTGATAATGGATGGTTTTAAAAAAAATTTTACAAACTAAAACTAATTCGAACTTGAAAAAGTTTTTATTCTAAGATTTGAATTGAGTCAACTCTATAGTTTGCCAAACAATCCCTAACAATGAAATGTTGTGATCTGGAAGAATTAGTAGTGAACCGTTAATTAAAGTCATATCATACGAATTTGTTTCTTCCAAATTGTTTGGGCTAAACTCTATTTTATAGACTACTGTAGCATTTTGAAGGCCCATTAGATGATACTGTTTTTTTGTGAATGTAGTATAGGAGCACTGAACAAATTAATTACTGAAGTAAACAAGGGCTATAACCATTATTGACAAAGCTGATGAGAAAAGAATATAGATGAGATCAGTTATTGTGATCTTGAATGAACTCATTGATAACAAGTGTTACAGAAGCTGGAAGACTCATATATAAATCCAAAAGAAACCGCATCATTGCATGTTATTAAATTCTGTGGCCACCTGAAGTCCACCTATATATTATGAAATTCTGTGGCCACTTGAAGTTCACCTATATATATTATAAAAATGAAAGACCAAGGTGAAAAAGAATTAATGGATTGGTTGTTGCAGGTGGTTTCTGGTATGACTGTGATGAGTAACTTTTTTCTTGTCACAGGCATTAATATAAAAGCTTTTTGTGGTAGCATTGCTGAATTGGAATTCTAGGTCTTAATTTTGTAGTGCCTAATTGCTATTGTTAACAATTGCAGTTGTAGCTCTTTATATTGCTGTAATCTAATATTAATGGCTGTATTCAATGGCATTTTTAAATTTTTATTGCTCCCAATTTATATATACTATACTACCAAAGAATATTAAGTCAAAAGACCTTAAAAAAAAATCATCTCTGCACAGACTGCATCAGTTTCACTATCCCACATTCTCCATATACCACCACAGTTGTATCCAATAGTTCACCACCGATTTCAAATGACCACTACCTTACCGCCTTTTTAGCCTAGATCACCTGCCTCCCGCATTCAATCACCACAGCCCTCCCAGTCTTCATCACTTCCATTGCACCACCAACCTCATTTACAGGCATAATCATTGCCACTTCTGCTCTTCTATCATCTATTGAAATCGATTGCATGACTGCAGCCTCCTACCATGCACTTGTAAAATTCACGAAGAAACATGTCTACCGTGTAATTTGAGACATTGTAAGTAAGTTGAACAAGATAAAATAGGCATGCATAAGTATACAAAAAATGACTTTTTCTGGGCTAGGAAGCCAGCTTTCATGTACTAGTGTCTAACATCTGAATTTTCTACCATGAGGTTGTTTGTATTGGCTTCAAGAGTTTGAATTGATACAATTCTATTTTACATTTTACCCAAAAAATTGGTGCAGTTGGGCAATAAGCTACTCCTCTTTCTTTCTTTTTTTTTTTTGGGNGGGGTGGGGCGGTGGGTGTGTTGGGGGTGTGCCATTTATATTAAAATTATGGTGTAAACTAGTGGATGAAAATTTATTCAATCAATCTATTATTTGAAAATATACTTCACTTTCTTCTCTGCGCTCTTTTTTTTTTATTTGCTTCCATATTAATGGAGTTTCACTTGACTTAGGAAAAAATCTGACAATGTAGAACCAGGAGTGGGGAAATGGGTTTCATACCTCAACCGAGAGAGGAAGCTAGATTCACTTGTTGGTCGCCGTCCAACTGCTCCTCCGGCCCCAAGAGGGCTATATATATATGGCAATGTTGGAAGTGGTAATTTGCTAAATTTTATTAATGTTTACCTGGAAAGCAAATATTTTTTAGCAAAAAATGGCTTTTGTTTTTCATTTGATTGCATCGTCCAAGGTATAATTCTGTCATTATTTAGAGAACAATAGATTGAAGTGGAAGCCTTCACAATTATTTTTTAGCTTCTCTAGACATTTTTTTAAAGTAATCAAAATATCATTGAAAGCTCAAACGCTTAACTAGGAAGAGAAAAAAAAAAAGTACAAGAAAATTATTAGAACTAATCACCAAGGGAGCTAAAAATGCAGCTGTTCAAGTATAAAGAGAATAAAAGAAGGACTTTGCTCCTCTAACATCCTCTTTCAGTCCTCGAAATTTTTATCATTTCTTTTCCTCCATAGGCACTAGAAAAGGCAAGAGGACAGCATCTTCCATATGACAACACCTAGCTTCTTTGGACATTTAACTTCTTTGAAATTGGTTGACTCATAAGAAAAAATTAACTGAAGATACGATTGTGGATACTGTAGGGAAGACAATGCTTATGGATATGTTTTATAGTGCCACTGAGGGAATTGTTAAACATCGAAGAAGGTATCATTTTCATGAGGTGAGCTTTTGGTTGTGTTTTGACAACATTGGGTCAAAGTTTTATAATTATTCTTGCATTCTATGTTGGTCTATTGAAAACACTCCATCTATTTTGTTTAACTGTTGTATACTTTAACACAGAAAGTAAATTATGTTCTATTATCTTTATCTTCAGGCTATGCTTAAAATTAATGAACATATGCATAAGATATGGAAGAATCAAGTGGAGGAGAAGTCTCTGCAGTCTAGCCTTTCTAGTTGGATTATGAATCTTCCCTTTGATACAAAAGTCAAGGAGTGGTTGGCTGCAGAAGAAAGTTATAAGCAGGAGGTACAAATGAAAAATATTCTTCCAGCTGTGGCAGACAAATTTCTCTTTGACTGGCGATTGGATCAAAGAGGAGCTAGCATTCTTTGCTTTGATGAAATCCAGGTATGATTTGTCATTTGCAACCTTTAACCTTGTTAATGCCTTGACAAAAGCTCTACTAATTGCTTACTTAAGTTACAAAAAAAGATACATATTTAAAAGTCAATATAAAAAATTGTTATTTAAATTCTTTTTCTAGTATATGTTTTATGTTTTGCCCTGGAGCTTTGATTTTGAGACCCTCGTGGGCTAGACATGAGTTCCAAAGTCCATCTCTTGAAGTGCAATCGAAACTGATTTTTGTTATCCTTTCCTCAGGTAAACGGGGTAAAGGGCTATTGGGTGTTAATTGCATGTTCAATAAGGAGAGATGAAATTTTATATACAAATTTGAAATAGACTTTTCATCTTGTGTAACATTTTATAAGGATGGATGTCTCTGCAAGCGTCACATTATAGTGATAGACTGGTGTTATATGCATAAAAAAGGGGGGGAGGGGGGCACAACTTGTGATCACCTTCTTCTTCACTGTGATATTGAAAGAGAGTTGTGAAATTTGGTTTTTCAAATGTTTGGGGTAGAGCGAGTTATGCCTAAACAGGTGGTAGAGCTCTTGGCATGTTGGAAAGGAAGGGGGAGGAGGGGGGTGGGGTTGGGAAACTCCTGATATCTTCATTGTGATATTGCAAGAGAGTTGTGAAATTTAGTTTTTCAGATGTTTGGAGCAGAGCGGCTTATACCCAAACAAGTGGTGGAGCTCTTGGTGTGTTGGAAAGGAAGGTTTGGTCAGAAAGATTTTTAATATTGTTTGGCATCCCTTTTTGTTTAATGTGATGCATTTGGAGAGAAAGGAATGCTGGAAGCTTTGAGGATTGTGAGAAGACGAGTTCGGAGCCATAGCTTTGTTTTCATGAGTCCTTTTTTGATGGATCTCTATTAGCGCTCTTCTCAATATCTCTAGTTTTGTAGATTTTTTGTGCTCTCTTTCCTCGTTTAAGATCTTTTTGGGTATTTTTCTCATGCATACGATTTGGGTACTTGGGTTGTGCCCTTTGCGTTTTTAATGAATTTGCTTTACTAGTAAAGGAGGCCTTGTTTTTTTTTTTTTTTTGTTCGCTGGAAAAGAAGTGAGAACTGTTATTTGAGACAGGCGACTAAAAGGAAGTGGGATGTGGTGGGCTCTGCCTGTTTCTCAGAATAGCAAGGGGTGAATTCCTAACCTTTTGTCAGTTTATTCAGACGGCAATTGTGTATTCTTGATCAGTATAAGTTATTACCATACTACTGTTGATGATTATGCAAATAGTTGATATGTAAAAGGGAACCAACAAAAGGCCTATGATTGAGTAGAATGAATCATATTTTGACAGCTGGGCACTCCTAGATTTTTATACAGTAAAAAAGGTTGAGTTATTGAATTAAGATTCATGGTCCGCTTCTTCTATGATTATCCTGTCTTCAATTAGAAAATTTATTGTCCATACTCTTTGTCAGTCTCTTTATCAAAATTTCTAATTATTTTATCTTTGGAAGTTTTATTTTTATTTTTTATATAAGTTATTTTATCTTTGGAAGTTGGATGTTAAAAATAGTGAATCTGTCTTTATAAGGTTGAGTTGCATCTTTCAGCCCCTCTTTCACTATTTAAATTTTGACGATTGCTTCATGTTTTGTTCATACGAGGGTATTCATAATGGCAAGTACATGTTTTTGAAAGAACTGGTTCATTGATTTTGCAACTCATTTTGTGACTTAGATTTCTTGCTTTCTATTACAGACTGTTGATGTATTTGCTATTGTGGCCTTATCTGGAATTGTCAGCAGATTGTTGAGTACTGGAACTGTTCTTGTGGCCACCAGTAACCGAGCACCAAATGACTTAAATCAGGTGTTCTTTCAATTAAAATCATTGAAAAAACTGTTTTGAATCCTGATTTTTTTGGTAATGACATTTCTTGGCATTTGGCAATATATATTAATATTATATCAGTTTCGTCTGTTTCTAACTTTCTATAACTTCTTGGGTGAGAATTGATGAAGACGTTTTAACCTCAAAATTCTTTATTAATATATCTTCAAGTTATCTTATAAAACTTGCTTGATTGTTGCAAATAACATCATCTGCATTTTTTAAAGGGTTTCCAGAGTCTTTTTTGGGATGGTACTTATTACTAAGTTTAATTTGTTTCAACAAATTTTTCATGCAGGACGGTATGCAGTGGGAGATATTCCTAAAATTTCTTGCCAAATTAGAGGAGCATTGTGAGATTGTTCTGATTGGAAGTAAGATTGATTATCGCCGTCTTATTGCACAAAGATCTATAGATGAGGTTAGAGATTAGTAGTTTTAATTATTGTTTCTCTCTCTCTCTCTCTCTCTCTCTCTTTTCCAATACAAGTATGGAATCATGACTCGCAATTATGCTGGAAGTAGCTAATCAAGTAAGAACTTCTTAGAGATTCTTAGAAGGGAAAAATTGAGAGAAACTGCTTATAAGCTGTGTCATTTGTTGTGCATATAGATATTTCCATGACTACATCAAAACTATAAAATAAAATTAGCATAACCTTTTGACATCTTATCAATGTATCTTCTTGGTACTGAAGTTATCACAACATTTTAATGGATCTATCAACCACTGAATTGCCATTCCTAAATTTAGGACTACAGGAGGTCCGTTTGATTTTTCAATCAATGAATGAAAATGTGTTCCTAAAGTTATTGAAAATCAGGGTCTCTCTCTCTCTAACAGATTCCATAAATGTGTTTTTACATTAGTGCTCTCTTCAATTTTATTTTTGTAGATTGCAGAAGTACTTTTTTATTCATTTTTATCCGCCATTCAGATTGTATCTCTCTTTGATAGGTAGCTTTATCATTAAAATGCTAAGCTGTTGTACGACAGAGTGAAGATAGCTAGATAATCAGCAACTTTGTCTTCCACCTCTGGAAATTATGAAACTTATGGGTCAAATTCAGAACTATTCCAATCTTTTTCGCTCTCATTGTTGTAATTGTTTAGTTTATGTTCAAGAAAAACAGCAGGTACCTCAGTGTTTTATAGTATTCGGCCAACTTCATAACAAGCCTTTAATTAAAGGTTATTTTTTTGTCCTGAGGTAAGAAATATTCATCAGAGAAATAATTAAGTTGGTGTTTATTTAAAAAAAATCTACCTAAGACCTACATGGATCCCATCCCACATTTGTAACAAGTGTCTCAAGTTCCAGGACAGGCACCTAATTATTATAAATATGAAGATAATATATATAGAGGTAGGTGAAAAAAATGATCAAGGATAGCAAATCAGGACATAAAGGTCCCCAATGGGGTTACAATTTCAATCTTCATATTTAGTTAACAAAAATCCTTGTATATTATTAAGATAATGCTTGTTCCTTGCCATATTATGATATCTTTCCTGTCTCTTTTTGTCCTTTTGTGCCATCAATCACTTCTTGCCAGAGAAATTTCCTTTCATTGCACATGCCACATGGCTGTACATCTGAGCCATCTCAGCCTTCTCTCCCATGTCTTGCCAGCTTTTGTTGCTACCTCTTAAATGTTTTGTTCTTATTTTAGTTGTTAATCTATAGGTTCTTGTATATCTTCTCATGTACATGAATATCTTCATTTCAGCTAAGTCCATTTTTTAACAAGTTGGTTAGCTCGTGTTAATGCACCATTATCATAGCCGTTCTAGTCATAATTGTTTCCTCAATTTGATGGATATGCATCAATCACACATCATTATGTATACAATATATACTAACATGTTTTTCATATATGTAAAAATCAAAGCTTATGTATAATTTGTTTGGCGTATGTATTCATGTTTCTTTCTGGTGGTTGAAATTTGAGCTCCATAAAAACATGCAGGCTCATTACTTTTGGCCTTTAGATAGCATTTGTGTAAAGGAGTTTGAGAAAATATGGTGTGAAGTCACCAACCAATTGGGAGGACAAATCACAACAGATACTATTCCTGTGATGTTTGGCAGGTACTTATTTATCATATATTATTCATTTAATAAATTTACCTTATCCAGTTCAAAGATATTCATGCTTTTCAGGTCAGAAAATTGGAGGTTTCTAAAAGCTGTGAGGGAGTGGCAAGGTT
This sequence comes from Carpinus fangiana, assembly GCA_006937295.1. Taxonomy (NCBI): domain Eukaryota; kingdom Viridiplantae; phylum Streptophyta; class Magnoliopsida; order Fagales; family Betulaceae; genus Carpinus; species Carpinus fangiana. Next base: position 26,042,525 of record CM017325.1, read on the forward strand.
CACATTCGAGTATCTCTGTGGTCGGCCGGTATCGTGCTTGCCTTTGTATTAGCTTTTTTTTTTTTTTTAATGATGATTTTTTGTTAATATGATATTGGTTTTTGAGTTTTTCTACCCTGCAATACTCATTGAGGCTTCGTACTCTTTTATCTTTAGTTTTTCACTAACAAGTTAATCTTCCAAACTTATTGTCCCACCTCTTATAAAGTAGATTATTGTCAAGATTTGAATGATACAGAGAAGATTAGCATGGCCCCTGTAAGGATGATACGCACAAATCAAGGAATAGTCCAAATTTTTTCTTATTTAAAATAAAAAAATGGGGGAAAAAAAAAGAACTAGACTATTGCCATGATATGACTTCTTTAACCGATTAAAAGTTATAATATGATGTATTAGTAGCCTAAGCTAGAACAAGCTAAGCTCTAGGGAACTTCAAGAAAAGAAAAAAAGAAAAAAAAAATGGAAATTCACAATCGACTAAACTAGTAGAATTATGGTTATGTTAACTTATTTTGGAGTGTTTTGTGTTTTTGGTTTGAAAATGTATTTTAAAATGACATAAAGATGAGAATTGTTTTTAGAAGTGTATTTTGATAGGGTCCACATTTAATAAAATGTTTTTCTATTTGTTTGAGAAACTCAAACAAATGTAAAGCCTTACTTGTAAAAAAACCTGAAAATTTAAAAATTATAAAAAAAAAAAAAAAAAAAAAAAAAAAAAAAAAAAAAAAAAAAAAAAGAGTGGCCATGTGGCCACTCTCAGTGGAGAAGAGGGGTTGCCGCAAGCTTGTGGTGGTGACTGCGCAACCATCTTTGACTAGGACAAAGGTGGCATGATAACCTTGACCAACACAGGGGTGGCCGCGCGGCTATCCCAACCAAGATAGGGCCAGCCGTTCAACCACGCACAGCCACCCCTTATCCACTTTGGCTACCCTAATCTTCATTTATTTATTTTTTTTCAACTATATAATAAGTTGGGTCTTACCTCTGTAAAAGTTAAACATCTGTTTTATCAAAATATGCCTACATGGGAAGAACACATTTATAAAATGTGTTTTGTATTTTGAGGAGTGTTTTGAGTTGTTTGTTAATGTATTTGTTTTGAGTGACTGAAAACAAAAACATTGGCAAACATAGCCATGTTGTTTAGAAGTAAGAGAAAAATGTGAAAAAGAAGAGTGAGGCCTCTCTGTAATAGAAGTTAAATGGCATTTCTACAAACTGCTCTTAAATGGAATCCAACTGGGCAACTTTTTAGCACCCTTTCTTGAGGCATATGAAACTCATAATAGTTTTTAGACACTCATGTTCCCCTCCTTCCATCAATACCATAGATGCGTAGAAATACATACTATTTGACGATTACTCTCTCTTCAACTTAGGATACACTTCTTTCAAATTTTTTTTTTTAGGGTACTGTACATCTGTATGTGNCCACCCCTTATCCACTTTGGCTACCCTAATCTTCATTTATTTATTTTTTTTTTCAACTATATAATAAGTTGGGTCTTACCTCTGTAAAAATTAAACATCTGTTTTATCAAAATATGCCTACATGGGAAGAACACATTTATAAAATGTGTTTTGTATTTTGAGGAGTGTTTTGAGTTGTTGTTAATGTATTTGTTTTGAGTGACTGAAAACAAAAAACAGAAACAAAAACATTGGCAAACATAGCCATGTTGTTTAGAAGTAAGAGAAAAATGTGAAAAAGAAGAGTGAGGCCTCTCTGTAATAGAAGTTAAATGGCATTTCTACAAACTGCTCTTAAATGGAATCCAACTGGGCAACTTTTTAGCACCCTTTCTTGAGGCATATGAAACTCATAATAGTTGTTAGACACTCATGTTCCCCTCCTTCCATCAATACCATAGATGCGTAGAAATACATACTATTTGACGATTACTCTCTCTTCAACTTAGGATGCACTTCTTTCAATTTTTTTTTTTTAGGGTACTGTACATCTGTATGTGCATTTGACCTCATTGTTAATTGTCTTTAGGTAGGTGCTGCAGATTATATTGCAGTAGCAGAAAATTATCATACTGTCTTCATATCTGACATTCCGATTATGAGTATGCGAATCCGCGACAAGGTACTGTTTTTACTTGTTAAGAGTTTATATGTGTGATTGTCACATGTTTGCCTAAGTTGGTTGAGGTTGAACCAACAAAAAGTGATTAAAAAAATCTTTTGTTGTAGGCCCAATAATGTTGGTATTTGCCTCTAATGCCAAGCATGGTACTGAGCGGGGATAGGATGGAACTAAACAAAGGATATAGGAAATTCACTATAATAAATACTTTATATCACTTTAAACCTTCAATTGTAGTTACCTGCCAATATTGCAAATTCAAATCCATTAATTGTCAAACTGGATCAGACAAAGCACATAAAGGGGAGAGATAGAGGAAGAAAACTGTCCCTGTTAGAATCAGAGCTAAGTGGTAATGATGTCCTCCTCTAACCTCTTCAGCTGGATCTTAAATAAATACACATATTATTACATAGTTGAGTTCCTATCTTTGACATATACACTCATTTAAACACGTGCTTGCTTCACATCTTTTTTCTCATTTAAACAAAATTGGGCTTGCGCTTCTCAGGCACGGCGGTTTATCACCCTCATCGATGAGTTATACAATCATCACTGCCGCCTATTTTGTTTAGCAGCTTCTTCAATTGATGAATTATTTCAAGGGACTGAAGAGGGTACACTTTTTGACTTGGAGAGGTAAGCATTTTACTTGTATGTAGCCAGCCATGTTACAATTTCTAAATGCTGGAGTAGATCCTAAAGAGATCCCACTTCCTCTATGTCAGGGTGTCATTTCCTGAATTTATCTTGATATTAAGCAATGTTGATGTTCCAGGCCTGTACTAGAACCTGCTGATTTTTTATTTTTTTTGTTGCTGAATGCCTTCAAATAGTTGAACAGTTCACATTTTAGCTACACATCAAACTGTTTCTCAACAGGCCATTGCATACTAAAAGATCATGATGCTTTTATATGGGTCCTTCAGAAAGTTTCAACTACTTAACAGTTCATTCCTGATAAAGACTTCTTTCTTTTACAAATTAGCCTGTCAGTCTGTCATGGTTTTTAATTTGGTGGCCTGAGTTATGTTCTCTGAGATTCTGAGCAAGTATGCTTTTGTGCTTCCAGTTTCCAGTTTGAAACAGAGATAGAAGGCGGGAAACTTCGCAGAAATGTTTTAGCAGAAGGCAACGTGGGCTCAGGAGGTGCCCCAACTGGTATTATATCAATGCTATCTGGCCAAGAAGAGATGTTTGCTTTCCGCCGAGCAGTAAGTCTTCTTTTCTCTTGGATACATTTCCCATTTGGATCTCTCTTTGTGGGAAAAATTAATAGTATTAGTTTAGCTCATAGCGAAGATATGAATTGATAAAATTGTTGTAGGTTGGTTAGTCTTTCTTTTTTATAAAGTAATCATAATTTTATTGAAAAGAGCAAAGGCGCAACCCAAGTACACCAGAAATATACAAGACGAGAAATCTAGCGAGTAGCCCAAAAAAGATCTAAAAAATAATTAAAAAAAACAATGAAAGTTTGTAATGTTAGTCAAAAGCTGCAGCCCATTAAAAAAGTCTTAAAAGAATAAAAGCCTTCAATTCCACTAAAGTCCTCTCATGGTCCTTGAAGCTCTAATCATTTCTTTCCCTCCAAAGATACCATATAAGGCATGACGGAATCATCTTCTAAACCACATAACAGAAACCAATCGCTTTCCAGTAAGCAAAGAGATCTACCACCAGTTTACTTGATACCATCTTGTCACCTGACCTGAAAGTCAAGAGTTGGAACTTGAGAAGATTTTCATATGCTCAGAAATGATCCTTTGTGGTCATTAAGGTCTACTTAGCATGATAGGTCAATCTCACAATGCACTAAGATCAAGTCGTCATCAAGCAGGAACATCTGCACGAACTAAGCCTCAAAACTTTTTCTAAAGTTATCTATAGCTCTGGAAATTTTGTATATTTTTAAATAAAACTCGCCCCTTTTTTTGTTTTGTTTTGTAATGGGTTAATTTTGTTCTAGATATATGTTTAACAAATGAGCTGTCTGTGCAGGTGTCTCGCTTGATTGAAATGCAGACGCCATTATACCTGGAGGGAATCCGTACTCTTCATCCATATTTCCTGAGGCAACACCAAGAATTTGAAGATAAATGCGCAAGCACCTTGTAAATGTAATCTCATCATCGTCTTGACTTGAGCCTATTTCTGCTATTATAATTAAAAATAAAGAGTGGAAAGTACCCTTTCTGCCAAAAAAATAAAAATAGAATAGAAAGAAATAAAAGATTGGAAAAGTGTATTATAAGACTATATTTTATTCATTGAATCAATGCTCCCCTCTTACAATATTCTGACATACTATTTAGAGAATTCAAATCCAGGTGATCTTGAAACGTTAATGGATGCAAGATTCTCTTGCAACTGAGGCTTGGATGTACTTGCTAAATCCTACAACAAAATGCAATGATACATCAGCTCGATTGGTTGGTAAAATACTAAAATGATTAGTATTCCTAAAATAGAAGGGATGATAGAAGGCTATTACAGTTTATATTCGACGTTTATTTTGAAGGGATATCTTGAGAGGGCACGAAAGGCTGTTTTTGACAGTGCCATTGTCGCTGGGCATGGGTCCTTTCGACAATAATCAACAATCTGCACGACTATGGATCTATTCGTGCACGGACGAAGTCGGCCACTGATGCACCGTATCTGGTATTTCCGACTGCATGCTCCTCCGTTGTCCCATAAGGCCACGCTCACGGCACCAAAACGTCCATTCGAAGGGAATTGATTCTGATCGTCACCGTTGCATTTCGTTGCTTTATCAACATGGTAAGCCAAGGGAGAAATGAAATAATCCTCAATAAAAATTAAATTCGTTAGGGCACTAGAGTTTTTATTATATACAAATTGACATGAAAATGTGAATTCACGTGAGTTAAATGGATTATAATAAAAGTTGTAGTACTCTCAAACATTTTTTTTTTTTTATCATAATGTGTGCTTATACATATGCCTTTCTATTTCATTGAAAACTTCATTCTATTTTGATTGATTTTTGTGAAATAAAGCTTTGTGATCTCTAAATATGAAATATTTAAAACAGAATATCAATAATTAAGATAATATGCTTGTTGTACTTACGCAAATATGGAGGATCATAATACGTGGCCGTCCCAACATCCCCAAGAGCCCCAAGAATATCAAAGCATGAGCTAAGCAGAATCAATTTTGTCAAGAATGATCGCATTTTGTTCTTGTAGATTCATAACCATGTGAAGCACTCATATTTATACTTGGATCAGAGCTCTGCTGATAGAGCTGTCTTTTTTCTTTTTCTTTTTCTTTCTTCTTTTTTTTTTTCTTTTTTTTTTTTTTTTCCTTCTTCTAGAATATGCTGTTGTGGGTTGAACTTGAACTGCCTTTAAAAGCAATGATTTAGTGCGCCTTTGAAAAGTTTAAAACACGTGAAAGCTTTTGATTAATTATATAATATGAAGTGATTTGATTTTGATCCTTCCATATTTTTATATACTTGGAAGGACATCGATGGTGTGCTTGTATTGGAGATAAGTACCCTGCCACTATATATCCGATAAGAAAATCCACAATATTTTGGTCATTTGTGGAATTTTCTAGGTACACTCATCTCAGAACATGTGGCCAACCATATATCCCACTCGTGAGTTGATGGGTATGTCCTAGTCATGAGTCAAAGGGGCAAGGTTGAAACGTTTTTGTTTTTTTGTTTTTTTTTTGTTTTTGTTTTTTGGCATGTCGCACAAGGAGAAAAAAGGGGAAGTGAGATTCAAACTAGTGGCATTCGCTCCATAAGGTGTGGTTTTTATCCGATTGTATATTAAGGTTTAGTCTCGATCTTTGATAATGATGATATATATAGTATAGTTTCAGCTAATGTGATGATTTTTAGTAGATGCTCTGGTTATATAATGATTAATGCTGATAGAATGATAACAATCATAATGTTTGCGTTGTGTAGTATTTTCTTTTTGAGGAGTAGAGATCTCTGAGTCTTATTCATTATGGAATGAGATTGGGAAGCGAACTGTGAAGTTAATTAATTTTTTTGGGGGCGTTACAAGTTACAACCATCCAGTCCCGTACACTATTGCTTGAGTTTTCCCACTTCAAACATGAAGGAATCTCCAGGTGTCGCTAAGTTCACTACAAAAAAAACAAGGTTTAGTGACACTTGTAATGTGGGCGCTTTAATAAAACGTCCCTATAAGGGGACGTTTTAATGTGTAAACACCCCTATTTAATTAATTAAGGACACTTTCAATTGAAGTGCCTTTAATTCGGGACGCCTGCTAGTCAGGTGCCTTTAATTAGGGGCGCCTAATAGTCAAGCGTCCTTAAAAAAAGCCCCCAATTAAATTAATTAAGGGCACTTTCTATCCAGACGCCTTTAATTCGGGNAGGAGTAGAGATCTCTGAGTTTTATTTATTATGGAATGAGATTGGGAAGCGAACTGTGAAGTTAATTATTTTTTTGGGGGCGTTACAAGTTACAACCATCCAGTCCCGTACACTATTGCTTGAGTTTTCCCACTTCAAACATGAAGGAATCTCCAGGTGTCGCTAAGTTGGATTGATCGCATTTGAACGTGCCAAGTGTATCCGTTCGAACACGATGAAACCTCCACGTGTCTTTGTGTGCATGGGTGGTCGGTGAAGATCAACGACACCTAAATGTGTGTGTATATATATATATATATATATTCCACAAATAGAAGATATGGTAAAAGTAAATTATTAGTGTGTATATTCGACGTTGATTTTGACGTTGAGAGATATGAAGAAGGCGTTATATATCTTCACGACAATGGTATTATTCCAAGCTTGCAGGGATTTTTTGGCCACTGAAGCACTGTACCTGGTATTTCCGAACGCATGCCCCTCCGTTGTCCCATAATCCAAAACTCACTGCACCAAAATATCCATCCAAACGGAAATTGATTCTATATATATATCATAAACTACTTACATCCTTGTCGACACATAGCCTGATATTATCATGGGTAGCTCTGATACCATTTGTAACGACCCAAAAAAAAGTGTTAACTATACCTGCATTATAACTCCAAAATAACAAGCTAGACAATTTGAAGTTTCCTTAAACTTTCTTATAAAGTCAAGTTTTACCTAGTAACTAACAATATGAAACTACTGATCATCATCTTTCTAATATGAAACCGGTGTGTTACAAAATGACGGCCAAATATGTGGCATGATGTAGAACATAACTTTTAAGGAAGGATGATGGCTATTAATTGTTTTGGCATCGCATTCAATTATAAGGCAGTGGGTTGTTTTTCCCCTTCTTATTTCTTTCTTTAAGCGAGCCGGCAATGGGCCTTGCAGTTGCTTGTGATTAATTAATATAATATGAATTGATTGATCCTTCTTCTATATTCAGATAAGCATTCTGCCACTATATTTATCTGATCAGATAATTACCCACAGTATTTTGATCAGGTGGTTCACCAAGTATAAGCATTTGTGGAATTTTGTGATTGATATATACCCCCACTTCTGAAATTCATATGATGTTTTTGCAGCTCCACAAACATAGTGCCATATATCCCACTCATGAGTCAAAGGGTAGCTAGAGGAAGTCGCAACCCACGGCTAAACGCATGTGTCTGCAGCGTTTCTCGGCAGACCTACTTGAACTAGGTCTGACCATTTTAACTAGGACTGTATTCGAGTCGAGTCGAGTATTAAATGTTCAAGCTTGGATGAGTATATCTCATTTAATATTCGAATATTGAATGTTCACATGAATATGATTCATTATAATTTGAGAAATGTTATTTAGTAGACTGATGAATTGACAGAGCCAAGGTTCAAATTCAGAATGATGGAACCCCACAACTAATAATAGAAATATATTGATTATAAAGACTCCTTTCAAGTAGGAGAGACCACAATTGAATTCAATTGGGGTTGGAAACAAACTACAAACAAGCTTTTGCTTAATAATTCTTTTTCTCTCGATTAACCACAATATTAGGGCTGAGTATCGGTCATATCGGTCCGGTTAATAGGGTTATCGGTTATTGACCGATAAGCTATCGGTTAACCGATTCTTGACCGATTACCGACCGATAAGCTATCGGTTAATCGGTTAATCGGTCATATCGGTAATCGGTTAAATCGGCCGGTTAAACCAGTTTTTGTTATCTTTTTATTGAGCTTTTTACTAGTTGTTAATTGGGCCAAAAATTAGTTATTTTGAGAACTCAAATACTTTTTGTTGGATTAAAGCCTAAAATAACTTATTAAAAATTAGTTGTTTTGGCCCTTTTGGGAGCCTAAATATATATATGGCTAAACTAGCTTATTGAATCTTTTTTTATAATGATCCACTACATCTTTTTTATATTATAAAATAAAAATGAAAAGAGTAAAAAGTATAAAATTAAAAAAAATTAAAAATTAAAAATACTTATCGGTCATATCGGTTAACCGATAATAAAATTTTAACCGACCGATAAGATTACCGGTATAAATTTTTTAACCGATTACCGACCGATAATTAACGGTAACGGTTATATCGGTTCGGTTAATATCGGTAATCGGTCGGTTAATCGGTAACGGTTAATTTGCCCACCCCTACACAATATGCTCTTTAAATAGAGTACAATAGAATGATAAACTGATTAGAACTCTAATTAATAATAATTCTAATCTAATTATAATTTTAAATAATATAATCCTAATGAATTAGAATTTCATTCCAATTCAACTATTAACCCTTAAACCTATCTAATACTAATATTATCTCTATCACAGAACCTCAAGCTTCGATTATAAAGTTAAGGGTTAAATACCTAATAGCTCCTTGGGGTTTTACAACTTTATTTTTTTTCCATAGGGTTTGATTTTTATCATAGGGGGTCCTTGTGGTTTTGATAAAGGACCAAATTAGTCCATCTGTTAGTTGACCGTTAGTTGACTTAACGGAAGTCCAGTCACTTGACACATCATTAGTGTTGATTGTATATTAAGTTGCCACCTAATTTTGTTTTTTTTTTAAAAAGCTAGATTATAAATTAAAATAGAGCTGGGTATTACTTCTCAAAAAAAAAAAAAAAACTGGGTTTTATTTTGTTAATAGATTAGGATATATAATCTATTTGTGTGTTCGTGGTCATCCCCAACCCCCGGCGTCATCCCCACCCCAACCCACAGAATCCGGCGTCCACCAGCAGAATCCGGCATTCGCCCAGACTCCAGCGACTTTGATTTCTCCCCAACCCACTGTTTGGCGACGAACCCACTCTCTAGCGACAGACAAAACACCACAGACCCACCGTTTGGCCCCAATCTTCTCCGACAGACCCCACCGTTGGTACATGGCCAAACCATTCAACAATTTACTTGAATGCTACCCAAGTTACACCCGATTCTCGTAATGGCACCCGCAATATGGAAAATAAATCCGGACGTGCCTTTCACAATAAGAGATTCAGATTGTGGAGCAAGAGCAAAAGCGTCGCAGCATCTTTAATATAAAAAACATGACAAATCCAGGCGGCGAAGGCTTGGCCTTCATATTAGCTGCAGATCCCACTCTTCCAGAGGGCAGCGACTGGCAATGGTTTGGAATTGTAAACGCGTCTACAAATGAATTCTCTCAAGTGGTGGCCATAGAATTTGACACGAGGCAGAGGCTGCAGAGCTATCCGAAAGATCTCGAAGATTTCCATGTTGGTTTGGATGTAAATAGCATTTACTCAATCGAACAGGTATCTTTACGCGACTATGGGATCACTCTTGCTAATATTGCTTCAGGCAATGATACATGGGCGAGGGTCAAGTATGATGGCGAAAATATTACTCTCTGTTAATGGAACGGGGGAGTACATGCCAATGATTTTTTGGCGTCTTAATCTCTCTAACCATCTTCCAGAGATGGTTTACGTGGGGTTCTCTGCTTCAATAAGTAATTACATCGAACTAAACTGCATAAAATCTTGGGAATTCGATGTTGAAGATATTGATGAAGGTCTAGAGTTGTTGTGGGTATGGATCACAGTATGGATCACAGTTCCAGCGGTGCTAATTGTGATAATTAGCGGGATTGTTTTTTACTATTTTTGGGAAAGAAAACACAGGGAGCAGCCAGAAGATGCATATCCAAGGATAGAAGACCAGATTCGAGGGTCTTCTATGGCTCCACGAAAGTTCAAACTGAGAGAGCTGAGAAGTATATTCACGTCAGATTCTGTGGGTTGGGGTGGGGATGACGCCGGGGGTTGGGGATGACCACGAACGCACAAATAGATTATATATCCCAATCTATTAACAAAATAAAACCAAGTTCTTTCTTTTTTTTTGAGAAATAAAACCCAGCTCTATATTAATTTACAATATGTTTTTTTCTTTAAAAAAAAAAATAAAAAATTAGGTGGCAGCTTAATATACAATCAGCACTAATGATGTGTCAAGTGATTGGACTTCTGTTAAGTCAACTAACGGTCAACTAACGGATGGACTAATTGGTCATTTATCAAAACCACATGGGCCCCCTGTGATAAAAATCAAACCCTAAGAGGGAAAAATAAAGTTGTAAAACATCATGGGACTATTAGGTATTTAACCCTAAAGTTAAATCACCATTTGTCCCACAAGGTTAAGATGATAGAAAGAGATAAATTTAATCATTGAATCAACATTTTAACATCCTAAAAGCTTAAACGGATAGAAATAGATAAATTTAATCATTTAATCAATATTTTAACATACTGCATATATATTCAACGTTGATTTTCACTAATGCTTTTGAAGGGGAGAAGGTTTTGGCAATTAAGCATCCCTCGGGTATGCACTTGGAGTTGGTTTCTCTTGGTAAGAAAGACACTCCAAAATAGACAATTTCAAAATCGTGTAAGTTTTCTTGTTCAAATGCTTGGAATGCCATTGGGGTAAAGCAGAATATTATGGAGTGGTGATCTTTGGTTTGGTTCCCTTTTTCCAGTCCTAAGCAGGCTTTTGTGGGTTGGCTGGGATTGCGTTGTCTACTGGAAGCAAGCTCTTAAGCTAGGGATTTCAAGGTGATGTGAAATGTGTTTTCTGTCAGCATAGGATTAAAGACACAGACCATTTGTTTTTCTTATGTGGTTTTAGTAGCAGAGAGCGTGGAAACATGTTATGGAGTTGTGTAATGTGATGAATCCTCCTACAAACTGGCTGATGTGGTTTCTTATGTGGTTTTAGTAGCAGAGAGTGTGGAAACATGTTGGAAGGGGGCAAAATGATGAGGGCTATCTTTGTAGGATGGTTCTTGGTTCTAAAAATGGAACAAATGGGAAGTCAAGATGGTTTATTAATAAAGGTAAATTCAAGAAGACCAAAGGAAATGTTGTTCTATGTAGTGCTTGGGGTATATGCTATGAATTCTGTCTGCAGAGTTTTTTCTGGTTTGCATACTGTGATATTGTTTATGTTGGTACTTGGCACATATAAGGTTGGGTTTTCACAGGGATTATAATAGCTTTATTTTTGCTAAATCTTTTCTTTGTATAGTGTTTTGTTGTTTGAAATGGAAGTTATTCATTAAAAAAATTTTAAAAAAAATAAAAACAAAAACAAAACCCTTAAGGTTTAGACTTTTGGATTTAAGTGATATCATTCCTAACATAGTCTATTAATGTCTCACTTGAAAACTTTAATATATTTATCTCCCGAACAAAAGCCCAATAGGTGTCCTGATTATTGACAAATAACTTCTTTTGTTTAGCTATGTTTGTTGATGTAGACCAGTTTGCTAATAATTTCATGGAGTAGATGGAGAGCTCGATCAGTCAAAAGGCAAGGCTCGATTGATTGAGAGGATGAGATGTTGCTCAGTAATAATTCTCGAAAGTTTTGATCGATCGAAAAGATGAAATCTTGTTGGTACAGATTCCCAAGAGCTTCGATCATCATTCGTTCAATCGAGAACGTGATTTTTTTTGATAGATTGAAATTAATTTTCGATCAATCAAACTTGCGATAAGGCTACACATGCCGCCTATAGTACGTAAAAACTACATACAGGGATCATCTAGGCTACTTACACTCCACAAAGACGAATATTATTTAATTAGCAAACTATTATATAACTACCATACAATTTGATAATATGACAATGAAAATCAGTTATTAGATAAGCACTTGTAACAAAAAAAAAGAAAAAAAAAAAAGGTCATTTTCATGCCCACTTCATCTCAATTGTATGACAATCGTACAATACTCTACTAAATTACTATTTTTAAAAATCAACGGCTAACGGACTTGTTTACTAAGGCATTTGGTCAATCACAAATTGATTATCTTTTTCACAACTTGGGTGTTATGAATACATATTCAAACTTAAGGAGTGTTAAGGATCGTCAACACGGTGACACAATTAACTTTTAAGGAGAACAAACAAATCCTCTTCTTCAAACATGGGGGCAATCGGTGACGGATATAAAGGGGGAGGGGCGTGCCCCTCCCTTTCCTCCAAAAACTTTTGGTTTTTTTTTTTTTTTTTTTTTTTTTTAAGGGTAATTTTTTTTTAGTTTTCTTGACTCTAACCCTTACTCCTCATTCTCTTGCCCCTCCAATTTTTTTAAAAAATACTATTATTTTAATTCCACCCCTCCTAAAATGAATTCTTAATTCCGCCACCGGAAGCAATTGCCCTCCACCAAACATGCGCAACAAATCTTCTTCGACGGTCACCTCCAACGAATCCTTTGATTCCACTTATAGAAGAAAACAAATTAATATTGTCATCCCTACATGCCCCTTCTGATTGTTTCCTGTTTATATCTTGTAGTCTTTCCTTTATTGTTGATGTTGTCGTTGTCCTTTGTTTGTTTTTGTTAGAAATCAGAAATAGAAAACGAAAAAGGTAAGAGAAGAAAGAAAAGCTATAGGCAAATTGAAAACTTCACTTAACTCTCACAAATTGCCGTCACTTTTGCAATTATTTCATAAACTTAAAAAACTCTCAATTTAGTATATCAAATTTTCAATTTCACCACTCTATTAGGATTTTTCATTAAATCCTATCAAAATTCTCTAAATACGCTTGTTTTTAATTTCTTTTAAAAAAATATGACTAGTTGAACAATTTATAAACAAAACAATCGATCCTAAGAATTTACTCAAACAATTGAATCGAAATAGAACATCAATACAAAAATGTCGAAATTGTACGAACATACATGAAAATATAATGGTAATCAATGGTGAGGCTTCATCCTATATAGTCCAGCTTCTGTCATGACCAATTCTGTATATAGTCTAGCTTCAGGCTTTTGGTGACCAATTTCCTATATAAGACTGGTTTACTAAGGCACTTTTTGAGGGGTATTTTTATCCATTCAAAAAGTGAAAAGACAAAAATACTCATCCACTATAACTAATGGATATTCATTTGAACCGGAGAAGATCATGTTCCCCTTGCTGCATGAGTTAATTAGACTTCTGTTTATATCTTTGTAGTCTTTGTAAAAGGAAGAGGTTATCCTTTCTCCGCAAGATAAAGGTTGGTAGGTGATAGGCAAATTTCCTCTCTGTTTTTTCCTTTCTCACCTGATTTGTGGTAGGTGCACCTTTGCTCATATTCCCTTGCTTGACAGCTTTTGTTCTTCTTCTTCTTTCCATTTTTCCTTTTGGTATTTCTGTAAACTTAAAATTATGATGAAAATTTCCAACTACACCTGCAGAAGATGCAAAATCCCAAAATGCCATTCCCTATATATATATATATATATATATATATATATATATTCTTTGTCATCTCAGCTTGCAAGTAAGCATAAAGGCTTTGCCTGCCATTTGTCTAACTTGTAGGACACATGGGATCTCCACCACTTCAATTTATGCCAATTTGACAAGTAACCCAAGATGAGACTTTTGGGGGGGAGATCTTCTAGGCCTAAATTATGGACAACTGAACTGAAGAAACAGTTGATCAGTCAGTCCTATGAGATTGAAGCTCCCTAGACAAACAAACAAACAAATGGAGTGTTAAGGTTGTGGTCTGAACTGGTTGGACATCCACTGCATGTCACAAGAATGAGGCCTAATCAATACGAAATCTCTTTGGACCGGGATCTCTTATAATGGATAATTTTATTGCATGGGATCTTCGTCCATCAATGCAATTTGCAAGAAGGGCGTACTTTTTTTTTTATCTTTATCATCCTAAAAAATGAGTAAAATACAGTGGAGAATCCTTCTCATAAAGAAAGTAATAATATGTTTTGAGAATCCTTAAAAGGGAATATGCTTAATATTAGCTCAGGGTTTGGGATGCAAACCTAGCTAACATTCAGCAGCAGCCAGCAGGGGAAGTTTTACAGGTAAGATTTATGGATTGAAGCAGGAGAAGCTTTCCTATACTTAACTTTCAATTCATTGTTGCTTTCCGTTGTAGCAATTGTAAAATAATTGGCTTAGCAACTCTTGTGGTTGGCATTTGGCAATGGGCCGTGCAATTTTGAATAAAAAAAATCAATTAATTAACACTCAGTTTTATTTTAAAGAGGCAAGATTTGAATACGTCTTTATATCCAAATGTATTGTCATTTATAAAGACATTTGACATTTTTATATATCTATAGTCAAGAAATGCATTTTTAATCTCTTTAAGAAATTAATGTATTAATAGAATAATGATATAAGGAGGATTAGAGTCCTCCCAAATATGACGTGGCATTTAAAATTATTAATAAATTAAAATTTAATAATGATCATCTCAAATTTAATGATGATTTGATTTTAAATGGCATGCTGCATTTTGAGAGGATTCAATAAAACTTTAATCCTTCTTATATCATTATTTGTATTAATAATGTCAAATCCTCCATAGCAACGTTGAGCAGATGGTATCCTGAGCGAGAGAGAAATAATAATGAAAGAATTAAAATATATAGACAGAGAAAAAAAAATTAAATAATAATGTAGAGTATATTTAAAAAGAAATTAGCTAAAAAAAAAAGGTAATACGTTAACTAAAAATTAAGAAAAGTGAGTATTCTTTAGTAATCTTAAGCTACGGCTTTAATGGCCTAACAACTCTAGCCGCCATATCCGTTTGTCATCAGAATCATTAAAAATACAAATTGAAAGTTGTCATTTTCTCCGCATAAACCTACAATACTAAATTAACTAAAAACATTTGAAACTTTATAAGTATTTAATTAATTAATTGCTACATGAAACGACTCTTGGATTAACTTTGAGGCCACCAAGTTTTTAGCTCCAATCCAACTTTGTGGTAATCAAGTGTAGCTCAAACCATTGCACATATATATATATGCAAAGGGAGATTTTTGTCTAGTCGAACGGGTTAACAGACCACTTGCAAGGCAAAAAATACAACAATTAGAGTGACACCCACCGCCATTAGAGTGACGCCTACCGCAAACTTTCTCTTTATAAATACTTGATGAACTTAATCAACGCCGGCCTTTTGCGAGTTTTGGTTGGCCATCTTTCTTATCTTGTAGGCGGCATGTCCAACACTTTGGTTGTGTGAAAATCGAGTAATGCAAAAGTTACTTTTGCGTCTTCTTTATGTCACTTCAAAAATTGTGTAATTTTTAAAATCACTATTGAATTTATGATCGATTATTATTAAATTTTGATCAAATGATAATTTTAAAAGTTATCTAATTCTAAAAGTGACACAAGAAAAATGAAAAAATGACTTCTATAATTATTCATGAAAATCTGCTCTTGCAATGTATGAAATAGATTATTTTGGGCAAATCAAATTATTTCTAAATTCAAATTTCAAAAATGATTAATTTTTTCATTAAAAAAAAAAAATCAGAAATAAAGAGAAGATAAACACTAGAATCAAAAAATATTTGGTAAAATGGTTTAATAAATAGTAACAATATCCTTTATGCCACAAGAGGCGCAAAAACCTTTAACAGTCTCCTACCAACCAAGAGACAGGCAAGCAAAGCAGAACTAATGGCAACCTAACAAGTAGAGTATCCGCAGCAAATATATAACGTAAATTAAACTGAGAGCTCCGAGAGAGAGAGAGAGAGAGAGAGAGAGTCTGAGAGATCACCTACCCCTCCTCTCTCTCACTGTTCCTTCTAGGTTTTCTTCCCACACTCCCTTTTCTCTCCACTTTCGGCCTCACCAACCAATTTCCCAGTCTTTCACATACCCATTTCTTCAAACTTTATTCTATTCTCAGCTTCCGTTGGTTACAAATCATACCCTTTTCTCAATTTTCTCTGAAAAAGATGGGGTTTTTGGATACCCCATCTGTCCAAAACCGAATCTCTCTCTCCCAAACGCTCTGAATTTGGTTAGGAACCATGCAAACAGTGTCTTTGGCTGTTCGCTGAAACCCCTAGAAAGATAGCGTATTTGCAAGATTCTGATCAATGGGTAGGAGAGGCATCCAACTGTTCGATGATAAACGAGATGGGTTTTTCTCTGTTTGTGATTTGGGTTCTCAGTGGAGCCTACAAGATGGGTCCTTTCACCCCGGAGGCTTATTCGCTAGCGTTGGTCAGGTCGGAATGGGTGCCTTCACGCCAAATCCTCCGGATTCCCGAGACAATGGCGGCGTGAAGGTACCGTACGCGGATTTGTGCGCCAAGTACGTGTCGTCTCTGGAGGGGTTTCGGATAGTCGGGGTGCGGGAAGGGGAGGAGGGGGTTGTGACGAAGAAGAAGAGGAATGGTGGTCTTCAGTTTAAGATTAAGGTCTCAAATCCTTCGCTTAGGAGGTTGGTAAGCGGCGCGATAGCCGGGGCGGTGTCTCGAACGGCAGTGGCGCCGCTGGAGACGATAAGGACGCATTTGATGGTTGGGAGTAGCGGGCATTCTACTACCGAGGTGTTCCAAAATATCATGAACACTGACGGATGGAAGGGGCTGTTTAGGGGCAATTTTGTTAATGTAATTCGAGTTGCGCCTAGCAAGGCGATAGAGGTACTAAAGTGGATATCTAATTTAGTTCCTTTTTTTTTTGTCTATTATAAATATTTTGTTTGTGCTTTATTGATTGCTTGGTTTGCATTTACTGTATTGTTAATTTGGTTCACTTGGTTTGATTTAGATAAGGATTCTGTTGTTGGTTGTTGACGTTGCTTGTGCATTCTGCAACTATATGTTCTTTTTTGTTTATGTCTACAGTAGTTTTTTAAACTTTTTCTAAACTTTAGTTTGTTTCCTTGATGTCATCAGTTTTCGTTTATGTCACTCAGAGCATGAAAGTAAGACAATTGGGTTGTGGAACTGCGTTGCTCACTGCATTTTTGTTGTGGTTTCTTATTGACTTATTGCTAGAGATGGTTCCTGTTTTGGTGATTTCTGATGCCTTTTTTATGAGATAATTTAAGGATGAGTATAGTTCAGATGGAAGTATACATTTGCATCCGTGGTAGCTTTTTGGCAAAAGGTTTGTGAAATGAAAATGGAGGGTTCTTGAGGGCCATCATCTTTAGCCTTTGCCTATGACTTGGAAATCGAAGATTTGTTAAAAAATTGGCTCTTTATCTTTGAAAGCTGCATCTAGTAAAAGGTTGAAAGTACACGCTAACTAGCATTCAAAAGCAACAATTTTGAGAAGTGAATTTATTGAGTAGACCACACTGCAACTGTAATAGTTTTTAATAAATAAAAAAATAGTTTTTAATAAAATACTTATCCAAAAAAAAATTTTAATAAAAATAAATAAAAATAAAAGGCCTACATTTGGTGTCCTTTATTGGCCTATCTCCAGATTTTCTCCGTTATATAAGAATATTTTAAATAAACTACTTAAACCATTTTTCAGGACAGCTGACAAGAAAAGGAGATCTAATGATCAATTTCTAGAAGTTTTTTTGAACTCAAACCTAGGTATGTTGAACTTAAAGGTGAGCAAAAAGTTTCAGTTTTATTACAGGCATTTGTGTAAGATTTGGAATAAAGTTTTGCAGCAGATGGGCTGGAAATTACCCATGAGTAATGATGCTATATTTTCGTAAGTTGATAGCTTATGAGAATTCTGCTTGAACTGAGATAGGCGTTGTAGGGAAGAAAATGTGCTTTCAAGGATTAAACAACTGGATTTTGGCACCTGATTCTGCCCCTCTTTGAAAATGTATGCTAAAATAAAATATTAATTTTTTTTTTTTTTTTTGATAAATAAGTAAGGATATCATTAAAAAAGCGCAGAGGGGCGCAACCCTAGTACACAGGAAGTATACAAAGAAGCCCACCCCTTCAAAGAGAAAAAGAAGAACACACTTTGAAGGGANTTTTTATTTTTTTATTTTTTTTTTGATAAATAAGTAAGGATATCGCAGAGGGGCGCAACCCTAGTACACAGGAAGTATACAAAGAAGCCCACCCCTTCAAAGAGAAAAAGAAGAACACACTTTGAAGGGAATATAATATCATTTTTCTTGCATATCATTTTTCTTGTTCAAATTTTGTTATCATACTTGCTTTTGAAGCTATTTTATATTGACATCTAATTTGGCTTTATGTTTGACATTAAAAGGTCATTGTTGCTTTGAAGGTTGCCTTGTTTTCTCTGTCAGCTCCTGTGACATTCATCTTCGACAGTTATACATAAATGTACAGAATTAGGACTCGAGGACTTTATGAGTTGTGCTGGTTAACACTAGCCACACTAACCCAAGTCTGAGCACCTGCTATGCTTATTAGTGTAGTATTAAGTACATGAAGAACAAAAGAATTGGTTGCTAACTTCCTCATCCCAGTGAAATTGGTCTCTCCTGTTCCAGTAGTGATTAATTTTTCTTTTTCTAAGTCCTCCTATCACTATAGGTATAAGGTGGTGGTTCGTTAGGCTTGATTTCATTTTCTGAAAATTGGGATGCCGATTTGTTTGGGACACGATATCAGCTATTATGAAACCAATGATATATCGCCCAGCTCCACTGGCAATTAATCTTTTTCTATAGCATGGGAGAATTCCCAGGCACTAATCAACTTTTGTGGTCAGTAGAACATTTGCCTGGCCTGCCTTAACGTTGTCCCCATAGCCTTGACTAAACCCTAACTTCAACATTAGCAATACTGAAGAAGTAATTCTTCATGTCAATCTTATATCTAACTCTCTTTGCTGGATAAATTATCATCTATGTCATTCTCAATGTTTTAACTCTCCAAATCTACTGTGATATGCTTTTGGCATGAAATCACATTGTCCTCAATAACAAGCTTGAGTCACTTAGTGAAAATTGTTAATTTCCTCTTGTATAATAAACATCTTTTTTGTAGAACTTTTGTTACTGGGAAAAGAAGATGAAAGAATACAAATCAGAGAAAGTCACATGGTGCTTTTCTGAGGGGTATGGACAGTTGCTGTTGCACACTTACACGTAATCTGTGCTCCACTTTTAGAAGCATTAATTATATCTTACATCATCGAGAATATGATATGTCATCACTGAGGAGAAAGCCTCTTGACTTTTAAAATCATAACAAAAGCAATTGGTTACATTAAGTTTGCTACATAGTACTTGGTAGCTTCTTGAATTCTTTTATCATTACAAATAGTTTTTCTGCTATTAAGTCTGTTGAACCTGGTTATGTTCCCTATTTCTTCTCAATCTGAATTGGATGTGTCCAAGGAATAATTTTGCATACACTTGGACACAGAAAAGAGAGGTGTTTCATATATTAAGCTTTAAAACTTAACGTTTGACTTTGTATCTAATTTTCTGTGCTATTCTCTCTACCAGCTATTTGCTTACGATACAGTCAACAAGCAATTGTCACACAAACCTGGGGAACAGCCCAAACTCCCAATTCCTGCCTCGTTAGTTGCTGGGGCCTGTGCTGGAGTCAGCTCAACTTTGTGCACATATCCTCTTGAGTTAGTCAAGACCCGACTAACCGTAGAGGTAATCATAGATCAAAATCAAAAATCATGTTTTTATCTCCAATACAAATGTTAATAGTAAATTTAATGGTGGTCTGTTTTTGCAGAGAGGCGTTTACAGTGGTTTATTTGATGCATTTTTAAAAATACTAAGAGAAGAGGGGCCTGCAGAACTCTACAGAGGCCTTACCCCAAGTCTAATTGGGGTAATTCCATATGCTGCGACCAACTACTTCGCCTATGACACATTAAGGAAAGCCTACCGGAAAATTTTCAAGCAAGAGAAGATCGGCAACATCGAAACTCTTTTGATTGGGTCAGCTGCCGGAGCTATTTCAAGTAGTGCGACTTTCCCACTTGAGGTGGCTCGCAAGCACATGCAGGTGGGGGCTCTGAGTGGAAGGCGGGTATACAAGAATGTGCTCCATGCACTTGCAAGCATATATGAACAAGAAGGGATCCTAGGATTGTATAGAGGGCTGGGCCCTAGCTGCATGAAGTTGGTTCCTGCTGCTGGGATTTCTTTCATGTGCTATGAAGCATGCAAGAGGATACTGGTTGAGGATGATGAGGAAGCATAAGACAGTTTTTGGAAGTAACAAAAATTCACATTTTACTTCACATAATGCACATCTCTCGCAGCAAAGGAGGAAGTGAGAGTACTCCTTTTTCATGTGCGCAAGGTTAAGTTAATTTTGTTTTTGTTTTTTCACTCCGCGACTGGATTTTTTATTTATTTTTTTATTTTTGTGACTCAGTTCAATGAGGTTTGTGAGGTTATATCTGATGTTTTTGGAGAATAAGAAAATCCAGTTTAAAGAATGTTAGTGCTATCAATTTTGTCACCTCGGATGCCACTTTCTTTTGGTGCATTTGTTGCTTTGGCTGCTTAAGAATTTTAACAATAGATAAGGGTTGGGAGACTGTTCAGTACTGGCAGTCGAGTGTCGAGAGATGACCATTGACGCCACTTCCACGGGACTATTTGACGGCAATAATTAAGATTGTTAAATTATGTAGAGCACAATGACAAGACTAGCCAACGAGGCCAGGCCTTTTGCCGGATCAATGCCAACATAGAAATGACAATTAAGTAGAGCACAATGACACGGTCTGGTGATGTCACTCAAGATCAAGAGACATGGAGAATGGAGGTCAACAAAGTTGGACGCTCAACCAAGAGAGGGCACTAATATCCACACATCAGGGAAGAAGCAGGTGCAAACAAATTTGAATTTTGAATAGCAAAGAAGGATATAGTTTACAAAAATACCAAGAAGAAATATGATGGCAGCTGGTTAACTAAACAAAGCCAATCTAAGAAACACTATTATAGATGTCCATGATTGAATAAAAAAAAAAAAAAAAACCCTTAACAGCAAGTGCACCAATCTAATTGCAGAAAACATTTCACTTTAGTTCTGCTCTTCATAATCTGCGCCTTCCTCTTGAGCAGCAGCCATCAACTCGTCAAACTTCTCTGACTTCCCCAGCATTATTTCAATCTAACAAGACCACATGAAATCAGCCTCAAATATAAAATTGCAGGAGTAACTATGTTCATAAACGAATAATGTGCAATTTGGTTAAAGAATTACCAGTACTGATAAGAATTACCAGTACTGACTTATCAGAACTGGTGGTCCACCAATCAATAAACTATCAAGTCCAAATTGAAAAGTTATCAACATACCAGTTGGAGCATGGTTACGTTTTTAATAATTAAGCCAAAGTTGCCATGCTTCCGAATATCTTATGGAAGTTTAAATTATTGAACTTTAGGTTTTTTAAATTATTGAACTTTAGGTTTTTGAAGTAAAAATTTCCAAAACTGACAATGTTTTCAATGTAGAATATAATGGTGAAACCTCATATAGCAAGGCTCTATCTAGATACACTTTAAATTTACATATATTACATATACAATCTACCTTTGCTTTTTGAATGGGTCGACCCCCTGCATCCTCCCTCATGTCAACAGTGGAAGTCATGATCTCTGTATAAGTAGTATTTTACCATAGTAAGTTCTAAGGTTTCAGTACGTGATTGAAAGAAAGAGAGATTTTGAGAAAATAGCAAGAATCTCACTCTTCTCAACAGCCAGTCCATTGTTCTTCAAAATCTCAGCAATGGTAACCACGGTGGCGATAGCTTCAGATATAATATAAAAGTCAATCAGAAATACAGGAAAACCTTTCAACAATATGAGTTCTAACAATACAAATGAGTGTTTCTCCACTTATGTGATTAAACAATTACACAAGACTGTCACCCATCACCAAACTCCTGTAATCAGCAAACTCAATGAAAATCAAATTCCTAACTAGCAATAAGCAAACTCAATGACCATCACCAAACTCCTGTCATCAGCAAGAAAAGAGTGGAATTCTTAAATACTAAATGCAGGAAAGAGACAATAAAACATATTCTTCCAGCAAGCAAAAGCTATCAAGAATCAAAAGCACAACAGAAATGATCATATCGTTATGCTGGAACTGCATAATATTCAGTGAAACAAGCAGAGGTTAACAAAAAATACCCATTCCTAGAGCAGACAGTTCCACCTCATTGTGCTGCTGCATGTACCTCTGCAAAGAAAATTAACAGTCATTCAATCATTGAAAGCGCAACACACAAGTACATGGAAAAACATACTACTAGATAAGTCATGCATGAACACATGGACATCCAGACATTATTTATCCGTATGAGATGTAACTTGGGTATTTCTCTTATTTTGAAAAAATAAACCTGCCGGTTAATATCAGCTAGTCCTGCAATTAGTTAAGAGCATATTTTTTTTTTTTTTTGATAAGTAAAAAAGAGCATATTTAACATTTAATTGTTCTTAGCTAATAAAAAGGCCAACACAACTATGTGGCCTCATGGAACCGTGTCATCTTTCCCAAGCCCAGAAAGGCAGAATCAGTATATCAAGGATTTTTTTTCCTTCATGTACTAGTTTGTGCGTCACATAGACCTCAGTTATACCACTCAACAAAGGGCATATCAAAACTCTAAACCCTAAACCGAACAGGGAACAAGAGAGAAAGAGCCTCATAAAGCAGAACCCAATATTCAGGCTAATATTGCCCCCCTTTTCTAAAATTTTGTCAGCAATCAAACGCAGACAGTATGAAAATCCTAGCGAGAGAGAAACCAGTAAAAAAAAACCATAAAACGTTCTAAATCATTTCGCATCCCCAGTTTTCTCAGCAACAAACAGATACATACATAAGAAACGAAAAAGAAAAAAACCTTTGCAAGATTGACGTAAAAGAAGAGCGGCTTTTTGGTGTTAGAGACTTGGATGCGGTTCCTTTTGTTGGCCGAAGAGTCCGTGATGTCGATGTTCTTCACTGCCTCTGTGATGCCTTCCATTTTTCACTTTCTAGAGAGAAAATCCCTAACCCTAAACCCCAGTTCTCTCTCTCGCTCTCTCTATCTCTCTCGACTCTAAAGCTGCGAAAAACCCTTGGCCACATCTGGAGTCGAGGGTTTTTGATATGGGCGTTGCAAAGACGGCGTCGTTTTTGTGTTGTGTACTTTTGTCGTGGCTTTTTGTTTTGGTATTGGATTCGTTTGGTGTTGGCTTAAGGTTTACGACACCGTTTTGTGTTCTGGGTCAGGTAGTTTGGGGTCTTCAATTAACCCAATTGAAAAGGTTTAGGTTTAAAGAAAAGCCCATGAACCAAAAAAAAAAAATAAAGGTTTATGTTTTCTTGAAAAAAAATCTATGAGCAATGATAGATATTATATTTTTATTTTATAATTATCTGATAATTTTAATGGACACTTCAAATTAATTATTAATTTTTTTTTATTTAACAATGATTAATCCAAAAATTAATTTGATGTGTTATATCAGCTTTGTTGGATGAATGTTAAATAAAATTATAATATTTGGCATTTCTCTTTTGGAAAACGCTTTCTTTGTTATCATAATAAAAATACAAGTTTCTTAAAACATTTAATAAACAATTTACTTTTCAAAACACATAGCATTTAAAAAACACAACATTTTTGGAAAAAACAAAACATAATAGACTTTTAAAAAACTTTTTACAAGAATATTTTGAGAAAACAAACGCTTCTTTTTTTTCTTTTTTCTTTTTTTATTGTTAGATGTAAAGGCTAACTTATTATTTTAAAAAATAATAATAAAGAGACGATTGCATGGCCTCCTCCAACGGAAGAGAGCGTGGCCGCACAGCCACCCCCTTTCCTCCTCTAAGGATGACCACATGGCAACCCCTTCTCCCTCATTGGGGTGGCCATTCGACCTTTACTATATTTTTATGTTTTATGTTTTTTTATAAATAAAACATCATGCTTGGAGCCTGGAGGGAAGAGGTATATCTGCCTCCTTCCATTTTTTATTTATTTTATTTTTTTTTCCAGTTTTGGAAGCCATATCTACCTCGAGGAGGGACAATCTATAGGCTGGATTAAGATGTCTTAAAATTATTTTGAACGTGTAATAAAATGTTCCGCTTCTAACTATCCCACATGGTTATTGGTTAAGTATTCAAGCATGAATGTTCATCTCATGTCAGCACTCCAAGAAGGTACTCGACATAAACAACAAAAGTTCTGACTGCATAAAATAACAAAATAATAGGATGATACAAAATAATCCCTGCCAACCAATCTCTTTACTCTGATCTGAGACGAAAAAAATCACAATTTAATTGGTTATTCGACCATCATACCACAATAATAAAATTTCTCCAAGAATAACAAACATGTTTCTTTCAAAGTACACTGTAAGCACTTGCATAAATAGTTTCTATATGCTCGAGTCTTGACAAAAATCGTCACAATACTGCACAACAATAACATCAGAGACAAGTTCGAGAGTCGAGACACCTATCTTAGAAGGGACCAACACAAACACTTCTGGAGAGACGAACAAAAAGCATCCAAAAGGATTATCTCAGTTTTCATCCACCGAATTCCCCTTCATACATAAATAAAGTACATAACTTAGATCCTGCAGACCAACCATTTCTCTTTCTTTTTTAGTAGGGGGGCAGAGATCCTGCAGCGGACTTTTGATACCTTGATTTCTTGTTATATACAGAGCAAGCTTCAATAAGAGAGATGGCATATAGCACAACAGAATGATCTTGAAATAGACTAACAATTAATGCCACATTGACCTTTTGCTGCAGCCTTTGCAGAGTCGGAGGTGAACGGGTCGATTCGCACCCATAATAAGGAGAAAATGGAAGCAAGGAGTATGGACCAGACAATGACGATTGTTGGGGTACGATTTTGCCGACCCAACAAACCCTTCAGGAAAGGATACAGATGGGCAATGACCCATATGGCGAAGAAGAGCTTCCCAAATAGGGGGCCCCAAGACTGGTATCCACTGTTTACGGCATATGAAACACCAGCCACAATGCCGACCAAGTTCACAATAAGGACTGTGGTTGGAGGGATGAGAAGTGATGTCCATTTGAACACATAAAGCTCTGCAAAATCCCCATCTTCATCAGATGCCTTTGAAGTGACAGTGAAGTTGGTGTCAATACCAGCAAGAACTTTCAAGAGGCCTTGGAATACTGCAAAGAGATGAGCTGATGTACCACCAATGACCCAGAATTGCTCATTCCTCCACCAGTCCTCAATACTGACCCCACTCCACCTAAGCTCAAGAATTCCAGTAGTAGCAATGGAGACAAAGAGGAGAATAAACCACATGCTAGCAAAATTACTTATCTGCATAAAATTGGCAACAGACTTGTCAGCGGCTAGTTGTTTTATCACAATAAAAAAATATAAGTGAATTACTAAATTCTCCCTTGAACAATGATATGAAAAGAGCGCTCCTTGTTTTAAAAGAACAGAAGAGGTACAGAAGAAATGAAAATGCCAACAACTTTGTTGATAAAAAGAAAAAGGCACGAGTATAAAAGAGATTTTATTTAAGGGAGAAAAAGTGATGGGTTGATTTATAAAACAAATTAATATATTCACATACACAAAATAGAAAGGACATCAGAGGCATATTTATGAAAACATCGAGGTAGAACAAGGAGGTTTTTGTGCATGCAATGCAATTATGGTGGATTCCAGACAGAATGAGGGTTCCATGTCAAACACTTTCGTAACTTGTGTTTTTCCGCTGCACATCAGCCAAAATTTGGCTTCCAAGTAGTCCCACACCAAATCAATGCATGTAGAATATGGGAGAACAAATAAATGCGATTCAAGGCAGAACCATCACTTACCTCAGGGATGATGAATTTTCCTGTGAGAAGGCAAAATGCAGGAAGCATACAGTACGCAAGCAGTGGGATTGAGGTAAGGGGGTACACAATAGTATTTATGTATGCCAGTCTCTCCAAAAGCTTCATTCTCCCATTGTAGCCATACCACAAGGGGCAATGCCTACTCAGCAAAATCTCAATTGATCCCAAGGCCCATCGAAGAACCTGGTTCAATCGATCAGAAAGATTGATGGGAGCAGACCCTTTGAATGCCGGGCGGGGGGGCATGCAATAGATTGAGATCCAACCACGAGCATGCATCTTAAACCCAGTTAAAATATCTTCTGTGACGGAACCATAAATCCAACCAATCTGGTGGTAAAATGAAAAGGCTTAATTAATTACTGCACAAAATCATCAAATCAGTATCTCACTAAAGGTCCTATATCACTATGCTAACTGACCTCTTTTCCCCATTCACTCTTGTCTTCATATCCACAGCTGATAACATGAATTGCTTCCTTTAAAAGAGTTGCAGGGTTGGTTGTCGGGGGAATGCCTCCTTGCTCCATGAAGGTGGCTGCAATAAAAACCGGAGACTGACCAAAACGCTTCTCTAAGCTCTTCTGAGACATAAGAAGCGATCTCTCATCATCATATCCTGCAGAACATAGGAATGGAGTTAACTTTACAAGCATGGATGCACCAAACCATCATTTGGTTTTACTACAATGATTCTTAGCCAAATTTGGGAAAACCGATTCTAAAGGAAACCAACCTTCAACACCCTCCTCAATGTCTTCCATATTGAAAATGGGAATGGTGGATTCAGTTCTTTTCATTGCTCTCTTCTTGTCAATGTACTTCTTGTTGCCAGCTTTTCCCTTCTTTCTTGAACCGCAACAACTCTTGATAATAATGTTTGGTTCCAAGTCTTCCTCAGTTAAAACTGGATCATACCCATAAAGAGCTTGCCTGTTGAAACAGCAACCAGTTCCCACATAGACAGGACCCTGGATGCCATCCTGCCCTTTCAAGTTGATCTGCAAAAGGCAACAACCACAAGATCGTACTTGATCAAGCCCAAGCACAAGAAGCTATAACGTGGAGAAATATTTTGCAGTGTAAATAATGTAATACCCAGTGGAACCTACATCAAAGAAGACAATATTGCGGTTAGCATATCGATCATGCATGTCAATGCCATCAAAACGCTGTGGAAACTGTACATAACAGGTCTTCTTTCCATAAGCAGGATCCATCATGAAACACATGGCTTCTTTAAGAGCTTTGCTGTTATTAAAGTAGTGATCACAGTCGACATTCAGAAGATATGCACCATTGGTTAGGACAGCAGAAACTCGGATCTGCAAATCATAAGATAAAAGTAAGTCAGAACACACGGAACCTTCCTGGTACAACAAGCCTACCCAATCCATTAGGCAAGCAATCACATCACTGCCAAATCATGGTACAAGGTGGTGTGATGTCTTTCTACTGAAGGAGAAAGGGTATTCTCCTACAAATCACTGACTGCACCACCTAGAATGGTGGACAATAGTAACTATTATGGTTGTAGATGACAAAGATAACCCTGGAGTTAAAAATAATAGAAGGCCTTCAGTAGACAAACCAATGCATTCATTGCTCCGGCTTTCTTGTGATGCTGGAAGCCAGGTCTCTTCTCACGAGAAACATAAACAAGTCGAGGTAGCTCATTTCCATCTGTATCAAGCCCCCCACTGTGGCCTAAGAACACCTGTTCTTCCACTCAATAGAAAATATATATATCACTATATAAGAATATAAAGAAAAGAAGTCAAAATCCTAAAAGCACTTGGAAAAAAATAATACCTGAATCATTCCAGGATGGTCCCTAGAATTATTTCCAGGCCATGGAGTGCCATCCTGCATTGTCCAACCTTCTTCTGGCATCTTCTGCGCTTTGGCAACAAGGGCATTGATCCGTACCTTGAATTCTTCATATTCCCTCTGTCAAGCAAAAGGATTAGTAATGTAAAAACACAATGAAAATACCGTAATTATCTTAAACCACCTATATACAAAGGTTCAGCATACTTACACAAGGCATAATGCAATTTTCTAGTACAGTATTCAAAACCTTAATATAATATCAGTTGTGTGGCCTACTAAAATTGTGCTCCATATAAATAGAGTAAATAAGGTCAGACTTGAAAGGAAAAAAAAAATTATTGTCATAGTCAGAAATGCTCATGTCAATAGTTTTTATGACTTACTTCACTGCAGACATTTCCAATAACACTGTTGAGTCCTTATCACCATCTTTTAAACAGTTCAGAATTTGACAGAAATTTCAATAAATCAAATTTTAAAAACCAATAAGCTGAAGTCTACATTGAGGTCAAAATTTAAAATCTTGTTTCCATCTACCAAATACCCAACATCTTTTTTTGGTTTATTAATGCCAAAGAGAATAAATTCTGCTGACATAAAATGGTGTAATCTTGTGTCTACCAAGCAGAAACCAGAGTTTTATTAGGAGAAAAGTACTCATAAAAATTTTTTATGTTAATACCTTTCAAACTTGTGTGATTTACTGACACAATGTTATAATGGTTAAAATCGACAACATAACATTTAAAGCATATTAGCTTTTTTAATATTTTCTCCCAGATACCATATAAAATAATAAAATTTATTTTATCATTCATGAATGAGACGAGTAGACAGCTTCAAAAGCCCCACAGCACAACAATTTCCCAACCATGCACCAGATTATATTGAAAAAAGAACAAAGTCATTATCAACAATTTTCACAAACATAATAAACATATTAATCCAACATGCCAACATTCACTCACCTTCATTGCCCGGCGCTCTTTCACAAATGAAGGCTGTATTTTGTCTTTCAAGTAATCAATTTTTTGGGCAAAGTAAAACTCAGGGGCCCTAGGCTCGATGTTGTGCTTCTTGCAGAAGGGCACCCACTTCCTTGCAAACTCGGCAGTTTCAGAAAGGGATTCAAAGGTCAACATTGCTGACCCATCATCAGACACATAGCAAGAAACCTTGTCAACAGGGTAATCCACAGCAAGTATGGACAAAACAGTGTTTGCTGTTACAAGAGGAGGCTCTTTAAGAGGATCCACTGTACTAACGAAAATGTCTACAGGAGCCAGTTGTGATGGCTCTCCTTCCCTATCATATCTGCACAGTATAATTGTGATTAACGAAAAAAAAAACTAGATGACTTCCTCGTGTTCAAAACCCACCACTAAAACATACCCCATCACAAATACAATGAAGTTAACTAACCTCAATACAAGCCTGTCAAGATAGGTCTCGCGGTTGATGGGAGACCATTTTGGGAATTGATCCAGAAGCCAGGATAAAGCAAACCAAATCTCACAAATAATTGATGTTAGCCACAATGGGTATGCATCTTTCACAGGGTGAGTTACCCGGTATTGCAAGAAAAAGCCCAAAATAATAAGCCGCAATATGATAACGACACGATAAGGCGTCAGGTGAGAAGAAGAAATAGGCACCACACGACTCAAAGGTTGCCGAGCATCATCAGCCCTGTGACAAGAAGAAGAAGAAGAAGCACAAAAAAATATCAATCCACTGCATTGGAAAGAGGCATTCCATTGTCAATCTACAGAATCAAAAGGAACAAATCCATGCTTCAATATAGGATTAAATGACTTGGTGCACATTAAAAAAATGGCAGAATATCAAAAATATGAAGTCATTGATAGAGACAAACCGAGTGATGCATGCTATCATAAAAAATGATAACAAATATCATTACAATTTACAGGACATTAAAATTAGCGTTATAAAAACACTTGATTCAGATGCTAACCAAAAAAAAAGATGCCATTAATTACAACGTGGCATAAAAAATTACCAACAGTAGTCAAAACCATTCATGAGGGAAATAATAACAATATATAATAAAGCAGTCATAACTCATAACCTCCAAAAATGCAAGGTGAATAAAGTTTTTATACAGAATGCTCACATTTGGAGTTCTTCTCCATTGGAACCAGTGCCTTCCATGTCCCCCTTCCCTTCAGTGTATCTACTGGTCATGTGCGTCATATTTTTCTCCTGTTTGAGTTTCCAACCTTCAACCCTTTCCTTCCAGTCAACATTTCCAAGTCCATAAGAATTCAAGTCCTTCGATGGGTCCACAATTCTCACTGGAACTGTAAAATTAGATGACAAGATTAATCGATAATTGGTAAAGTCCAAACAGGTGATACAGAAGCTTGTTTGGAGATATCTAAGTGAACAAACTCAAGTTACTTGACTACCTGGCTGCTTTGGATCAATATAAGGAGAGTGAAGATGCTTTTCCGAAGGGCCCAAGGGACCTGATGTGGTTCGCACAGATTGGTTATCAGATATAGCAAATGGAATTTCACCAGACATCTGAAAATCATTTCCATATTAGCAAAGAGAAGGTCACAAAACTAAGTCACCAGCATGATCTTGGAAAAATCAAGTGTATAAGACATGTTCGTTATAATTTTCATTTCAAGTTTCATAAGAACAGTTGCTGCAAGTGACATAAAATTTCTGAAAGAATACAATGATATTCATCACCTGAACCTCAGGTTACAAATCCAGAAATTATGCAACAAAGATGTGAATGAAAAAATGAGTACGGGATTGCTTTAATTGCCTACCGGTTGCCCATTGGTGAGAAGGGGAATCGGTTGTTGAGTTTCATGTCTAGAGGAAGAAGAGAGGTCAGCATCTTCCCCCTGCCACTGGCGCCTTGCCTTGCTTCCTTGGGTGTAATTAAACTCATTCTCTAGATCATCAACATCATCCTCTTCATCATCTCCATCCACACGAGGACTCCCTGAAATACATAAATCATATTAACCTCATTTCCAGACTTACAACTACAATTTAACAATGGACTTGGGGCAAGCTAACCTTTGTGCCTCTTATATCTAGTCTTGCACTGGGGACAAGCCTGGTTCCCATCTTTCCGCTCGTACTCATAACAAGGCCGACAGACAGGGAATGCACACTCATTGCAAGCAACAAAGACATCACCACTAGCTGAAAGTCCAACAGTATCACCACAGATCTGACATATTTGGCCATTCAAATTCTTTAAGGGCTTAGGCTGCATTTTGAAAAGACAATGTAAGAATCAGAGTGAAAGAAAAAGTAATTCTTATGACTAAATAATTACATAAATCTATCAAAGAACAACATTCAAGAAAACCACATGAGCCAAGAAGAAGATAAGAACAAAACTCTGACCCAACAGTCTTTTATAGTGAGTAATGGCAGATCTCATCTACGATAAGCAAAAAGAGTTAAATTCCAGTGACTGAATTATCCAGATCTCAGCTTGAATGCTCATAAATAAAAAGCACCATTAGTTTTATAAAACTGAGCAATTAATAGGAAGGACAAATTTCATCCAGAGAATTCAGCTCATTAACAATCACGAATTAAGAACAGACAATATTCTTATCTAACCGAAATCATATACACCATTCAAGCGAACAACCAAAAAGGAAACAGAAACAATAATTCCAACAAGATCAGAACTGCAACGAGTTCAAATTTAGAGACCCACATGCCAAATCCCCAAAACTGACTGAAATAGCCCCTGCCTGTCATCTATTTCCAAAGAAACGGTATGAACTTCGAGCTCACACTCACTCCCACACAGCCGACAATCGGATCCAAGCACCACAAAGCAACAAACGGAAAACATGAAATGATTGCCATACTAAAAACCAAAGATACCCACTTCCCCGATTCACGTAAAACCCAAAATCAGGAGCCCAAAGACTCACATTTCACACTACCCACCACTCAGATCCACACACCACAGTGCAAAGACAGAAACAACACAAACAATATAAACAATTAAACAGATAAGACAAAACAAGACTATTTTTTAGACTCAAATCCGAAAAGGGTACGTCGAGAACACTAACCCCACTATCGGAATCGTGGCGAATCCGGACCAGCTCGTTCCGCTTGTGCGACCCAGCCACCATTCCCGCATTTGCTTCCATGTTGTTTCCTCAATTCCCCTGTTTCCCCAAGTCAACGTTTGTAGTTTTCAGATATCAGAACAGATCGGCGGTGCCACCGATCAAAGCGCTGTAAAAGAAGCCAAAGAAGATATTGGAGCGAAGGCTGTTAACACTTCGCCCATTCAATACGCCATCGTCTCTCTCTCTCTGTTTCTGTGTAGTCCTCTACACTCCCAGCTAAGCTATCTAAAAGGACTAAAGCCTGTCTTTTTTATCATTTTGTTTTCGTGTATTATTTTATGGCTAATGATGTCTTGTTTTCTACCGGCTCCACCGGTTGCTTGTACCTAACCCCAGCTCGGCTCCGTGGCCATTTCTGAAAGAACCATGGGCTCATCTCATGTTTAATAAATTAAGACCAGCTTGATTCTTCTTCTTCCTATTTTTTTTCTTGTTCTTTTGTTTTTATCACCAACCAATAATTAGAATTGAATTTCCCAACTTCAATCGTTTACTTTTTTCCTTTTAGATGTTTATTTCTTGATGTTTGTAGTAAAACTTATTATTGAATTTTGAACAAGTTAATCAGTATATGATATATGAGAAACGCTACTTGTACAGGCTGTACTTTTAAGTGTTTATCTCTTAATATGACAGGAAAAATTATCGTTTAATTTTGGATTACTTAATTTGTATATTTTACATCAATGACAATTTTTATTGTCATGTCAATAAATAAACGCTTGAAAGTAAGCAATTAAAAGTACATGTAACATTTTTCATGATATATCAATGATAATTTTAATTGCCAAAAAACAAGCATTAAAAGTACATATAACATTTCCTGTTGTAATGTAGGTATTGGAGTATAGAGTGGCATGGATGAATTTAGTTTGATGGGGTCTTTCTGCTCAAATAGGTTGCAAATGACCTCTCACAAATCCTACTCAATTGCAAAAGATAAAGAGAATTGTTGGAATTCCTAATTTTAGAGGATTGCACCGATTACCACTAACCATGGTGGGATCCAAAATATCGCAAACTTCTTTCCTCCCTGCTATCTATAATGTTCAACTATAAAAAAAATATAAAAAAAAATTAAAAAATTAAAAAATAAGAAAGAAAAAGAAGAAATTTCACTTACTCCCTTAATTTTCGTGGTTTTTGTAGACACTCTCAATGTTCAAAAACTCTCACTTAGGTGTATTAAACTTTGATTTTCTCTCACTTTGCTCATTCCGTACAAAAAATCATTCGCATGCCAATTTTACCCTTGCATCCAAAACTACATCGTTCCTAAAACAACGCGGTTTTAGTTTTGGAGTCAGGGGTAAAATTGGTATTTTGTTAGGATTTTCTGTATGAAATAGGTACAGTTAGATAAAACCAAACTTTGATACTTTTAAGTGAGAGGTTTTGAATGTTTGTGAGTATTTGCAAAAGTAGCCAAAGTTCAATGGGTAAGTGAAGTTTCCCCAAAGAAACAAAAAAAAAAAAAAAAAAACCAAGGGGTCATTTTAACGTTATTAATTTTTATTTTTATAATTTTTTAAACAATTAATTTTGGTTTTTGAAAAACCAAGGGTATCATTTTAATTTTTTAATTCTTTTTTTAAAAAAACAATTAGTTTTAGTTTTTTTTCTTCCTTTTTTTTCATTTATTGGTTTTTTTAGTTTTTTTTTTTTTAATTTATAAGGATTTTTTTTTATTGAAATTTTTTTATGGTAATTTGTTTTTTCTTTTTACTAGCTTTAGGAGGACAATAACATTGTGTTTTGTAATTTATGGGAGACATTGATAATAATGTAATAGTTTGAAGATGTAAGTACACACTTTTTATATTTTTGTCTATTCATTAAAAATGAAGAGCATGCAATCAAAGTGGCTACTCTACCTAATTGTGATAGTAAAAATATTGGAAAATGTTATGGATTCTTCCCATAGTGTTCTTCTTGCGTTCTCTCAGTCTTATGTAAAACATGATTTAAGAAAAAATAAAACTGTAGTGGTCCCTACTACCGGTTTTTTAGGCATTATTAGCATCAAATTTGGGGCATTTGCACCAAAATTGAGGCATTTACACCAAATTTAGGATGATTAAATCCATTTTGGGTGATACCATCCCTAAATGGTTAACTTTCCACCCTTAAGTTTTAGTTTTGAATTCAAAAATAAGTTTTAAAGTATTAGAACCTAATCATTAACTCATAAAAATTAATATGTTAGCAAAAAAATGGTACTGCAATTTTATTTCTTAAATCATGTTTTACATAAGACTTGAAGAACATCAGGAGAACACTACAGAGAGAACTCCTAGCAAACTCCAAAAATATTTGTCCACTAAAAACCAACGACAGAAAGAGCATAAATCGTATAAAACTGAAAACACTCTCTCAAATCAGTTGAACCATAACATAATCCAACCCATCAAAAACACTAGTGGCACCAAAGCCAATTGTGTGCTGAGCCAAAATCTCTACATTTATGAGATTAGATTATGTTCAAAAACCATTAAAAAAAAAAAATGTGTGATCCAATTACAACTTAAATTTAACTTTGATCTAATTTCTAAATCAAATTTCTCTCTTTTTTTAGTTTAAGGCTTTCTTTTTCTTTCACACGCAGTTTTTTTAAAAAAATTTAAGAGAAAAATTGAGTCAAAATTTGATTTAAGTAGTGCATTTATCGGTTTTTAAAAAGGCAAAAAAAAATCTATTTACTTTTTTGGATCAATTCAGTAACTTTCCTTAATTAGGCCAATTGTGAGCTGAGCCACACGGCTCATCCAGCTAACCCACGTCAACAACTTGCATATCACGGCTCACACGCTCTTTTCAACGTGTCATTAGTCGATTGGTTCCCGACAAACTACTACCAAGCCTTGCTGACTATTTATAAATTCACCCAATTGCACTTAAGCACGTGTACAATAGAGCTCGTTAGGTGTCTCTGTCGAAGCAGGGTCGGAAGGGACAACCGTCGTATATATTTTCTCAAATAATTTGGATAATTTTAAATGCTGGTAACAGGCTGTCCCATGGGCTACCGGTAATTGTCGGTAGCTCCGGTTTGCCACTCTTGCTGGTTGTCGGTGGACTCGATTTGTTCATGCTTTGATTTGTGTAAGTAATTATGCTCCGTTCAAATGATTGAACCGAAAACTACAACTCACACGTAACGCAAATACTTGGCTTTCGTTTTCGATAATAATTTAATCGATTGTAGATCATGTTTTATAAAGTGAAAGTTATTAATTTAAATATTTTATTTGTGGATCACATCTAAAACGAATGGTACAAATTTAAATTTTCTTTTTTCTTTTTTTTAGACATGTAAAAAAAATTTTAATCTTTTTTGTTGTTTGTTACGAAGTGCAATTTTTTTTTAAAAAAAATAAAATTTGTAAGCTCTTGTATCAGCTTTCAAAAAAAAAAAAAAAAAAAAATTTCTTGTATCACATTGGTCATTGTTAAATTGTTGATTAAGTGATTAAATTTATTTCTTCCTATTTACTTAAGCTTTTGAGATAACTGGTGATTTTTTTATTTTTTATTTTGACATGTCCACATATGAAGGGAAGAGATATTCAAACTAGTGACATCTACTTCATTAGGCATGGTCCCAACCGATTGAACTATCTCTTGGAGACGATAATTAGTGATTTAACATGGTATCAAAGCCAAAAAGTCTTGGGATCGAACATTGACTCCGTCAAATCACTGTCCATTTAAATTAAATATTTCACATGTTGGGCCTCACATATTAAAATAGAATTTGAGCCGGCTAACACGTGAGGGAGAGTGCTAAAGTGTTAATTAAGTGATTAAATTTACATCTTCATATTAGTTTAAACTTTGGGGATATATTGTGATTTAACAGTCATTAAGTTCATTTTATACAGAAAAATTGAAAAAATATATATACGTTTTTAAATCGTAGGTAAAGAGGTAGGTTTTAAAAAAACACGCAATTTTAAATGTGAAAATGCAATTTTAAAGGCCAAACTACATTTTTAAAAATTATGTTTTGAAATCGCAATTTTTAAAATCGCATGTTTTGAAACTGCGAATCCAAACAGACCAATATCTTTGAGATATAGGTCATGACTCATGACCTTTTTAAGACATGCTAAGATGCAATTTTGCTTTGTTTGCTTCAAACATGAAAGGTATGTTTATTTTTGCTAAGCAGTCTCTTATTGTCTTTTTTTTTTTTTGGTTGGCATTATATGTTTCAAGATATTTGCTAAAGAAAGAACAAAAGTGAAGGAAACTTACTTTAGAAAGTACATCTACAAGGGTCCCAAACACATGCAACCAAATGATCTCAAACCTTTCCAACAAGTCTTGCTTTTAATCTATTACTAACTGATCCAATTATTTTATGATTTGTATATCTATTTTAATAGATGGGATCAATAATTAATCTATGATCAGAATACATAAAAAGGTGTCCATAAAATTAATTAACTTAAAACCTAAACTAAACCTTAAATAAAATCAAGTGAATTTTTAACTCATTTGTCTTATATATAGGAGAAACCTCATAGATCACTTAAGCATTTTTCCCATACTTTTATCTAAAAGAAGTATGTGCATTTTATTATTTGTGGATTCTTCCGTCCACATTTCATTTTGTTAAATTTTCTAACAAGATTAGTGGCATGATTCACCCCCTCCTCGTGGAACGGGCAAATGAATCTATCGTATTTATTTGAGATTGAAATCATATACAATTTGAAGAATTTAAGCAGTTTCATTCAAAATGAACAATTGCCTGAATTGAGTTAATTAAGCCTTTACAAATGGGAAGAAAAAAAGATCAAAAATCAAAAGAACCATTGGATGGTTGGACCACCCTTTAAGGTGGTCGGCCACCCCTTTACCATCAAAAGGATGGTCGGCCATCTAAGAGTGTAGTGTAGTTGGAATAGGACGACCACCCCAAAAGGATGAACGACCACCTTCTAACCCTATGAGGGAGTTGTCGGCCATCCTAAGAAGGTAGTTGGAGTAGGCCAACAATCTTATAATGGTTCACAGAGCAGTGCATTCACCCCCTCCATGACTTGGGAGGGTGGTGCAACAACCTCGGATGTTCAAGAATAGCCAACTACCTGCTCACCCCAAGAACGTAGTTAATTATCCCATGAAAGTGGCTAGTATGGTCCAACTATCAAAAAAACCACTCCCTTTTGAGGTGGGTAATCACACTCTTTTAATAAATCAATTGTCAATCACTCCTCAATGAAGAGGCCAACTACCTTAAAGGTATTTTAACTATTTGCTAATTCTTTAACCTTTTCTTTTTCTTTTTTTTTTTGTGGTAAAATTAGATAGTTCATTTTGAATGTACTGTCTAAATCTTTTAAAATTGCAGCCCTGCAATTGCTTGGAGGCCTCAATCGATCCAAGACTACAAAAGTTACCGTTTCTTGTAGTCCAAGATAAAATGTGCTACATGATACTGCCGGCCTGCTACCACTAGCATAAACATTATCAGGTACTCATTGATTTTTCTTCCTTAAAAAATAAGCGACAAAGGTTCTAAAAATTTCCCTCACCCCCATTCAACAATATTTAGCTCTCAGCCTTTTTTTTTTTCTTTGTCTAAGCCAATATTTAGATATTGTTATACGGATTTAGCTTAACTGGTGTAAAAAAAATTAAAAAAAGGGAATACCTTCGATCAGGGTATGGAGTAAAACCAATCTTTTACAGCATTTAATAATAAAGTGACAAATAAGCTAAATACACCACAAATAGTAAGAATGAATACACTGGATCTTATGATTAAAAAAAAAAAAAACCTATTTTTCTTTTCCTTTTCAAGAGAAAAAAGGAGAAGGCGGCGACCAACCTCCGATGTCGTCTCCGCCACCATCTGTCGTCTCCAATCTCACCTCCGGTTGTGCTTGTTGTCTGCTACTTTGGTGCCCTCCTCAAGTTGGTGATTCTTCATTGTTGTGGGTTGCAGTTCTAATGGGTTTTAGCGACACAAGAGGCTGATAAGAGGCTTGGGAGGCAACAATTGACAGCAAAGCTCAATACTTAGCGGTGCTTCCCAATGGAGCGGCTAGATCTGCGTTGGTTTGATTAAAAACAATGATTTTTTGGGCTCGAGAGGAGTTCAGTGCTTTGGTTCGATATGGGTGGCATGTGTATTGGATGGAGACTTTAGGCGAAATCCGGCAACGAAATTAGGTTGAGGAGGTGGTGAGGTTTCTTAGGGCCAGTAGAGCGTTTTTGTTTATGGTTTATTGTTTTTTTTTTTCTTTAGAGATCCAAATTCGGTGTTTTCATAATTATTAAATTTGGTGTTTTAAATGGTGTATCAACCTCTTATTAGAGGCTTTCAAACCCTACTTTTACATCAAATCCTGATAATAGGAGCTCTCCAAAAAACATTACATCATATGTTTTATTATTATTTTAACGATTCAAATTTAATTTAAAGTTTTTATGCAAAAAGGAAAAATAGGTAAAATTAAAACTGAATCTTAAAAAAAAAATATTACAACACATGCTATAATTCTTTTACAATACTCAAGCCAGATCTGGCAGCCATAAATGGTGCAAAAGTGCAAGCATTAAAGGGTTGAATCATAGTGTTGATGATGATATGGCTTGTAGCTATGGCCTCGACAGCTATGGCTATTGTAGTAGTGTCATTAGTGGTGTTGTGGAGAAATTTTTCTGTAATTTTTTAATGGTCTAGATTTAATCTCAAGTTTTCCATAAAAAGAAAAAACTAAAATTATATCTAGACCGTTGAAAAATTACAAAAAAATTGTTTATTCTTTTTTTCAGACCCGGAGTTGCATATTGAAAGGAGGAAGTGGTAAGAATACAAGATAGATATGCAGGAAATCCTTAGGAGAATACTAATCTAGGCTCAAGCATGTCAATATTCTGCCTTCCTCATATCTCACAATATACCTAAAGTTAATAAGTACACTCTCATCCCCTCAATATATATAGATATATATAGATATATATATATTTCTCTTACAAATCCTGCTCTCATTTCCTGTCTCATAAAGGCCCATCATTGTTGCCATTAGCACCACTACTTCCTCCTTTCCTGCTTGCTGTTGTGTTCTTCAATATCTGCAAATTCAATTGATAAAAATGCAAATATTTAGATGTCATGGAAAGGGCAATTTGACATACAGACACCAGAAGAAACTTTTGTCGAAGAAATGATAATAGTAGACCACAAGTCATCGATAATTCCTTCATTTTATTTTTTTTTTGTGTTAGAATATTAATTAAATGATTAAATTAATAATTTTCTATAACTTTAGACTTGTAGGATAAGCGATGATTTAACATGGTATCAGAATTCAAGAACAAAAATTTTGAGTTCAAACTTTATCTCCGTCATTCACTTTCCATTTACCATCATCATCATCTTAAGAGAGGATATGGTTGGAAAAAGTCATGTGGTCGGACAGGGATAGAACCAAAACAAAACAAAAGGTGACATTCTTACTGTTCATCTGTTACAGTAACCAAAGCATATAAAAAATATCACAAACGTTATATCCTAATCCTTAAGGAAAAAGAATAATTAAAAAAGGTCTGTCGTGGACCCTTACCTACCAAATTTTACATCATTATCGACAACAAGATCAAGGGCATACTGATAATTGATGATAAATAATAAATTACATATCTAACTACCATGGCCCAAACAAATCATTTATTATGATTACCCACGTATTCATTTTCCCAAATGATACATTCACACATATACTTTAAATCTTAAATGATTAATTTATAGTACCGATCTTTATTTATGTCATTCACCTTCTATTTTAATTCTAATTATAAATATCTATTTTAATTCTAATTATAAATATTTCACGCATTAAGCGTCAGTTATTAAGAAAGATTTTGAGTCCACAAAAGGAAAGTGTAAGAATA
Organism: Carpinus fangiana; assembly: GCA_006937295.1. Taxonomy (NCBI): domain Eukaryota; kingdom Viridiplantae; phylum Streptophyta; class Magnoliopsida; order Fagales; family Betulaceae; genus Carpinus; species Carpinus fangiana. Next base: position 26,082,604 of record CM017325.1, read on the forward strand.
TCATTTTTTTTTTTTTTTGACACGTCCACACAAGAGCCGGGAGGGGGGATTCGAACTAGTGACCACTGTTTCATTAAGCGTGGTCCTAACCGATTGAGCTACCTTTTGGGGACGTAAGAATATCAATTAAATGATGAGAAATGCTACATATATTTCCAAATGATTACTCCCAAGTATTTACTTTCTAATGTGGTAGTAAAAATCACCATTGATATATGAGAAATGCTACACATACTTCCTAGTGTTCACTCCCTGTCGTGGCGGTGAAAATCACCAAAGATTTTGATGTGTCCAAAGATGATTTTCACTATTACGTTAACGAGAATACATTTGAAAGTACGTGTAACATTTCTCTTGATATATCAATGCCACATCAGAAAGTAAGGACTAAGTGTAAGTAGTTGGAAGTAGTTAATTTCTTTAGGACTATTACTTATCAAAAAAAGTTGGAAGTAAGTCTAAAATTTCCCTTAAATGATTATTTCTATCTACTTAATCCTGTGGAATAAGTGGTCGTTTTAACTTCTCCCCAATTCACCTCCAAAACTAGATTTCAGTTACAAGGCATGTAATGATAGGTTGGGAAAAATAATACTTAAATTTGGTGCTGGTATAAAAACAGAAAGAAAAAAAGAAAAAGAAAGAAGAAGCTATGAGATCTAAAATAAAGACAATGCCCTTCCAAAGAAACAATTATGTCAATATCATGATGATGAGTGATAATGATACTATGGTATGATATGGTGGTGATGTACATACATGTCTAAGCATCTGATTCTCATTCTGTAAGGTGGAGAGCCTCTCTTCAAGCTCAGAGTTCTTCTTCTCCAACTCTTTCACCCTCGTTTCCAAGTCATTCAAGTATGCCTTCTTCCTCTCCCTTGCTTGCTGTGCTGACACTCTATTCCTCAGCAACCTTTTTTTCCCCCAATTTTCGCACACCCCACCACCAAAATACACAATATCACCCAAATGCCACTAGCCCCGACAAAGAAAACGGATAGCTAGAAAAGGGCAGAACGGTAATAAATCAATACCTCTTCAGCCGCTTGCTTTCTTTGTCAGCTGGACTTCTGCCTCTCTTCCTCTGACCTTCCCCTGAGGCTTGAACCCGGTCTGGACCGGCCACTGAACCGGTTTCTCGGCCCGAGGCTGAGGTTCCTGCAGATTCACCGCCTATCTCTGGAACCCTCCTGATCTCCTCATCACTCTCAAGGCCTGGAATAATTGAGAAACAAATATTAAATGTATACACTAAAAAAAAAAAAAAATGCAAGAAGTGGGTGTAAATTGTAATGTTAGACTCGAGGATTTTCTCCGGAAAAGTGATTCCCGGGAAAATATAGAGATACCCAGTTGAGAAAACCTCGATTTGCACAAAACCCAGATGAGAAATTTTGATTTTCTTTGACATCATGAAGAAAGCCAATCATACATGGGAAGGGAAAAGGAATTTTTTTTAGCATTTCACAAAAACCAAGAGTGGAAATTTGAAACTGGAAATCTTTTTGAATTCAAAGAGAGAAAGATAAAACCAAACAGGCACAGCAAATTAAGATAACCAGTTTAACCCAAAAAAAGAAAAGAGAAATGAGTTAAGAGAAATAGAATCCGACCTTCTTTGATTTCAAGTTGAAGAGCGGAGCTGGAAGATCTTTCGCTGCTTGAAGGCAGAGAATTCGCCGCAATGGAACTTGTTGCCTGCTCTTGCATTGCGTCTACAACTACAACAAACACGGAGAGAGGGAGAGGGAGAGAATTTTATTTTCTCAGGCTTTCGGAGAGAGAAAAAGAGCGGGACATTAATGTTACGGCACGTAAATCCTACGGGGTGTGTTCAGAGAGATCGCAGCCATTAGATCGGTCTGGATCCGACGGATAAGAGAATGGGATCGTGGAGAGATATAAGCCATGAGGAGTGGCAATAATCAAAGGTTTGCAGAGGAGAGTCGTGGAACTTCCCAGACCTTCAGATTAGGGATAGATCCGACGGATGGGACAGAAGCGCTGGAAATAGGATACAAGGGACCACGTATGGTATGGGCCGGCTGGAAGTGCTTAGGTGTTTCTCGATCTTTACGAAAGCTTTTGCAATTAGGAATCTTCTTCACTGCGGTTTCTGCACGTGCGTTTTGCTACTTGGTCCTTCTAAATAAAACCTTAATTAGATATATAAATCTTTCTTTTTTTTTTTTTCTTTTTTTTTTTTTAAATTTTAAACAATTAACTCAATATATATATATATATATATTTATTGAGGTGATATTGGTATGATATTGAGCTCCATTGTAGGGTGAATTTGAAGTTAACTTTTGTAGCAAGAGTAGTACAATCTGAAAATGACATATGGTCTTGGCAGGGCTTGAAAATATATATATATATATATTGTACGTTAGATTGCTGAACAGGTATAGGGCATTTTCTCTTGTCAGCTTCACAACTTAGCAACCCCAAAAATATCATCTACAGGCTCAATTTTGCATGCATATATATATATATATATAAAGTCCATTAAAAAATTTCAACCACAGTCAAAATAGGATTGTCATTTCATAGTTTACATTAGATTTTATTGATTTAATGATGTATATGTTGTCATGATATTTAAAATTTTAAATGACGTGACGTATGTTTAAATTATGTGGCATTATGTACATAGTTAGATGAACTAAATTTAGATCTTCTATAGTTTCAAATTCTTGCAAATACTTGGAATAGTCTAGTAAAATTGAAACTCTATAACCAAAATACAAATTAAAAACTTCAATTGCCAAAACTGGAACTTGCCTCCCATCTTCAACTGTCGGGTATATCTCCCTATCACTTAGTCTCGTGATCTCTTACAACTTTTGCAACATATTGCGGACATGATTAGTGGACCATGAATCCAAACACAAGAATCCGTGAGATTCACCACTAAACATGTTTCAACTAAGAATGAAGTATACACACCTTGGTGCTTGGTGGACTTGGCCACCCTCATTTGATCATTTGGGAGTAGTTTGACTACCCCAAAGTCGGGTATATAGGTTGGTCCAAATGCCTTTTTTTAAAAAATAATAATAATAATAAGATTAATGTAAACACGTGGCAATCGTTGAAAGGTTTGACGTGGTGAACTGTTTAAGTTTTTTGGTATAAGTACCAACTACAATTATTAAATGTCTATATGTACCATTTGTGACACTTTCACAAATTGAAGTGGTTATTTGATATAACGAGGTTTTATTTATTTATTTCTATGTTTTGATAGGTCTTTAAAGTTGTTTACCCAGAACAATAAAGAGTCAAAACTTATAGGGACACAAGTAGGTGTTACTGTGAAGTATGACTATAATGTTTCAACAATAATCACTATTTCCAAATTAATAATTGGACAAAATTTTCTTTTTAGGTGAAAGCTTTTTCTCTTTTCTCTAACTCAATTTATTAAACTAATACAACAATAATCACAATTTCCAAATTAATATTTGGACAAAATTTTCTTATTGGGTGAAAGCATTTTCTCTATTCTGTAACTCAATTTATTATACTAATACAAGTCAGTGTTACGCATTGTGAACAAATATCAATTTAATAAATTAGGTTAAAAAAAATTCTCCACTCAATTTGATAAAAGTACTTTGTTCATCATATTTCAAAAATGTTTACTCAAACGCCATTACTCCTGCCACTCCATCATAGGTGCCACTGTTATCAACAATATTACACCAGTAATACTACACATATTTTCACTTATCAGGTCCGATGATAATTATGAAAAAAGTGAGTCTTTGTGCTCATTTCACCGCTCCATCATAATAGCATTCTTCGTTGTGATTGCTTACCTACCCCATGACAATCCACCATAAACATTGTCGCCACCACTACAATGCTGATAACAAAAGCCATACCTCGGCTTCTCTTAGTTGCAATATTTCAAAGATTGTACTTTGATTGTTATTGATAGGCACCAAAACTTGGAAAAAGATGTAAATAATCATCAAGTGTTCTCTTGAAATTGAAATAGTAACATGACCATATTCAATATCCTACATTATATGAACCTCTTTTAAGTTATTCAGGTTAGCCGTCAGGTTTTGCAACATGAAAAGTTGAAAGCTCAGCCATCATTGAATTCAAGGAAAAAGGTACACATGCATGACAGGGATTTCAATTTGAATCTGGTGCTAAAATAATAATAGTAAAAAAAAGACTTGGGTGACTACTCAGGTGGTTCGGCCACCCATGATGACGAATTTGAGGTGCCAAGTCGCCCTTTTTATGCTATGCATTCCGGATTCAAATTCAATTGATAAACCTCAAGCCTACTTACTTTGGGAGTAGCATATTTATTATATGAAAAATGCCAACCTTCCAACTATTTTACAACTCTTGCCACGTGTTAACATGTGATTAAAATAATATTAAAATTATTATTTTTATTGGATAATGTGTCTCCAACCACACAGGCTAACACGAGAAAAAAGTTGTAAAATAGTTGGCTGCGTAGCATTACTATGTGCAGAGAATACTATTCAGTGGAGTCTCCAGCAGGCAAAAAGTGCCATTATATGTACTACACTATCAGATGTGATGGACAAAATCTTATTACATACTTGTACAGTCTTTTAATGGGAACTAAACAGATTCAGGAACAGACCGTTGATATGGAAGACGATTGTCAGGAACTCCCTCTTCAGAGCGTTTGTCTTCAAACCATTTTACAACTCTTTTGCGGGGTAAGTTCGTCACATGCACAATGCTGCTAATCATTGTGTTCTGCATTGTTTTTCAATGTACAAGAGTGTAAGAAGTTAAAACTCTAGGTACTTTAAAGTTTAGAGGAGCAAATACCCAAGAAGCACACTCTTCTGAAGAAATCAATATCATAGTTACCACAATGAGTTTAACAGGGTGTAAGAAAATAAAATTCAAGCTCTTTAGATGAGCAAATACCCACAAAATACGCTGTTCTGAAGAGATCAGCATCAAGGAGGCTCGATTGTAGAAAAAAGGTTAAAGATTCTCTGACTCAATGCAGAATGACTTCGAAATAAGGAATTTTGGCATGTCCCACAAAACATACATATGATATAGATAATAGTGATTCGGCCTAAACATATTTTGACTTGGACTGAATTCTGACTTTCTAATAAAATTCGCCAACCAGCATCTTTGATGAGATAATGAACTTTGAAATTGATTATTTCCCCTATTGGTAAGTTATGCATGCACTCAGCGGATTTTGAATCCATGATCTCAGCCTTTTATCTCATTCTTAGGGAAAGAGGAAGTAGCATTTGAACTAAATCTCCTTGGCAACTGCTCCAACAATTTTTGGGTCAGACCAAACTATCAGAACAGCTACTGCATGGCTCGAATAAGAAGGTGGGTCTCCCTTGGTGTGAGAATGGTGGTGCCTACAAAACATAGAGGGTGTCGGAGAGTCTTTGGCTGGAGCTGAAGACACTCTAATGCTTAAGTTAGCATGTGTAATTTGGAGTGTGAAATAATAGCTTGGATTTTTTTTTTTGGATTTGGCACCAGGTATCCAGAGCTTCGCTCCGACTAATCTCGGGGGTGCACAGGCCCTCGGCAAGGAGTTTCCTGTAAGTACACCTCGATTAATTCAAGAGGCGAACCCCCAATCCGATGGCCCCAAGAAGCAGTTTGCACTCAATGAGTTATAGCTTAGATTCTTGAGAAAACTAGTATGTGTAAAGCCCGAAAGAGAGAGTTCGAGATTGATCCAAGAGATCCCCTGAAAGAGAGAAATCCCCCTTTTATAAAGTTTTCGAGTCGGTTCCTCATGAAGAGAGAGAAAATGTCAAAATCTATCATATCTTGGGATTTGATGTGCTTATCCCCTAAAATCTGGGTTCACCCCCTTTTTTTACTGTACCCATATATGCCAAATCAGCTAGAGTGACCCATGGGGATATTTTATCCCCAACAGGTGTGGTGCTAGAAAGAGGGCCTTGTGGCTAACATCAGGGGAGCCTTTGGCATGCCTAGTTGAACCTTTGGAGATATTTTATCTCCAACTACTCCTCGATTCTCATAGCTTACTTGCCCAAATAGTCAGACATCGGGAATCCTTGGTGCACTCGTGATCGGAGTTACCTTTGTTTTCTTTGCCGAGAGTGGGGTGTCTATGCCCTTAGGTGCCTAGCAGTGACCTCGGATGTTGTGGTTCCCAGCATGTTTGTAGGTCTTACCCTTGAGCTGGTGGCTCAGTTTTTGTCAAATTATTGCTAATGAGCTTGTTGAAGCTTTATTCCTTGTTGGGCGGACCTGAGACAAGGTCTTTGTGCCTTGTGAGCGGACCTGAGGCAAAGTCATTATCGATCCTGGTGGGTTGGGATAAATGGAAACGGTGTCCGGACCAACATTCTGCAGTGATGGCTGAGGGGAGCTCCATATGCTCAAGTGTTTCTTAATGGCATGCTTCTCTTTTTATACTGGACTTGTGGCTTCAACACCTCTTCATTATGTGTTAGCTTTTCTTTTTCATTTTCTCTTGCAAACTTAGTTTCTTCAACATAGGGCGCCATGGAGACCAATTTTTCTGGGAGAAAGAGAGTTTGGAAGGTCATGGTGCCCAGGGCTCTTGAGGGCTCACAGCAGAGCGGCAACGCTCCACCTTACGCAGTGTTTTGTTTACCATCTCAGATGGTTCTGCAATTGAAGGGTCTTCAAGCAACGGGGGTCCAAGTGAGAATGAGACTCGCTTCCTCGGCCTTTGCTAGACCCTATGACTGCTGATGTGAGAACTCTGTCAGTTGTCAGCCTAAACGGCGTGTTGACGGAGACCCGCCGCTTACTCAAGGTGGCTTGAGCTGAGAACGTGTGGCTTCAAGAACGAATCGCGGCCGCCGAAGGCAAAGGCTTCTGCTATGGTTGAAGGTTGGGGCGGCTAGAGGGCGAGCAAGAAAGGCTGGAGTCGGATCTCAAGACGATGGGGATCATGGCTGCTGAGTGGAGGCTACAGGCAGGAGCTCTATGTGTCTTCCGTATCGACGAAGGAAGACGATGCTTCCGGCTCTAGCGAATATGGCCTATCTTGCTCCTCTACTTTCTCTGTTTTGCCGTTTCTTCCTGTCCTTTCTTGTTGTAAATGATAGGCCTAGAGTGGTTGTCTCCCCTCGTACTGAACCTTTACAAATAAGATATTTTGGTATGTGTATTGTTGGGACATGTGTGTTTAGTTCTGCTTGCACTTGATTTTGAACAACAGTCAAGGGACCCTTGGGGATATTTTATCCCCAACAACAACAATCCTGAGGGTTAAGTATAACTAAATCAACATATTGTTAAGAGCCTAATCATCGATCCAAAAGCCCTAGAACTATTGGATACTAATTTGACTAAACGCTCAACCCTTAGGATCGTAACATTCCACCACACTTCCGAATCAAACTTCCATGCCGGCCCACTCTATCAACACTAACTCGATAATAGTTTTTTCTAATTTGTTAGCTTCACTCACCTACAGTATTCAATACTTAACACTATGACCATATATAACATCAAGTCATTTTAATCCAACTTATAAGTCGCCCCCCCCCTGACTTGAACCTATGACATGGTGCCTGCTTTGACATCAAATGTTAGGTACTTAAACAATACGCCAAAAGCTCCAAAGCTAATGGAACACGAATGTTAGGCTCTTAAATCTATCCCATACTAGGCTAGCACCCATGCCCCAGATTCGGCCTCACCAGAATCATAACAAAATCAGCCCATTCAGCCTTTTTCTTCAATTAATAATAAGTATTTGCTACCTATTGGTTATGAATAACAAAATTCTCCCAACACGCAACTTGCAATATTTAAGCAACGGAATAGAGAAGGATTACTTACAGTAGGGCGCTTTGTTCTTCTATAAACTCTTTCAAGGGTTTCAACTTGCACCTTTTTCAGTCTCTTTAGAGCAGACCATCTATGTTGCATGACATGAACAGGTTCTTGCACCTTGGTCTTAGGTTCTGCAGTATCCACACTTGTCTCGCTATGGTTACTTTCCACGGGTTCAGTTTCAGGCACCGATACTGATGCTGTTGATGCAGGTACATCTGGTAAAGCAGCACTCATCATTATAAGATTTGGAGGGGGGTCACGGAGCAATTCAAGAACAACAGCCCTATCAAGACAAAGCTCAGCAGCAAGAGTTTTGATCTGCAACAAGAGGGAATTAGGGTTCAAAACAAGAAATGCTTAGTAGATAGTAATAGGGACATGTCAAACCAATTTAGAGCTCCCAAGATGATTAAATATAAACAAAACTAATCCAGAAAAAACAAAGGCTCTTCAAGAAACTCAGAAGATCAGCCAAGTTGGTTATTCAGAGAGTCCATCCTAGGAGAAACACTTCACTGCGGTTTTGCTTGCTTTCGCATTTTAGGTACGAGAAGGCAGTGTCTAGAAAAGTAATTGACATGCTGTAAACTTGTTCACTTCACAAAATTATGGCAGCTAGCTGAAATAGTTGAGCATAGCCAGATAAATTTCTATCTCCAAGCACCCCACTAATTCATTTAAATGATTTAAATGGATATGAGAAAGTGTTCAAGAGACATGGAGCAAAGGCCAAGGTCACAAACAAGCCACTTTACAAGTTCCCATGTTATATGATGATTCCCTAAACAAGTATTCCCATTTATCTCTTTGATCAAATATTCAAAATCATGCATACTTCGATACAGATATAGGTAGCCCAAATGCTTATTCGGACAACATGTTTGGCATCATTCTGTCTGTTTTTGCCAAAACCAGACAGAATAACACACGGATCAAATTCAGATACCTACACTAGTTTTACGGCGGCCAGTTCTTAAAGCTGAAGCCAATCTTCGAAGTTGCCAATTTCTAAGCTTCACTGGCTTTTCTTCTTCTTCATCATCATCGTTGTCTTCTTCTTCAGCATCATTATCACTCTCAGTATCGTCCGCAGCTGAGTTCAACATTCCCATGTCAACATCTCCCAGTAACTCTGCTAACTCTTGCTCAAGCCTAGCAAGGTCTTCTTCACTTATCTCCTCATCACCGTCACCCAGGGAGGGATCATCATTTTTCAAATCTTCTTCCAGTTGACTAAAGAGTGCCTCAAAGGCATCATCATCTAGATCATCCTCGCCCACAGCATCCTTACGAGGCAAACTTTTCTGGGGAAAAAGAAAAGAAAAGAAAAGAAAAAAGATACCCAATTAGAACAACACATTATACACCATAAGAAGTACTAATTTCCGACAGAAAAATGATAGCTTTTGTTCAATTGAACTGCATAAATAATTGAATTTCTTGGAATCAGAAAAATGTGAGTAAGTGTAATTGTGTGTCAACCAAAATTCCAGATTGGTTAATGAAAAACGAAAAGTACTTGGAAAGCAACAACCTAAACAAAGCTAAAGAGTATAAGAAATCAACTTGATGATAACCATCGCAACCTTATACAAGTTTTCAAGAATTTTATACGATCTGGAGAACAAATTTCAACATACAGTTTATTTAAATGGTAAGCACCACTTCAATCAACGACCTTAAGGGGATAGAAATGCTATTTGATAATTTCAGCTGGACTCCTGGAGCATTTTGGTAAATTAGGGAATTAATTGTAACTTAACTGTTAAATTCAGGCAATATCAATTCCTAAGTAGACGCCAGCAAAAAGTTAAAGCCGAGCAAAAATACATGGAAATAATTTTTTAACAAAGCTAATTTTTCTAGGAATCCAAACAAGCTGAAACTAATACCATTACCCTCTTTTTCTTCGAAGACGAAGACCCGGTAGTTGAAGAGCTGGGGTTTCGGCGGCGAGCGAGAGCGAGAGCAGAGCGGAAGTGAGGTTGACGTGGCAGAATCAGACGGGTGGGGTCGGGTTGGCCCACGAAGAGACGGTGGCGGAGAGAGGATGATAAGCATTGAACCGCCATGGACGTGTGAATCGAGGAAGCAAACGCCATTGCTTCTTCTCTTGAGCCCTGAGCAGAGCGAAGCGTAGGGAAGGGAGTGTTTAAGCGCACAATTTTTGTACAATCTCTTGGACACGAGCCGTTTCTGTCCAATAGGCTGTAAAACGCAGCGTTTTGTTTCTCCCTCTCTTGCCCAGCTGCACTTTAGTCTTTAGAGATTCAAACGCCCCCTTGAATATCTTGATCCAGCTTAATCAAACTTTGGGTGTCTAAATATTAAATAAAAATATATCTAAACATCACACATGAATGCAATATAAAATAGGAAAAAAACAATGCAAAATTAATTAACTTATTATGGTATCAAAATAAACTCGGGTGGCGGTCATTGAGGTATGCCAAAAAAATAATTTACTCATTACAGATAAAATTCGTTCACTAATTTAACAGATTTCGTTAGTATGACACTTACATTAGTAGGATATATGCCATAATTTTATTAGCTTTAACATTTCACACTGTCAAAATCTATTAAATCAGTAAACAAAATTTAGTTGTAAGGACTAAATTGTTGTTGTTTTTTTTTGTTTTTGTTTTTTTTTAAGCATATTTCAAGATTTTTTTAATTCATTTTGATACCACTCGGAGCTAATTTCAAATCAAGTAAATCACAGAGACTAAGTTTCAATTTTTTTCCCATAGAATAAATAGGAATGATAGATATACAACTTTTGTCCAACTTTTCTTTTATGTGGTCATTTTGTTAAGGAGAAACTTCACTTTAGACCACTGAACTTCCACGTGATTTGACAGAACTCCCTCAAACTTTAAAATCTCTTAATTTGGACCACTAAATTTTCAATTGCAATCAATTTGAATCCCTTCGTTAATTTTTCCCATTAAAATCCCTAAAATAATAAAATTACCCTTCAATTTTCTTTTTATTAAAAAAAGTTGAAAAAAATGAAAAAAAAAAAAGGGTCGGCCCAACCGTAGGTCACCTTGTGATTTTTTTTAATAATATTGTTTTTAAAAATTTTTAATTTGAAATTTTAAAAAAAAAAATCAAAGACATAAATGTTATTGTATCACTTCTAACATTTAAATTTTTTTTAAAAAAATTCAAATCGATTGTAATTAAAAGTTCAATAGCCAAAATTAAAAGATTTTAAAGCTCGAGAGTTTTTCAATAGTCAAAATTAAAAGAACACTCACTGCAGCCTCTTCAAACCCATTTTTTTGTTAGTTTGAAGAGCCAATTTAACAAAAAGGGCTAAAAACCTCACTTTTCAGCCTCTTCGTTTTAACAAAAAAGTTAACATTGTGAACGGTATTTATTCAAAGTTAACAATTACTATTCACTATCTACTCTTTAAACAATTATATTTTCTCTCTCCACCTTTTTCCTTTTTCTTTTTCTCTCTCATTTTTTCGACAATTGCAGTCGCAGCCCTCTATGTTTTTTTTCTTCCTTCTCAACTTTCTTCCTTACCGCCGGAAAACGCCAGAAACGCCGGCGAGCACCACTGCACCACACGACGCCAGAAAACGCCGGCGAGCACCACTCACTTTCTTCTCCGCCGGCGAGCACCGGTGGACGGCGTGAAGATGTTCCACCGGTGCTACAACACCCAATCGATGAAGCCTTGCAAAATAAAGTAAAGAAGGAAAGAGAAAAATAATATTTTAATCAAATAGTAAAAGTGAATTGTTAAAGTAGAGATGCTGAAAAGTGTGCTCTAAAAAGATAAGTTGTTAAAATAACAAAAAGTGTACTTTTGGTTATTTTGAAGAGCCAAATTTGAAAAGGCTGCTGTGGATGCTCTAAAAGATTTTAAAGCTCGAGATTTTGTAAAATCGTGTAAACCCCGACCCTGTGTAAAGTTAAGTTTCCCATTTTTTAAAAAACAAAATAAAAAATAAATTTTTTTCTTATTTATATGTTTTTGTTTTTTTTTTGACATGTCTATATAAGAGGGAGAGGGAAAAATTCGAATTAATGACCTCCGCTTCATGAGGCTTGGTCTCAACCGTTTGAGCTACCTTTATATATTTTTCTTATACTTGTCAGTTGTCAGTTGTCTCCCCTCGTTAATGCAATTAAATTAAGACTTGGAGCCACTGATTAGGTAGCAGCAGGTCAAGGAGCTCCAGAACCTCTCTCTCTCTGCTCTCTCGCAACAATGGCAACGTCTTCAGTGTCATCATCGTCAGCATCAAATCGACTGGCGAGCAATCTCTCATCGATAGCATCGCGCATCTACTTCTTCCTAATCATCCTTCAGATCCCTCTTTTCAGGTACAACCTTTTCAAACTCTTTTATCACATCCTCCGCCCGCAAACCCAATTCACTGATTTATTCGTTACTCTTCCATTTTTTGTTTTTGTGTTCGATATGCTATTAAATGGCAACCCAGAAGAAAAAAAGATGCAAAGAAGATATGCTGTCAAATGGGCACTTAAATTTGCATGTAAATTTAAGTTAATCTATTCATCAAAAAAGGAAACTGGTTAGTTTTGCGGGTTTTTCATGTTTTTGCACCTGGTTATAGTTGGTGCTAGGAAATTGGGTTATCGCCTAGAAAGAAAAAGGAAGGTTCATTATCACGGATGGGGCGGGCATGGAGGTTACTTAATGAGCATGTGGTGGATATGAGGGTTTTGACTATAACCAGTCTTGGAGTATGAAGCGAGGACAGATTTAGGTTGCCTCGTCCCACCCCATCGTTAGTATATTTACAATTCATTTTCCTTTGATTAGCATGTGACTGTTTGGGATAGCTTTTTGAGAAAGCGAATTTGGTAAAACTGTGGACAAATGTGCGTTTTGGAAAGGCATCTCCCTCCCCGCTTTTCCAAAATGTGCTTTTGAATCTAAAATTTTGCACAATTCACATTTTTAACTTTGCTCCCAGACGCTCGGTTTCCATGTTCTTGTTTAACACATGTTTTTGCCCTCGAAAAGCTTCACCAAATGGGCACTATAAATCTTCCAAATACTATGCAATAGTCGTTTCTCTATCTCCCATGCTCATTGCTCCAAAATTGCCACCATCTTTTTCCTCTCCTTTTTATCTTATTTTTCTTCTTGAAATTGCTACGCGTTGGTTGCTTTAGAGTTTATTTTTCTTTTAGGAATTGCTTGGCTTTTTGGGTTAATGGGCAGGGTGGATTGGGGGTGGGTATTGAAAATTTTAATATGTGGCGAGGAGGGGATTAAGATGTTGCCCCATTTCGTGTATGGAACATATGGGGGGGAGAGGCTTAAACTTGTGGGGGGTAGGGATGGGGTGGAAAAAGCCATCCCACCGCATCCTTATTGATTATGTTGTATATTGATATTTGTATATTGATGTTGTTGCAGTTGTGTAAAATTCTTTTTCCAGCTTTGTGTTGGTTGAAGAAGTTGTTATGAACTAGGATGATGCTGTCCTTTCAGCAACAATTGTATTAAGAGTCATTCCATTTTGTAGTTAATACTTGTTATTCTATCACAATGGTGAGAAAGGGTTTTGAATTATGTAGAATGTGAAGACATTATATGGGCATATACTAAGTCCCACCTTAGATGTGTAGAGGGTGGAATTGGGTTATGTAAGTGATTTCAAAAGCTCTAATTGTGACTAATCCTTTTGGGGTATCTCATTGATGTAATTAGCATGTCCATATGTCATGACAAATGGTATCAAAGTCAACCTAATAACTTATGTGGCATGGGTACATTGCAGCACAACGTGAGTTGTGACAAGGAAATCAAGGATTTGAGTGGAAAAGATTGTGATACCTTGGATTGTGTGGACTGTGAAGGCATTGCGTGAGCATGTTCTAAAACCTCTATATTGGATATGTATTTAGTGGAATTGAGTTATATAAGTGATTATTTCACTTATAAAGAAGTTCTAATTATGATTACTCATTTTGGTGTATTGCACAAATGTGGCTAGTGCGTCCTTAGGTTGTGACAAACTTTATTAAAAGCCAACCTAGTAAAGCCAAACGACACAATGGTATTCCAGCGCAACTTGGGCCATGATCGGGATGCTGAGATTTGAGTGGGAAATATTATGATACTTTGGAGTGTGTGGATTGTGAAACCATTGCACGGACATATGCAAAAGTTTTATATTGGGTATGCACTTGGTAGAACTAGGCTATATTAGTGATTTCAAGAAAGTCTTAATTGTGACTAGTCCTTTTAGGATATCATGCAGATGGGTTGTGACAAATAGTATTCGAACCTACATAGTAACTTCATATTTTGCATAGGGGTACTACAGTGCAACATGATTCTTGATGAGGATATCAAAGATTTGAGTGAGAAAAATTGTGATACCCAAATCTTGTGGATTGTGAAGGTGTTGCAGAAGCATGTACTAAGTTCTACATTTGATGTGTAGTAGGTGGAACCAAGCTATACAAGCAATTAAAGAAATTTCTAATTGTGACTAGACTTTTTGGATACTATGAAGATGTGGCTTGCACTTTTTTAAGTCATGACAGAAATGCATAGCTATCATAAAGCGAATAGGTTGTTTTATATCGTCCCATTTGCAACAAACTAAGCTAGTCCTAATTGAGCACCTAAAACATTGGTAATGAAATTATATTCTAATAAATATGATGTTTGAGGGACTAAAATCTTGAATGGTTTCATAACTTGTGAAATGCAGAGGACACCCTTCAAGTTGAGGAAGTACTTAATGTGTTCCCATATATTGCCAGCTTAGCACATGGTGTCATGATCTTTATATTGTTATTGATGTCAAGTTTAGATCAATCTATTTACCTGTACTTATGTAATACTTTCTATTGCAATGAACTTTACATTTTTTAGTAGTCAAGTCCGGTTATCTGTATTTGTAACTTATGAATTATTCCTATCATTAAATCGAAGGGTAATCCACTCTTTTGGATTTCTTTACAAACATAAATTATATAGAAGTATACAATTTAGCTTCATCATTTTTTAAATCCTTGTAAGGGAAAAGTATGATAGAAGTTTTGAGGACCGTGAGAAGACTTTGGAGGAGATCAAGTCTTTATTTTTCAAATCCTGTATCTTTAGACATATACTTTTGTTTCTCCTTTGGGGCTTAGTTTTCATAAATTTATTGTTCTTTTTGCTCCTATTAGTTAGGTGGAAAAAAAATAAAAAATAACAAAGAAAGAAAAAAAAGAGGCTAGGTCATGACCCAACCATGGTGGCTGGCCATGTTGGTTGGGTAACCCAGCCATGACTGCGGTTAGGTTGTGCATAGCATGGCTGCAGCTAGATATGACCGAATCGCCACAGTTGGGTCATGCCTAGCTATGGTGGCCGTGGCTCGGCATGACCCAGCCGCTGCCAAGGAACCGACCATGGCTGCAGGAACCCAACCAAAGTGGGGGTTGGGTATGACCTAGCCGTGGCGGCTGCTGCGACCCAGCCATGGCTGTGATTGAGTCGTGCTCACCACAACCAAATTAGGTGCAAGTTTTAGACTTCTGTTCAGGGGCTGTAAGCAGTAACCGACAACAGTAAATTCAATTTTTGTGTAGTATAGAGTCTATTTAATGGATGGATGATACAGTTTCTATTCTATGTATCTTAGGGTTTAGAGGGAGATAAAGTTGCTAGAAATCAAAGGGACAAAATAAAAAGAAGAAGATAGATAGGATTCACTCCTAGTTTTCCTAAGTATCACATCTAAAATTTCCTTGGCATCACACCTCGAATTGGGGCTGCATTTTACAAACCTCAAACAAAGCTTTGTAGCTTGTGAAATTTTAGCAAAACGTCTTTTATATTTGATAAAACATTTTCTATCCATATAAATAGATGATTAATAGGACTCAGACTTAATAGGCTGGTTATGTGAGTCGGATGGGGAGTCTGTGGGTCATCTTCTTCTTCATTGTGGAGTGGCGTATGCTTTGTGGAACTTTATCTTTAGCTGGTTTGGGCTGTGTTGGGTTATGCTTGGCTCGGTTAGGGAGTTATTCGCTTGCTGGTGGTCGGGTGGTCGCTCGAGGAGTGTGGTGGCGTGGAAGATGGTTCCCCTATGTCTTATGTGGTGTATTTGGAGGGAACATAATGTTAGATGCTTTGAAGACACGTTGAGATCTTTTGAGGATCTTCTACATTATTTTCTTTTTACTCTTTACACTTGGACAGCCGGACGGCTTGCCCTGGATGTAATTAGTTTTTCAGATTTTCTTTTTCACTTCTCCCCTCCCTCTTAGGCTTTCCCTTGTATACTTCCTGTGTACTTTGGGTTGCGCCCCTCTGCGTCTTTTATATATATTTTGACTCATCAAAAAAAAAAAAAAAAAAAAAAAAACTAATAATCCTGAACTAAATAACAAATAAAACTTGATAAGGTATGAAGCCCACAACAAAGAACTATTCCAGAAGTACAGCCCATCTCTATAAATTCTGAAAATCAAAAAAATACCACTGATTCTCAAATTTAATTTAAAATAAACCCATTTCTTTTATTGCCCACATCACTATGTCTATCAAAGTACGCTGCAATATAGTGCAATACTGCGTTTGATGCCTTTCCAAATTTTCTATCAAAGTACACTGCAATACAGTGCAACACTGTGTTTGATGCCATTTTATCTTATCATCCCAACTTTTCCCTGGACAGTATTTCAAAAACACTTCCCCCTACCAGCAATGTGAGAAAACTTGTCTATTTTTTTTGGTTGTCCATACTTGGCAGAAGCCTACATATTATTTAGATTGCTTCCCTCTGGAGTGTCCTAAATCTATGACGGCCTTTTCATTTCATGTTATCCCAATAACTTCTATGTGCATTTTCTAGAAGTTATTTCTATGTATTGATTTTTCTGTCTGTTCCAGTGCCTTTCTTGATTAAAATCTGCAAAGGTACACTGACTAAAGATGTTTCTTCTTATTCCATGGTTGTGTTGATTTGTAAATACATCAATTACTGAAGATAATAAAGTAGTTTATTGCTGCATTTGAGTAAGATATTTATATTTTTACTTTGACAGGGTCCCATGCAGATCTGGTGTGTGTACAACACCATTGCATGTAACATCTTCCCAATTGATTGCAAGTGAGATCTTTCCTGTTGCTGTTGTGAAGACCCTTTTGTACCCTGGTGCTGCTGCAAATAGCCTTGTTAAGAACTTCACTATTCCAAGCTGGGATAACCTGTTAGACATCTATAACTTGACCAGTGTGAAGGAAGCTCCTGCAGTAACTGATCTCCAACGCTTAGAGGTTCTGTTTAATAACTGATCATTGCCCTTTTTAATTGTTTTAATGCATATTCCGATTGTTTGAGGAAGTCTACAGATCTATATGGGGGGATGGAGGCACCTCGTATCGTATTAATGGTCCCTCAATTAATGTCTTTTGCTAGGTCTAAAACAGCTATCAATATGACAATAGACTCTAGATATTTTCGTTGATCATGGCCTATTTTTCTGTTTGGTGTGCTATATTCCCCCTGCCCACCCTGTTAATGGTCTACATTTCATTGATATATAGATTCCACATCATTTGCAAGACTTCCAATAATGGAGAATAATATCAAGGTGGCAGCCAATTTTTCTTTTGATACTTCCTAGCAATTTTGATGTTAACATCTGCCATTGATTTCTTTCCTAGAAATCTTGTCTTATTGAGTCACTATAACTGGTTCTCCCCTACATTTTCCCATGAATTTCTGAATTATTCACTACAACTCAACCTAGCCCTCTTTGTCCAATCATTTCCTTCAGTTATGACTTATCTTTCTTCTCCTTATATGATTAACATCATTATTAGGTTACTGATGAAGTTTAAGAAGATTAGATAATTGAGTTTCTTTATCCTTACTGACTCGAGGGTCCTCTAGCAACTGAAAATTTAAAATAGATAGCCTTGAATATAGTTCAATGTTTAGTTCTGCTTTCATTTTTGTCCCTCAAGTTACTTTAATTTCATAACTACCATGTTTATCCTTGAATGAACTACCGGGTCTATCCTTTTAGCTAATTTGAATTCTACATATGGCTCCTTCAGGCTTCAGGTTCCTTGACTGATCTATCTGTGTTGTACCAGGTTCTTGCAGGAAGCTACTTCTCTGTGGCAGGAGCGCTTGTGGGTCTTCTAAGACCAGGGAGGATGAACATGTTTGGGACACTTCTAGTAATTTGGGGTCTTGTTAAGGAAGGAATTTTGGGAAAGCCAGTAAATACAGATCCTACGAAAGCTGTCTATGTCTACCCAACTATGTTGATTGCCCTGATCAGTGCCTTCTCATCCGTTAAGTATGATGTGAAGAAGGTCGTTAGAAGTGCCCCTGCCCGACCGGTGGCAAAGCCTCTTCAAAGCTCATCAAAATCTAAGCTGAAATGAGTTGAAATGTTATACTTGTCATTTTGTCAGAACTTTCAATGTTCTGGTGTTCATGAGTTCAAACTGTATGCATTCGTGCCTAAATCATTTTTTTTAAATTCTACTGCTCTCTCAAAATTCAGTTCATTTCCCTATATATCCCAGTCCTGTAAGAGCACGTTTATACAGGAAGTGAAATGTGAAGCAAATGTTTTTTTTGCTTATGATTTCGTGAGTTCCTTTAATCCCTTTGAGTGAAATGCGAGGAAAATGGTGATTCTTGCTAATGCTTTCTTTGGTTCCTTCCCTAAAGCCCTTGAAGTGAAATGGAAGGCAAAACCCCTGTAACCTTTTTCCTCGTTCTATTAAAAAAAAGAAAAAGAAATGGAAGGCAAATAGTGATTCTTGTTGCCGCTTTCTTTGGTTCTGTAAGTCCTTGATGTGAAATGCAAGGCAAGAGGTGATTCTCTCTACTTTTGTTCTATTTGGGGGTTCTTTTAAGGCCTTTAACAATAAAGACAAAACAAAAGACAAATCTGAATTGTGAAATTGCCATTTTTGGCCCCACATTGCCGTAAGGTTATATATCTCCCATCTTGTTAATTTACCCCTGGCAACTGGATGGCTCATGACTCGTGGGAAAACGAATTTGAAAATTAGAGTTTGTTTGATAGAACTCTTTTTGATTGAAAAATTGTTCTGATGTGAAGCGAAATTGAGCTGACATCAACCAAAGTTTATTTACATGACAAAACATCTTCAATCCGTTCATGAGAAATACTGAGCTTATTTGAAAAATAAAAGAAGCTAGAAGACGAAAAAGATGAAGAAACATTTACCCTTTTTTTTTGAAATGTCCACGCAAGGAAAGGGGGAAAAAGAATTCGAACTACTAACCTTTGCTTCATGAGGCGTGGTCCACATGTGATTGAGCTATCCCTTGGGGACTATTAAAGAAACATCTACTTGAATAGCTTTTATATAACTTCATGGTGTCTTTTCTTTTTTACCACATTCTGGATTCTGAGCCGTAAAGGGTCTCAAACCGCTGAGGAACAATCTACTTGGTAAATTTCTCTTAAAAGTGCTAATTAGGAGGGTAGTTAATGACATGGTTTGTTTGGAAAAAACAATTAAAGTGATTTTTGGTTTTTTGGTTGTAATGTGACATAAAAATAAGAGTAGTTTCGAGCATTTTCTAAGTATTTTGTGTTTTAAGTTGTTTGTTAATGCTTTTGTTTTTTGGCTAAAGAGTGAAAAGTTACCTTAAAAAGTGTTGCCAAAGGGGCCAAATGTTTCTGTCCAAGGCAGGGTGAGAACCTGCCAAGCTGCTACTATTGGCTGTACTGCGGCTGAGGGGCCTGCATTGGACTACAGAGAAAATTAGTAAGAAAAACTTGAGTCGGCATGATTTTTAGAGGAGCTTGTAGCTTACAACTGGGGACAGAGACTCTGATCATTACTAATAAAAAGGAGAGGGGGCTCTGGTCTTTTGGTGGCACAGTAGAACTGCATTCTATGCACTAAAGAGGAAGCAAAACAAATTTACTTCTCTATAGCAGGTGCAATTCTCTTTTCTTTTCTTTGTTTTTGAGGTTATATTTTTCTATCCTCTGATATGAATTAGGTCTATTTGTTTTAGCATATACCACACCCTTTCTGTTAATGCTCAAAGTTGCATATGTTTACTGCACTGGTGATTTCTGGTTGTGACATGATGTGGTTTGAGTTCGAGCAAAAAATGATTTCTTTTGGAGTTTTGGTTTGTGCTAAGAGTTGAAAATTTTATATGTAAGGTAGGATTTAAATTGAAGCATTGAGGTTTCTGAGTGTACTATCTGGTGCCCTGCACATATAATTCATGTAGTAGAGAATGATCTAAGGAGGTAGAACAAAGAGGACATGTACACAGAATGATTTCATTTTTCCCTTGGCCCCCAAATAATAAAATTTTCTAATAGTTCATATGTTTCTCTTCCGTTCCTCAAAAACCAAAAGAAAAGAGATGACGCGAGAGTTTTTGCATTTTTCTGCAATTTTAACCATTTTCTTAAGGATTTGCATGAATTGATTGCACTAAGAGTAGAACTTTAAAACCAAAAGTTTTTCTGCTATCCCACAAAAACTATAAGCACCAAGTTTACTTCAGACCTCAGAATCTTGAGGAAGGTCTTTATATTTGCTTTAATGAAATGGAATTGTAGGAAGTATTTATCTGCGGCTTTTTTCCATTGCCAGGGCACTGACCTTGCCGTCAAAGGTTGAATCCACAATTTGTGTACATAAGTTTTTCCAAAACATATTGAAAGAAGTCTCTGATGAACAACTGAACTTTGATCCTTAAAAACAAAATCAAGAGTCTCATAATAAATAGCCTATATCTACACTATTCCCTATATAATTATTTTACTTGTTCCATTTTTGGAAAATAATTTGGATAAAGATGAAGTACCATACAGCTCAAAGTGTTTGATAGACACTCATGCAAGACAATGATCATTACTATTTTCAGGGCTTTGCCATAGATAGCTATATCTCTTTCTAAGTTTTGGTTTTATGCTATAAATTATGAAATGTTTGTCAACTGTGTTGTCAACAATTGTCAACATCTTGTTTGATCACAACATTGGAATTTGTTGATGCAGAAAGAAGACAAATGGATCGACATGCTTTCGACATAGAAAACCCATATGTTCCATTGGCAAATTCGCTGAAAAAGGAGTTTCAAAGCTTGTCTCCTCCCTTCTCCACTGAATGTAGTATCTATAGAGTTCCTGAGAGATTACTTCATATCAAGGAAAAAGCCTATACTCCTAAGGTAGTCTCCATTGGCCCACTTCACCATGGTATGGAAGGCTTGAAAGCCATGGAAGCACAAAAAAAGAGGTACCTGAAAGATTTTATCCGACAGACCAATAAAAGCTTGGAGTTCTATATCAAAGTTGAAAAGGAGAAGGAAGCAAGACTGCGTGGTGGCTATGCAGAAACCATTCAGTTTAGCAGTGATGAATTTGTCAAAATCATTCTAGTTGATGCTGACTTCATCATTGAGGTCTTACTGAGGCACAATTTCCATGAGCCGCAAGATAAAAATGACTGCATATTTAATAAACCATTGATGTTACAGGATGTATGGCCTGACCTCCGACTGCTAGAAAACCAGCTTCCATTCTTCATTCTTGAGGATCTTTTTGACCCTTACAAAATTACAGTCCCTTTCATCATTGAGCTCTCACATAACTTCTTCAAAAAGGTACTGTGTTTGGAGGGAACAGAAGACAAATTAGAGAATTTCCGTTCTTCCAAAGTTGAACATTTTGTTGATCTCCTTAGAAACTTACATCTACCTTTGAAGGGGCAGCCTAAAGGAAAAATTCAAACACTAACCACGACCACTATGACAGATCTACACCAGGCTGGAGTCAGGTTTAATGTGGGGCCAAGCAGAAATCTATTTGACATACAATTCAGTGAAGGCATACTGGAAATCCCAAAGCTTATTTTAAGTAACGAAACAGAACTCTCACTCCTAAATCTCCTTGCCTTTGAGCAATTGCATTATGGGGAGAATTACATAAATGATTATGTTATCATAATGGATTGCCTTGTTAACACTCCTAAGGATGTTGATTTACTGGTCAAGTATGAAATTGTTGAGAATAGGATAGGCGGCGACAGCAATGAAGGATCAAATATTATCAACAAACTTGGCAAGGCGGCTATTTTGGACAATAATAACTTCTATATTGCAAGTCTTAGTGAAGAACTGAACAAGTACTGCAGAATCCCCCGGCAGAGGTGGAAGGCAAACTTGAAACAAAATTATTTTAACACACCATGAGCCATTAATTCGATTGTTGCAGGTGTTATTCTCCTTGTACTCACTTTAATACAAACTGTGTGTTCCATCATGTCCACCTACTCAGATGGAAAGAAACATTGACAGGTCACTGCATGGCAGTTGTTTCTGTTATTGCTGCAGCTGTTTTCTTCTTTTTTATTTTTTATATCTGTGTAGATTCAAATGTTTTCATGGTCCTATAGTTCTGTCAAGAAAGTTTTTTTTTTTTTTCCTGAGATGATTTGATAAAGATACTTTTGTTTTTGTGAGCTATATGTTAAAGTAATAATTAAGTGATTAAATTTATCTCTTCCTATCAACTTAACCTTATGAGAAAACTGGTGATTTAACATGCTATCAAAACCAAAGGTCATAGAATTGAACCTTAACTTCGTCAAATCAACCTCCATTTAAATTAAATATTCCACGTGTTGGGTTTCACCAATTAAAAAAGAGTTTTAGCCACGTGAGGGGAAGTATTAAAGTAATGATTAAGTGATTAAATTTATCTTTTCCTATCAGTTTAAGCTTATAGGAAAACTAAAGCAACACTGTATACAATGCTTTGGTTGTACCCCGAGTTTACCGGTTAAACGATCTTACTTGAGAGCCAAATGCTAGTAAAATCTGCTTTAATCTAGTTAAGATTCCTTTGGTACTTCACAAACTTAGCCCTTATCATATGAATTATTGGGTGATCTTCCAAGTTTAATGATGCAATATGAATGTTTGGCAACAATGCTCTGCAATAATAGAGCCGACGGAGTAATAAAGAATGTGGCTTGTGCAGCACTGTTCATTGTTCCACGCAAAAAACTTCTGCAGTTAATTAGTTATTAGTTAGCCAAGCTGAGAGCAAAAGTTGAAGCTTCAGTGTTTCCAGTTATTAACTGCTAATGTCTATGCCCTTCTCATTTGTAAAGTATAGTGTGTGAAAAAGGTTGTAAGAAGTGCCCAAATCGGACCTGAAATGAGCTGAAATGTAATCCAACTTTCCTGCCAAAATAAATACTGAAAAATTTTATTGTATTTTTTTTCAAAATTCAGTTGTTTCACCTACAGATTCGAGTACTCTAAGAGCACGTTGATACAGAAAGTGAAATGCAAGGCAAATGGTGATTCTATCTAATGCTTTCTTTGGTCCCCTTAAGCCCTAAAACAAAGGGTGACAACCTGCTGCCTGGCTGCAATTATTGGCTCGTGGGGCCTGCCTTAATTGGATTTTTTGTTTTAACAAAAAATACTCGCAAACAATTCAAAATTATTTTTACTTTTATATCACGACGTAACACTTTTTTTTTTAAATAAAAAAAACAAAAAAAAAACAGCAACAACCTTAATTTAGAAATGTACAAGGAAACAGAGAGAAAAATTTGAGTTGACTTGACTTTAGAGTTGTACCTAACAACTGGGGGGAGGGACTTTGATCTTTATTTATCAAGGAGACAGGCGGCTCTGATCTTTTGGTGGAACAACAAACTGCATTTTATCCAAGAAAGAGCAAAGTTCTTTGCTGCAGCGTTTCCTGGTGATCTACAGAGGCAAAACAAACTTCTATACTTCTCTCTACAGCAGGCTGCAGGTGCAATCTCTTTCTTTCTTTCTTTCTTGAGTATATATATATTTTTTATCCTCTGATATCACTTAGATTTGTAAGTTTTATCATAATTCATATACTACACCATTTCTCTTGAAGGTCAAAATTACTTGTGTATTACTGCACTGGCGATTTCTGGTTATGGCACAAATGTTGGGAGTTTGACCCAAAAGTTGACCTTGTTTTGGCAATTTTTTCTTTTCTTCTATTGGAATTTTGATTTGTGCCAAGTGTGGAAATAATTCTTTGAATTGAAGCATTGAGATTTAAATGGGTATACTGCAAATTAAATTGATGTACGTAGTACAGAATGATCTGAAGAGGTTGAACAAGAGAACATGCACACCAATAGCCTCTTTTTTTTTTCTTCTTTTTTTTTCAATAATAACAAAAAAACACCAATAAGTGAAAGAAAAGAACAGAGAAAAAGGGCTGATGTGAGAGTTTGGCAATGTTTGTGCAATTTTCTCTTTTCAAATTTCCATTGTCTTTGACCTTGCCCTTAAAGGTTGAACTCCCAGTTGCATGGTGATGGGTGTCCGAATTGAGTGAGGGAGACTATGGAGCCTATATGTCTTGAGCAAGTGGGCTCTCCACTCTCGATTGCTCGGACAAATGGGCCCAGTATCGAGTAATTCTATAAAGCTTATTTGTGTTCTACTAAGAATGATGTAGTTATTAAAATTACCATTTGATTTGTGATTGATCATTATTGAATTTTGATCAAATGATGATTTTAATAGTCACATTATTTTAGTAGGACATAAAGAGGCTTTCTAGAATTACTCCATGGTATCTCCTCTCTACGAAACTGATCGAATTGCGTACATTTCAGACACTCGAATTATAGGAAATCCACTTTTTAATAACAAATTTGAACTTTCCAATAATAATAATAATAATAATAATCAAAAGAACTACAAATAACCCATACCCTAAATTTACATCTTCTTTCCATTTTTGCACATGAATTTGAATAAAACTCAAGTACCATGCATCCCCAAAGTCCTTAGCAGAGACACTCATGCAAGACAATGATTAAATCTATTTAAAGCTAGTGCTTTATCAGAGATACTTATCTTTCTAAATTTTGTTTTTATGTTGTCATTTATAAAAAGGTATATATAGATTGTGTCTTCAATGATTCTCAACAATGGAATTTGTTGACACAGAAACTGAAAGGAAGCAAATGGATAGCAATAATGATGCCTCATACGACATAGAAAACCCTCAATTTTCATTGGAAGATTCAATAGCAGGGGAGTTGAAAAACTTGTCTCGCTTATCCTCTTCATGTAGTATCTATAGAGTTCCTGAGCGACTACGCCATGTCAAGGAAAGAGCCTATACACCAAAGGTAGTCTCCATTGGCCCGCTTCATCATGGTAGGGAAGGCTTAAAAGCCATGGAAGAGCAAAAAAAGAGGTACCTGAGAGATTTTATTCAACAGAGCAATCGAAGCTTGGGGTACTTTATCGGAGTTGTAAAGGAGAAGGAAAAAAGACTGCGTGGTTGTTATGCAGAAATCATTAAATGTAGCAGCGATGAATTTGTCAAAATCATTCTAGTGGATGCTGCCTTCGTCATTGGTGTCTTGCTCAGGCTCAAATTCCCTCGTGTCCTGCCGGATGATAATGACCACATTTTTAATAGGCCATGGGTGTTGCAGGATGTATGGCCTGACATGCTATTGCTTGAAAATCAGCTTCCATTCTTCATTCTTGAGGAACTTTTTGAACTTGGCAATGTAAGAGTCTTATCCCAGGAGCTCTCCATCTATGAGCTTTCACATAACTTCTTCAAAGATCTAATGCATATGGAGGAAACAGGAGACAAATTGAAGAAAATCATCAGTGCTAAAGTTGAACACTTTGTGGACTTCCTAAGACACTTACATCTGCCAGATTTGCAGCAGAAGCAGCAGCAAAAAGGAAAACTTCAAACACTAACCACCCCCAGCATGATGGAGCTACACCTTGCCGGAGTCCGGTTTGAAGTCGGGTCAAGCAGAAATTTGTTTGACCTTCAATTCAGTAAAGGGGTTCTGGAAATCCCAAAACTTATTATAGGTGATGAGACAGAGCTCTCGATTCGTAATCTGCTGGCCTTTGAGCAATGCTATTATAGCGAGAATTACATAAATGATTATGTTGTCATCATGGATCGCCTTGTGAACACCCAGAAGGATGTTGATCTGTTGGTCAAGTATGGAATTGTTGAGAACAGGCTTGGGGACGGCAATGAAGGGTCATTTCTTATTAACAAACTTGCTGATGGGGTTATTTTGGACTTCAATGAGTTCTATTTTGCTGGACTTTGTAAAGACCTCAACGCTTACTGCAGAACCCCCTGGCACAAGTGGAAGGCCAACTTGAGACAAAATTATTTCAACACACCATGGACCATTGTTTCTTTTATTGCAGGTGTTATTCTCCTTCTACTCACTTTGATACAAGCTGTGTGTTCTATTATCTCCGTAAAAAAGCAACACTGAAATGTTACTATTTCACCACTCCATAGCAGTTCTAAGCATCCATGTGAATTTTTCTTTAGAAGAGAGTTTGGCATACCAATATCGCCTTGATTCTTGTTTGAGTCCATATAGCGATTTGTCTTTGGTAAATTAAACTTATGTTCTAATTAGCCCTTTAACCCAATTTATTCCACTTTTGCTATTTCTTCTTTGCACTGTTTTCTCTCAAAGGGAGGTAAATTTTAAGCTTATGGGGATTGTAAAGGTAAAGAATTAAACTGGATTCTTATATCTAATTGGCGGGGAAGGTTTTGGTATCTTCCTTTTCCTTTCCTAGCTAGTTTTCAAGCAACATTTGTTCTAAATATGTCCTTGTTTCTATATGTCAGATGCTTAATTGTGTGCTTGGACAAGAATGGGATCTTTCCTTCCCCTAGATCTATTAGCAAATTCCTCTTCTCAATCTCTCCAAAATTTGAAGCACAAATTAAGTTGAAAAAGATTATATAGTCATTTTCAGGAATATAGCTTCAGTATATACTTAAGCTTCCTTTACTCTTTCGAGACACATTGTCAAATCTTAAACTTGATGTCGTAGTTTATACCACAACGGTTTACTCTTCTTTTTCTTTTATGGGAAAATTATACTTACCTTACTTAAACGACTATGAAATTTATAATGTTCGNGCCTCACAAATTTGGTGTTAATGCCTCAAATTTGATGCTAATGCCTAAAAAAACCGGTGTAGAGGCCACTACAATTTTATTTTTTCTTAAATCATGTTTTATGTAAGACTGAGAGAACACCAGGAGAACCTATGGGGAGAACCCCTAGTATTTTCCAATTTTAAAAGGTTGCAATTGATACTCTCAAACTGTCCGACACTTTCACTTTGCCCATTCTGACAACATTTTTTGTTAAAATGATATAAAATGTCCACTATACCCATATGTGAAAAAACAATTATACTCTTAGGTTATAAAATAAAGAAAAGCTTCCCTGGCCATGAAGACCCACGACCAATTGCTAGCCATAGGTCTCTACTCTCTAGTCGTGGAGACAAGACGGCCAGACCCTGGGTCTCTAATCATTGAGACCCATGGCTTGGCTGTAGAATCTAATGTTGAGGTATAATGGGCAGAGGTGGAAATAGGATTTATGGAGTGGGGGATGGATTTTTTTTATTTTATTTTAATACATTATGAAGACATACTTAAATAAATATAAATATAAAAGCACATCGATATATATAATTTATGTGTATGTGTTTGTGCGTATTTATAAAATAGAAGCATAGAAGTTTTAAATTTAATCTTATAATATATATCACAAACATACAATAGTATAAGCAAATAACAAAATAAACCTTTTTTTTTTTTTTTTTTTCAAGCAAATAGAATTCATTAATCATTGAACGTCTTGCAAAGCAAGTACACGTGAAAGAATACAAACAGGAAAATCTGTT
Organism: Carpinus fangiana; assembly: GCA_006937295.1. Classification (NCBI taxonomy): domain Eukaryota; kingdom Viridiplantae; phylum Streptophyta; class Magnoliopsida; order Fagales; family Betulaceae; genus Carpinus; species Carpinus fangiana. The sequence continues at coordinate 26,110,210 of CM017325.1, forward strand.
AACCAGAGTTGTTCAGACTGTAGAGACAAGGTACCTCTGAATATGTAGGGACAGGGTACAAACATAAATAACAAAATAAACTAAACATGATTTATTGGGTCCAAGAAAAAGGTACCTTTGAATATGTAGTGAAACTAATAAGGCTATTTGAAGTTTTTATGTTGGAAGAGAGGGCAAAACTTTAAAATGTATATTAAAGAGGGACACAAATATTATTTTGAGGGGACAAATTTATAAATATGTATACTTTAAGACAATTTTAAAAAATTTTGGGGGGGACGAACCTATGCCTTGGGTTCGCCCCAGATAATGGGTATTCTAAGACATATAATATTTTCCATTGGATTTAACAGAAAATCTAAATGGAGGCTAGGGTAATTAAAGGGCCGGATCATTGCAACTTTTTAAAATTTGAAAAATATTGTAATTAGATAGAAGTTGGAGGGGAGTAAGAAGTACTGTAGTTTTCTCTTCTTTTATTATTGTCAGTATACTAGTTTTCCTTGCTCCATGTACCATATTGAAGAGCATGTACGTTGATCCAGAAATTGAAATGCAAGGAAAGTGGTGATTCTTCAATTCGTAATGCTTTCGATCAGCTTTAATTAGTTCCCTTTAAGTGAAATGCAAGGCAAAGGGTGATTCTTGCTAAAACTGTATATATATGCTTTCTATATATGTGTAGAGGAACTTGTATGTTACAAGTGCCGATCTTTACTTATAAAAAGAGAGAGAGCTCTTATCTTTTGGTTGTGCCAGCAAAACTGTATTTCCTGCAGTAGTACTAAAGATCGATCAAAGGTGGTCTTCGTCTACGACAAAACAAACTTCTCCATATATAGCAGGTGCAATACTTCTTTTTTCCTTTTTAATTAATTAGGTTAATATACCTTTGTATACCCTGACAATAATGCTTAACTAGGTTTATTTTTTAAGCTCAAAGTTGCCTATGTTTACTGGAGTAGAGATTTTCAGCTGCCAAAATTTTGGCAGCCCAGCGTCTACCAATATTTTATTTATTTATTTTATTTTTTTAATCGAAGAAGAAAGAGATTACAAGGGGGGAAGTGCTTGCCAAATTTAAAACCGAGAATTACTGATCAAATTATATATCAAATTCATTGGCCTCCATAAATCACTGATCAAAAATTGATATCAACAAAAATATATAAAACCAAGATAGTGTTTTAAGGCATTATAACCAAATTTAGTATTACCGAATCCCTTTAGGTGATACAATTTCTAAATGGTTAACCTTTTACCCCTAAAAACAATTTTGAGGCATTAGAACCTAAATATTAGCTCATAAAAATTTAGCTAATATCACTCAAATATCTAAAAATACAACCAAAAAACTTGCCATTTCTCTTAGAAATTTCATCAAACATAGAGAATGTAAAAACATAAACATCAATGACGAAAAAAAAAAAATTCTTCTCATATAAAAACGTGTTTTTTTATAGAAAAAAATAAAAATAAAAATTGGCAGACACTCATGTTTACTGTAGTAGGTTGTAGCATAAACATGCAGGAGAGTTTTGGTTTGTGCTAAGGATTGAAGTTTTTGTCATTATGGAAGTAAAAAAAGTTTTTTGCAAGCAAATTATAACACAAAAAACATAAAAAATACATATTACAAAGGACTAAAGTTCGGAGGAGCTAGACTCCGTTTTCAGTAAGTCATCTTCTTATTCTTCATCTCTTAACTTATAATCTAATTGGAGTATAAACTTAATTACTTTAGGTTTTAACCTATGATTAATGTTGAGGCCCCGCAGAGGTGACATCATAATTGTTAGGATGCATGGTGGCATGTGATTAAGTGCAAGCAAATTAAATGTCAAGTCCCAATATATTCATGATGTTGATTTTTTTTTTTTTTTTTTTGTTGGCAACATGGTGTTGATAATTTGTTTATTAGAATATCATGTTAAATATTGTTATGCAATATTGATAATTTTGTTCTTTCTCTCATGTTTTTTAAAATTTAGGAGAAACTTTACTGAAAACCTTTGAATTTTTACCCGTTCTGAAATACTCATTTAAACTTAAAAAACTTTCAATTTAGTCCCCTGAAGTTTCAATCGCTCTCAATTTAGACCCCTCGGTCAGATTTTAAACATTACATGACATTTATACCCTTGACTTTGTTATAAAATTTCAACTTTCAAAACATTTTTTTTAATTTTAAAAAATTGAAAATCAGGGATATTTTAGTATTTTTTGTATTTTTAATGGCTAAAATTGACGGAATGGTCCAAATTGAGAGCAAGTGAAAGTTCAGGGAACTAAATTGAGAGTTTTTTTTAAGTTTATGAGGGTATTTTAAAACGAGTGAAAGTTCAAAAGTCTTCAGTGAAGTTTCTCTTAAAAATTATTTGTATTTGGCTAAACAAACAAAAAATCATGGCTGTTCCACTGATTTAGCTGTAATTTTTCCATTGCCAAGGGCTTTTGGACTCACCCTTAAAGGATGAATTCACATTATGTGCATGTCCACATAGTTTTCACTTTTTAAGATTATAATTCTAACATTAATTAGTGCACTGAATGAATTATTCTTTATCAAACACTCGAACTTTACCCGTAAAAACAAATTAAATAAAAGACTTCAAAACAATCAATACCCCATATAATCATCATTTTCTCTTCTGCAATATGTGAATTTGAGTAAAGTCAAATTAATTAAGTAATTAACACAATAACTCACGCAAGACAATGACCAAAACTATTGATTGAGATACTTATCTTTAGAATTTGTTTATTTGTGTTATCAGCGATTAATTGTTCGATAACAAAAATGGAAAGAAAGCAAAAGAGCCATATACTCGACATAGAAGATCATGTTCCATTGGTAGATTCAATGGAAAAGGGGTTTCAAAGCTTGTCTCTCTTATCCACTGCATGTAGCATCTACAGAGTTCCTGACCGGCTACGTCTTCTCAAGCAAAAAGCCTACACACCAAAGGTGTTCTCCATTGGCCCCCTACGTCATGGTACTGAAGCCTTGAGAGCCATGGAAGAACATAAAATGAGGTACCTGCGAGATTTCATTGGACGGACTGGGGAAACCTTGGAGTTCTTCATTGACGCTGTAAGGGAGAAGGAGGCAAAACTTCGTAATTGTTATGCAGAAACCATTGAGTTTACAAGTGAAAATTTTGTCAAAATCATTCTGGTGGATGCTGCCTTCATCCTCGAGGTCTTACTCAAGTCCTTCAACCCTAAACTCCAAGAAGAAAACGACCGCATATTCAACAAACCCTGGTTGATACAGGATGTTTGGACCGACATGCTTTTGCTTGAAAATCAGCTCCCATTCTTCATTCTTGAGCATCTTTTCGACTCGTACAAAACAGAAGTCCTTCTGCAAAATGATGGGACGACACTTACAATCAATAAGCTTACAGCAGTCTTTTTCAAAAGCCGAATGGAGTCACCAGGAGTAGAAGAAAGATGGGAAGAAATAGATTGCGCAGATGTCAAAATCGAACATTTTGTTGATCTCATACGACACGTGCAATTTAAGCCTGATGATCATGATGAGATGGGAACTCATACAAATAAGAAACTTCGAACACTAACCACCCCCAGCGCGACAGAGCTACAGGAGGCTGGAGTGTGGTTTACGGTACGGAAAGACAGCAAAAGTCTATTCGACATAAAATTCCATAATGGGAAACTAGAAATCCCAAGTTTCATTTTAAGCGATGAGACAGAATACGCAATCAGAAATTCGCTTGCATTTGAGCAATGCCATTGCAGTGAGAACTACATAAATGACTATGTTATCCTTATAGGTCGCCTTGTTGAAACTCGCAACGACATAGACTTATTGGTGAAGCAGGGGATTATTGAGAATAGGCTTAGCAACAGCCGAGAAGGGTCAATTCTGTTGAACAAGCTTGCAGATGGGGCCATTTTGGACCAGGATAACTTCTATTTTGCTTCTCTTTTTGAGGATTTGAACAAATACTACAACACCTCATGGCACAAGTGGAAGGCACACTTGAAGCAAAGATATTTCAGAACACCATGGGCTGGCGTTTCGCTTTTAGCAGCTGTTTTTCTACTTATTCTCACCGTCGTACAAACGATGTGTTCTTTGTCTGCGTTTTTCCCGACACTTAATCCTTCTTCTAATTAGTTCAGATTATATATATGTATAGTACTTCTTGTTGTGTTTATATTTGTGTGGGTTAAAATATTCTCATGCCCTTCTAGTTCTGTCAAGAAATTAAATAGTTTTATTTTGTATTGAATATTTGATAAGATACATTCTTTTTGTGAAATAAATATGCTATTGTGGGTGTGTACCAACATTTTACCACTCAAATGATCTTCATTGAGTGTTAAATGCTAATAAATTAATATGTTTTTATCAAGTTAAGCTTCCATTTTGATGCTTTATTACAAATCTATGACGAGACATCAAACTTTTGGCCGTAAAAAGGTAGCTTTCACGGCTTACAAACTGATTCATTACAAACACTAGAAACAAGGTCTTTAGCAATGACATTTTGTTGTTACCGACGACTTTTAGCGACGACATGCAAGTCATTGCTGGTAAATCATTGCAAATATTTCGACATTATTGCTCATTTAGCCACATAAGTTTAGAAATTTAATAGTTAATTTGTAAGATAAGATGAGAAAAATATTGACGTGAAGCATTTTTCTATTATTAGCAACAACTTTAAGCCGTTGCCTGGATTGGCATAAAAGCCACCAACCTAATTGTGGACTAGGTCGTAAGATAGGATCATATAAGATAAATTAATCACACTGCCTTGGCATCCATCTTTTCTCACTCATCATCATATATGCATCTTCTAGAGTTTCTTTGTCTTTTTAAACTGTTAGAATGGTGGGGAAAAGAGAAGAGCGGAAGCGTAAACACACAATAGACTACATTGTATTGTGTTGAGATTGTGTAGAATGGATACAATAGCCTCCTTATATAGGAGGGAGAAATGAGCCTTGGCTCCCAATCTTACCAATGTGGGACAAGCCCCACATATACACTAACATAAACAACGCTTTATAGATTCATTACTGAATCAAAAGATTTTTCATCGGTGTTTGCCAAAAAGAGAAGTTGTTCTTATCATTGAACAATTCTCCAGTTCATATTTGATATTTAAAAACAAAATAAAAGTCACTCAAAATCCGAAGGTCCATTACACCCAAAATGTCACCCTTAAACAAAAGAGATTCTTCCTCCAAGGGAAAGTAAAAACATTTTTTTTTATAATTTTTTTTTATTCTTTATTCTTCACAAATTTCTTTAAAATTGCGAATATCAAGAAGAAAAAGAGTTAAGATTATGTTTGGGAGATTTAAAGAATATAAATAATTTTTTTAAAAAAATATTAAAAAAAAAGGATGGTTTTGAACCACCCCTAGGGGTGGCTAGGCGACCCCCGAAATTGATAGGTCCAACCTTGTGATCCGTGCATTGACCTATGGTCTTGGGCCATCACCAGAACCCGTCGTGGGTCACCATTAGGCCCAACGTGTGTCATTTGACTCACGATGCAATTTTTTTTTTATTTTAAATAAGGTAATTTTATAGAGGTATAAGAGTCATTATACTTATTTACATTATGATTTATCCCAAACCTTAATGGTACGTAGGTGTGATATTACAAACTTTTTTAAGCCTGATACACTAAATTTGAGAGTTTTTCAAGTTTTAGGGGGTGATTGCAAAAGTAATGAAAATTTATGGGGGTTAAGTGAAATTTTCATTAACTCTATATTTACTTGTCCCTTGCTCTTCTCAAACCCAAGTTCTACTTATATAACAAAATAATATAGTGGTGGTAAACAAAACTTAGGGTCCTTTTGAGTTTGTGAATTAAAAAATGTGTGATTTTAAAATGCAATTAAGCATTTAGCAAAATTGTAGTTTGGCATTTAAAATCTCAGTTTACTAGCTCTTTAAAATTGTGTGTTTTCAAAAAAAAAAACTTCCCTACCTACTATTTGAAAATGTAGATTTTTCTATGTTTTCAAATCGCAATCTTTTAAAAATGCAATCACAAACAATCCATTTTTTATGATTTGATTTAAAATCAAACTTTTTATATATAAAATTGCAATGCCAAACGTAACCTAGGCTCTTAGCCCGTTAACCCATTTATTCTCCTTTTGCTACTTCTTCCTTTGTATTTTTTTTTATAAATTTTAGACTTGGGGAGCTTGGAAAGGTAAAGAATTAAGTTGGATTCTTAGATTTAATTGGTAGGGAAGGTTTTGGTACCTTCCTTGTCCTTAATTTCCTAGTTTCCAAGCAACACATTTGTTCTAAATATCTCCCTATTTATATATTTTACATGCTTTTGGGCTTAGGCAAGAATAGGATCTTTCCCTCTCTTAGCTCTATTACCAAATTCATTTTCTCAATCTCTCATAAATTTGAAGCACAACATTGATCGAAAAAGACCCTATTATTCATTTTCACGAGTTTAGCTTCAATTAAGCTTCCCTCACTTTTTTGAGACGCGTTGTCGAATCTTAAACTTGATGTTGTAGTTTATACCATGCCGGTTTGCTCTTCTTTTTTCTTTTATGGGAAAACTATACTTAGCTTACTTGAACTACGTACTGTCTAATTTACAACATTCCCTTAAATTTTAAAAGGTTGCAATCGACTCTTTCAAATTGTCGGATACTTTCACTTTGCCCTTTCCATCAGCATTTTATATTATCTTGAACGCAAACTACAACACGTGACCCACAAATGATATAGAGTGTCAATTATACCCTCTATTAGTTGTGTGAAAATACATTTATACCTTTTTGTGTGAAAATACATTTATACCTTTAGACTAAAAAAATAATAAAAAGCTTCTTTGGCCAAGGAGACCCACGACCAAGCTAGCCGTATAGGTCTCTAGCCGGGGAGACGGATCGCTTGACCTTGAGTCTATCTTTTTAATGTTTTATTTAACGATGGGGTATAATGGGCATTCTTAATCGCGTGTATTGCAAATAACATATTTTCGATTGGATTTAATAGAAAATCCTAATAAATGGGGTTAAGTGAAAGGGCTAGGTAAAGGGGGTTTTTTTTTTTTTCTAAGCAAAAAAAAAAAAAAAAAAAACCCCTAGGCTAGGTAAAGGGGTTGATTGCAACATTTAAAAATTTGGAGAATATTGCAAATTTGGTAGAAGTTAGAGATGAGGGATTAGTGTAGTTAATTTCCCCTTCTTTTAAAGTAATGATTCTTCATAATAATTTATTTAGTTCCCTTGAGCCATTTTAAGTGAAATGACAGGCAAATTGTGATTCTTGCTAATATGCTTTCTATGGTTCCTGTAAGCCTTTTGACAATTATAAGGAGAAACAAAATACAAAAAAATTACCATCTCCAACCCCACATATATAATATACAATTTCCTGTATATGACTTCGAAGCTCTATGTTATACTATTTGAACATATTTGAGAATTTATGGATGAAAATTTATAATATTAATTTTTATATCCAAGAATTGAAATTGCCGGTGAGATATATATCCTACCATGCATGTAACATGTTGCTGTGGGGCCTATGTTTAGAGGAACTTGTATTTTACAACTGGGGAGAGGGAGTCTGATCATCTTTACGTACATTCTTTACTTATAAAAAGAGTAATATTAAAGACCAAAACATTCTCTCTCTCTCTCTCTCTCTCTATATATATATATATATAATGGTACATCTCAACTCCATTTCGTGTAATATTGTAATATTATAAAGACCAAAGGTGAAAGGTCGTCGTTTCCGGTCGTCTACGAATAAGTGGCAAAAAAAGAACTTCTCTATATATATATATATAGCTGCCGCCTGCAGGTGCAATACTCTTTTCCTTTTCTTTTATACCTTTCTATACTCGATCTGATCATATCGCTTATGTTTATTTGTTAAACTCAAAGTTTCATATGTGTACTCATGTAGTCAGGGACGGCCCAATGTATTTGGTAGCCTTAGGCGAAATTTTGGAATTGGACCTTTTTTTTTTTAATATTTAAATATTAATTAAATAATAATATTATAATATTATTATTATTTTCATTCAGGTTAGTAATATGTTTATTGTTGTTTCATGACTTTTAAGTTTAACTTTAAAGTTTCTTCATTAGCTAGTTGCATTCTACTAGGGTCATAAATATTTGTAATAATAGAGTTAGAAGCATCAATAATATTTTAATTATCTTATAATAAAATAATTCTTTTTTATGAATTTATTATTCATTTATGAGTTTTTCACCTAAATTATTCTCAATATTTTGTTTATTGCTAATAGCAAATTTATTTAAAGCCCTATTTGAGATTCAATCAGTTTTTCTATTTTTCTCTTTTCTTTTATTTTTTTTTAAAGTATTTCATATTTAGATACATATTTTCTAGTATACATGTTTGATTAAAAATATTAACAAATTAAAAAAAATATGATTTAAAATATATATATTTATTTGGATTATAATAAAATAAATTATAAAAATAGAACAATGAAACTTGTTTGAAAATTGATGGGATGTATCACGGAGGAGGAGAGGAAGAAAAGAAGAGAAGAAAAGGAAGAAGAGGAAGGAAGGAAGGGGAGAGAGAGAGAGAGAGAGAGAGAGAACAAAGGGTGACAGAAGTGAGATGCTAGTATTCCTCATTTTCTGAGAAAAATGAATTGTGTTCTCTCTTCTTTACTGACAGAGGAGAGAGAGATAGAGGGATTAAAAATACCAAAAACAAAATGATGTGGTATATTTGTTTTTTTTTTTTTTTTTGGTTAATTGGTCTTATTTTATAATGAGTTTATTAAATTTTTTTGGGGGCCTTATTTTAGAGGCCTTAAGTTTTTATGGGAAATTCTTTTGGGCCTTAAGTTAAAAAAAATAAACCTTATTAATTTTTTTTGGGGCCTTACTATAAAACATTTTGGGCCTTTTTTATTTGGGGGCCCTAGGCGACGATGGCCTAGCCATTGGGCCGGCCCTGCATGTAGTTGTAGCATAAACAATATGCAAGGAGTTCATCCAAACTTTTATTTTGTTTTGACATTTATTCTTTTGGAGTTTGGATTTGTGTTAAGGATTGAAGTTTTTCTTGCTATGGGGTAGAATTTAAATCGAAGTGTCAATGTACATGAGGTATTGTCAAGAATAAAAGAAAGCAAAGAAAATCTCCAAAACAGAGGAGGGGTAGAAGAAGAGAAAATCCGCATTTGCAATATTAATCTCGTGAGCTCTTACAAGGGAAAAGATTGAAGCTTATATATGAGCTTACAATCATAAACTAACTATGGAAAACTAACTAACTTACAAACAAAAGAAAGTTAGTTAATTAGTTTACAAGAATTGAAATACTGTTCACGCGCGTCTGAAAGTGCTCTCTGTTAGAGCGATCGACGCCTGTGCTCGATTTGCGATCGATCGCACTCGGCATGGTGCCTCTCTGTTAGAGCGATCGATGCACTTGGCATGGTGCCTCTCTGTTAGAGTGATTCATGGTGCTTCCATACATCACTGATCAGAAATTAGTATTAGCAAAAATATATAAAACCAAGATAGTGTTTTGAAGCATTAGAACCAAATTTAGGATGACCGAATCCCTTTAGGGTGATACCATTTTTAAAATGTTAACCTTCCACCCCTAGAAACAAGTTTTGAGGCATTAAAACTCAAATATTAGATCATGAAAATTTAGTTAATATCACTCAAATATCTAAAAATACAAGCCAAAAAAACTTGTTATTTCTCATAGAAATTTCATCAAACATATAGAATGCAAAAACATAAACATCAATGACGAAAAAAAAAAAAAATTCTTCTCATATAAACGTGATTTTTATAGAAAAAAAAAGTAAAAATAAAATTGCCAGACACTCATGTTTACTGTAATAGGTTGTAGCATAAACATGCAGGGGAGTTTTGGTTTGTGCTAAGGATTGAAGTTTCTGTCATTATGGAAGTAAAAAAAGTTTTTTGCAAGCAAATTATAACATAAAAAACATTAAAAAAAAAAATACATATTACAAAGGACTAAAGTTTGGAGGAGACTCCGTATTCAACAAGTCATCTTCTTATTCTTCATCTCTTAACTTATTATCTAATTGGAGTATAATCTTAATTACTTTAGGTTTTAACCTATGATCGTTAAGGCCCCGCAGAGGTGACATCATAATTGTTAGGCTGCATGGTGGCATGTGATTAAGTGCAAGCAAATTAAATGTCAAGTCCCAATATATTCATGATGTTGATTTTTTTTTTTTTTTGTGGGCAACATGGTGTTGATAATTTGTTTATTAGCATATTATGTTAAATATTGTTTATGCAATATTGATGATTTTGTTCTTTCTCTCATGTTTTTTGAAAGTTATTTGTATTTGGCTAAACAAAAAAAAAATCATGGCTCTTCCACTGATTTATTAGCTGTGATTTTTCCATTGCCAAGGGCTTTTGGACTCACCCTTAAAGGATGAATTCACATTATGTGCATGTCCACATAGTTTTCACTTTTTAAGATTATAATTCTAACATTAATTAGTGCACTGAATGAATTATTCTTTATCAAACAATTGAACTTTACCCGTAAAAACAAATTAAATAAAAGACTTCAAAACAATCAATACCCCATATAATCATCATTTCCTCTTCTGCAATATGTGAATTTGAGTAAAGTCAAATTAATTAAGTAATTAACACAAAAACTCACGCAAGACAATGACAAAAACTATTGATTGAGATACTTATCTTTACAATTTGTTTATTTGTGTTATCAGCGATTAATTGTTCGATAACAAAAATGGAAAGAAAGCAAAAGAGCCATATACTCGACATAGAAGATCATGTTCCATTGGTAGATTCAATGGGAAAGGAGTTTCAAAGCTTGTCTCTCTTATCCACTGCATGTAGCATCTACAGAGTTCCTGACCGGCTACGTCTTCTCAAGCAAAAAGCCTACACACCAAAGGTGTTCTCCATTGGCCCCCTACGTCATGGTACTGAAGCCTTGAGAGCCATGGAAGAACATAAAATGAGGTACCTGCGAGATTTCATTGGACGGACTGGGGAAACCTTGGAGTTCTTCATTGACGCTGTAAGGGAGAAGGAGGCAAAACTTCGTAATTGTTATGCAGAAACCATTGAGTTTACAAGTGAAAAATTTGTCAAAATCATTCTGGTGGATGCTGCCTTCATCCTCGAGGTCTTACTCAAGTCCTTTGACCCTAAACTCCAAGAAGAAAACGACCGCATATTCAACAAACCCTGGTTGATACAGGATGTTTGGACCGACATGCTTTTGCTTGAAAATCAGCTCCCATTCTTCATTCTTGAGCATCTTTTCGACTCGTACAAAACAGAAGTCCTTCTGCAAAATGATGGGACGACACTTACAATCAATAAGCTTACATCAGTCTTTTTCAAAAGCCGAATGGAGTCACTAGGAGTAGAAGAAAGATGGGAAGAAATAGATTGCGCAGATGTCGAAATCGAACATTTTGTTGATCTCATACGACACGTGCAATTTAAGCCTGATGATCATGATGAGATGGCAACTCGTAGAAATAAGAAACTTCGAACACTAACCACCCCCAGCGCGACAGAGCTACGCGAGACTGGAGTGTTCTTTAAGGTACGGAAAGATAGCAAAAGTCTATTCGACATAAAATTCCATAATGGGAAACTAGAAATCCCAAGTTTTATTTTAAGCGATGAGACAGAATACACAATCAGAAATTCGATTGCATTTGAGCAATGCCATTGCGGTGAGAACTACATAAATGACTATGTTATCCTTATAGGTCGCCTTGTTGAAACTCGCAACGACATAGACTTATTGGTGAAGCAGGGGATTATTGAGAATAGGCTTAGCAACAGCCGAGAAGGGTCAATTCTGTTGAACAAGCTTGCAGATGGGGCCATTTTGGACCAGGATAACTTCTATTTTGCTTCTCTTTTTGAGGATTTGAACAAATACTACAACATCTCATGGCACAAGTGGAAGGCAAACTTGAAGCAAACATATTTCAGAACACCATGGGCTGGCATTTCGATTTTAGGAGGTGTTTTTCTGCTTATTCTCACCATAGTACGAACTGTGTGTTCGATGGCTCAGCTTATATATCCCGGCACTTAAACCTTCTTCTAATTAGTTTAGATTATATACATGCATAGTACTTGTTGTTGTGTTTATATTTGTGTGGGTTAAAATATTCTCATGCCCTTCTAGTTCTGTCAAGAAATTAAGTAGTTTTATTTTGTATTGAATATTTGATAAGATACATTCTTTTTGTGAAATAAATATACTATTGTGGGTGTGTACAAACATTTTACCAATTAAATGATCTTCATTGAGTGTTAAATGCTAATAAATTGTCCCTAAGAGGTAGTTCAATTGGCTGGGACCACGTCTAATGAAGCGGAGGTCACTAGTTCAAATCCCCGTACCTCCTCTTGTGCGGACATATAAAAAAAAAATTGCTAATAAATTAATCTGCTTTTATCAAATTAAGCATTCATTTTGATGCTTTATTACTGATCTATACCCTTGTCATAAAAATTTATGAAGTCTTGAAGAAGTAGCTTAATCGGCTGGGACCACGCCTAATAAAACGGAGGTCATTAGTTTGAATCTTCCTCCCCCCTCTTATATATACATGTCAAAAAAAAATTATGAATCTTGATATCAAACTTTTGGCCTCAAAGGTAACTTTCACAACTTACAACTTATTCATTGCAAACACTAAAAACAAGGTCTTTAGCAATGACATTTTGTTGCTAGTGATGACATGCAAGTCATTGCTAATAAATCATTTTTTTCTCTCTTTCTTTCTAATTGAAGAGGAAAGAGGTTACGAGGGAGGAAACTTTGAGTCGTTGTTGATATCTCCTTATCAGCGGTAACTTTTGTCGTTGCTAATAATGTTTAGGGTCATTACTAATAGATTTAGAACCCAAAACGGGATGTCATCGGGTATAATAAGTTATCAACAATGACTTAAAGTTGTCACTAATATCTTATAATTAGGAGAAATGATTCACGTAAATTTTTTTCTTATATCATCTCATAAACTCAATAGATCAACTATTAGATTTGTAGGGTCTACCATTAAATTTGTGTGTGTTCCACATAAGTCTACAAATGTAATGGTTAATTTGTAAGATAAGATGAGATAAACATTGACGTGAATCATTTCTCTATTGTTAGCGACAACTTTAAGTTGTTGCGTGGATTGGCCTCAAAGCCATTGACCTAATTGTGGACTAGGTCGTAAGATAGGATCATATAAGATAAATGAATCACACTAGCAGTCTTGGCAACCATCTCTTCTCACTCATCATCATCCATTTTCTAGGGTTTCTGATGTAGCGCGACTTAGCATGACTTAAGGAATGAATATATATTTCTAGATCTTGATTCTATCAAATGATCTAAGAAATTTTATCTAAAACACTAGATAATCTCTAGGTTTTTGAAGGACAATCAAGAAGAAACTCAACTCTGAATAATTATTATCAAACAAACTCATATAATCAACATTTGCTTTCTAGAGTCTATAAAACATATATTTATAGGCTCCCAAACCCTAAACCTAATAAAATATGAAAAAAAGTCAATTTTAACAAATCTATGATGTCCATCCAAACAGGACATACCCCCATTCGGACGGTCAGCTAAATAACTAAAAGTAAAGAACCTAAAACAATGAAAAACTGAAAATAACATAGAGCAGTTCGGATGGCTTGCAAATGAGCTGCGAATGGAGGCTCTTTTGACCTAGTAAAAATCGGAATTAGCAAACTCTTGTGAAAAGTGACTTTGTAGATCTTTGAGTTAGCTTTCCAATGCCATAAGGCTTGCTCCAATCTGAAGTCTGAAACTTTAGATATAGCATTTTTAGTAGAACTCATCAAATGCAAATTTCTCCCTACATCATCAGGAATCTTTACCTTTCTGGTCCACATCATCCTCCCCAAGTTGGAAAGAATTCACCCTCGAATTCAAATCCTCATCATTAACATTCGTAGGAGGTAATTTCTACCCTACATCATTCTTCGTAGGGGGTAATTTCCACCATACATCATTCTTCTCATGTTTAAGAGAATTCGTCTTCGAATTCGGATAGTACTTTCCACGATCCTTCGGATATCCAACTAATCCCTTCCATTTCGTACTTCTCAACATCCAAGCAACTTGATACCGAAACATAAACAATTTGCAAACCTTCATAACATAACTTCGAGTATTATATTTGAAGTTAATTGCACCAATTTCCTCCACCATGCCAACACCAACGTCAAGATTTTGTTTAAGGAAAGTTGATAGAAAAGTTTCAATCCTAAGAAAACATAATTAATTTTTTTAAGACTCCATTGAGATATTTCACTCTTTAGACTTTCGTCAAACACAAGGTGGACATTATTCTCTTCAACGATATTTATGGTATCAAGAATTGTTAGGGGTGAACACCAATTTCAGATGTTACAGCAGAATTAATCTACCCCTCCTTGTGCAAATTAAACAGTCACAATAGCAAAATAATAAAATCAAGCAACCTACAAACAAGACACCAAGATTTTTACGTGGAAAACCCTCCAATGCGAAGGTAAAAACCATGGGACCTAGTCCAATTAAATCTTCTACTATCAACAATAATGAGATTACAATTTTCTTCCCTAGAGAAATATCTAGAGGTAATCACCACATCAAGAATACATACATTCTTGGATTAAACATAAATTCATCACCCTAAAGTGGATTCCAACAAGAATAAAGGAAGATCTCACCAAATAGGTATTAGCAACCAAGCGACTGGAGAAGAATCTCAACGATCGACACCAGTCAATACGTAGCTTTCGTCATCATGAGCAACACTCTAAAATTGCATTAAGATCGGACCACAAACGAATCCTCGATCTCTGACGGATGTGAAAAAGCAAAATCATTTTTCTTTTTTCTTTCTCTCCCTGCGCCGCCACACTCTTTCTTTTTCTTTTCCTTTTTTTTTTCTTTTGTCTCACGCACATGACATATGCGCACTGTGCATTCCCTTTATATGGCAAACAAAAGGGTTTCTACCCTTTGTTTGCTTTGCCACATGGGTTGGTCCCCACATAAGAGGGACCACCCCAACAAATCTCCCCTTCCCGATTATGTGGGGGGCTCCACCAAGCCCGCCGCACTTTTGCAAATTTCAAGCTTTTGCATAGGCAACGATTTTGTCATCATTTTTGACCCATTGTCATCAGTCTAGATTTTCTCAATCTGTAACAACTTATCTTCCAGTGCATCACGAATCCAATGACACTTCACATCGATATGTTTTGATCTTGAATGGAAAGTTGAATTCTTACTGAGATGAATGGCACTTTGACTGTTGCAATAAAGCACATACCTCTCTTGCTGTAGACCCAGTTCTTGTAAGAACTTTTTCATCCATAACAATTCTTTGGCCGCTTCAGTGATAGCAATGTATTCCGCCTCTGTGGTAGACAAAGCAACACACTTCTACAATTTGGATTGTCATGACACTGCTCCCCCTGAATAAGTAATCAGGTACCTTGAAGTAGATTTTCTGGAATCAATATCCCCAGCCATATCTACATCTGTAAACCCATCAAGCATCTATTGACCACTGCTGAAGCACAAACCTACTCTCGAAGTACCTCTGAGATACCTGAGAATCCATTTCACAGCTGCCCAATGTTCTTTGCCGGGATTATAAAGGAACCAACTGACAACTCCAACAGCATGAGCAATATCAGGCCTTGTACACACCGTGGCGTACATTAAGCTACCCACAGCTAATGCATAAGGCACTTTCTTCATTTCATCTTTTTCTTTCTCACTTGTTGGACGCTTTGAACTTAACTTCAAATGATCTGCAAGTGTAGAGCTCACCGGTTTTGCCTTGCTCATGTTGAACCTGTCCAATACCTTCTCGATATAACTCTCTTGTGATAGCCACAATTTTCCTTTCTTCCTATCACGAGGGATCTTCATACCAAAGATCTGCTTTGCGGGTCTTAAGTCCTTCATATTAAAGGACTTATTCAACTCTTTCTTCAGTCTGTCAATTTTACTAGTGTCACGACAAATAATCAACATATCGTCTACATATAGCAAGAGAATAATAAATTCTCCATCAGAGAATTTCTTCACAAATACACAGTGATTTGATGTAGTTCTCGTATACCCATGATCAACCATAAAGGAATCAAACTTCTTATACCATTGTCTCGGTGCTTGCTTGAGTCCGTACAAGCTCTTTTTCAACCGACACACTAAATGTTCTTTGCCTTTAGCTGTGAACCCCTTTGGTTGCTCCATATAAATTTCTTCCTCCAAGTCACCATGGAGGAATGCAGTCTTCACATCAAGCTGTTCGATCTCCAAATTCATTTTGGCAGCCAAACTCAAAACAACTATGATAGAAGACACCTTTACCACGGGTGAGAAAATTTCATCAAAATCAATGCCCTTCTTTTGACCAAAACCCTTTACAACTAGTCACGCCTTGTACCTTGGTTGTGATCTGTTTGGTTCAATCTTACATCTGAACACCCACTTATTCTTGAGTGCCCTCTTGCCATTAGGCAGTTCCACCAAATCATATGTGTGATTCTCATGCAAGGATTTCATCTCGTCTTGCATGGCTTCTAACCATTGATATATTTATGATCATGTAGCATAACCTCTTGATAACTTTCTGGCTCTCCCCCATTAGAAAGTAATGCATACTCATTAGTTGAATACATTCTGGAAGGCTGTCGGTTTCTGGTAGATCTCCTCAATTGAATCTCAGCGGATGGTTCTAAAGAAGCTTGCTCTAGGTGTTCTTCTGACTCCACATTATCAATTGTAGGCTCACCACTTTCCCCAACTGTATCAACCTATTCTTCTTGTACATATCCCGTGTGTTCATCATGCATCACACAAGGAGGAATAACTGGATCCAAATCAACACAATATTCATTGAAAGACTCTACCTTTTTATGATCCAAGTCTTCAATGGTTTGATCTTCAAAGAATACAACATCTCTGCTTCGTATGATTTTCTTATCAACTAGATCCCACAATCTGTAACCAAACTCTTCGTGCCCATAACCCATGAATATACATTGCTTGACTTTGCTATCAAGCTTTGACCTCTCATTTCTAGGAATATGGACAAATGCCCTGCAGCAAAATACTCTCAAGTGCTCAAAAGAAATATCTTTCCTTGTCCAAACCCTTTGGGGAATGTCACCATCCAGAGGAACTGAAGGAGAAAAATTTATCAAGTCAACTATTGTCTCATTGCCTCACCTAAAAAATGTTTAGGCAATTTTGCATGAGAGAGCATACACCTGATTCTCTCACAGATGGTTCTGTTTATTCTCTTTGCTACGCCATTATGTTGCGGAGTCTGGGCACAATTTTCTCAAGCCTGATGCCATGGCTTTTGTAATACTTTTCAAATGGTCCTCTGTATTCACCACCATTGTCTGCACGGACACATTTTAGCTACCTTCCAGTTTCTCTTTCAACCTTCGTATGAAAGACTTTGAACACACCCAGTACCTAATCTTTGGTTTTCAAAGCAAAAACCCACACCTTTCTAGAATGGTCATCAATAAAAGTCACATAATAAAGTGCACCACCTAGAGTTTTAGTGTTCACAGTGCAAACATCTGTGTGAACTAAATCAAGAATATTAGACTTTCTTGATGAAAATGATTTTTGAAATGAAACTCTTCTTTGTTTTCCAACAAGACAATGAGTACGGGGCGTTAGTGATGTACCTTTATTATTAGGTAGGAGCTGTTCCTTGGCAAGAATCTGAAGTCCCTTCTCACTCATGTGACCAAGCCTCTTGTGCCATAGCTCAGTGGAGTTTTCATTCATAACAATAATCACATCTCCCTTGACTAGTCTTGCAGCTGTCTTGTAGAGAGTGTTTATCTTCTTTCCTCTGGCTAAGATAAAAGAACCCTTACTCAGTTTCCACTATCCACCTCCAAGGTAATTGTGGTAGCCTTCATCATCAAGTTTCCCAATAGAAATCAAGTTGAAGCGCATTTCAGGAACATGTCTGGCATCCTTGAGAATCAATTTGCACCCAATGCCGGTTTCTAACTGTATATCTCCCATGCCCAGAACTTTATACTTTGCTTCATTTCCCATCCTCACCCAACCAAAATCGCCACTGGTGTAGGAAGAAAATAAATCTCTATATGGAGTAATATGAAAAGATGCTGCTATATCAACTATCCACGTAGATTCATCACATGCAAGATTAGCATAAGCATCATCAAAAGCAAATACTACATCACCATCATATGCAACTACTGCAATGTCTTTTTCTTCTTGACGTTCTTCGTCTTTTCCTTTCAACTGTTCCCTTTTAAACTTTCTACACTCTCTTTTTATATGCCCAGGCATGCCACAGTGAAAACATTCTATGTCTGTCTTTGAGTAGGACTTTCCTCTTGACTTGTCATGACTGTCATACCTGTGAGGTTTTCTACTTTTACTTCTCCCCCGCATTTCTATAACAAGTGCCTCTGAATGAGAAGAAATACCTTACTATTTTCTTCTTGCCTCTTCATTGAACATACTGTCTTTTACCATACCCATAGTTATCACACCATTGGGAGCTGAATTACTGAGTGACACTACCAAGGTTTCCCAACTGTCTGGTAAAGAACTTAACATAAGTAATACTTGCACCTCATCATCTAGTGCAAGTTTCATTGTAGACAACTCATTCAACAATCCCTGAAAATTACTCAGATGCTCTGTAACACTATGCCCATCTTTGTACTTCAAATTCATAAGCCTTCTTATCACAAAGGCTTTGTTTTGAGCAATCTTTCGTTCATAAAGACTCTCTAACTTCTGCCAGAGACTGTGAGTATCAACTTCTTTGGCTACATGATGAAAGACACTTTGATCAACCCACTGCCTGATATACCCAACGGCTTTCCTATTCAATTTCTTCCAATCTTCGTTGGTTAAAGCAATTGGTTTGACACCTTTAAACTCAATGGGGTCAAACAACTCCTTGTAATACAAAATATCTTCCATCCTAGTCTTCCAAATTGAATAATTGGAAGCTATGAGTTTAACCATGCTATTAGATGACTCTTCCATTTAATTCACACAAGAACTCTACACAAACAATGAACCAAAGGCTCTGATACCACTTTGTTAGGGGTGAACACCAATTTTAGATGTTACGGCAGAATTAATCTACTCCTCTTTGTGCAAATTAAACAGTCACAATAGCAAAATAATAAAATCAAGCAACCCACAAACAAGACACCAAGATTTTTACGTGAAAAACCCTCAAATGCGAAGGTAAAAACCACGGGACCTAGTCCAGTTAAATCTTCCACTATCAACAATAATGAGATTACAATTGTCTTCCCTAGAGAAATATCTAGAGGTAATCACCACATCAAGAATACATGCATTCTTGGATTAAACGTAAATTCATCACCCTAAAGTGGAATCCAACAAGAATAAAGAAAGATCTCACCAAGTAGGTATTAGCAACCAAGCGACTGGAGAAGAATCTCAACGATCAACACCAGTCAATACGTAACTTTCGTCGTCAGGAGCAACATTCTAAAATTGCATTAAGATCGGACCACAAACGAATCCCCTATCTCTGACATATGTGAAGAAGCAAAATCCTTTTTCTTTCTTTTTCTTTTTCTTTCTCTCCTTGCGCCACCACACTCTTTCTTTTTCTTTTCCTTTTTTTTTTCTTTTGTCTCACGCACATGACATATGTGCACTGCGCATTCCCTTTATATGGCAAACAAAAGGGTTTCTACCCTTTGTTTGCTTTGCCACGTGGGTTGGTCCCCACATAAGAGGGACCACCCCAACAAGAATAAGTTTACCTCCTCCAATAGATCTTCTTTGTCATGATAAATGTCATAGATTGGTGGAAATGCTCAATCTACCAAAAAATCTTCCTCAATAAATTTTGTTGTGACCAAAGAAATCCATCAATCCTCAAGCACTACCTTGAAGTCGAGAACCTTTCCAAGTGCTGCTACTTTATCAAGGAATTCTTCAGGTTGTAGACCCTCTTGAAATTATGGAATGTCGAGTTCGAGCCTGTTCTCCCACCCATTGGCATGAACTTACACAGGGGGCTGATAGCCCTGTGTTCGGCGCTCCGCAGAAGGGATCTCGGATTCGTACTCTCTACTCATTGTCATGTAAATCTTCCTCCTCTAAAACATGTGGTAGGGGTCAATGATGACATTCGTTGTGACCACCCATGTTGGATAATTGAGTAATGAGGGCTTCGATTTGATCCCATATAGCTTCAAATTGCTCCTCCATGTGTTGCCACCATGTCGCTAGTTGCTCCTTACATGTTGTCATCGCACGCACATTCACTTCGTTCATGTCTGCACAACGGCTGCCCCCCCC
>CM017325.1:26130638-26170286 GCA_006937295.1 Carpinus fangiana
CCCCCCCCCCCCCCCTCCATTCATGGAAAGTAACTTGGGCTTTGTTACAAATAACAGAAAGTAAAGAACATAAAACAATGAAAAACTGAAAATAACATAGGGCCGTTTGGACAGCTTGCGAACGTGCTGTGAATGGAGGCTCTTTTGACCTAGTAAACTTCGGAATTAGCAAATTCTCGTGAAACATGACTTTCTAGACCTTTGAGTTAGCTTTATAACGCTCCAAGGTTTTCTCCAATCTGAATTCTAAAACTCTAGATATGGAATTTTTAGTAGAACTCATCAAATGTGAATTTCCCCTACATCATCAGGAATCCTTAGCTTTTTGGCCTACATCAGTTTCTCTGTCTTTTTCAATAACACTTTGTAGACTCATTACTGAATCAAAATATCTTTCATCGTTCTCTGTCATTGAATCCTCACTTCATACTTGATACTTATGAAAAAAATAGTTTTTTTTTTTAAAAAAAAAAACACTCAAAATCCAAAGGTCCAATACACCCAAATGTCGCACTTAGATAAAAGGGATTCTTCCTCCAAGGAAAAAGAAAAAGTAAAAACATTTTTTTTTATTTTATTTTATTTTTTTTGAACGAACAACAACTATGGGCTCGTTTGGGTGTGCGATTTTTTTTTTTTTTTTTTGTATTCTTCTTTCTTTAAAATTGTGAATATCAATAACAAAAAAGATATATATGTGTATATATATATATATATGTTTGGGTGAATATCAAAATAAAAAAAAATAAAAAAAATAAAAAATTTGAGGTATTTTTAACCACCCCTAGGGGTGATTGGGTGACCCCAAAACTGATGGGGCCCATCTTGTTACCCTTGTGTTGACCTACGATCGTGGTTCATTGCTAGACCCTATCGTGGGTCACCATCAGACACAACGTGTGTGACTTTACTCACACTGCAATTTTTTTTTTTTAAATGTAATTTTATAGAGGTATAAGAGTCATTATTGTTATTTGCATTATGATTTAGCCCCAAACCCTAACGGTAGGTGGGACATTACAATTTTAAGTTGGATAACCTAAATGAAGAGTTTTTAAAGTTTAAGAAGGTGATTGCAAAAGTGATGAAAATTTATGGGTGTTAAATGAAGTTTTTCTTAACTCTTTGTATTTATGGGAAACTTCACTTTATACCCCTCAACTTCCACGTGATTTAACAAATCTCCCTCGAACTTTAAAATCTCTCAATTAATTTGGACCCCTAAACTTTCAATTGCAATCAATTTGAACCCATTCGTCAATTTTTTTTCATTAAAACCCCTAAAATGACAAAATTACCCTTCAATTTTCCTTTTATTTTTTTACAAAAATTGAAATAAAAAGGGTCACAAGGTGGCCCAACCATAAACCTTGTGATTTTTTTTTATAATATTGTTTTTTTAAAAAAATTAATTTGAAATTAAGGGTAAATTTATATTTTATAAGAAAATTAAGGGTATAAACGTCATTGTATCACTTTTAACATTTAAAATTTGACAGAATTGTTCAAATTGATTGCAATTAAAAGTTAAGGGATCCAATTTTAATTGCAATGATGTTTATACCCCTTATATTTACTTGTCCTTGCTTTCCTCAAACCAAAATTCCACTTATATAACAAAATAGTGTAATTGGGTAAACAAAACTTAGGGTCTGTTTGAGTTTGCGAATTCAAAAAATGAGATTTAAAAATAGCGATTTTAAATGTGCGAATTGAAAATGTGAATTTTAAAATATAGTAAACGTTTGACAAAATCGCAGTTTGGTATTTAAAATCTTAGTTTACTCTTTAAAATTTTGTGTTTTCAAAAAGCACTTCCTTACCTGCTATTTGAAAACACAGATTTTCTATGTTTTTAAATCATAATCTTTTAAAAACGCAATCACAAACAATTCATTTTCTGTGATTTGATTTAAAATCACACTTTTTATCTATAAAATTGCAATGTTAAATGCACTATTACGCTTTTAGCCCATTAACACATATATTCTTCTTTTGTAACTTCTTCCGTTGTATTTTCTCTTAAGGGTGATCAATTTTAGACTTAGGGAGCTTGGAAAGGTAAAGAATCAAGTTGGATTCTAAGATTTAATTGGTGAGAAGGTTTTGGTATCTTCCTTATCCTTTCCCAGTTTCCAAGCAACACATTTGTTCTAAATATCTTCTTATTTCTACATGTCACATGCTTGCGTTGTGGGCTTAGGCAAGAATAGGATCTTTCCCTCCCTTAGCTCTATTACCAAATTCATTTTCTCAATCTCTCGGAAATTTAAAGCACAAAGTTTATCGAAAAAAATCCTACTATTTATTTGCATGAGTCTAGCTTCAATTAAGCTTCCCTTACTTTTTTGAGATGCATTGTCAAATCTTAAACTTGATGTTGTCGTTTATACCACGCCGGTTTGCTTTCTTTTTTCTTTTATGTGAAAACTATACTTATTCTACTTGAATTCTTGTATGTCCAATTTACAATGTCTCCTAAAATTTTAAAAAGTTGCAATAGATATCCTCTCAAACTACCGGATACTTTCCCTTTGCCCTTTTCGTCAGCATTTTATATTATCTTGAACGGAAACTATAACACGTGACCCACAAATGATATAAAGTGTCAATTATACCCTCTATTATATATGTGAAAATACAGTTATACCCTCAGAATAAAAAATATTAAAAAGCTTCTTCGGTCAATTAAGGAGACCCATGACCAAGCTAGCCATGGGTCTCTAGCGGTGAAGACAGGAGGCTTGACCTTGGGTTTTTTTAATGTTTTATTTAATGCTGGGCATAACGGGCATTCTAAGTCGCGTGTATCGCACATAATATATTTTTGATTGGATTTAATAGAAAATTCTAAGAAATGGGTTAACTGAGAGGGCTAGGTACGTAGTTAAAGGGGTCGATTGTAACATTTAAAAATTTGGAGAATATTGCAAATTCTATAGAAGTTAGAGATGAGGGATATTAATTAGTGTAGTTAATTTCCCCTTCTTTTAAAAGTGATGATTCTCTATAATAATTTATTTAGTTTCCTTGAGCCATTAAAGTGAAATGAAAGGCAAATTTATAATATTAATTTTTTTATCCAAGAATTGAAATTGCCAGTGAGATATATATCCTACCATGCATGTAACATGTTGCTGTGGGACCTATGTTTAGAGGAACTTGTATTTTACAACTGGGGAGAGGGAGTCTGATCATCTTTACATTCTTTACTTATAAAAAGAGTAATATTAAAGACCAAAACATTCTCGCGCTCTCTCTCTCTGTCTCTCTCTCTATATATATAATGGTACAGCTCAACTCCATTTCGTGTATTAATATTAAAGACCAAAGGTGAAAGGTCGTCGTCTACGAATAAGTGGCAAAAAAAGAACTTCTCTATATATAGCAGCAGGCAGCAGGTGCAATACTCTTTTCTTTCTGTTTAGGGTTTATACCTTTCTGTACTCTGATCATATCGCTTATGTTTATTTGTTAAGCTCAAAGTTTCATATGTGTACTCATGTAGTTGTAGCTAAACCATGTGCAGGGAGTTCATCCAAAATTTGATTTTGTTTTGACATTTATTCTTTTGGAGTTTTGATTTGTGTTAAGGATTGAAGTTTTTCTTGATATGGGGTAGCTAGTATTTAAATTGAAGTGTCAATGTGCATGAGAAAGTTTAAATGTTTGTGCAATTTTAACTATTACATCATTTCCATTTAAAATAAAATTAAAAAAAAAAAAAAAAGACAGTTTCCAATGGGAGTGTCCTTGAGCCACCCCTTTATTAGGGTGTGGAGATGGCTGGCGGCCACCATGGGACGGCTGCCAACCACACCCAACAAAGGGGTGAATATGACTGTCATATGTTTTTTTTTTTTTTTTTTTTGAAGGGTGGAGATGGCTGGCGGCCACCCTGGGACGGCTGCCAACCACACCCAACAAAGGGGTGAATGTGATTGTGTCATTTTTATTTTTATTTTTTGAAAATTTGTGAAAGGGAATAGTATAATTGTAATTTTATGTCATTTTTGTTATTTATTTGAGGGAAACACGTAACTAAGTTTTAGATTTAGAATTTTCTTAAATTCAGGTCTTAAATTGGCAAAATTATAAGTATAGTTGGGTTTACTTAATTAAGACAAGACTTTTGTGGTTGGGTTAATAGTTATTGAAGTGTGCTAGATTATATTGTATAAGTATATATAGTCCTTAATCCATCCCTACCGTTGGTTATAAATTTTAATTGGTCTTTCATTCTTTCATTTTAATCCGGATATTCAATAAACCTCAATATTTATATGGCAACCCAGTTAGTACAATAAACTGGTATTTTCAACTTTTTAAGACAATTTTACCCTTTTATATTGTCTAACCGAGCCTCTCCATTTCCTCCCTCTCCCTATATTGGATGGAATCGGATGAACTATCCCCTATTATAAATTTATAAAACGTCTTGCTTTATTTTTTCAAATAAAAAATTTTCCTTTCTTCTCACGAACCCCACCAGGCCACAATAAACCTAAACCTTCTAGGATACTGGGGGTACTTATCTACGTTTAAACCTTCGATGTTCCCACATCTTTGTCACGGTGAAGAGTGGGTAAGGTTTTTTCTTTTTTTTTTTTAAAAAAAAAAAAATAAATAAATAAAATTGGTAGATATATCGGCAATGGTTCAACGTGTTATATGAACAATTATGATTAATAGATGAATGAAAACTCTAGTGGTGTTTGTTAAACAACACCAAAAACCCAGCCCCACGACACTGTTTATCTAGGACACCGTTCACCCTTAAAAATAAAATAAAATAGTGATTAATATGGGAAAAATGAAAAAGATGTATTAAAAAGTGAAATTTTGTTTTGTAGTGATTTTTTTATTTGAATAGTAATAAAGAGTAAATGATTTGATATGTTTTTTTTTTTTTAAAAAAAAAAAATGAAGTAAATAATGTGATGAAATATGAGGAAATTTGGTGTTATTTGCCGACTTTCAAAAAATCTTTCATTGCAAGTGTCCCTATCACTGTCATTAACAATTAAACATTGTGTTAGCAACTTCACTATAATCAAAAGCACTTAACTCTCCCGGAAAAGAAAAATAAATAACACCAATTAATATATATATATGAAAAATTTAGTTTATTTTTCAAAATTATTTGAACGGATATAGGTGTCCTTTCACTGTAGAACAAAAGGACACAAAAGAAAAAGAGACCAAAAAGTGGAAGGCAACAAAATTTAGCACAGTGCTATAGATAGGGTTGGTTGGGGGCAACGCCCGCCCAAGCCCAAAAAAAAAAACCAAAAATTCTTTGGTTGGTTCAGTCCCCCCAGCCCCCCCAAAAGGCTTCTTTACAACATAATTCTTGAAATAAAAAATAAAGAGTTTTATGGACTTTCAAGTCAAACCCAAAAGCGTATAGGCTAACCACCAAAATTTCGAAAGAAAACCAAAAATCCATATAATGGCACCGCTCCTTAAAAAAATAAAAATTATATAGAATGACCTCTTAAATCATGACACGACAAGTTTTTACACTATTTTAGTCTACCGATTATTGTTCCCCATAGCTTCCTTCCCTTTTCAGTGATTCGACTATCCCCCTTTCTTTTCAATTTCCCTCTTCGTGCTCCATTTTCTTACCTTTTTTTTTTTTTTTTTAAGCAAAGAATGCAAAAACCCAAAAGATACATATTACAGAGGACTAACTTCTTCTAGTTTTAATCTTTTTGCTGCTCCTCCTCCTCCTCATTTTCTTTTCTTTTTTACATGTGAATTTGAGCAAATTAGTCAAAGCTCCAAAGTAATTAACACAGGAGCTTATGCAAGACAATGATCAAAACTATTGATATACTTTTCTTCCGAAATTTTCCTTTTTTATGTTTTAAGGTTTGTACGTTGTTGATCATTGTGTTAAGATCATAGTGATGATTGTCAAAGTCTTGTTTGGTAACAAAAACTCAATTCATTGACAGAGAAAGAAAGCAAATGGGCAACCATATTTCAGTATACGACATAGAAAATCCATTGGAAGTGGAGTTCCAAAGCTTGCCTCCCTTATCCTCTGCATGCGCTATTTATAAAGTTCCTCAGCAGCTACGACATGTCAAGGAAAAAGCCTACACACCTAAGGTTGTCTCCATTGGCCCGCTTCATCATGGTAGTGAAGACTTAAAAGCCATGGAAGAACATAAACTGAGGTACCTGCGAGATTTCATTGGACGGACAGAGAAAACCCCGGAGTTCTTTCTTAAAGTTGTAAGAGAGAACGAGGCAAAACTTCGTGATTGTTATGCAGAAACCATTGAGTTTAATAGTAAAAAATTTATCAAAATCATTCTGGTGGATGCTGCCTTCATCCTTGAGGTCTTACTCAAGTCCTTCGACCATAAACTCCAAGAAGAAAACGACCGCATATTCAACAAACCCTGGTTGATACAGGGTGTTTGGACCGACATGCTTTTGCTTGAAAATCAGCTTCCGTTCTTCATTCTTGAGCTTCTTTTCAATTCATACAAAACAGAAGTCCTTCCAATCAATAATATTGATGGGACGACACCACTTACAATCAATAATCTTACACAAGTGTTCTTCAAAAGCCGAATGGAGTCACCTGGAATAGAAGACAGATGGGAAGAAATCTATTGCGGTGATATCAAAATCGAACATTTTGTTCATCTCCTACGACACGTGCAATTACAACCTTTTGAGGTGCATGATGAAAGTGAAATGAAACTTCAAACACTCTCCACGCCGACCATAACACACCTATACCAGGCTGGAGTCATGCTTCAGGAAGGGAAAAGCAGCAATCCATATGACATAAAATTTGATAAGGCAAAAGGAATTCTGGAAATCCCAAAGCTTATTTTAAGTGATGAAACAGAATTCGCACTCCGAAATTCGCTAGCCTTTGAGCAATGCCATTACAAGGAGAACTACCTAAATGATTATGTTATCATAATGAGTCGCCTTGTTAGCAGTTTTAAGGATATGAACTTGCTGGTGGATGGGAAAATTGTTGAGAATAGGCTTAACAACAACCGAGAAGGGTCAGATCTTCTGAACAAGCTTGCCGAGGGGGCTATTTTGGATGACACAAACTTCTATTTTGCTGGTCTTTCTGATCAGCTGAACAAATACTACAACGGCTCCTGGCACAAGTGGAAGGCAAACTTGAAACAAAAATACTTCAGAACACCATGGGCCAGCATTTCAGTTCTTGCAGCTATTTTTCTGTTCATACTCACTATAATGCAAACGGTGTATTCTGCTCTCCAAGTATATCATCACCAATGATTATTTCACTGATTTTTATTTGATGAAGCATATGGCATATAACATATTTATATGCATTATGTACATGTTAATGGTTCATGCATGCACTGCATTAATTAAATATGTAATATGGTTTATGGTGTGAGTAATGAGAATATCACTAAGGAGATCTTAATCCATAAACCATGTAATTTGTATTATATTATTCATAGTTGATGATGGAATTGGGCATTATATTTGCAAACAGTACTGCAATACATCAATTATAATTATTTATCTTGATCATGTGATCGAGTAGAGAATTCGGGTTGATTTGTTGATGTGGAAGCATATAGATGTAATGTATTGAACAAACCATGAAGTTGTCATTCCTTTAAAGCACTCTCGAAATGAATGATTGTAACTTCCAAAACTTTTAATGATATTAATTCTAAATCCTGAGATAATTGTGAACTCAATTGTCAAGTAGAGATATCACTTTGATGCATTTAGAAGTAAGATCTTTACTACGGTCAAAATTCTCGGTGTTGGATAAAACCTTTTGTAAGAAGGAAGCCAAGTCCTCTCTTTAAAGGATAAGAAATTTTCCATTGAGATGGATCTGATAGAGAAATTATTCACAGTTCTTAGCTAGGGTATTTTGGTAATAGTTACTAAAATACTTATGCATATAGTGAAATGAGAATATTGCATAAGGGAATAATTAGATAAAGATGTAGTGAATTAAAGTGACAACAAATCGACTTTAATTCGACTATAGAATATTTCATGCGGGAATCAAGAGTCAATATTTAAAATTGCCAATGGAATTAATTGATTTAATAAAAAACATAAACTAGAATGCTATTGAAATTGTTTAGTAAATTCAATTGTAATTAAATAGTAACTTGTGACAAGTCATAAGACGACAAGCGTCACAATTAAGCTTATTCGAAGCCAGCTTTTATTTATTTTTCCTTTGAGCCCCTTTTTGAATTGGTGTAAATTAACCATGGACAAGCTTCTATTTTATTGGGTTGCATGTTTCAAGTTTTTAAAACATAGGTTTAAAAGAGAGTGAATAAAAATGCATTAGGGAATTGGGCTTGGGATAAAACCCAAGCCCAGACTAGGCGCCTGGGCTGGGAAACTCCCAACACAGGTCATGCACTACAAGGGAAGTGGAGTCTAAGGTACTATTTCTTAATGGATGGAGTTTTCTTTTAAATTAGGTTGAAAGAATTTTCTCCCGTCTATAAAAATAATATGTGTTCATTTTTTATCAACATGTGAGATCCATACAAGTTTTTAGTAAAATTTATTCTAACTTTGTCATTCCTATTAAAAAAAATATGTACATCTCACATGTTTAAAGAACACATGTTATTTTTATAGATTGAGTTGGAAGAAATTCCTCCAACCCAATTTAAAGGAAAACTTCGTCATTTTCTAATCGTAGTTGTCCCCTATAATCCAACCTCTCTAGGTTTGCTAAGCTTAGAGGTTCCTGCAACCTTCACAAACATCACTATTCACGAGCTAGAATGTATTGTTTGAACAATATTACTATTCAAACGACACTAACTAAATTTTGAAAAATTTGACACTCAAGGTTGGCTCTTATAAGCTGAACACACACTAAAAAATTTCAGTTTTAAAACTTAAATATTGATTTTTTAAAAAAAATTGGGGTGATTGCCAGTTGGCCTTTCGGCTGTGTGGGTGGAGCACATGCCACCCTTGAGGTGGGGGCGGCCTTTCAGGTGGCGCACAGCCACCTCTAGGGTGGCTGGCGGACCACCCCCAGCCAGATCTGGGGTGGCCCGTGATGGCCACCGCTCCTTTTTTTTAAAAAAAAAAATTTCTCCCCTTCCAGAAATATCAACAAAAAAAATAATTTTAAAAAATTTAATGTCGATTGAACAATGAAAAGTCACCTTAAGAGAAATCACATTTTACTATTCAAACGTCACTTTTCTTAAGTTGACATTTGAACAGTAAAGACATCATCGGTAAGGTGTCATGTGAGAAAAAAAAAAAAAAACCCCTTCATTTAGTGTCGTTTGAATAGTAACGTCCATTTTTGTTCGACCTCATGTTTAGTGTTGTTTAGCAAATGTCACTAAATGAACAGTGACAGTTTTTGTGACAAAAGCCTTTCTTTTTCACGAGTCATATTTTTTTTGTAGTATTGTTCTTTAGTTATTAATTAAAATAGCATATACTCTTTCATATGTGTCTTCATATCTGCCTAAGTCGGCATCTATATATGTATAATTTACCTGAGTTCTTCTACCACGGACTTCTAATTAGCTCGCACCTCAATCTATGCCAAACACTCAACCTGCTGCAACAAGATCTATGTGATTGATTTAGCATTTCTTTTAAAAACATTTTGTAATTGATGAAGTAAATATTGTAGTTATGAAAACAATTTTGTATATATATATAAGAAAACTTTTCAAATTCTTTACAAATATTGGAAATTTTTCCTATGCATTTTTCATTCATGAAAAGATTTAGTTACTCTATAACATTATTAAGACATATTCAAGGGAGCATCATATCTCCTGGGGATTAACTATATTGAAAGGAAGTTGTCATTTTAATGGAATTTACTTTATTTTCTTTGAATCACACCCTGGTTGGTTAAAACTCTCTAACTCAAAATTTCAAATTATTTAAACCCCATTAATTCATTAATAAAAATGGAATCATTTATACTCGATCGGAGTTTTTTTTTTTTTTTTTAAAAAAAAAAACTTTGCCTTTATTTTTCAAATTGCAACATTTTCATTATCTTTCTTTCATTGATATGGTGTACTAAAAGGAGGTCGGACAGTAGTACTGCAACCCTTTCCATGCTCCTAATTATGGCCACGTGTCACCAAAATTCTTTTTTATTGCGTATACAAAATAAATTAATGCTTTAAAAGATTAAAATACATGTAGTTTGAAATAGAAAGAGTATGGAAAAAGTTTTTTTTTTAATTTTTATTTTTTTTTCCAAAAAAATAAAAAGCCCGCTTTTTGAAAAAAGAAGAAAGAAAAAAGAAAAAAGAAAAAGAAAGAACTTTAAAAAGATCAAGTAATTTTTTCGTGCATTGAGTTGGATAAAAAGTTCCCTTGTTTTTGCTACCATTGACTGTTACAGTGTTGATTAGTTTTCAACTCTCGTACTTAATCCATTGAATTGTCTGGTTTTGAGAGCTTTCTGGGACCCGACTGACATTTAAATTCATCATTAAAGATGTTCATGTTGTTCTTTCATCAGCAAGATCAGTCTGTCATGTATATGTCTTGTCTTTGTTAGATTGAGATGCACCCAGAAAATTAATAGAAAGCAGCATAAATTATGTTTCATTCCTGAATTCCGAAAGAATTGTTCCCTAGGTCTCACCCTGAAATTTCGGGTATAATTTATATTTTTCATGGGAAAATGCTTGATGGAACAACTCATTAATTTCCACGTTAGAAATATGAGAAATTTATGAGAAACGAGTCATTTGTAAAAGACGTTTATAGGTGTTAAGTTCAACATCAGGCGTAAAATGCTCTAAATTAATTTACTTTTTTAGAATGATAGCGCATATGTATGAGCACTTTTTTTGAGTCGTTGCAAATAATATTAGAGTAACATAAAAACACCATGTAATAATGGAGCACTGTATGACGTTACACACTCATGGCGGGTACTAAGTCCTACATATATTCATAACTTTGTGATGTTAGCTAGGCTTTATTAGTGATTATAGGAAAGTTACGATGGACAAGTCATTTTGGAATGACAGTGTAAATGTAGCTAATGTTTTTTCTGAGTCATTATAGTTTCATGTCCTACAATTTTCATTATAATTTTCTTATAATCTAACGTGATAATCTATGATCAATGAAAAGTGTATGGTTAACATGAAATCAATCAATCACTAATGCTTTTACTTAATCGTTTTATCAATTATAAATTGTGACATAAATTTGTAAAAGAACTTTTAGTAAAAGCTATAGTACTTTTTAATAAATAAAAATAAAAAAGCTATAGTACTAATTAGATTCACTTATAAATATTAGAATATTTTCATTGTTCTTCGCTTCTTCTATATATATATATTCATAATAAAATTACAAGGACTATATATATCACATTGAGTTGTTAATTCGATTCCATTTTCTTTTTCTCCAATAAGATTATTTATATCTAGTGAATGAATAATGGTATCCTTTTCTTTTTCTTTTACCAAACTTTGATCACCCAGTCAAAGAAGGCTGGCAAATGAATTATGGTATCCAGTTGCTATTGTTCACACCTTGTTAGTACCCCATGGGCAAAAATAATAGTTCAATCTCATCTATTAGGTACTGCAACTTTTATTATAAAATTATTTACAAATTAATATGACAATTCATAAAGTTAAATAATTAAGATCAATTGATCAGCCATATTTATTGCTTAACTATTTCATCAATAATAAGCTGTCATATTAATTTATAAGAAAATTGTAGTAAACATTAAGAATTATTGTAACTCCAAACAATTTTTTATTATCATTGTTTCTCTGGCCAATTTCTATAAACTCTAACTTATCTATTTATTTATACGAATAACTTATCCATTTATTTAAATGGATCAAATCTTTTAATTGGGTTCATGTGTATAAATATAATGCAACGCGTGTGTTTAAAAAGAATGGTTCCGGATAAGATAAGACAAGCGAAAATGATGATTAGGGCAATGCACTGAAAATGGCTCAAAAACCTCCATAATAAACTCGAAAGCCACGTGATATGATTGAATGGGCAGTACTTATATACCTAGCCTTCCCTAACACCAACAAAGCAAATGAAGTAACATAAAGTTAGGCTTAAAGTGAAACAAAGAATCTTGCTAAAAGCTAAATAATGGAGTGTAGTAGCAGGCATTATTAATGAATGTATGGCTACTTTTTGACCAACAATTTTGCACTTAAACATGCCTTTGAGGTCAATGAGGGAACCCATGAAAGGTTTAAGCTTGAAAAGCTTTGGAATCCAATGCTCATCATGCTTTAAAGTATGTTCAACAAGATCTTCGATCTTGGTTGGAAGTTCATGAAATCAACAAATTAATTAATGATGTTTGTGATAAGAATTACTTCATTGGCGTGACAATTCATCTTTTCTTTACCCATTGGAATGGCAGATAATGATTGCATGTATAACCCATCAAAGGAAAAGAAAAGAAAGAAAGAAAAAATATATATATTTTTATTTATTTATTTCACTTTATCCATGTTTGCTGAAGTACACAAACAAATCATGATATTTCGCCTTTCCATGTGATAATGCTTGAGCAAAGAATCTTGAATTAATTTACTATTCTGCCATGAGAGCGGAGAGTAGTAAAATCAAGAAAGCACTCTACGGGGTAGGGGTGTTCAATTAATCGCTCACCAAGTTCCAACTCATTCAAACTCTTTTCAGCTCGGGTTAATTTCATAGAGGGTGGGTTGGATGTTGGAATATATTTTTTGAATTTCCATAAATATCGGGTTGGAAGTCGAAATATGGATAGGATTATTGCCTGCTTCCAACTCAACCTAACCACCATATTATAATATGGTATCCTCTCTCTCTTGGTCACCGCGGCCACTATATTTGAGTTTGTGGTTGTACGATGGCCATGTGACCTCTTGTACCCACTGACATTCAAGCCGATATTGTTTGGATCAATTCGATTCAGAAAATAGGTGATGCAAGCCAAGATTGAAAGCCAAAAAATATTCTTATTGAGTCGGAAGTTAATTAGAATTGGACACTTTAACCTTGATCGAGTTGATGCCCAACCTTACTTTTGGAATGGTTTTTAGAGGTTGCTTATAGCTAGGCGTTATCCTCCATTCTCTATCATTCTCAAAATTACTTAACAAAAAAGAAAAGAAACGAAAGAACGGTGGTGTGAATATAAATTACTACCACAGGCCAACTCAAGCAGCCTTTACATGAAAAATAGTCAAGTAACTGTAGCTGGCCACATGGCCATGATCCAGGATAATGAGTAATCTATGACTCACCATCAAACCAAACAACCACCCCCATAAAATAAATTCAGTCAATAGTTCTCATAATCTTCTACACAAGGAAGCCATATACATCATCAATCATCAACAGCTAGCAATGTAACTAACAAGGAAACCATATATTATCAACAATATTATGATTCTCCCCCCTTCTCTCTCTCCAATTAGTTTTTTGTATTGGATCCATTATTGACTTAAGTATTGAAGTGTCTTCAATCCACCGAAGACCGACGGTTTTTCGATGGCTTTTTTCTCTCTATTTTTAGCAAAAGCTCTATTGCTAGTTTAGCCGTCCAAAAATTTACTTCTACATGCTGGTGCCGCCTATGGGAATGAGGTTTCTCACCCTTTCAGGTTGTTTAGACTAGGCTGATGAGTCTTTAGATTTATGTTCATCCATGGTAGATTTGCACATATATGCATTCACTCATGGAAAATATGGGTCCTCCTCCTCCAAATTACACTCACCTAAAGCAAATATGTGTGGATCTATGTTCACCCCTAATGCGATTGTTTGTGCTAGATTGCAAGGTTTTGTTCATCCTCTCGCAACCACGGATTTGAATTTCCACATCTTAACCTACATTTGGTTCTATGAACGTGTATGTTTATGTTGTTACCGTACACAATAATGATAGACAATATATAATTGAAAAGAAAGAGATTAAGAGAGAGTCAAGACAGAGACTTAACGTGATTCGGCAATGTGCTTACGCCGACAAAGAGGCGACTGTATTTTGCTATTAATGATTCAAGGTTACATCATAATATATATATAGGAAAAACCTTAAACTCTAATTGTATGGACGCATTTTGAAAATTTCCAAAATACCCTGTATCACAATGTTCACTCTAGTTCCGTCTACTTGGCCTTCCACTTGTGTTTTAATATGAGCCACTAGTTCTAACAGTTTTGATGCCCCATTGACAAAAGCATTGCTTTTGTCCATCTCAAGGGGGGTGATGCAATCCTAGCTATAGTCATACAATTTTGGAGATGCACTGCCTATGAGTGCATGGGTTTCTATATCTCAAAATCTAGTCTCTCATTACCCAAAAGCCATCTCTCATGTATTGGCCTTGACCTAAAGCTTGGTACATTTCGGATCGCTATCATGTGCTTCATTGATCCTGTCTACCGTCAATGGCTGCATTATCAGGGTGACAACTAATGTTGATTCCTTACTTGGTGTCATGTCTAGGTTGAGCTTTTCCATTTCTAAGACTAATTGCGATTGAGTAGGCATGGCGACGGACACTTTTCCTCTTGACTTCGGACTAAATGTGTACGCAACTACATTGGCCTTGCCAAGTTCGTACTAGATGGTTTAGTCAAAATCCTTGATCATGAGCTCAAATCCCGATCAAGACGTATTGAGCATTCTTCATTGTTAATACGATTAGTGGACTAGAGATTTTAGATAATCCTTCCACAAATCTCTAATAGTATTCAGCAAACCCTAGAAAACTGAGAATTTCCTGGATGCTGGTTTGTCTCTCCTAGTTGACCGCCACCTCAACCTTGCTTGGGTCGACTAAAACATCTTCCTTAGGCATTACACGCCTAAGGAATGATGCTTTCTCCAACCAAAATTTACAATACTTCTTGATTTTGGCAAACAACTTCTTTTCCTACAATATTTTCAACAAGGCTCGAAGATGATCTTTGTGTTCTTCTCGATTCGTTGAGTAAACTAGGACGTCTTGATCAATGAGCATGACCACAAGCCAATCCAGGTAGTTGTGAAATACTTGTTCATTAGGTCCATAAAAGACTACTGGCGCATTAGCCAACCCAAACAACATGAAGAACTTGTAGTGACCATACCATAATCTAAATGTCATATTCGATACATCTTCACTTTTGGTCTTTAGCTAATGTTACCCCAACCGAAGATCTATTTTGGAGAATATACTAACTCCTTGCAGTGATCAAATAGATTGTAGATTCGTGGTATGGTGTATATATACATGTTCTTCACTGTCACTCTATCAGTTCTAGTAACCCATGAACATCTACATAATGTCATTCTTCTTCTTCACAAATAGCACAGTGGCTCCCAACGGAGACATGCTTCTTAGAATTTTCTTGGACTCTTGCGCATTGGCCACTTCCTAAAGAAGGATTACGCAACAAATTTCTCGGCCTCCTCTGCTACATGCTTTGGATCCACAACCTCTGTAATCATCTCCTTCCTCTTCTTAGAGCACTAACAACAGTTTTCTTTTGATTTTTCTTAAGTTTAAATAACAAAACTACTTTTTGTTTCTCTATCAAAATATATTTCACAATAACTTCTATTACCTTTCTTTATACCAGTAAAATATTATTTATTTACAAAATATAAGTTCCCTACCTAATCTCACATTTTTTTATAAAATCCCAACACACAATCTTTAATGAAAGACAAAAAGATAAAAGATGAGAAAGGAAAGAGGAAATGTTTATATTAAAATAATGTATACACATTGGGAAACACTTTTAGTTCCTTACACATTGGGAAACACTATAATTATCCAAGGGTATTGGTTAAATTTAGAAAAATTGATATGTGTGAATTTTTATGATTTTATTTGAAATTTGTCCTAAATATTGGGAAGTGAATGGGGTATAAGGTATTTGATGCTAGTACTCTTACTAACGAACACCTATAGGGAACGCATCATACGTTCCATGGTCATAACCCATCAAAATCATCCCCAACCAAAACCCATCCATCCCATCAAAATCAACCACAAGAAATTCCTTACAAATTATAAAACATAATTTACGCTTGCAGTTTCTCTCTCTCGATTTCCCTCGGTGCATATGGAGGACAAACAAAGGGGGTTTAAGTAAAATGAAAATTTATTTTATAATTTTATTTTTTACTTGTAATATTTAACGGAATATATGATGCTATATTATTTAAAATTTTAAATAATATGATAATATAGTGACCATTAAATTTATAAAATCTAATTTAAATTATAAAATGATCCCTAATATTATTGAAGCTTCCGCAGTATTTAAAAATTAATATATTTAAGGTTTGGCTGGAAATTTGTGCAGAATCAGAGAGGAGGTGGACATTTGGGGACTCTCAGCCTCTGAGACTACAATAAAAGATATCGGACGACTAAAAAGTAAAAGAAAAGAGACAACTTTTATCATTGTTCTGATGTCACACACACCTCTCTACACCTCACGTGCATGCAACCCAAGCGCGAATAACGTAAAACATAGATTTACAATTTCTTTTTTCTTTTACAACGATCTAATTATTAATTACATCAAGAAATTTTGATATTTTAAAAATACTTTCTAAAAAACAGGGGAAAAAAAAAAACTTACACCACGTTGAACGAGAAAAGCACTAAAAAAAGATACATCAGATTAAGATACATAAGAAGAAACTGTAGCATTTTTCTTCTAGTAATATCAATTTCACGTTGCAACTCAAAAGTAGCGGGTAATTTTTAGGTCTTGTAAAAAGTTGAAAGCCTATGAATTGAGTGATAGATCTCAAATAATGCTTTTCATCATCAAATGATTCTTTTCATGGAAAACATATGATTTGTTGTGTTTATCATGCATGATAAAAGTTTTGATGACTTGAATTTGATTTGTTGTGCAAAGATAAAGTCTTATTTTAAATTAGGTTCGGAGGAAATTGACATCGATCATCGATCATGTCTTTAGAACACATGAATCTTACTTAAAAATCATATTCATAATTAAAGCATGCATGTAGACGAGAATATATGAACATATATTAATGTACGTAATTAGAATGTATTTGAGAAAGATGTAAGAGGAAAGTGTATACGTTAAATGTAATGGGTTGGGCCATGGTCATGCATGGAAGCATTTCCCAAAGAGAGAATCGAATCAGTCCACCGAAGCTTTTTGCTTTTTCACAGTTTGCTACAGCCTTTCTTTACCATTCCCCAAGAATAATGGTGGGTGATGATCTTATATAGTTTTTTTTAACTTGTATTTTTATTTTTTATTTTTTCTCTTGAGAGAAGGGGAAAAAGAAAATGACAGCGAAAAAGCCACAACAGTAGTGAAGAAGAGAAAAAGAAAAAGAAAAAGAAAAGATGGTCAAAATTTGAACCTCGAAAACTTCTCTTCCATCATCATCAACTTCGACTATCTTTATCGAAATGCTATACCCATTTTCCTGTCTTTGATTTTGAACCCCCCCTCCATCGTCCTAATTAAATTATTCCTTCAATTCC
This sequence comes from Carpinus fangiana, assembly GCA_006937295.1. Lineage (NCBI taxonomy): Eukaryota > Viridiplantae > Streptophyta > Magnoliopsida > Fagales > Betulaceae > Carpinus > Carpinus fangiana. The sequence continues at coordinate 26,148,161 of CM017325.1, forward strand.
CATCAAAATTCTCTTTCAATATATATATATCACCAGCGAAAAAGTGAAATAAATAAATAAATAATTTTAAATAAAGGACGTTCCTTGAACTGATGGCCATGCAACTTTTGCCATGGCTTCGGCTACGTCTTGTGCCAGAAATATATGGCTAAATATCTTCCTCTAAATAATCGTTTCTGACAAGAACGAGTGACATATATATATATGTTTATCATCTTTTGTTTTCTTTTTGGTGTTGAAGCACTTATTGGTTGACTGATTCAACACATATATATCGAAGAACTCTCCCTTTGAGAGGTAGGCACTATAGGCAGCAAGTGAGAAGCACTTTCCAAGTGATTTACTGCATTACTCACCACACACATTTTGGCATCAATATCTTTGACTATATATATATATATATATAAAACCATGAAATTGGAGTGAAAAGGACCCTTCTGTTTAGTTTTATCATTACTTTCCTCCAATTTATGCAATTTCATGGTTTTATATATTGTATATTTTAGTGAAACAAGAGTTGTCCATATATATAAGATTTTGAAGATGGTTAATGCTGAGATGCTTGATAACCTATATATAGGATACACATGCATGCAGAAGAATTCTCTTCGTTTCAAATGAATTGATAGCATTTATTTTATGGTCAAGATTTAAAGTTGATATATCTAACGGTTTACATAATGTTAATGTTGACATGTTTTTTAAAATTTTTGAATAATGTTATTATCAATTTCTAATAAAATGAAGAGGATCCTTGTCCTTCTTAGTTATCGAGACCATATGTGACCGAAGAAGCAATTGTAGTTTGCAATTGGGTTAGTACTTTGCAAAAATGGTGCTTGATCATTTCATTTGGAAATTAAAATTGCTTAGAAGTAAAACCCTTTTGACTTATCCCTAAAATTGGTCCAAGTACAATAAAAGGAATATTCAAAATTGAAAAGCAACCACCATTTTTACTATATAGTGACCGTTTCTATGTGGGTTCCCAAAGTATATTATTGAAAGGAGACATGTCGACCCCTCTTTGTTTCTATATATTCTGAGATAAGAATATGGGAGTGGGGTCCTTTTCCACTTAAGGTTTTTTTTTTTTTTTTCCCTGTGGGAGGAATATTCATTTTGTCTGATAACAGTGGATTTTGTTCCTCCTTATCTAGTCTTGACTCAACAAGAAAGCACTTGACCATGTTTGGGAGGACCATGTTTCTCTCTTGGCCAACTTGAGGAATGAGGGTCCTAAATGCATGCAATAGTCAAAAGTATTTTTAAAGGGTCAATGAATTACAAGGCCTAAAAGATATTGGAGTTGCAAATGCATGCTAATTTGCTTTTATGTGGGGACAAGGGAGCACAGCTTGACAAAGTTGAACACCAATTATAAGCTAAATTCTCCTTATTCAATACGTACATGTTATATATATATATATATGCGTGATATATATTACTAATAAACATGTGTATATATACTTGCATATGGGTTTTTAATTTACTTCGATAGGCTAATTTGTCATCTAATTTCCATGAAGGAGAATAGGCTTTTATCGTGTTTTCTAAGGATATTACATGAGCCACACCATGCATGAAATAGAGTGGAACTAGAAAATAATCTGCAGAAAGAGATTAGTATCTGCAGAAATTTCTCGAACGACATCAATTAGTTCAAATAATTAATATAAATGACCATTAATTGCAAGTTCCTTAGCGAAAATCTTACTATAATTTGCACAAACTTTTTTGAAAGTGACATTGTATCTGTCTAGGATTTGATTTAGGTGCTGTAACAAAAACTATAGAAGATCTTTCGTAATTTTTTTAAATATCATTTAGATTTGATTTCACTTTCACTTACTTTCTCGTGGAAAACTTAGAATTAAATGTTTAAAAACTATAGAAAATCTCCTGTAAATTTTTTACAACAAGCCAAATCCGTCGATCCAAGCTTAATTCACTTCATTAACTTTCCTAACACTTTGCCATCAGATGTCATTATACAATCCACACAATCATCCCTCATTGAACAAACTAAGATCATTGATTTCAATGTCTCACTCTCCCCGTTCCCCTGAAAAGGAATATATATGCAAGGGATAAAGAATGAGTAAAGTAGGTCAGTTATGAAACTTCATCGTGAAATTTGTGGGCAAGTATTCATGCACTTGACAGTAGCTCCAGAAACTCTAAAAGAAGCTGTAGTTAATTAGAGCTTTAATATATATATTTTTTTCTTTCTCTTTGGAATCCCATTTTCATTTTTCCTTTTCTCTCTTTTCCTCAGTTTAGTTTTTTGTGCACGATTCCATTGTTCAAGGAAGCAAAGTGAAGAATATGAAAAAGAACCACCTAACCCTCCACAGCTCCAATGGGTACCTTAATCTTCCCGGTTCCCGAGGTCTCAAGGAAGTATATAAATCCCTCTCCAACCCTCACTCCCCACTCACAAATTCCTCATTCAATCTCTCTTCGTCTTCAACTTCAAGCAATTTCACCATCACCCTTTTAACTCTTTTTTCTCAAGGTGACTCCTCCTTAAAGAAATATATATAGTTGAATTCATGAATAACATTTTCTGTTTTTGTTTTTGTTTTTTTTCTTTTTCTGAGCTCGAATAACATGTACTTCAATAGTACAGTGTAGCAGGCAACAATGTACTGATATTTCTGTTTCTGTGTGAAACATAGAGAAGTACTGAAAATGAGCAGGCCAGGAGATTGGAATTGCCGGTCATGCAACCATCTCAACTTTCAAAGGAGGGACTCCTGCCAGCGGTGTGGTGAGCCTAGACCATCTGAGAGAAGTGATTATGGAAGTTTCGGAGGAGGAAGAGGTAGCTCACCGTCGTTCGGGTCGTTCAGTACTGGCCCGGACGTCCGGCCAGGTGATTGGTACTGCAACATCAACAACTGCGGCGCCCACAACTTTGCTAGCCGCTCAAACTGCTTCAAGTGTGGTGCTTCCAAGGATGATTCTCCGGGCGGCGGTGGGGGATACGAGGGTGACATGTCTAGAATTAGAGGTTTCGGGTTTGGCAGCGGCAGCTCCAGCCGCTCCAACTGGAAATCCGGTGACTGGATTTGCACTAGGTGAGTTCAATCTCCACCATCACACTCATTTCATATCTTACTAACGCAACCTATTTTAAATCATTTTTCATATTAACTATACTTAAAATACGTCACTTTAAAAACATTACTTTTGTAGGAAATAAGCATAGGATACTTAGTTTACGTGTATATATATGTATTATATATTATCTAAAACAGCTACTAATTTGAGTGAATATTGAAATGATTATATAGGTCTGGTTGCAACGAGCACAATTTTGCTAGCAGGATGGAATGTTTCCGATGCAATGCACCGAGGGACTCAGGTGGCAAGTCTCCATATTCATCCTAGATTTTCCATTTTGGGTAAGGATTTGTTTTCTGCCATGCATTTTCTGCCGTTTAGAAGTCACTTGATCAAACTAACACATATTTCGATCATCACTGCAATTTACAGCAGGTGCTGCTGTCCAAGGAGAGAATCGACGACTATGATGCCCCCAAGTTACTCAATTTGGCCCCTACCTCTATTTTTTGTTCTTGTTTTTTTTCACATTTATCTTCGATCTACTGCTAGGGAGAGCTTTAGAAGAATCATGGTTGAAGAGTTCAGTGAGCTTTCTTATATTTAATTAGCATAGGCACGTAGTTTTGGTGTATCAATCTAATATATCATGTGTCCTTTGTGTTTTGAGAGGGTTTCTAGCCTCAATGCATGTTACTTGGTGCAAGATGCTTTCCTTTATTTAGCTAATTATTTTAAGAATATATTTCAAAGAGATTCTCTCTCTCTCTCTCTCTCTTCCTCTCTTGCTTTTTACTGGGGCTTGGTCCACAGAATGTTTGACTATAACTCGAAAAATAAGCATTAATGCTCATATCTGCAAAGCAATTAAAGGGCCGTTCATGGACCACGTTGGGATCTTTTGGTTAAACCAAAGCAAGAGAATTAATAAAAATTGGATTCAATCAACATTTTTTTCTTTTTTTTTTCTAGCGTTTTGCCGGTAATGGAGTTTTTACCCATATTACATTAATATATCACTCGAGTCAAAAGTCCATATATATATATTCTTTTAATATGAGATTCAACACTCATGAATGCACTCACAATATTTTCTTTCTCACTTGCGGATACAACTCTAAACTTGACGCGTCCAAACACCCGAACATCTGTCCCAAGAAACTAACCATGGCTCTGATACCACTTGTTGAGAGATAAAGTGATTATGAAATTTTTACCAAGAGTACATTAATATTCATAATTGAACATCACTCTAAACCAAATATTTAAGCTAATGGATTTTGGTCAACTTTGATATATTAACTATTATTTTTTTTATTATTTTATCAATGAGGAACTTAATATTTACTAGTAAGTGCACTCACCACAATACCCTTCAGCAAACAGCTAGAAACACTAGGAAGCAGCAAGCCTAACTCCAAAACACAAAGCTGTACAGAAAGCTAGGGGGGAAGACCAAAAAACTATACAAACAAGAAACCAAGCTAGCCAACAGCCTAATTAGCCAACCCCTACTTACAGATTACTTCAAAGCCAAACAATCAGAAACAACAAAACAAAACCACCAACCAGACTAGCTAGCTAGCTAGCTACAGCAAACAGAACTTCACTGCAACAGACTGCAACACAAAGGAATCAAAAAAGCATGCTGCATAAGCAAAAAGGCAGAGAAAGCCTGCTATCAGTGCAAAATACCAGTCCCAATTCATTCCCTGGCCAGCTTCCACAAAGAGACAAATTAGCATCAGACTTGTAAAACCTTCCTCCCCAGCTAATTCGATGCCTCGAATTTTCACATCTCGAACAATCTGCTCTGCAGTTCTAGGACTTTTGCCGTGACTAATAGCATTTGTCAGCAACTAAAGGTGATTTTCAGCAACACTTAGACTCATCAGCTTACATAGGCTATTTTCTAACCAATTTCTAATTCCGAAGACCACAATATTAGACCAGTCAACAATAGGACCAGGAATCAAAACCTTCCTCAAAATATTCTTTCACAACCGAGCACAAAAGCCACAGCCAAAGAAAAGATGCTCAACAGTCTCAAAAAAAACCATGGCAAAAAAGAGCATGAAGTATCACCAGTGGAAAGAGCTTTATGAAATACAAGCCAAAGAAAGAAATTAAGCTTGTTTAAGGATGGCTAGAGCAAACCAGACAAATCTCCACCACTCAACCTTAGGCTTTCTTTCCCTTGTATCATCCCAAGCACCCCCGACTACAATACTACAAATTCTTTGCAGAAACCCAAATCGACGTTTTGGTGTTTAACACAAAAAAACATCGTTTTGGATTAGGGTTTATATATGTTATGTTTACATTATTTTAGATTATTTTCTTCAAAATTCACTCATTCACTTGGGCAAAAAGGAAAAAAGTAACGTGATATCCGCATTTTGCAGATGCGGCCATAGATATTGCAGATAATCGCATCCACGTACACCCCTAACTATTCATTTCAAACTTCTTCGAATCTCACTAATAACTATTTTTTTTTTTTTTTTCAATGCAAATAGCCATTCCACTTAGCAAATGTGGAGTGAAAGTTGCAACTATGTTAAGTGTAACGACCAAAATTAATTACTCTTTGCATCTAATTAAATGATTAAATTTAATTTTTTATTAACTATAACTTTTGAAATAATTAGTGATTTAACATGAGAGTTTAAGCTCATACATGAGAATGTTAAAGTGTTAACTAAATCATTAAAATTTATTCTTTTTTACCCACTTAATATATAAGCTTTTTAAAAATAACCGGTGATTTAGATGTGCACTAATTTAGATTTTTTTCCTTTTTTTTTTTTTTTGACATGCCCGCACAAGAGAGAGGAGGAGGAGATTTTTTCCTCTTGCATGTTATATAGTTAAGGGTGAAATATTGGACCCCTCGATTTAAAAAGCATTGCAGACGATATGGGTGAAAAATTGAAAATCTGATAGATGGAGTCAGTAATTCCGTCCATGTTCTGTAAATATTTTAATAATGTACTATGTCAAACCAAATCAACAACTATCACGTGTCCTACAAGCTTCATTAATATTATTTTAATTTTTTTTTTTTTTAAATAGTGTAACTTCTTTGATGATTGGAACATGATCCTCTCAAGTTCATTTCAATTTAATAATATTCAGTTAGTTATAATGGAGGAGTATTTTTGTCTTTTTATTTTTTGAAAGGACAAAAATACCCCATACACTATAACTAACTTAATATTCTCCAGTTCAAATGAACCGGAGATAATCCTAATTCTTGACGACCACTGGGGTGGCCAAACTACCTCTAACGCTATTAATCATTATCTCACGAGAAGATTGAAACACAAGTTGTCATCCTGAGTTACAAGTCTACAGCCTTAACCTAAGTTTTTTCCTTTTAAAATAATAATAATAATCTTAAAAAAAAAAATTAAAAAAAAAAAAAGAAAACTCTTTTTTTTCTCTGTCATCGTTATCCCTGCATAATTGTAGCTTATATAGAAATTAATATATAGGATTACAAAACAACTCCCAAGATAATGAAAGTATAAGGATTTTGATCCTCAAAAACGTAGAATGAAAGAGGGATAAAAGTCATGCTTATAGCATAAGCATCAGTACTTGACCGTTTTCATATTTCTAAATTCTAACCCAAAAAATAAAAAAATTAAAAAAAAAATCCAATTAATTAGTGACATTTGGAATAATAACGTTTTTGGGAAAACGTCACTAAAATGTGTGTGGTGTACGTTTTACTATTCAAATGTATTCATAAAATAGTGACACGCGAATAGTATTATTATCCACGGGCAGAAGACACGACGCGTGAATAGTATTACTATTCACCCATCACTATTGAGCATTTCTCACACGTAGATCATGCATGTCATATCAGTCATGACAATAGTACGTAGTTGTGGTAGCTAGCACAATTCCATAATTGTCGCAAACACAGAATTTGGGTTGTCAATTAATTGAAGTCTAGTTGCCCATTAGAAGATGATGATCATGATCTCAATGAGAAATGTGATGATCAATCTTGGGCTTTGTGTTAACTAGCCTAGCCCAACTCATAGTTGAAGCCCAAATGACAAACACAATCGAAATTATAGGTGAATCATATCTTCTCTGGTAATTTAATTTTTAAATTTTTTCCTCTCTAGATAAGAAGCTAATATATATATATGGATGCTTCTCCCAGTCGGTTTAGATACATCTGTTAATTGGATTATATTTTAGATCTTTTTCTGATCAGTATACGGATTAATCTAAAGATTCAAACCCCCTTTCTTTTTTCATTTTTTCATAAATAATTTAATTAATAAAAAAAATTAAAATTTTATACCAAATATTTTTTATTTTAATAATGTTCAAATATTTATTCAATTTTAATCTAACCGAGTATTTTGCACCCTCCAATAAGAAGTATTCATAAATCGACAAAATCACTGAAATCATCATCTTGGTGGGTTTTGAAAACTCTAGTATTGGTGGCTCAAAGGAAATTATTTTGAATTAAATATTCTTTAAAAAAAATAATAATAATAAATAAATAAATAAAAACATTGTAGGCTTGGGTGGAGATCGGATTTGCAAGCTTGGGCCTGGCCCAGATATCCAGAAGGGCAGTAGTACCGGCCGGTGTGGTATTCCCGCTTCATTTTTCAAATGCCCGCCGTTTTTGTGCATTGCTAATTGCTACGTCTCTCTTTATCTTTTTTTTGTTTGAGAAAGTAAATCAAAATAATAAAAGCCCTACGAAATTTCCACATTTTCTCTACATTATCTATCAGAGAGTCAGAGACTATCACTCTCAGAGATAGAGAGAGAGAGAGAGAAAGATGCGGAGTGAGTTTTCTAGGGTTAGGGTTAGGTTTCCAGGTCATGGGTTCTCCTGAACCCCCTACTATCAGCACCGCCACATCCACTTCATCAGAATCCTCTCCAGTCCAAGTAAACCCAGTCTCTCCGATTCCTATTGTTTCGCTCTCTCTCTCTTTCTTGATTTTCTTGGTTTCTGGATGTGTTCCGTTCGTAACTGTGTTTTAGATCTCACTTTAATTTTGTGGTTATGTTAAGCTTTTGTATTTGCTTGTGATTTTGAGGGAGGTAGTTGTTTTTTTAGTCGGTTTGGTAGGGTTTGGGGGGATATTTGAACCTCATTCATCATTTTTCATCAATTAAGTTTTGTTGGTGGTGTTGGATTGGGGCAAGGCAATTTGGGCTTTATGTCAAGCAATCGGTGATCAATCTTGAATGCAGTGAGTTCTATGCGTAAAAGATTTTGCTTTATTGGAAATGGATTTCCTTATGGTTTATTGCCTGTCTGGTTTGGTTTGATTTGAAGTAAAAATGGTGAGGGTTTTTAACTGATGTCATGGTTTTTGAAGAATGTCTGAGAATTGGTAGTTCTGCATCAGTTGTCTGTCTGTCTGTGTGTGTTACCAGTGCTTAGACTTTCAACTAGTTTCGTTGCAGATATATCTTCTGCAAGGGGCTTCGTTTGTTCTTTGCTCCTTTGGGTTAATCATAAGGAGCCGTTTTTGGTTCATTCCTTTCTTGTTTTCTCAAGAAAACTGAGTATGATGCTGTTTACTACATAAGCAAATGAAACAGTAAGTCAACTAAATCAGACCAATGGTACGTTTACTAGTCAAGATGAGATTCGTTTTTTACTTCAAAACAAAATAATAGGAATGTATAAGACTGGTGCGTAAGAGGAACTAATTTTCTGGTTTGGGAAGAACATGTCCTTACATTGTGGAGTTAACTGCTTCTGCCTATGAATGGGGTTTCATTTACAATATGATGTAACAACAAATGTCTTCCTTATAATTGCTTTCTTTGATTTCAGGATTCCCCTTTAACCAGTTATATAAACAACCTATCGCCAATTAAGCCTGTCAAGGCCTCACATGTAGCTCAAGGGTTTTCTGGACTTAATTCTCCTCCTCTTGTATTCACATCACCACGTATAAGTTCACACCACGAAACAAGTTTTCTGAAAAGGTCTGAAAAGTTTTTTTTTCTTCTCTCTTTTACCTCTTACTCTTTAAAAAAAATTATAAAATATTGTATTCTCTTATTTAAAGATTGATGGATATTAATTATTTTTGGCATCAACATTGATTACACTACAATTATATGCTTAACAGGCCTCAGTACCCTCAGTTGTCCATTGCAGAACTATCTCATAATGATGGCAGAGACAAGAAATCTGCTGATGGTCCTTGTGAATCTGAAAAACAAGTTACCCAATCATGCAGGCAGTTAATCACTGATGCTCATAAAGACTCTGATATTAACAAGTACGATCAAGTCCAACCCTGCAGTTCATCCATATGTGTTGCTGAGTATTTGGCTGATCATGTAGCAGTGGACAGTGTGAGTTCTGGAGATTCAGCCAATCCATCTCATAAACAATCTATTGATGTGGCTGAATCATCACTAAGTGACTTAACTGACTCGAAGAAAACAATAAAATTTGATGATGAAAATGACATGGGAAAATATGAAGGGACAGAATTGGAGCCACCTCAGATTATGTCAGAGAAAGCTGCAGAGTACCTTCAAGGAAAGCTAATAGATTATGTTAAGCCAGCCAAAAATGAGGAGGAACAATGGAAAGGTCAACAACCAATGAATGAATTGCTAACCATGGAGTCTGATATGTCTGTAGACCATAATTTTAAAGGACAACGATGTGAAGATTCATGCACCCAGGTAACACAGAATTCTGCATTCTACATTTATTGGGGAAAGGATGATTGCAATTGTACTCCTCGACCACTGTCTGAAACAATACACATTGCTCAGCCATATGAAGATCGTGGTGAGAATGTGGCAGCAATCTTGCATGAACCTGTTGGGAATATTACCCTGCATGAGCCTGAAGTATAATTTAGCTCATCTTCTTTTCATCTGCCAACTTTCATCTGTGTACATATATTGCTCTTAAAATATTATTGGCTATGTTTGTTAACCTATTCTCCAAGTGTTTTTTGTTTGAGAAACACACTTTTCTCAAATACGTTAACAAACAACTCAAAACACAAAGCACTTTTTATAAAACTTTTCACAGCTCTCTTAGATTGGTTGTAGCTTATGTTATTAATTTCTCTTCCTCGAAATCTTGTAGATCTTGTTAACGTTTTAGATTTCAAATATCATTAGGTTGGTTGCATCTGTTGTATACTTTTTGTGTACAAGGGCTTTGCCTTTTCTTCTAATAAATTAATACTCGAAAAAATATTTTGACAAAATAAGTAGTTAATTTTTGTAGGGATAGTAGCTAACTTATATATATTAGTGCGGATGTGTGGCTATCTTTAGTGGAGACGGGTGACTACACAACCACTACAATAGGCTAGGAGTGGCCAAGCAGCCATCTTGAACAGATAGAAGTTGTCGCATGGTCTTAGTCAAGGGTGTCTGCAGCCACCAGGCCAAGGATGGCTGTGTGGCCATCCCAACCAAATCGTAGTTGTCGCATAGCCACCCCTCTCCTCCATTGAGGGTGGCCACACAACTCTTTTTTATTTTATTTTTTCTAAGTGAGGAGTCAGTTCTATATTTGTTTAATTTTTCTTCAAATAAGCAGGCGTGGTGTACTCCATAGAAACATTTTCGCAAATGTGGGCCCCACTAGAAAATACTTCTAAAAACACTTATCACCTTTTTGTCAAAACCAAAAACAAAAGCACTTACCAAAATATATTAACAAATATAGCCGTAGTCTCTATTAGATTGGGAGTTGTCATCTTAGATGAGTATTCGATCACATCTTGAATCTTGTGCATTTTATACTAGACATTGATGCTAACACGTTTCTACATTTAGAACCTCTTTTCTGTTGTTGAAGCATATAATCTTGTGCTTCAAAATGGTAAATATCATATAATGGACTAAAAATAAACCTCATCTTTGAAGCATTATGCTATGGCTTTGTGGTTCTTAAAATGGATATAATGCTAACATTGTTGTAGAGTGACTCTGGCTATCCTACATTAAGTGCAGAACCACCTTCAATGGCTACCTAGGTTGGGAATTAGATAATCGAATCTAACATCATGAGCTAAAACTTTACCCAACATCATAAAAGATTTAAAGGAACATCAAATAAGAAGGTGAGGGTGACAAAAGTATCCAGTTGATCTCCTTTAAATCTATTTTGTCTCTAGCTGATCTCTTGCATTTGTGACCCTCTTTTAGCCAAAGGACTCTAGACTTTTGTCTTTAGCTGATCTCCTCTTGGTCTTCCTTTGGGGGCTTGCTTTAAGGCCAAGTCTTTATGGGATGGTCTAGTGGAAAAGATTGAGCGTCAGTTGGCTAGTTGAAAAATTATGTATTTATCCAAGGGTGGTCGAGTTACCCTCATAAAGAGCACTCTCTCCAACTTACCTACATATTTCGTGTCTTTTTCTCATTCTTGCTACTGTGGCAAATCATATAGGGAAGCTCCAACGAGATTTTTTATGGGGTGGGATAGGTGAAGAATGTAAATATCACTTGGTTAGTTAGCCTAAGGTTTGCTCTCCTATTTTTGAGGGAGGCTTAGGAATTCGGAAATTGAGACTGTTTAATAGAGCCCTTTTAAGGAAGTGGTTGTGACGTTATGTGTATGAGAAAGAGGCTTGGTGGAAAGTTGTTGTGGACGCTAAATTTGGTTGTGTTTGGGGTAGGTGGTGCTCTATTGATCCCCTAGGGTCGCATGGGGTGGGGTTTTGGAAGCATTTTAGAGGGGGTGGAGGTTGTTTTCTAGCCATACCATATTTGAATTGGGTGATGGGGTCCAAGATTAGATTTTGTGATGATGTGTGGTGTGGAGAGTCAAGTCTCAAGGAAGCGTTTCCAATTTTATATAGCATTTCTCATATGCGCTTGTTGCAGTTATGCCAGTTAATATGGATTGTTTGAGTGGTTTCTTTCAATAGAATGTTAGCTTTATTCATTTGGCTCATGATTGGGAAGTGAATGTTCTGGCTTCCTTCTATACCTTGTTGTATTCCCATAGAGCTTGAAGGGAAGGGGGGGGGGGGGGTCAAACTTTGGTGGGCCTTATCTCGCAAAGGGAAGTTTAATGTTTGTTCCTTGCTTGTAAAGACGATCTTCCTTTCTTTTGGAAGAGTATTTGGCGGACCAAGGCTCCCTTGAAAGTGGCTTTTTCACCTGGTTGGCAGCTCTAGGGAAGATTCTTACTATAGACAACCTTAGGAAGAGACATCTCATCGTGGTTAATAGGTGCTACTTGTGCAAACTTAACGGGGAGGCCATTAATCATCTTCTCCTCCATTGTGAGGTCACCAATGCCTTATGGAATGCCATCCTCAAGCGCTTTGGGTTGTCTTGAGTCATACCTAATTGCGTGATGGATTTGTTTGCTTGCTGGTGGACGGGTGGTTGCTCTTGAAGTGTTGTCGTGTGGAAAATGGTTATTCTTTGCCTTATGTGGAGCATGTGGATGGAAAGAATGATAGAAATTTCAAAAACCAAGAGAAGACTTTGGAGGAGCTCAACTCTATTTTTTTTTTTTTTTTTTTTTTTGTCTCTTTTCTTGGACAGCTGCATATTTAGCTCCCTTAGTGATTAGCTTTACTGACTTTCTTGTTCTCTTTTCTCCTTCTACTTAGGCATCCTCATATATACTTCCTAAGTGCTAGGGTTGCGCCCCCTTTGCGCTTTTTGATATATATAACATTACGTAAAAAAAAATGAAGGTGAGCGTCATGTGTTCAATTTGTATCTTTCAAAATTGTGTTCAATTTGATTATGTGGGGTTTGTAGGGGTTGGTTGGGTTGTTTCTGTGGTTTGTTGGTAAGGTGTTGCTTTGGATTGTTTCTTTTGGTTTTTGTGGGTGCTCTTAGTGAGCTTGGGTCTCCTTTGGGTGCACTTAGGCGCTCTTAGTTATACTCTTTGTATAATTGGGTGACGCCCCTTTAAATTTGCGCTTTTTGATATAAATTCTTCTGACTTATAAAAAAAAAAAAATGGAATAAGCTATGCTTACTAGACTAGGAGAGAGGTAAATCATAAATTAAATTTAGATATTTTGAACTTCAATTCCCTATGGAAACACTGTAGGAGATACAGGGAAAAGAGGTATAGCTTGTGGCAGAAGGTGCTGGTCCTTGGATGTCGTATAACTACTCATGAGGGATCTTTATCATGGATTAGCCCCTCATGGTTGTGGTTTCCAGAAAGTGTTGCTGAAGTTTAATTTTGACATTTCATAGGGAAATTAAGGCTCAAGTATAAATTGGCTTTTCTTGGGGACATATTATTGCCTCTATATTATACCACCACAAGTTCATTCCTTTCGTTTTTGTTTTAGTGTGCCATTAATTAAAGTGCTTGCTGCAGGTATAATCTGTTAAACGTAATGCAAGCATTGTCTTTTGGGAGACTTGGTAAATTATGAAGTTTTTCACATTTTGATTCAAAGCATTAACACAAGCAAATATTTGGGTTTTTTTTTTGTGTGTTATTGAAGCCTACTAGGACTTTCTTTTTGCAGTAGACTAATAGTAACAGTTACTGTAGGCCAGTGAAAACCAACGTGTCATACGTAGACGTTGCCTTCAGTTTGAAGAGGCTCCACTGAATTTTGTTGGAAACTGTGCCAGTTCCTTGGATATTACTGATAAAGTGACCAATTCAAGGCCACCTGCCACCGCTGCCGAATTGGAGGGTTTGGAATCTCCTATAGATATAAATGCAGCTTCCAGCAGGGGTGAAATATTTAAATTGTCCCAATCCAGGACAGTTTTGCTTCCTCAGTATAGAGGAAACTCTCCCTTAACAGTTCCCAAGCCATCAGGTATTGGCCTGCACTTGAATAGCATTGTCAGTGCTGTGCCATTAGGGCATGGTGCCATTGCAGACTTGAAACCAGCAGAGGGGCATATGCCATCAGCTGTCATCAGCTGTCATTCAATCGAGAATACAAGAAGTTTCCCAATTTCATATATTGCTGAAGATGGGAAGGACAATAGTATGTCTTCAGTTGCTGCAAGTTCTGCCCCTTCTGAGTCTCCCAACTCTAAAGAACCTTTGAATGTGTTGCCTGTAAGGCATCATGCAACTCCACATGATAAGAGGAAATTTTACTCTGAACACGATGAAAGTTATGAATACTGCCAACTGAGTCCCAAAAAGAAAAGGTGAGTCCTAGTTTTCTTTTTTTTTTTAAATTCTGAAAGTCCATCTCTCCTATGTAATTGTTCAGTAACCACTAAATTTTGTATGCTTCCACAGGAAGAAAACTTCGAGCCCCATTGATAGCAATGGTTGCAAGCGTTGCAACTGTAAGAAGACCAAATGCTTGAAACTGTAAGTAAATCCATGTTTTAAAGTTTACACTTGTTTATAAGTTTCGTCATATAATAGAACCTATTTTCCTTTTCAGTTATTGTGATTGCTTTGCTGCTGGAATCTACTGTGCGGAACCTTGTGCTTGCCAAGGGTGCTATAACAGACCTGAATATGAAGATACAGTTCTTGAAATCCGACAACAAATTGAGTCCCGTAATCCACTAGCATTTGCTCCCAAGATTGTACAGCCTGTACCTGAGTTCAATAATGGGGTATGAAATCTTTTCAGTTCAAATTTATTTGCATACTTATTAGCAACTTGATTATTGGATTTTCCCTGCATAGGAAGATGAAAACCGAGCAACGCCATCCTCAGGGAGGCACAAAAGAGGCTGCAATTGCAAAAAGTCAATGTGTCTCAAGAAATATTGTGAATGCTATCAGGTTTTTTTTACTGCATAATATGCCATCATGCTTGCCAATTTTTTTGTGTTCCAATCACTCTAATTGAACTTTTATTGGCTTCATTTTCAAAAGGCTAATGTGGGATGCTCTAGCGGATGCCGGTGCGATGGATGCAAAAATGTTTTTGGCCGGAAGGAAGGTAGGAACATCGTTAAGAACTGATGTTTCTTAATATGATCACTAAATAATCCTTATAGTATTGTCGTTAAAATGATCAAGTTTGCATTGTTATGAATAGTTGTATAAGAAAAGGAAAAAAGAGGAGTATTCCATCCATATGTCAAACCCCTTTTAGTTGAAGTGTATTATGAGATAGCAAATAAAGATAAATGTTTAGGCCTCAATTCCTATTTGTTTTCTTATTTTTTTGATAATTAGATATCACTAAAAGCGTAAGGCCCCTCTATGTACATAGGAAGTATACAAGAGAAGCTACATAACTAGTAAGGGAAGAAAAAACAAGAAAATCATGATAAATAACCACCAATGTTTGTTTTCAAAAATCATGATAACTAACCACAAGTTCCATTACCTTATATATGAAGAAGAGCATGACAGGTAACATGTTTGCATGCCAAAGAAAATGGTCTGAAATCAGTTGCAGTAGTGTCTAACGATAAATTTCTGTCGCCGGCTTTTCAGAATATGTTGCTACTGAGCATGCTGTGAATAAAGAGATGATTAGTGACAGAGCTGGTGAGAGAAGATTTGAAGGCACATTTGATGAGAGGCTGGAAATGGTGGCAACCAAGAAAGATTTCTTACGTCCTGAGGTTTATGATCTGCATGGCCTCACTCCTCTGACGCCGTCATTCATGTGCTCAGAGTAAGATCCCTTTCATATTGACGTCTCATTTTCTCTCAGCAAAAAGAATATAAAAAAGATTTCACAGTATATTCTAATTGTTAACTACTTATTTGCTAATTACTATTTTTTCCTCACTCCCAACCAATCTAGTCATGGAAGGCCTGATCGAAAATCCCAATCTTTTTCAAGAAGATACCTCCAGTCACCTGAATCTGATCTTGCAATCTTTTCATCCTATGTGGATCCTAGAAAATCTTCAAGAACTTTGGATAGCAGTGACATGCTTCTGCAAGCAAATAAAGAATTACAAAATGTTGGTTGTTATGATTGGCAAGTGGATTACAACAATGTGGAAATAATGGACCAGTTCTCACCAAGTAATGATGCAGTTGCAAATATGTGCCATCAAACTCCACTATCAGATCCACCCTTGATGACCGTGTCTTCTTCAAGTTCATCCAAAACAACAGACTGGACAAACATTTCTCAAGTTCAACCCTCTCCTGGAATTGCCTATCTCTCATCAAGCGGTTCCCTTCGTTGGCGCAATTCACCAATTACTCCGATGGCTCGGTTGGATGGGATGAAATCAGTCCAGGGGCTTGACCCTGACGGTGGGCTTTGTGACATTCTGGAAGATGAAACTCCTGAGATATTGAAGGATAGTGCTACACCAATTAAGTCTGTTAAAGTAAGTTCCCCAAATCAGAAGCGAGTTTCTCCTCCTAAGAGCCATTTGCATGAGCTTGGGTCAAACTCTTCAGGGGGGTTGAGAAGTGGCCGCAAGTTCATATTGAAGGCTGTCCCCTCTTTCCCACCTCTTACCCCTTGCATTGATTCCAAAGGCGGTACAAATTCGAAAGCTAACAACATTGAAGATAATAGTAGCAGCAAATGAGGGATATGTCTGGAGATTTTGGGGAGTCATCATTTTCCACCTGCCATTTCTAATACAGTTTTTGAGCTGTATTACTGATCTGTATGCTAATCTTTATCTCTTTCTTGCTTCAGCACACTCCAATAGGGCATATGCTGTTGGGCTTTTTACATTATCACAGAAGAAGATTGCAGAAAGTCCCATCCCATGGGTTGGAAAACAGCAAATGTGGAAACGCCTCCTGAGCCTTTAATATTTTCTAACATATCAATTTATAATTGGCTCAGTCATTTACTACTGTAGTAAACAGGTCTACAAGTGGGCCTCTGGCCTCATGTTTCGAGAACTAATGCACAAAATTTGAAGGATCACTGCCGGCTGCACTCAACTCTAGTCTTCTTTATCTTGACTTAGTTATCATGTTCCTAATTTGTAGCTTTTCTTTGTTCAATCGAATGTTTCAAATTGTTGTTCAAATGGGTTTGAATCTTAGAGTAAGAATTAATGTAGGATGTCCCAATTCAACTCGGCAGAATATTTTTTTTTTCTCTCCATTTTCTGAACACAGTTGAATCAGTGTTTGGATGTTTTTCCATTTTAGATGTAGTGTAGTTGCACTTTCCCTTTTCAAATGGTCTCTTGTGAAAGTGCTATGCTTGGAAGTAATGCTACAAGTTCCTCTTGTGTCCCTCTAAGAATGATGTGGGCCATGTGGTTATTACAATCACTATTGGGCTTGTGATTGATCTTTATTGGATTTTGATCAAATAGTAATTATAATAATCACATTATTCTTAGAGGAACTCAAGAGAGATACGAGAGATTTTTAGAATTACTCTATGCTTGGTAGATGTCGACAGTCCTTGACACTTGCACACGTAGATATGAGCTATCAAGTAATACAGGTATATGGGTTTTAGTTTTACTACAGCCAGAAGTGAAACAATACACTAACAATGGAAAATGCTTCTTTTCTTCTTTTGTTTCTTCTATCTTTTCAATTTTTAAATCACCATTGGATCAATGAAGTCACGAGTCTGCACGATCCTACAGATTTAATGATAATTTTGATAAGTGGGAGAATTAAAGAAGAATAAGAGAAGAATGTGCAACACTTCTCACTAATTAGGGCTGTAAATAAACTAGTCTATATGACAACTTACTTGATATCTGCTCGATTTAACTCAACCTGAACTCGAGCTAGATACTATACAAACCTACTTATTACTGTAGAACATGCTCAATTAGTAAATGATAAATACTTGACTTATTCGAGAAAATTCAATAAGGGCTCGCGAGCTCAATTCGTTTAAGGTCAATCGGATCATTAGCTTGTTAACTTGCTCATATATTTTGTATATATATATATATATATATATAAGATATATATTAATATATTACTAAAAATTAGTTATATAAATTTAATGCATATGAGTAAATAAATAATACATGTTATATAAGTTACTTAATATTCATATATGTGTGTATTAGTTAACATATTATCTAGTTAGTTCATAATCTAACATATTATCTGATTACTTAATATTTAATAGCCAAGCTTGAGCTTGAGTTGAGCCCAACTCCAATAGCATTATCAATGAGCTCAAGCTTGAGCTCACCCAATCTTTCAATGAGTCAGTCTTGAACACATTTCATTTCAGCTCGAAGAAGCATTTTCATAAACGAGCCGGTCTTAAAATCCTAAAACTCGACTTGGATCAGCTCGATTACAATCCTATCATTAACAATAATCAAGAAGATAAAAGATAGATGCAGTGTGAATCCTTTCTCAAGCCCTAAGTTATTTGGCGAATATCTTGTACACGTTTTTCTCATTCACCTTTTTCTTTTTCTTTTTGGAGTTCATTTCTTTTTTCCTCATTGATACCTTCAACCCTCAAATTTTATATGGTGAATGATGTCAATAGTCCAACCGTCCAAGTCCTATGAATGCTTGAGCAAATTTAAGCTTTAAAAAATATATACAGAAATAGTTATAAAAAGAGTGATGCTCGGGATACAACATTTACTATAAATCCCTGATAAACTAACGTAACAGTTCACATAGCCAATAAACAACTAAACCCAAGCTAAGATCAGTAAGAAGTTCAGCATTCCCATAATTTCAAGCATTTATTCCGCATATCAAATACCTCCAATGTCTCAAAGATATTATGAGTTTCATCAGTATCACAAAAGAAAAAACGAAAAAGATAAAAACAAAATTTCCATTTCTGAAAAATTCACCCCCTTTTTTCTTCTTCTCCTTGTTTCCTACTAGTGAACCCCCACCCTCAAAAAAAAAAAAAAAAAAAAAAAAAAAAAAAAAAAACACAAACCCCTTAGTGAGCAGCAAACGCCAAATACAGGAGAGCCTCGGTTAACAAGTTTATTTAGCAAAAGAGAGATGAAAGGTGAATAGGAACTGAACCATGCAGCTAACCATATAACCAACTCCATCTTCTACTCTAGAGTGCCCCTTGGAACCCTTATTTTATATGCTTAACTTCCAATATGACCCACTAGTATGATCAGGATCCCTCCAGCTCCAAAGTTGCAGTCAGCCAATTACAAACTTCATCGGTCTCCTCGGGGATTGTATAGTGACCTAACCTGCACCATAACAACATTGCACCTTAGAGACTAACTATTGAGAAGAAGAAGAATATCAGTCCTTAGTGAAGGTAGTTAAATACCCATTGTAAGATCTAAATGTAAGATTTCGAAATCCAGCAGAGTTTAAGGTCTGCGCTGATCTCTTTCCGTGTTCATATGCAACCACATCGTCACCTGCAACAGGAAATCGAATTATATCTCCATTATAGAGAGAGCCTTTTTTTTTTTCGTGGGTTCTTTCTCCAACAGAGATCTTTGCTTTAACCCTATCACAATTTTGATTGTCAAGAGTCCTTTGTGTTAGAATATTAATTAAATGATTAAATTTATCATTTTTCTATCAGGTAACTGGTGATTTAACATATATCAAAGCAAACGTCCTAAGTTCGAATATTTTGAGATAAGCAGTGATTTAACACTTAGAAACATTGTTCAACCCAACAAGCATCTTGAACTGATCAACTTATCCAATCATGGTTCAGAGAATATATAAGCATCTTGTATCAATCAACTTAATCATGGTGCAGAAGATACAAAGAATTAGGCGTCCACTAAAAAGACTTGTCTTTACCAAATAACCTAGACAATCTATTTAAACCCCACAGGTTGTGTAAGAAAAGCACTATCTGCAGAAACTCTCTAGAGTGAAAATGCTACATTTGTCTGTGCATGCACATACTCCAAATGTATGGGAGCAGTAAAGCCAAGGCAACGGAGTTTTCATGTATATGTAAGTAATAATTTGAAATTTCATACTGGGTGGACTTAAATAGATGAAAGAAATGTGATTATGACTTTTTTTTGGTTGTCTCTTTACATGGTTTGAAGAGGAAAACACAATGGTAAGCAAAACAGATGTTTGAATTTGAAAAAAGGCCAACTTTATACAAGTTGAACTGGACAATCAAGTTATATCACGAAACATAGATGAAAACTAAAACACACGGAACACAATTTTACACAATCAAGATATATCAAGAAACCTAGCTAGATGGAGATGTTGAGATGGCATCTCAGTGACAAAACTAACAATGAGAACACTGGTAGTGACAACATATGAGTTTCCAATGAAAGTTCCAACAAGGATATATATAGTCTGTGTGAGTACTTGTGCGAGAGAAGGAGATAGCACGAAAGCATGTTTTCCTCCTACAGAAACAGTTCTATTATGATAAGCAGATTATGGAAGATCTAGAAATGCTCATCGTTAAAAGCAATTTTTCACTATTTTGAATCTGAGATTGACCTTAAGCATGTTGACAAAGTAGAACTAAAAAATAAAAAATAAAAATAAAAAGGACATGTTATATTCAACTTCATATCACTAGAAGTGTTTCAGCAGCTTGGTGGCTTCCTGATATGACTTAAACAGTGACTTGAAATGCTCCCATTAGCATAAATTAACAAAAAAGTGGAAAAATCCAGTTAAAAATGAACTGAAACCATATTACCAAAACTGATAGATGAATATGGATACCTAGACCATGGCAGAGAAAAATGGGTAATAATGCTGCACGTCTTGCTGCCTCATGTGACCCTTCCACTCGATTCCTCAAGGTCCTACAAACATTAGCTGATATGCTGAACATGTTGCTTAATGACAAAGAGGATGCAGTTATTGATTACAAGGTGGTTTGTTGGTGTATTACGCGTTTTCATGTGTACATATATATGATAGAAGTCAAACCTTGAACACGGAAGCCAGCCACTAAGACCAACAATTGCGCTTAAGTTGACTCGGTAAAGGTTTCCATTCCCATAGTTTCCTGAAACAAGGCACATGGCAGAGTAGAGTGCGGTTGCAGCACCCATACTGAAGCCCCCAATACCAAGTTTGACTGCACAGTAATGGTAAAATTGAAATTACATAAGCTATGCAGTAGTGGTAATGCTCCATAAAACATAATATAATATGTGCCTTGGATATATAGCAGTAATAGCACTTTCACATGGTTATTTTCACAAGGATTAAATGACAATACTCAGATGCACTGTACATGCTTCTCGGAAGAGTACAAACCAACTAAACCCCCCGCCCCGTGTTTCTCTTCTTCCATCCTCCTACCCACATGAAAGTTGCTGCAAAAGATCACACTCTCAAGGCTGGGGCACCAGTAACTAACTATAGCTACCCTCTTCAAATTGTCACTTTAATTAAACAACTATTTTGCTCCTAGCTTAATTATTTTATTAAAATTAACAGACTGAAGGATACAGCAGTGATCCTGCAGCTTTCAGCTAATCTGAACAACCTCAATAGAAAACAAGGTAAGTGACATTTTCACGAGACTCTAGGAAATCACAGAGGATTAGGTTAGAATACAAAAACATTGAAGAACTAAGGAAAAAAAAAAAAAAGGATATAGGTGGAGAAGTATCTTGTATTCCCTAAAACCTAACTTTGGGCCAGTTATAAATTTCAGAAGAGAAAACCATTCGGGAGGAAAAGACAAGAATATATCAGAAGCAATTCATTACACATGATTCCAAACAAGGAATTTCTGAGTTTCTTTTCCTCAATCACCAAATCCATAAGTTTCTAAATTATTATTTTTTATAAGTAATTGAAATAGCATTAAAATCATAAGGCGCATTAGTATTATTTTGTCAAAACCAGTTTAGTAAATGATGGATCAAGTCATAGGAAGATTCCAAGGAAAGCTTAACAAACACCAAGTGCAAAAAAAAAAAAAAAGGGTTCAATTTATTGAGCATAATGGACACCCCATAAAAACAATTCAATTCTTTCACTTCACATTTTGGGCATATAAACAGGTTTCACATCTAGCAAATAGATTAGTAGTATGATATAAAGATATCATCAAGGGGGGCCGCAGGGGGTGGGTGTCATATAACTCCCAAAGCTCCATCCATGGTTGTTTACAAGCAAGAGTGCCCCGTGGTACAAAAACATAGCAAACTTATGTTAAAAGCCACTCTAAAAAGGCATGAACTAATCAATGGGACAACCAATATTAAAACCTGAAAAAAGGGGGAG
>CM017325.1:26170329-26180688 GCA_006937295.1 Carpinus fangiana
GAATAATGCATGAACTGATGGTCAAAAAGCCAAAAAAAAAAAAAATCATAAACTGATGGACAAAAAGATGAAGTGATAAAGAGATAATATAATTCGACCTTGATTCTTTAACTACTTTTTCCCATAGTTTTCCCAAAATTTCAAAACTCTTTGCTTCTCAATTTACTTAAGATACATACATTTATACATACATATATATATATGTATGAGTTGGGTTCAAGTTAAGCCACATTACTCAACAATTTTCTACTAAATCAATATTCTGCTGAAACTACAATTAGATACATGTTTCTCTGTAGGCTTATTATGCACACCAAATTTCACAATAATCCAATATCATTTACTATCAAACTTTGAAACTTATTTGTTTAGTATATTTAAGAATACAACTATAAATTTTAAGACTTAATAGATAAGATAGTTTTAATGGTCAATCACCTAGATATTAAGCATGACAGTTATAGGAAAGACATTTAACCTAATCGTGGGTTTCAACAAAATATTCTTGTAATAAAAAGTCATTTAGTGTTAAAAATTTTGTTAAAGTTACACCAAGTGTAGCTTGAATCTAACCCTATATAAGTATATATGTCCCCTTTACCTTAAACTCCAAAACTGATATGTCTGTTGCATATAACTAAAAAAAGAGTGTTCAAAGCTATCAAGGATTCAAAGGAGCACATACTGTTAGCAGGTTCTGTCGACAGTAGGTTGGCAACATGTGCTGCTGAAGAATCTAATCCCTCCAAGTCATCAGGTGCATCTTCTGAAAAATCTCCAACGTCAAACCCTGATATAAATCACCAAAGCAATTTAAACTATGTTCTTCAGAGTTCCAAACAGAAAAGGTAAATGGAACAGAGATTAAACTCTTGCGATAGAACCTACAGTAAATTACTGGATATATTTTGTGCATGCACTGCCGGAATATCAAAACTTACAGTCAGCAAGATTTAATGGTCTTTGATGAGAATAGAAAAAAGGAAGAATTTTTAAAGCAGCAAATCTTACAAGCAGTGCACGGAAATCCACCAAATAGTTTCACTGGCCGAGTAGGAGCAGTGGGGCAAATCCATTTGATCTGAAATATTAATTTCAGTAGAAACAGATGATAAATACACTCTATTAGATATCCAAAGAATTAGGGCTGATGTGATGCATGTTGCATGTACATACGTTGAGAAGCTATTAAGAATCTTGAAAAATGCATGCTTATTCTTACATTTGGTAGAGGAAGGGTTTCCAAGAGCTGAGACCAGCTGCAAAACAAAGGATAAATGTAAGATTTCACCTTAGTCACTATTGGCTACCTTCATTTCAACTGAGAACCACACTTGCTAGTATAAACAAATGATAGAATTGAATTGCTGAAAGGGTTGCCAGAACATTTCAGAAGTTTGGAAGTCATACAACCATTTAATAAACACTTAAGGTAAAAATATTAACTATCTAAACTTGGGACCACTTGCAAAGTTGAGAACAAGCCTTAACAAAAATGTTATAAATCATACATTATGCCGCTATAAATGTCTCAACTCAATATGGTATTGTCATATTTTTTAAAAAAAAATTATAATTAATTGCTTAAGCATTAGTATTATATATGCCATTAATGAATAATATATTTGTGTTTGCCAAGTTTAAGGGAAGACCAAGCTAGTGAAGAAGTGGTCCCCCATTTCTAGGCATTGGCATATGAAGTTTTTGGATTCAAGGCTTCCCAGCATAGCTTAGAATCAAGAAGAGAGACGGAAGAATATGACAAATAGAAATTTGTTTTTTAGTTGACTGCACTATTGCCATTCCCCATCAAATCAATCAGAATGAGAATCTTCAAGAAAGGGATATAGAGGTCAAGAACTTAAATAAACAACAAACTTCTTCAGCAGAACAAGACAAGACATTGACATTTTCTTACTCCCTTTTGATTTTTTTGGATACAAAAGAAGCTCACCACTAACAAAGAAGGCATATGCTCAAGGAAAAGAGAAAGGGACTACTCAAACCATATGCTGCTAAAAAAGTATGGAATAGATGTATTTGGATGCTTATTAAATCTTAAAATCTTCAAGTTCATAATGATTGATCCATGCACGTTGACATAACCATTATTGAGCAAAAGCTTGATAGTTATACCACATCATAATGTTGAGATGACGAGCTATATAACTCAAGTACATGTACAATTTCCATATCCACTTACTAACCAACTTATAAAACCCTATAGTATTTCCTATACAAAATAAATAAATAAAATGGAAACCAGTAAAGAGAAGAACCATCTTGAAACCATTATAGCAGAATTGCCACCGTCAGCAAGGGTAGATTCAGTAAAGAATTAGCATTAATACCTTGAGCCCTTATCACCAAGGCCATGTAGCCAAACTATAGTGGCCTGGTGCCGCCCTTTGGGCCTCACCACATGAGTCCTCCCGAACTCAAATGTCCTTGTAGCAGTTCCACTGCCTGAAACATTGGAGCAACAAAGTTAAAACCACAAGACTCCGAAGGCATAAAGATGAATTATATGGCTAGAAGCAACAGCATTAGTCTTTACTAACAAACATATGAGCTTTATACATACATAGCTGACATAGACATTGGCAGGGATAAAAAACTAACCAGAACCTATATTGGAGCTGCCGTAGCTCATTCTTTCTCAGCCAAATGTTTGCTGCAGTACAGGCCACTTGTTGCAATGGTTAAGTTGAGCTCCTGCAATGAAGAAGATCAGCATTGACCATCTCTACTTATAGCCATATGGGAGGGTGAAAAGGGAAATAAAACCCATGAATTTGCATCAGCTATTCCTGCTTACACCAGTTACAGAGTCTGAAAACTCATTAAAAAATTAAAAACTCATAGAAAGTGAAAGGCACCCAGAAAAAGAAAAGAGAGAAAAAGAATGGGGGCAAAAAAGCAGGAACTCTTTATGATAAAAGAATCCACAAACATATCAAACCACATCAATGCAGAAAATGAGCTTACAGGGTTTCAGTTTGCAATGCAAACAGTATGGGAATCTATCGTTGTGGACAATTTGTAAAGTAAAGCACTTCAACTACAGCAACCCAAGACTATTAACCCCATATTAAAAAAAATAAAAAAATAAAATTTATCCCCTCACACAGCTCAAACACACAAAGCATTTAAATTTATTATATAGACTTTTTTTATATGAATGGCAGATAACCATTGACTCACAAAGCCAGAAATTCAAATATCCACAGGGCCAATGGGGCAATGAAAGTGGCGAACTTGCAAGTGTATAAAAGATCTGATTTAAAAAAAGGAAATACTATTACTATTGAATATAGAGGTTAAAAGGTAAAGTGGGGTTTAAGCTTTTTGCACCAACCTGGTGTGGAACAAACCCAAAAGCATATGGGCTTTTCTTTTTCCTCTTTGATTTGCCTTTCTTTTGCTTCACACAAACTTTCTCTCACCTCCTTTTCCTTTCTTTGTTCATACTTCAGAGTTCAGACATAAACCCTGCAGACACATTACATTACACACACAGAAGCCAGAAAGTCCAAAAACTGGTCATTTTCTTAAACTGCCCTTCAATTTTCTTAGAAATGCTATTCGTATGACTAAACTGCCCTTCAGGTACGTTCACATTTGCCACCTTTTTCTCACCTAAAGTGAATAGGGGCACCAATCTCAAACCTTCCACTAGGGTAAGTGAAGCTTCAATCTAAAACCTTTTTTTTTTATTATTATTTTTAATAATTCTTTTATAATAAAAGTAAAGAACACATAAATAAAGCGAGCAAGAGCATATCTTGAAAAGACAAAAGTTTTGTTCTAAGTTGAGCTGAAAAAAAAAAAAATTTATTTAAACAATTAAATTGACATATGCTCCTAAAGATTCAAGTGAAAATGATAATCACTTGTTCTAAAAGCCAAATATAAGCTTAATAGACAAAATTTTAAATTAGTTTCCTTCTTCTCTAGAGTTTCATCTTAGTGATACCAAATTTAATATATATATATATATATATATCAAAAAGCCTAAAAATAATTAAAACTCAATTTTGACAAAAACTTAAAAATAAAGTTTTTACTCAAAAACGTTTTTTACTTAAAAATTCTATTGGTCAAACACAATTTCATACAGACTCTTAATGTTCTTCTCGTCTTAAATGAATATTATTTAAAATAAACTAACCCTTATTTCTTTTGCCTGACCTTATCATTTTTTTAAAAAAAATAAAAAAATAATAATAATAATAATTAGAAAAAGAAAAATGGTGATGAGTGTTGTTGTGGTGCTGTCGAGTGAGGCTCAGGCAGCCATAGTTTGTGCCAAATTTGCAGAACCATCAAATGTCACGAGGCATTGAGGCTGTCTCTTTCAAGGATGTTTCATTCCTTGGATGCATTATTATGAACTGCAAAGGTGTGTTTTCGTGGGACCCCAACGATCGAGTGGCGTCGAAGTTCATACGTCACAACTGGATGCTATTGACGCATTAACGCGCATCTCCATTTCCATCTCCATCTGACATATCCCCACTTCGAACGAGGAAGCCACTCGGCAATGCACAATAATTTGTCGACATTAAATTCAAATTTTTTTCAACTTAATTACAGGAAATTACTATAAATAAATTTATTACTTACCGTATATAGTATATTCTACTTTCTTTTTTAAGTTACCACCCACCTCCATGCACCATGTGTCTTTTCTTTTTCTTTCTTATTATTATTTACTAGTATTAATTATTACTTATAAATTATTATTATTATTATTATTACTAATGGTTAAATAATCAATTGTTTTCAAAGTTATTTATTTAATTAATCCATTAATTAAATAAATAAAATTTTAAAAAGGGGCTTTGTGATAGCTAGGGATGAATATTTCATTGAGCAATACTAGACGTTACCATTTATTTATTGTCCTTAATTGTTGTGGTGTTTTTGGGTGCACGAATATTTCATTCTACCACTTACATGGCTTGTTATTGACGGCAGCAATTAATTATGTTAATTTACTAATGAAAAATTGGAGAAAGAGTGTTTAGCTAGACTTGTTAAATGTATCATTCAAAAGCTTTATACCAAAGAATAAATAACATTCTGGCTATTTAATGGATTTTGCTCTAATCATGGCCACATGCACCTACCTAATTTTTTTTTGACATGCATGCACCTACCTAATTCATGTATATGCAAGAGACTTGTTATCTCATACCATGGAGCCCATGCAACATATAGAGTGTTATTAGGTATTCTACTATTTTTACTAGAAGTCTCACCCAAATTGATGTGATAGTTCACGTGACGTTTATCACGTCGGTTACTAGTTAACGTGACACTTACCACATTAGCCACGTCAGTTTTTTGTAAGTGCCACTTGGTTGACGTGAAAAGTGTCACATGAATAGTTTTGCAAGAAAATTATAATAAAAGTTGTAGTACTCCAAACATTTTTCATACATAAATTCTTCCTTATTAGAAACAATCTTTATCAGTATTACTATGAACCTTTTTTTATATCTTCTTTTATCTTTTCAAAGTTGATGTAATTTTTAAAAATCACCATTATTTAGAGCAACATCTAATAATGATAAATCCCAAATTTAATGTTGATTTTAAAAATCACGTCAACTTTAGAGTGATAAAAAAAACGGTCTTTAGCATTACTCCAACTAGTAAACCTAGTTCCAAAATATTTACTTCATACAATAATAATAATAATATAGAGACATAGTGCATGTATATTAAAGGTGAAAAGTTTTTTAAATGAGGAAGATTTAGGGGGGGGGGGGTGGAATCTATATATATATATATATATATAAACATTCCATTCCCCACAAGTAGATGTATATATAACTTAAGGGTTACCCTTTTAAGTTGTCAAGAGTTAATTAAGGGTTACCCTTTTAAGTTGTCAACTCTTTCCATTCCCCACAAGTAGTGGAAGGAGAATCACATAAACTTAATTAGAAAATCGTTTATAGTCTTGGGGTTTGGAATAATCATGAGATTATTAACTAATTAAAACAGACTTTTCTGTCACTATTTTATTCACCAACAACATATGCTGATGCCACTAATTTGGTCTAAGAGTCCAACATCATTAAGAAATTAGGTATTTTTTGGCCAAAGCTAATGGCTCAGAATTGAATGAATTAAGATTAGCAAAAAGGCTCCACATTATTTATAGGAATTTTTAATTATTGTGACATTCCACATGCTCATTACACACATCCCACTCTCTTAATTTTAATTAAAACAATCTATTTCTTTTTTTATTTTAGTTACCCATTTTTCAAAAACATCACCCACATTCCATTCTTTAATTTTTTTTTTTACTATATTTAAATATTCTTCCTCTTTCTTATTTTATTATTTCTTTACAAAACCACTTTAAATTCATTTGAGAGGAGCTAGAGAGAATGAGATTTTTTTTATTCCTTTCTTGAGTACTATATCGTAGTGTCTTTTTAACGGAAATGGATCCTGAGGAGCCGGTCCTCTTTAGGTAGAAGGTAAAATTGTCTTTTTACATATTTTTTTACACTGTTACCCTTCACCTAAAAATGACCTGACTCTTTCGGTTAAAATTAACTGGAGAATATTCAAATACCTTTTTATCCGACCACTTTAGTCAAATTAACTTTTTATCTAATTTGAATTGTTGGATGTGAAGTGATTGAGACTCTTCTCAAATGAGATATTAACAAGATGTAGTGATTTTTGTCTCTTCTCCATTGTAGCATTTGCTTTGCATCAAGCCAAGGTAGAGAGAGGGAGACAAAATGATGATTATATCTAAATTCTTGAAACAAAAGTCCACAACATGTTCTGCAAACACTATGATTAGGTTTTGATATCACTAGAGATTTTGGGCTTTTCAAATCCGGACTGGATTTTTCCAAATTAAAATCCCATTCCTTTACTTGTGGATCCAAAGGGGGGACCTAAATCCAAATCCACCCTCCAAAAGTCAATGTCCCCAGTCGATTTTGCCTCTTTACTTTTTAGCTAAGGTAGTGATATAAATATAAATATATATATATATATATATATATATATATTCTAATTGAATAAGGAGGTTGTTGGGGAACTAATGTACTAATGTTGATAACCAAATTTGATGTTTTATCATTTTGATTCTTGGCACAAAAAATAACCAACCGAACATATATTTTTAAATTGATGTTGTATCGTTTTGACAATGATAAAATTTTCTTTTAAATTGGGTCGAACGAAAAATTTGACAATGTTTGTCTTTCAGATTGCGTATTAATCATATTAAAAAAAGGAAAACTTCACAAAATCTCTCTGAACTTCCACTCATTTTGACCATACTTCCAAAGTTTAAAAACTCTAATCAAGGGTATTAAACTTTCACCTTCTTTCAATTATCTCATTTCATTAAGATTTTTGGTTAAATTTAGTCAAAATTCTTAAAATACCACTATATATATATAAACACTTGAATCTTTACAATTTTTTATTTTATTTTTTCTAATAAAAAAATTGGTATTTTGAGAATTTTGACAAGATTTAACGAAAAATTCTAACGAAATAGAATAATTGAAAATTCAATACCCTTAATTAAGAGTTTTTAAACTTCGAAGAGTACTTTGAAAACGCGTGAAATTTTATGAAATTTTGTGAAGTATTCACTACTTCCCTATTAAAAATGCATGGGAGAATGATAAATGGAGGTCGAATAAAATATTAAAATTGATTTTGTCAATATTTTATCCATGCTTCTCCCATTTCTTCTAACAAATCAATCATTAGATTTATAGACTTATGTGGACGTACCCCACATAAATTAATGGGGTTTGCTAGGGGTTCTCCCCGTAGTGTACAGTTCTCCTAACGTTCTCCCAGTCTTACGTAGAACATGATTTAAGAAAAAATAAAATTGAAGTACCATTTTTTTGCTAATAGATTAATTTTTATGAGTTAATAGTTATGTTCTAATGCTTTAAAACTTGTTTTTGGATTCAAAACTAAAACCTAAGGGTGAAAGGTTAACCCTTTAGGGATGGTATCATCCAAAATGAATTTGTTCATCCTAAATTTGATGCTAATGCCTCAATTTTGGTGCTAATGCCTCATAAATTTGGTACTAATACCTTAAATTTGGTGCTAATGCCTAAAAAAATCGGTGGTAAAGACCATTACAATTTTATTTTTTCTTGAATCATGTTTTACGTATGACTATGAGAACCTACGGGGAGAACCCCTAACATTTTCCTAAATTAATAGACTTATGTGAACGTACTCTACATAAATCAATGGTGAACCCCACAAATTTAATCTAATCATTTTTCAAAATTTAATTAAAACTTTTTTCAGATCAGTTTAATGAATGAAAATCCGCGGAGGCAAAAGTGATTAGATGGCATAATGCAGATCAATTGCCTCGAATAGTCCGATCGACCCACAGACACATGCATTATGCATATGAATATATTCTGATTGAATGACACAAAGATGTATGTTTCAAACTCTTGTCTGTTTTTAAATGATTTAAAAAAACAATAAGGAATCCAAAACGTAGGTGGAACAAGCTAGAGATCGAGTATATATATATTAATATATATATGGTGACAAAAAGAATGGTATCATTTCAAAAGCATGACAATTTAGTCAATAGTGAAAGATGGAATCATAATATGAGATGAGATATGAAAGGGAGGGGAAAGAATTATTAGTATTTTGACAGAATCAATACAGCTGTGGAGATGCCCACCCCTCACATGCATCTATCACGTGAAAAATCTTTAGTTTAATGCTATAATAGGCCTTTGGCCACCCCCAAGGCTAATGGGGTGGCTTCAGCCATCCATAAATTATTTTCAGGTGGTTCAACTACCTTTTGCTAATCATGGGTGGCTCCAGCCATTCTTTTGGGTCAAAATGGGGTGGCCGACCACCCTATTTTTTGTCTAATTAAAAGGGTGGCCCCTTGCTTCTTTTCATTTTTTTTTTTTTTAAAGGGTTTAGTTATTTTATATTTTTAAAATTTTTAATACTACTCTTTGCCATGTGTCAGCTTTTTTTTTGGGCTGACGTGGACTTTTGTTAATTTTTTGGACGAAAGTACTAACTCCGTTTTAATCAATAAGTGTGGTACTATTTGTAATACGAATTTCAACTCAAGTGGGTAAAGTTAAAGTCGTCAGGAGGGGGGCACGAAAAATATATAACCCTTAAATTTAATTGTCGCTAATATACATGATGATATTTTGTAAACTATCACGTTAATTTGTAAGTCTAAGCGGCATAAGTACCCACGTGCCCTAAACAATCTTCTATAGACATAATCTCTATATATTTATTTATTTATTTTTATGGTTGTCTATGGAGGCATGCAAGATGATACCTCGAGCCCATAGCGTTGTGTGGGGGCCGATGTGGCTCCCTTTACGGCGAAGTCAATGAGTGTTGAATACACTTGTTCAAGTTCAATGGTCTGAATCGAATATTTCTTTGTCACCAAATCAAAAGAACGATAGTGGATCAGATTCCTTTGAAATTGTAAATTTTAAAATTATATGAATTTGGGTTATTTTTTGTTTTGAACGGTTTGAAAAACGCTATCTATTAAAAATGAGTGGCATGTTATTGAGACAATAAAATAATTTATTTTCAAAAAGCTTTTTATTCGCTTTTGAAGAGACGCTTATTCTTTACATAAAGAGTAAGAGCCTGATGAAAATATACTGATAAATTTTTATCAGTAACGTGCACATTTTTAATATATAGTATTTTCAAACCGTTCAATAATTCAATGTAAGAAATGACTTAAATTTACGTAAATTTAGAATCTATAGTTTTTTTGAAATTGTAAAAGATCTTTATCTGGCGATATTGGCTTAAGATTCATACCTTTATGATCAGAAATGTAGGAAAATGGATGATCAATTTTAGGAAGATGCCTCATATATAAGATTGAATATTATGGGGAGGCAAGTGATAATTAAAGACAAGATTGATCTTAGAATTTTTGTTTGAAAAATGATACAAATCATTTTCTTAACTTTCTTCCGACCATTGTCGTATAGTAAATGGATAAATCTATCATTAAATTTTTGTAATACCCACAAATCCTATGGTAGATTCATTAGATTTACCAAAAAAGATAGTTGAAAAATAGTTGAGAGAATGATAGATTTGTAGCATGATTATGTTTGTTTTGACCAGCATCCTATATAAATCATTAATTATCTTAAAAATTTAACTAATAAAAAATAATTTATTTAATTAATATTATAACATTCTCTCTTCTTTAACCATTTCAAGAAGAGTAATGCTGCTAAATACTCAACTCACATTTTACTCTCATATAATTGAGCTGATGTGACGGTGCCTATCCGTTCTTAC
>CM017325.1:26180788-26193656 GCA_006937295.1 Carpinus fangiana
TAATTAACTAAGCTTAGGTAGCTTAGTTTAATTTTGACTTTGGGTCACTAGGATCAGCCAAAAGGGCATTTTTGGAAAAAATTAGACTTTTAGACCAAACGTACGCTAGGGTTAGTGGACGTACGCACTTGTCTTTTAGTGCGGACTTACCTGGGGGGACCATTGGACATACACTGACAATAGTACGCCGTACTCTGTGAATAGTATGTGGATGTATGCTCCAAAGTACCAAATGTACGCTACTTTTTGGATTGACCACTAGATAATACTTGGACGTATGAAGCAACCTTGGGACCACTGGTGAATAGTATGTAGACGTACATCCCTAGGATCGGACTTACGCTGCTTTCCAGCCCTATAAATACCCCCTCACCCTTTCACGCGTATTCTGCGCCTAAACCTTGTGGAACCCTTGTGTAAGTGTCTTCATGAGGATTTTGCGAGTTATGAGTGTTCTTGGAGGAAGAGGAGAGATTTCATGGAGGTTTAGCTTCAATGAGGTAATCTTCTAATCTTAGCTCATTTCCTTAATCGTTATGTTGCTTAAATGCTTTTCATAGTTAGCTTAGTTGGTAGTTTTAAGCTTCTAGTTATGTTATTGCCCTTAATCTTGGTTTAAGCATGATTTAGCGTTTAATTCTTGTTGGGGATATTTTATTTTGCATGGAGGTATTGTTTTGAGATAGGAAGTCCTAGGAAAGCTATTTGGTAGCCTTAAAAACTAGTTTGGGAAGATAGGAGGATGGTTGAACCAAATGAGGTTCTACCTGAAACTCTCTGAGCGGACATACGGCCTCGAGCCCGAACATATGGTCCAAAGTATTACAGTGGACGTACGGCCACGAGACCGGATGTACGGTCAGAAGTGGTCCAATGAACACCACTTTGGCCAGTCGTCTGATAGTCGCTATTTTCATGTTCTAGGTTCGTTCTAATTGGATTTAGAACTAATGATAGGTCTTTTCTTTGTATTTGAGGTTATGGAGCATGAAGGAAATTTTATGGAGTTTTACAACCCGGGTGAGTACAAACTCACATAGATGCTTGTTGTTACTTTTCTTGTATTGCATTTCTATTTTATATATATCAAACATGCATATTTTGTAACTCTCATGAAATACATTTCGGAACTAATAGGAACTCCCTTTTGTGAAAACGTTTGTCGATTAATAAGATAATAATGAGACTTGTAAAACTATGCATGTAAAAGACTAATAAGATTAATTGTATCGTATGACATGGTACACTGGTACGTTCAGGATAACGGCCATGGGCTTACTATGTGGGTTAACTTTATGGTCAATGTAAGTGTGTAGGGGGCTTTGGATCCAATGGCTTCGTGACCAAGGCACAACTATTTCCAATGGATGGTCATCATTAGCGGTGTGGGCCACTCGAGGTCAGACTTGGTCGTGCTGCTAGTGTTATGCACGGTAGCCATGCAATATTCGGGGCACTGGTATTATACTACAAGTCCCTCAAGACAACGTCAACTCTGCTAAGAAGGGGTAATATCTTAGGTAGACTATACGGTTGAATTATTACTGTTACTCATGATTATAAGCATATATTATATTTATATCACATCAATGATAAACTGTCATTTCATAATGTTACATGTGCTTTATAAATAATTGAATTCACCATTTAATGATGGGTACGTCATGTGCATTTATACTCACTAAGTCGCCGGACTTACCCTTGTATTATTTCTATTTTTTCTCTATATGTACAACTATGCTATTATAGATAGATTAGGAGAAGATAGATACCGTGAAGCATCCGGTTTTTGTGGAGGATTCGACCCAGGAGATGATTGAGGACTTATTGCAGCTTAGGCAGGTACTCATGGTAACTAGTACTTTTGAGTTATGATGTAGATTTAGGGCTTGATGCTTGCTTGCATATTAAGGTTTAGCATAAATCACTTGTAACGATAATGTATATAGTATGATTCTAGCTACTTTGATATTCTTTGGTAGATGCTCTGGTTGAAATAATTAATGTTTATAGAACTTAATTACTTTCTGTTGCTTAGTATCCTTTGTTTTCGAGGAGTAGAGGTCCCTAAGTCTTGTTCGGAGTGTAATAAGTCTGGGAGACGAATCGTGAAATTAATTACCAGTTAATTAATTCTTAGGGCATTACATCTTTCCCCGAGTCGTGTAGGAGGCAAAAGTAGGGGAGTTTCTGGACTTGGTTCGGGGAGGGATGTCGGTGATTGAGTATGCTGCGAAGTTTTTGCAATTGTCGTAATTTGGCATGTACCTCATTCCGAATGAGGAGAAGAAGGTGAAGAAGTTTGAGCAAGGTCTGAACTCTCATATTCGGATCACGATGAGTTGCTTCAACATTCAAGATTTTTCTTAGTTGGTGGATCAAGCTTCGATCTACAAGGAAAGCCTAAAAGAGAATATGGCTAAGTACACGGATCAGAAGAGGAAGGTTTAAGGACCTGGTACTTTGGCGGGAGTAGTCGGGCTAGCTAAGAGGATGGCAGTGGGGATTTTTCCACCCCAAAGGTCACAAGGATGTACCTTTGGTAACCTTCTAGATCTACTGCAGAAGAGTCAGATATCAGAGCTTTACAGGAAGTGTAACAGAGTTCACTAGGAACCATGTAGAATGGCGACCGAGACTTGCTACCAATGCGGCCAATTTGGTCACATTAGCAAGGACTGTGTGAGCAAAGGAGGTGCTCATAAGCCTTTGGTGCCAGCTCAAGTTTACATGCTTGTCCAGGAGAGTTGGAAGGAGGATTGGAAGTAGTGACAGGTACTGTCCTTATACTTGGATTTGAAGCTTCAGTTTTGTTTGATTTAGGGGCTATCCACTCTTTCATATCTATTATGTTCATAAGACCGTCTAGACTTGTAGTACAAATTTTGGAACCTGGTCTTGCTGCAACTACTCCTGTAGGAAAAACTGTATTTTGTAAGCGTGAAGTTTGCGGATGCCTTGTTAGCATCTGTGGAACAGTACTGATGAGTGCCAAATATTGCATATTTGAGCCCCTTAACTTATATTTGTTAAGCTCTTAGTTGTGTTGTTTCCTAATGTTTTTGTGAGTTTTTGGTGTCTCAGTGTGTTGTAGGTCATTGACATAAGAATGCGCTTAAAGGGTGGAAAATAAGCACAAAAAGAGATAAAAGCTTCCTTGGTTGTGCGATCGAGCCTAAGAGATACGATCGAGCGCATGCCACGTCAGCTGAAACCCTAGCGTCATCGTTAAGTGCCGTGTCGAAAGGAACTTGAAGACCAACACTGCGATCGATCGCACTAGTTGCGATCGATCACAGTGCGATCGAACGCACTATGTGCGATCGATCGCACTTGAGCTGATCTGTCAGCATGCGAGAAACCCTAGTTTTCTTATTATTTATAGCTTTCTTTTCTCTTGTAACCCTATGTTAGGAGGTGCCGTAGAGAGCAAAAACACGACTTTTGTCATGCTTAGGCCTTTGTGAACGTGTTTCAATTGTAAGTGTTTTTTTTCATGATTTCATTTGATTTTGACATGTCTTTTGTGATCATGAGGGGCTAAACCTTCAACTAAGGTTGAAGATGAAGCCTCGTCATTGATTCACATTTTCATTTTCGTATGTATGCTACAATTCAATATCTAATAAATTAGTTGTTCAAAGTCTTTCAATTGCTTGATTTATTTTACGAGATTAAACACCTTTTTAGATGTTGTGCATAGTTTTATATTCAATGTGTTTTGTCTGAGGGTACATCGAGTGATTAGATTGAGACTAATATCCATTGTGATCTATGGATACGGTGGATGATTTGTTCTCAATTGAATACTCGTCCTGATCCTTTAAACTGATGGATTCATTGAATGATTTTTCGTGCACAATCACGACTGTTGAACGTTGTTTAAATGTTTCCAATATTGATTGTATGCATACATGCGAGAGTGTAATGTGAATTTGGCGTGGTGGATTCAGAGACCTTAGTCTTTTATTTCGATTGTTGTTTAAATTCTTGTTTAATTTGGTTTTTGTCAACATTGCACGACCAACTGCGGAACTAGGTTAAAATAGAATTTATTTAAATAGAGAAACGATTTCCTTGCGAAAACACAAATTCCCTGTGGATCGACCTTGCACTTGCACAAAACTTTACTGCAAACGACTTGTGCTATTGCGAGTACTTTATTTTTGTATATCAAATTTTGGCGCCGTTGCTGGGGAATTTGATAGTTTTTGTTGAAATTGATTTTTTTTTTATTTGAATGGATTTTATTTTTCTACTAGTTAGTTAATTTTCTTGTTTTTATTTTATTTTATTTTCTTGTTTTTATTATTATTTTTATTTTTTTTAGGTTTTGGTTTTGATCTGACAGATAGGAAAAAAATAGTATTTTTGGTGTTTGCTGCAGGAATTTGGAATTTGCCTTTGCCAAGCACGATCGATCGCAATCCCTTGCGATCGAACGCACTCGGGACCATCTTACGCACTTGCGTTTGACAATTGCGAATCAGACGCACGAACGCAGTGCCAACAGACGCATGAATGCAGTGCCGACGGACGCATGAATGCACAGCACGATCGATCGCATCCTTCGACGATCGAACGCACCGTCACGATCGATCGCATTAGACTGACGATTGATCGCAGAGCCGCAGTCTGCAGCTAAGCACCACCTTTTGTTTTTAGCTTTTTGTTGAGTTATGTTTCTTTAATTATTTTTTGTGCCTGTTTTTTCTTTCATAGTTCATTTGTTTTCTGTTTTCTTCATTTTAGTGTTTACTTTATTTTTGCTTAGTTAGTTCATTTTGTTTGTCTTCTTTTTGTTTTTGTAAAAAAAAAAAAAAAACTTTTGTTTTGTGTATGCTTGGTCGGAGATCCCTGAACTTAGAATTGATACCCTTAGATCCCGACATTGATAGAACTCTTAGGAGAACATGGAGAGCAACCGTTGTGAGTGAGAGCAGAGGTGAGATGGGAGACCAACTAGAGAACGTACCTAATAATGCGGAGCAACCCATATTCAAGACTGAGGATGTGAGAGCGGGAAACGGAGAGCAAGCTAGAGCTTGGCACGTGGATTTCACTACATCATTGAGGGAACTGTTCGCACCTGTTGCGACTAGTTCTCATTCATGTATAGTGTTACCACCCACCAATGCCACCCATTTCGACTTAAAGCCGCATGTCATCCAACTCTTACCTTCTTTCCATGGACTTGATCATGAGAACCCCTATGGCCATGTCAAGAAATTTAAGGACATATGTGTCACATTCAAGTTTCAGAACTTTTCTGAAGAGTCGGTGCTCCTTAGACTTTTTCCATTCTCTCTTCATGATAGAGCCAGGGCATGGTTGGATTCCAACACGCCCGGGTCTATTACATCTTGGGAAAGCATGTTAAGCAAGTTTTACAATAAGTTTTTCCCAATGTCTAAAGTGAATGAGTACAGAAAGGAGATTAGTTCGTTCACTCAGGAAGAGGATGAAAAGTTTTTCGAGAGCTGGGAAAGTTTTAAAGACTTGTTGATAAAGTGCCCTCCACATGGATATGAGAAGTGGAGACTTGTTCAATTTTTCTACCAAGGGCTATCTCAACCCAACCGTAGCATGATTAAATCAATGAACGGGAGGCCATTCTTAACCCTGACGGGAGATTTGGCGTACAAGGCATTGGACAAACTGTCCGACAACTCACAAGTTTGGGATTTTACAAGCTATCGGGATAAATATACCCGTATCCCAAAGAAAAGGGGCATCTATGAGTTGAAGGGAGAGACTGAAATGAACATGAAGATAGATGCGCTCACCAAGAGGCTCGAGGCTCTCGTTGTAGGCCCATCCATCAATGCTGCCAACACTTACACTGTTGATAGCTGTTCCATCTGTGTGAGTCCTATGCACTCAGCACAAAATTGTCCATCTGCTCCGGTATTTCCTGAGTACCCGATGGAACAAGCGAATTCTTTTAATGATTACAAAAAGCAGTCAGCTGGACCTTACTCAGAGACGTATAATCCAAGATGGAGGAACCATCCAAACTTTTCGTGGAAGCAAAATCAGGGAGGAGCACCTCAGAATGCTAAAACCCAATATCCTCCCTGATTTCAGACACAGTAGCACAATCAGCCTTCTTCTCAAGTGCCTACATCTTCACCTCAATCAGCTTTGGAGGAAACAATGAGGACATTCATCCAATCAAATGGCCAGCTGATGCAAGAACTCCAGAGGTCTACCATGATCAATAGCCAAGCTATCCAGGAGGTGAAGAATGCAACTGTGGTCAACACCCAAGCTATAGCAAATATGGAGAATCAGATAGGACAAATAGCTAATCACTTGGGTGAAAGAGAAAAAGGAAAGTTCCCAAGCCAGCCAGAGCCAAATCCTAAGGCGTTTGCAATTGGAAATTCTTCAAATTCGGCGCACGGGCAGGAGCATGTGCAGGCGATTGTCACACTGAGGTCAGGGAGACAAGTGGACAATCATGTGGTGGAGCCAGAAGTTGACACTGCTGGGCAAGAAGAGGAAGCGAGTGGCAACAAGGAGGAAAGAGATGCGGAGCCATCTACAGCCACTCCCATTGTGAAGGACCCTCCTAGGTCATTTGAACCTAAGGCGCCCTACCCTGAAAGATTACAAGCGCCCAAGAAAGGAGAAAAATTTGAGGACATTCTGGAGGTGTTCAAGCAAGTCTAGATTAACATTCCATTTTTGGACGCCATCCAGCAAATACCTTCCTATGCCAAGTTCTTGAAGGACTTGATCATTGTAAAGAGGAAGACGAATGTCCCTAAGAAGGCATTCCTGATCGAGCAGGTTAGTTCTATCCTGCAATGCAAGCTGCCCATCAAGTACAAGGACCCTGGATGTCCTACCATTATTTGCATGATTGGAGTCAGCCAGATTGAGAGGGCCTTATTGGATTTGGGAGCAAGTGTTAATCTGTTACCCTACTCAATCTATATGCAGTTAGGGCTTGGAGAGTTGAATCCCACTACCATGACACTGCAGTTAGCTGACAGGTCAGTGAAGTTTCCACGGGGAATTGTGGAAGATGTGCTAATCAAGGTCGATAAATTTTACTTCCCCGTGGATTTTATTGTGCTTGACACAGAGCCGGTTCATAACCTAGGGAGTCAAATACCGGTGATCTTAGGGCGACCATTCTTAGCTATGGCTAACGCCCTGATTAATTGTAGGATGGGGGTCATGAAGATTTCCTTCAGAAATATGACAGTGGAGTTTGACATTTTCCATATCAGGAAACAACCACTGGAATATGATGAAGTGCAGCAAGTATGCTTGATAGAGGATATCATGGAAGAGGCTGTTGAGGAATCAAGCATGGAGGACCCCCTGGAGGCATGCTTTGCTCAGTTTGGAGAGGACCTGGACTTGGACAAGTTGCTTGAGCAAGCAGATGCGATGTTGGAGACTACTCCTCTGGTGAGTAGTGAGAAGGAGGAGACCATTGTTCCCAATCCTCCCAAAAAGGAACTAAAGCCTTTACCTGAAAACCTCAAGTATAAGTTCCTAGGTCCAGCAGAGTCTTTACCCGTGATCATAGCTTTAGATTTAGTAGATGCTCAAGAGGAGAAGTTATTGGACGTTTTAAGAGAGCATAAGGAAGCTATCAGTTGAACCATTGAGGATATCAAGGGGATCAGCCCCTCGGTGGTAATGCACAAGATACATTTGGAGGAGAATGCCAAGCCATCGAGGGAGCCACAAAGAAGGCTCAACCCAGCCATGCAAGAAGTTGTTAGAGCTGAAGTGATTAAGCTGTTAGATGCTGGGATCATATATCCGATCTCTGACAGCAAATGGGTGAGCCCAATTCATGTCGTGCCTAAGCGGGTTGGATTGATGGTAGTTAAGAACAAAGACGATGAGTTGGTGCCAACTTGTGTTCAATCAGGATGGAGAGTTTGCATTGACTACCGCAAGTTGAATGCCGCCACTAGGAAGGATCACTTCCCACTTCCGTTTATCGATTAGAAGGTGGAACGGTTGGCTGGGCACGAGTACTATTGTTTTCTGGATGGTTATTCTGGGTATAACTAGGTCCCTATGGACCCCGAAGATCAGGAGAAGACTACTTTCACCTGTCCCTTTGGGACGTTCGCCTACAATTGCATGCCCTTCGGGTTATGGAATGCACCTACTACTTTTCAGAGGTGCATGATCAGTATTTTTTCTGACATGGTAGAACATTTCCTTGAGATTTTCATGGATGACTTCTCGGTCTTCGGTTCATCTTTCGATGAGTGTCTGCACCGTCTCACGCTGGTCTTGGTGAGATGCAAAGAAAGGAACCTTATGCTCAATTAGGAGAAGTGCCATTTCATGGTAAAGCAAGGCATAGTACTGGGGCACGTCATATCTCATTGGGGGATTGAGGTTGACAAAGCAAAGGTAGATCTGATTTCCAACCTTCCACCCCCACGTATGGTGAAAGATGTTCATTCTTTTCTAGGCCATGTAGGATTTTACAGGCGATTCATAAAGGACTTCAGCAAGATCGCCAGGCCTATGTGCAAGTTATTGGTGAAGGAGACCCCGTTTATTTTTTATGAGGAGTGTAAGCAAGCATTCGGGGCTCTAAAAAAGATTCTGTCGTCCACACCAATTATTCAGCCACCCAAGTGGGGTGCACCTTTTGAGATAATGTGTGATGCGTCAGATTACGCTGTGGGAGCTGTTTTGGGGTAGCGTATTGACAAACTCCCCCATGTCATTTACTACGCAAGCCAAACTCTGAACGATGCACAACTCAATTATTCCACCACTGAGAAGGAGTTGTTGGCGGTCGTATTTGCGCTAGACAAGTTTAGATCCTATTTGCTTGGATCTAAAGTCATCATCTACTCGGATCATGCTGCATTGAAGTATCTTTGTTCTAAAAAAGATGCTAAATCTCGTCTCATCCGGTGGATTTTGCTTCTTTAAGAGTTCGACATTGAAATTCGGGATAAAAAGGGTTCTGAAAATGGGTGGCGGGTCATTTGTCGAGATTGACTGTGGGCTATACCGAGGACGCCACCCCCATTTTTTAGACCTTCCCTGATGAGAAATTGATGCATATTGCTCATAATCCCGCACCATGGTTCGCTGACATAGTGAACTATCTTGCCACCGGCCAAATGCCTTTGCATTGGGGGCGACAAGATAAATTTAAATTTTTGGCCATGGTGAAATACTTTTTCTGGGATGATCCTTATTTGTTTAAGTATTGTCCCGATCAAATCATTAGGAGATGTATACCTGAGCATGACAAAACCAATGTTATCTCCTTTTGTCATGATCATGCCTGTGGTGGCCATTTCAGTGCTAAAAAGACAGCTGCAAAAATTTTGCAGTGTAGATTTTACTGGCCCACCTTGTTTAGAGACGCTCATACTCATTGCACATCTTGTGAGCATTGTCAAAAGCTAGGGAGTATCTCTAGAAGAAATATGATGCCCCTCAACCCGTTTGATCGTTGAGATTTTTGAAGAAATATGATGCCCCTCAACCCGATTTTGATCGTTGAGATTTTTGATGTGTGGGGCATTGATTTCATGGGACCTTTCCCGAACTCCTATGGCAATCTGTACATCTTGGTTGCTATGGACTATGTGTCTAAGTGGGTGGAGGCCGTTGCTTGCAAGACTAACGATCACAGAGTTGTGGTCCAATTTTTGAGAGACACTATCTTTGCTTGGTTTGGTACACCTCGAGCAATCATAAGTGATGGAGGCAAGCATTTCTACAATCGGATTTTCGAGCAGTTGATGAAAAAGTATTTCATCACCCATAAGGTTGCCACCCCTTATCACCCACAGACTAGTGGACAAGTCGAAGTTCCTAATCGTGAGATCAAGCATATCTTGGAGAAGACTGTGAATCCCAATAGGAAAGATTGGTCTCTGCGATTAAGTGACGCACTGTG
This sequence comes from Carpinus fangiana, assembly GCA_006937295.1. NCBI lineage: Eukaryota > Viridiplantae > Streptophyta > Magnoliopsida > Fagales > Betulaceae > Carpinus > Carpinus fangiana. Next base: position 26,190,699 of record CM017325.1, read on the forward strand.
GGCGTACAGAATAGCATTCAAGACCCCAATTGGGATGTCACCTTATCGACTTGTGTACGAAAAGGCGTGTCATCTTCTTGTAGAGTTGGAGCATATGGCATATTGGGCCATTAAATAGCTGAACTTCAATCTTTCGAAAGCTGGCTCACAAAGGACGCTCCAACTCAATGAATTGGAGGAGTTGAGGAGTGATGCATATGATTGTGCAAGGATGTACAAGGAACAGATGAAGAAGGCTCATGACCAAAGCATTTTGAGGAGATCTTTCGAGCCTGGTCAGAAAGTCCTTCTTTACAATTCAAGATTGCATTTATTACCAGGCAAGCTAAAATCTCGATGGACCGACCCCTTTATCATTAGGTCTGTGTTTCCTTATGGGGCCATCGAGATTGAGGATCCCAAGAATGGTAACACTTTTAAGGTCAAAGGGCAACGATTAAAACCATTCTTGGAGTTGAGAAGTTGAGAAGTGGAGACAACTAAGTTGGAAGATCCGAATTATTCAGAGTAATTGTCGTCTCTTGTGGGGAGTCTGGCTGAAGACTTTAAACTTAGCGCTTGTGGGAGGCAACCCTCATTATTTTTCTGTGTTATTTGATCTTGTTTGTGCATTTTGTGTTGTTTTTATGTGTTTTTCAAGTCGAGTGTCTGCCGTTCAAGTTTGGAGGAGCATTCTCCTACATTGTGCCTGACTTGTGCCATCCCTCTGGTATTGTATTTCTGGTCACATTGGGGACAATGTGACATTTTAGTTTGGGGGTGGGGTAGACATATCTGTCATTTTATTTGTTTATTTGTTTCAAAAATAAAAAAATAAAAATTTTGCTATGTTGTTGAATGATCTTGACCTAACATCATAACTGTGGATTGCATGTCATTTGTATGTTTAACTTGTTTGAACATTACATATCATTAGAAATCCCAGTGTTTGACTCATATGTTGGATTAAAGAGACCCCATGTGTTGGATAGATTTTTCACATGCACACTAGCATTAGGGTCCGTGGGGTATGAGATTTGACTTTAGGAGAGTGTGTCTCTAGAGATTTGTGGGTTGATGTGGTGAGGAAAACCTTGGCTTTCAAAAAAAAAATTTCATAAGGTTGAACTTCTCATTGAGTAACCGGACCTCTTACCTCATCAAGTAGTGAGTGTTCGCGTAAAAAGAGGAGAAAGTCCAGCTAAGTGATCGTATGGCTAGTTAGGCTTCGTAGTTCTTTTTGACTTGAGTAATTAAGCCCTTAGGGATGTCTCTACATCTAGTGCCCTAAAGCCATCTGGTTTGGGAGTCACTGGCCCAACACTCATTACATAAGTCGTTTAAAAACTTAAGTGAGCCAAGCATTGCACAGTCTACACAAAAAAAAAAAAAAAAAAAAAATCAAGCCTTGGTTGTTTTCATCATAGTGCAGTCCTATGCATTTTTGGGTACACATTTTCTTTAAGAATGATTGAAACTGCATGACCTTGCGTTAGTTCACTTTTCACTTCTTAAAGCATATGTGTCTCAATTTTCTAGCTGTCAATTGAATGGTGTTTGGATGCTTAGATGATGTGGTTTGTATGTTCGATTTGTTAAATTTGCTAATGATGTATAAACCATGTGTTTAAGTGAAGGGCTTTGTCTGTCAATAACATAGTGTTAATAAAATGTTTGTGGGTGTCATTCCTAGAAAACCCTCACGAGACTTCACTCGTCCTCTAGGGAATTCCTAGGGGTTTAAAAGGCTTGTTGCATATGCTAAATGCAACCGTTTTTCCCACGACAGTGGACTCATATTTCTTGTTTTTGTTATGTTCATCATTTTGTTTTGCTAAGAGACTAGCAAAATGTAAGTTTGGGGGTATTTGATGAGTGCCAAATATTGCATATTTGAGCCCCCTAACATATATTTGTTAAGCTCTTAGCTGTGTTGTTTTCTAATGTTTTTGTGAGTTTTTGGTGTCTCAGTGTGTTGCAGGTCATTGACATAAGAATGCGGTTAAAGGGTGGAAAATAAGCACAAAAAGAGATAAAAGCTTCCCTGGCTGTGCGATCGAGCCTAAGAGATACGATCTAGCGCATGTCACGTCAGCTGAAACCCTAGCATCATCATTAAGTGCCGCATTGAAAGGAACTTGAAGACCAACATTGCGATCGATCGCACTAGTTGCGATCAATCGCAGTGCGATCGAACGCACTATATGCGATCGATCGCACTCGAGCTGATCTGTCAGAAAGCGAGAAACCCTAGTTTTCTTATTATTTATAGCTTTCTTTTCTCTTGTAACCCTATGTTGGGAGGCGCCATAGAGAGCAGAAACACGACTTTTGTCGTGCTTAGGCCTTTGTGAACGTGTTTCAATTGTAAGTGTTTTTTTTTCATGATTTCATTTGATTTTGACATGTCTTTTTGATCGTACCAAATTTGGGTACTCACAATAGAACGAACCGTTAGGTCGTATAGCGTTGCGCAAGTACCGAGATCGAACCACAAAGAACGGAGTTTTGCAATTAAAAACTAGCACGACTCTTAAATTGAATATATCTTAACCTAGTCCCGAAGTGAGAAATGATATCGAACATGAAACGTGCAGAAATTAAATTTATTCTAAACAATGCAAATTTATGGATAAAAATAACTAAGGTTAAAGACGAACCTCACCCAATAAAAATTAGCTTAATACATTAAACACTCATTTTCCGTTTTTAAACTTTAAACCCTTCAACACACTCTATTGTGGTTATTGACACAAGTCAAACCGAATAATGTGTTTACCGTTAAGGAGCGACAATGAGTATTGATTATGGATAAAATCATCCACTGTATCCTTGGATCACAGTGGATATTGAATCACAACCAATAACTCGTTGTGCACCCGGCTTGGAACACATCACAGGATGACTATCAATGTATCAAAAACTCACAACCATTCAATTATTTGTCACAGAAATTAAATGACGAGTACGGAATTAAAT
>CM017325.1:26198463-26467055 GCA_006937295.1 Carpinus fangiana
TTTTATTTTATTTTATTTTTAATAAAGGTTTATCTAAGGACTTATGAGCAATACCACTGCCACCACATTAGTCCAGTTGTATTGCTAATCTCACGTGGGATTAAGGTAATTTACCTGCATTTGTGTATATATAAATGTCGAATGCTAATGAAAAAATCCATTATAATTAATTGGGGCAATTTCACTTTTAAACCCCTGAATTACTACGTAATTTGACAAGCCCCCAAACTTTAAAACCTCTCAATTTGAACTCCTGAACTTTCAATTGTAGTCAATTTGAACCCCTTCGTCAAATTTTAAACGTTAAAAGTTAGATATGACTTTTATACCACAAACTTTTTTATAAAATTTCGAATTTGCCCTCAATTACATTTTTTTTTTTAAAAAAAAAAAAATTATTATAAAAAAATCACAAGGTGACCCACGGTTGGGCCACCTTGTGAATTTTTTATTTTTTTATTAAAAAAATTGATGGGTAATTGTCTTTTTAAGGGTTTAAACATTTAAAATCTGACGGAGGGGTTCAAATTAATTGCAATTCAAAGTTCAAGAGTTCAAATTAAATGATTATGGTGAGAGTCTTATCAAATCGCGTAGTAATTCAAAGGTTTAAAGTAAAGTTACCCCCAATTAACTGTTGATCAAAATTCTGCAGTAGAATTTTTTGAAACATCTTTGGAACTAGAAGCCCAAATTCATGCATATATATATAATAAAAAAAATTATTAAAAAAAAAAAATCACCATAAATTAAAGACTCAATAATATTACCATAATAGAGTTTTTAACACTGATCTCTGCAGGCTGCAGCTGCATGCATGGGAAACATTCAGTGAAACGAATAAGAATCCAAGCTTGCCACCATCGTGATTTTTCTCATTAGCAAAGCAGCCTTCTCTCGAGCTTTTGCAGATCCTCTCACAGAAAGATCTGCCAGCACAGACGAGAAATCCGNATCTTTGGAACTAGAAGCCCAAATATATATATTAAAGACTCAATAATATTACCATAATAGAGTTTTTAACACTGATCTCTGCAGGCTGCAGCTGCATGCATGGGAAACATTCAGTGAAACGAATAAGAATCCAAGCTTGCCACCATCGTGATTTTTCTCATTAGCAAAGCAGCCTTCTCTCGAGCTTTTGCAGATCCTCTCACAGAAAGATCTGCCAGCACAGACGAGAAATCCGGCATTCTCAGAGCATCTCTCACGCATCCCTCGCTTTCATCAAAAAGGCGGAGGAGGATTTCCGCCGCACCCTCCTTGCTCAGCATGCACCTTCTTTTCAACACGTTCACCATCACACTCACTTTTTCTCAAAGCATTCAACCCCTCGTCGAATCTTGCAAGGAGACAAAGAACGGCGAGATCCTCGCCGTCGGTGCTCTCCACTATTTGGATGAGCACCTGAACAGCTCCTGAACGCACAGCTACGGTGCAGTTCCCTTGGAACTGAACAAGCTCCGCCAGAGAACTTAGGAGGTGATGAGTGGCTGGGACACGGGATCCAGCGATCGCCTTCACCAGCAATTGGATGGTACCTGTCAGAAGATATAAACTAAATGATTAAATTTACAAGTTTTTATCCATTTAAGTTTTTAGGATAATTGGTAATCACATAACATGGTATTGGAACGTATCAAATCAAGCAAAAGTCTTGAGTTTGAAACATTTCTCTATGTTGGGCTGCCTCACTACACATGAGATCCGTTCATATCTTTTTAATTTTGTTTTTTTGCTTTTTTGGATGAATCAGTTATTTTATAAAAGCACACAAGCAATCATAAAACATGTTTAGGATTGTATTAGCTAGAGAAATATAACTTTTAAGTTAAAAAATACTTTTGGCCATTTTGTTTTTGGCTTTTTGGACCTTTAAAATTAATCGATTTCAATTTTTTTTATCAAATGGATATTTTTTTCTTCAAACTAACTTTTTTAGTATTAAACGCACTTTTTGGTCCCTCAAACGCACACCCAAACAAGCTCTAAGAAGAAGTTTTAAGGGTACATGCATGTGAAATCTCTTCCTATAAACTTAAACTTTTGAGACAAATAGTAATTTATCATGATATCAGACCTAGAGCTGTAGAACCCTAACTCTACAGTTTATCACCTATTTCAATTTGAATAGATAAATAAAATGATTAAATTCATCTCTTCCTCTTATCATTTCAATATTTTGGAGTAAGTAATTATTTTACTGTACCTGCTACACCGAACTTGGCCTTGTTCTTATCAAGCATGGCCAAACTGCAAACCAAAAAGGAAGCCAATCTGATGGATTCTGGACAAGTGGAAGAGAAGATCATGGAATTGAGGTGAGAAATGGTTTCCATATCTGCAAGAGAGCGCTTAAGATCAGGGTTTAGAGAGAGGTTGAAGAGGATGGAGAGTGAGAGAGTTTCAATGACAGGGATGGCAGCATCTGTCTGTACAAGCAAGTTCCTGTTCTGAGGGCTAATCTTGGTGATTTGCAGCGCTTTCTGCCTGCCTTCATGGGAGTCTGAAAGAGCGTCAGAGACACAATCAACAATGGTTTCTCGAAGCTGAGCTTCTGACATTGTCGTATAATTGCAAGATTAATGGAGGTTTCACAAATATGCAGATGATCAGACATATCATTACACCAACCATATATGCATGTAGATCCTTCCAAGGTTCAAAAGCTTTGGAAACTCCGTACGTCAATTCTTGGGTTGTCATTTTTTGTCCTTTTTAAAGTATTTTTTTGAGCATTCTAACACATACAATTCATAATGTCGGGGTAAAAGACACCTTAATATAATATTCGGGGTTTGCCTGCATGACCCCTTGCGTTTTGAGGATTAGTAGCAGGGGTGAAACTAGCATTTGCAATTTAGGAGGCAAATTTAAAAATTTTAAGGGTAAATGGATTTTGGGGAGACAAAATTAAAAAAATTTAGGGATAAAATTTTAATTTTTAAAAAAATTTAGGAATTTTTTAAGAAAATTTTGGAAACTACATGGTCCCTTGGGCCTGAGCACCCCAAGGGGCCATGTAGTTCTGCCTTGGTTAGTAGAATAGGTTGAGGCAAAGGTTGTTCTTTACATTAAAACATGACTCCCAAGCCTTGGAAAAGAAAAGAAAACAATTGGAATAGTAATAAAAAGCAACCAATTAGCCATTTTGTTTTGGCGTAAAATGACAAACCAAGAATTGAGTTCTCGTTTGTTTCAGCGTAACACGTTTTCGTTAACAAAAAATATTTTTTTGACATTTGGCTCATATGGAACATTAGCAATTTTTTTTAAAAAAATATATTTTCATGTACTCTAAGTCTATGAGGAGTTGAGAGGAAGAAAAACAAACGACAAAGAAGAGATGCTGAAGAAAAGAGTGCATCAAAATAGAAGGCTTTTAAGTGTGAGATTGAGATCTAGTGCAATTATGTTTATATTGCTTGCAATTTAGACAGCCAATTGTAAAAGAGTCATTGTAAGGCCTACCTACTCAGGCAAGTAGGTTTCATAAAGGTCCCTCTCACAATAGCCTGCTCTAGGTGTGGAAAAGAGGTAGAAAAGTGATGCAGCTTGACTTGGTGGGATGCAAACAATAACAAGAACGGATAAATAATTCTTAGATCTTGAGTCTATCAATGATCTAAGAACTTTTTTCAAAACTATAGAGTCTATCTATAGCCTAAGGAAAAATAGGAAGAAAACTCACCTATGAGTAATTCTTATTTAAGAGAAAACTGATAAATCAACATAAACTGAAATTGCCAAGTAACAAAGACTAGATGTCTTTATATAGGCTAGGCATCTCCTAAATTAACGAGGAAAAGGAAAACAATTCCTAATAGGAAAGGAAAAATTTAATCCTTATTAAAAAAAGAAAATATAATCCTAATGGAAAAGGGAAAACTCAATCCTTATTCTAAAAGGAAAATTAAAACACACATGCATAATTAAAAAAACACTTTTCTCAATTTCCTCCTGCATTACATCGTGCCACCATCTTTCGAGGTGTCTTCACGCTACCATCTTTCCGGGTCTTCCTCATATAGTCCCAAGCATTGTGGTCTACATCATCCTCCCAGGTTGAACATAATTCACCCTCGAATTCACATCCTCATCCGATGAATCTCCCGTAAAAGGCACAAGATGTTTGATATTGAAGACATCTAAAGTCTTGATGTGGCTGGGCAACTTCAATTGATAAGCATGGGGGTTGATCTTTTTCACAATCTCTACTGGACCAATCTTACGAGCCACTAGCTTATTGTACTCACCAACAGGAAATCGATCTTTAGTTAGAACTGCCCACACGAAATCACCTTCTTCAAATTCCAAAGAACGCCGCCTCTTGTCTGCATCTGCCTTGCACTTTGCCGTTGATTCTTGTAGGTTCTTGATGGTTAACCTATGGCCCTCTTGTATTTGTGCAATAAGATCCTCTGCCTTAGTGTGCATCCTCTTCAAATCAGGGAGAGGGGCTAAATCCAGTGGTGCACGTGGATTACTCCTATAGATGATGGTGAATGGGCTAAAATCGATGCTACGATTAACTGACCGATTGTAAGCGAACTCAGCTTGGTATAGCTGCCGGTCCCATGACTTAAGATGCTCACCCACTAAACTTCGAAGCAATGTTCCCAAAGACCGATTAACAACCTCCGTTTGCCCGTCCGTTTGTGGATGATAAGCACTACTGAAATCGAGCCTTGTGTGAGATAGCTGCCACAAACACTGTCAAAAGTGGCTAAGGAATCACGTGTCATAGTCGGAGACTATGGTCAATGGTAATCCGTGGAGTCGGTAAACCTCTTGGAAATATAATTGCGCCATATTCACGACATCGGCAATCTTTTTACATGCAATAAAATGAACCATCTTAGAAAATCAATCAACTACTACAAAGATGGAGTCATTACCTTTTTGGGTCCGAGGTAAACCCAACACAAAGTCCATGCTCACATTAGTCCATGGGCCCTCCGGATGGCATATATAATTCGGCATTAGTAGCCGCTCCTTTTGATGCTTGGCACACCCTACAACAACGCACAAACTTCTCCACTTCCTTCCTTATGCTCAGGCAATAAAACTTCTTTGCTATTAGTTGGAAAGTTTTGTTGCACCCCATGTGCCCTTCATTATGGCGCTCTTGAATAATCCTCAACTGTAGACTGTAGTCGGGAATACATAACTGAGTGCCCTTGAAGAGGAACCCATTATGCAGCCCAAAATCACTCCGGACTCCCAAAGATACCTCACCAACAATAGGACCAAAAAGATGATTAGTTGATAAGGAATCTTTTAGAACGTCAAAGCCAATTACCTCATTCTTCATTGTGGTCAAGAGCGTCGACCTTCGGCTGAGGGCGTCGGCCACCTTGTTCAAAGCTCCCAACTTGTGTTTGATGGTGAAGGAAAATTGTTGCACATACGCAGCCCACTTCGCATGCCGAGAGGATAATTTATCTTGACTATTGAGGTGCTTCAACGCCTTATGATCCGAATATAAAATGAAATCATTGTAATCTAGATAGGAGCTCCAATGCCTCAATTATTGCACTAATGCATAAAACTCTACGTCGTAGGTGCTATAGTTGAGCCTTGAACCACTCAACTTTTCACTGAAGAATGCTACCGGTCTTCCCCTTAACTTAGTATTGCTCCAAGGCCAACTTTGGAAGAGTCACAATGCAACTCGAACAGCAACTCAAAGTCTGGAAGAACAAGCAATGGCGTCGAGGTCAATTTGAGCTTAATTAACTCAAAGCTTCAGTAACTGACTCACTCCAAGAGAACTTTCTTGCCTTCATGCACTCTAAAATTATGGATGAAATGCCTATAAAACGAAACCAACCCATGGAAACTTCTCACCTCATGTAAAGTAGTGGGTATAGGCCAGTTCCGCACAGCTACCACCTTGGACTCATCCACCGCCAATCCATCTTTAGACACCACATAACCAAGAAAAAGCACCAAATCTATCATGAATAAGCACTTGGATGGCGAAGCATAGAACTTCTCTCTCCGAAGCACTTAAAGTACTTCTTTCACATGTTGGAGGTGTGTCTCTTTATCGGGGCTATAAATAAGGATGCCATCGAAGTAGACCACTGCAAACTTCCCAATAAAAGGCCAAAAAACTTGATTAATCACCCTTATGAAGGTGCTAGGTGCATTTAATAACCCAAAGGGCATCACCAACCATTCATAGAGGCCCTCCCGAGTTTTAAATGCCATCTTCCATTCGTCACTTGGCCGCACCTGAATTGATGATACACACTCCTTAAATCAAGCTTGGTAAAGATTGTTGCCCCGTTCAACTGATCCAATAAATCATCCAATCGGGGAATAGGAAATTGATACCTTACAATGATCCTATTGATGGCCCGACTATCTACACACATCCACCACGAACCGTCCTTCTTAGGAGTAAGTAAAGCTGGTATCGCACACGAATTCAAACTCTCTCGAATATGCCCATTGGCCAATAACCCCTCCACATGTTGCCTCAACTCCTCATGCTCTTTGGGACTCATGCGGTAGTGAGGCTGGTTAGGTAGATGCGATCCCAATATTAGATCAATTTGATGTTGGATGTCACGAAGGGAAGGTAATTCATCGGGTAACTCTGCCGGAAAGACATTTGCAAACCCTTCTACTAACCCTTTGGCTTCTTCCGGAATTTCTCCTACCTTGCTACCTTCTTTACCCACCAATAGATACCCACAATTAGACTCTAAAATCTCCTTAAGGAACTCGTGTCTGGCCAACAGAGTTTGACCCGCCCCTTTTGAAGGTTTGGATCCATCTCCATGATTAGGTAAGAGAATGAGCTTTACATTGTCCACCAAAAAACTGTAGGTATTCTTCCTCCCATCATGATGAGCATTCCTATCGTATTGCCATGGTCTCCCAAGTAATAGGTGGCATGCATCCATAGCCACCACGTCACACCACGCCTTATCCTTATACTTGTTTCCAATGGAGAAATTTATAAGGCAACGTTTAGATACAATTATCTCGTTTCCTTTCTTGAGCCACTCCAAGCGATATGGTGCAGGGTGCTTCTCCGTCTCAAGGCCCAATTTTCGGACTGCTTCTTACGCCATGATGTTCTCACAACTGCCCCCATCAATGACAAGCTTGCATCCTTTACCTCCAATGGTGCAAGTTGTGTAGAAAAGATTGTGGCGCTGCCCATCGTCCCCCTCCACTTTTCGAGGCGTAAAACACACCTTCCTAACCATAAATAGAGGAGTGTCATCCCCAGTGACAAATTCTTCGTCGGCTCCATTGAAGTTGTCGAAGTTTGCTTTTTGCTCCTCCTCTTCTCCTTGCTCTCCCATGCCTTCTCCCGAATCAATAATTAAGCCTTTACCGTATTTCTCTCCCTTGTGGCAATCGACCATCCGATGACCCGTCTCACCACATCGAAAGCACTTTGGACCGGTAGTGGCTCCGGTTCGATTTGGTGGCCCCCCTGATGTGGAAGCCTGATCTTGGCCAGTCAGTTGAGTAGTACCCCTTGTAAGATTAGGACCACTTGATCGATTATAGCCTCCATTGCCTCCACGTCTAAACATGCCCAAGGGACCTCGCACCAACGTCTTCTCAATTAACAACGCCCTTTGGTATGCCTCCGACACATTGGCGAGATCAAAGAGGTTCAATGTATCTTGGATTTGTGACCGCAGCCCCCCGATATACTGAGACTCTAGTTGATCATCTGATTCGGATAGATTTACTCATGTCAATAGTTTGTAGAATTCTTCCGTATACTCTTCCACAGACTTCGAACCTTGAGTCCAATTCTGCAACCGTTGATACATGGTTCAGAGGTAGTTATAAGGTAAAAAAAGCAAGCCATATCTTCTTCAACAATTTCTCCCAATTGTTGATCTTCCCCTTGCCTTGTCGTACCCGAGCTTGCTTCAGCTGTTGCCACCACGCCGCAACTCTTCCCCAGAACTTGGTTCCGACTAAAGAAACTCGCCGATCTTCAAGCACCTTCTTGAAGTCGAGAATCTCCTCAACTACCGCCACCCAATCCAGAAATTCCTCAAGTTGAAGACCCCCTTGAAATTCTAGAATCTCGAGCTTGAATCCGCTCTCCCACCGGTTAGCATGAGCTTACGTAAGGGGTCGACGTCCCTACTTTCGATGCTCCACAAAAGGGTTCGCAGATCCATACCCATTGTTGTCCTCCTCCGACGTGTGCGTTGGGGGTCGACGTCGACGTCTGTCATGGAGGCATGCTTCGGGCAGTTGGGTAGTGAAGTCTTTAATCTGATGCCTCATAGCCTCAAACCGCTCCTCATCACACTTCCCCCGTGTCACCTCGTGTTCTCCCTAAACTGATTCATCACGATCATACACGTCGTGCAGTGTTGTATAGCAGTTGCCCTTTCCTCTTGTGACCAGCGCCATGGAAAGTACTGGAGCTCTAATACCAACTGATACAACCTAACTTGGTGGGATGCAAAGAAACAATAACAAGAACGGATAAATAATTCTTAGATCTTGAGTCTATCAATGATCTAAGAACTCTTCTCAAAACTATAGAGTTTATCTATAGCCTAAGGAAAAATAGGAAGAAAACTCACCTATGAATAATTCTTATTTAAGAGAAAACTGATAAATCAACATAAATTGAAATTGCCAAGTAACAAAGACTAGATGCCTTTATACAGGCTAGACATCTCCTAAATTAATAAGGAAAAAGAAAACAAACCTAATTGGAAAAGGAAAACAATTCCTAATAGGAAAAGGAAAACAATTCCTTATAGGAAAGGAAAAACCTAATCCTTATTAAAAAAAAGAAAATATAATCTTAATAGAAAAGGAAAAACTCAATCCTTATTTTTAAAGGAAAATTAAAATACACATACATAATTAAAATAACACTTTTCTCAATTTCCTCCAGCATTGGATTGTGTCACCATCTTTCAGGGTGTCTTCACGCTACTATCTTTCCGGGTCTTCCTCATATAGTCCCAAGCATTGTGGTCTACATCAAAAAGGGTTTACACAAATGAGAATACACCTTTTACACCATTTTTCCTTAATCAATTGAAAATATGTTTCAGGTTTACTGATATTTTTACGCCGCACCAAACACACAAAAAACAAGGAAATCTTTTTCAAAAAATATTTTACACCAAAATAAATAGACTAGTTTTCATCAATGGGTTTCAAAAGAGCTTACAAAAAAATTTCTGCTTCTTAATCAAAGGAAAAAATATATTATTCTTCACCTTTTTCTTGATATTTTTGGTTTATCTTCTAATGCCAGAACTATTAACATAAAGTAAACCCACTTCCAAAAATTGAAGTCTAGCCAGAAAGCACTCTTCATGAAGAAAACTATTTTAAATTTTGCATCCTAACTTGCAACTATAGATGCTGTCCAAACTAATCCAACTGCCACAAGAGCAAATTAAACCACTTTGTAATCCCGAGCAGAATCAAAAGAAAACCATTGATTTTTATTAATCCTGGTTTTTCATGGAATTGAATTAAGTTATTTTATGATCCAAAACCAGGAATTTTTTTGGTAAAACTCATGAAACCTGCTTTAATGGCTGTGGATGCCATAGAATAGAAGTATATTTGAACCTCTAGGATATATTCCACAACTGGGGCTGAAACTATGAAAAGAGATCTTAGGGTTTGTTTAAAAAATTGGAAGAATAAAAAGCAACAACCAGAAGACAATCACAAAGAAATATAGTGAATAGAACTGAGGCTTTGGCTGCCATTCACCTACTTCCTGTCTTGCAAACTTTACAACGTAGTGAAGTAATTCTTGGTTACAGCTGATGATGTGCTAGTTTAAACTTTACAAAAACAGGTTCCATAAAACCCAACTCAAGAAGATCACAAAGACTATGAACAAAGATTTCAAAAATTTGTGGAAATGATACTAAGGGACATGGGAGAGGATTAAAGATAGGCATCAGGAAGAAACTCATGGAGTCAATGAGACATCCAGATGACACTTTCATCTGGAAAGTATACCTGTTTTTTAGCAGTCCAATAGCCTTTTTCTCTTTTGAAAAGTGTTTCGAGCAGTTTTGGAGAAGACAAGGCCGCCACAGATTTAAACTGCAACAACAAAGACTTCATTAGAGAAAAGGAAATTCTAAAAAGTATTATATGTTTTAAACTAATCCTTCAAGATCATTCATGAAAGCCAAGAACAAAATGCAAGTACAAAGGAACTCTATGACCAAGAATGCATGAGTTTTTCTGTGTATTTTGTTCTATTTGTTACCTCCGGTTGCATATACTTCATGCGTATGGCAGAACAACCATTGGTGTTCAACTGTATATCTTGTATAGCAAGAACTATGATTTTCAAATCTGATGCCTTGTAAGACGTATAGTGTTCAAGAGTTGGATTCTGCCAAGTGCATAAACAAGGTTAATTTTCAGCATATAATTTAGTACACAATAAGTAAACAGATTAAAGGAGAAATTACAAACCCATGGATCGTTTGACTGATCTAGAGTCCATCTGGCAAGAAATACGGCCGATGCAGCTATGGCAGAGGGAAGAAAATTCAGAAAGCCATAGTCAATTAACGTTGATTCGGCTAGATAGTTCGCCAAGTACTCCAGTTCTAGACTAGGGGTCTGCAAATTTTCAATTACATACATAAAAATTAGGTTTTACTATTCCGAAAATTTGAATCTAATGCGCATAGCATTTCCCAAACCAAAGCTAGGGATGACTGAATCCAATTATGTTACCTTGTAAGAAGCTTGTGCTGCTCGAAGAAATCGGCTGAAAACAGGAAATCTTAGAAATGCATTATGAATTTGAAAAAACTTACTGAAATTATTAGTAATATTGATGCCAACATCTAAAGAAGTACCTTAGAAAAGTTTTTGTGGTGGGCGAAAATAGTTGAAAGCCCAAATATTTCCATACTTGAATCTCCAAGTCCAATACCTGCCAATACTTTGTTTAGGAAGGCAAAGATTTGGGTAGGTGAAGAATAAGAAAACCTTGAGAATATTTCTAAAAGGCCTTGAAATAGGTTTTCAACCTAGTAGGATTCTGATACTTAGGCCCCGTTTCTTTCGACGTAAAATGGTTTTTATCGTAAAATATTTTCAGGGAAAATGATTTCCCTAAAAAATATTTTTTGGCGAAAACATTTTATGACGTTTAGCTTGTGTACGGAAAATCACAAAATTTTTATATATATATATTCATTAAATCATATTAAAATTTAAATTTACGAGTAGGTTCCCGGATCCGATGGGACTTAACCGGGACTTGCCTGGGCCCCGCCCGGGACTTGACCAGGACCCGCCCGGGACTTTACCAGGACTTGCCTGAGACCTGCCCAGGACATGACCGGGACTTGCCTGGGACCCACTCGGGACCTACCCAGGACTTGACCGAGACCCGCCTGAGACTTTATCGAGACCCGTTTGGGAGGTAACTGGGACCCACCTGAGACTTGACTCGGACCTGACTAGGACCCACCGAGACTTGACCGGGACCCGCTCGGGACTTGCTTGGGACCTGATCCCAGGCAACTCCTAATCAAGTCTCGGGCGGGTCCTGGTCAAGTCCTGAGTAGGTTCCAGGCAGGTCCTGGGCAAGTACCGGTAAAGTCCTAGGTAGGGCTGGCAAAACGGATCCACGGGTTAACCCGTTTATGACTGGTGGCGACCCGTTTAGAATAGACCCAGACACGACTCGTTTATTAAACTAATCAAAGCTCCAAACACGACACGACCCATGAACTCGTTTAAGCTAAATAGGTCTAAGGAAGAAAAGGGGACTGCCAGACCGGGGAGAGTAGCGTAGCAGAGAGAAGGGGAGAGGCCGGAGAGCGGCAACGAGCGAAGAGCTGAGAGAGAGCAGCAGCCAGCGAGCGGTAGTGAGAGTGAGTGAGCAGCAAGCGGGAGAAAGAGTGAGTGAGACGGAACGTCGGAGGCCATGAGCAGGCTGAGCGGAGACTGGCGAGCGATGCTGCGGGAGATGGGAGAGAGACTGTGAGCGTGAGGCAGTGACTGAGCGTGAGCATGAGGGTGAGGCGGCAGCTAAGAGTGATGAAGCAAAAAAAAATCGGTTTCAGNCCAGGCAACTCCTAATCAAGTCTCCGGCGGGTCCTGGTCAAGTCCTGAGTAGGTCATAGGCAGGTCCTGGGCAAGTACCGGTAAAGTCCTAGGTAGGGCTGGCAAAACGGGTCCACGGGTTAACCCGTTTACGACTGGTGGCGACCCGTTTAGCATAAACCCAGACACTACTCGTTTATTAAACTAATCAAAGCTCCAAACACAACACGACCCATGAACTCGTTTAAGCTAAACGGGTCGACCGGGTCACGGGTCACCCGACACGACCCATGAACCCATTTAAGCTAAATGGGTCTAACAGGTCGTGCCCGTGAACTCGTTTAAGCTAAATAGGTCTAAGGAAGAAAGGGGGACTGCCAGACCGGGGAGAGTAGCGTAGCAGAGAGAAGGGGAGAGGCCGGAGAGCGGCAACGAGCGAAGAGCTGAGAGAGAGCAGCAGCCAGCGAGCGGTAGTGAGAGTGAGTGAGCAGCAAGCGGGAGAAAGAGTGAGTGAGACGGAACGTCGGAGGCCATGAGCAGGCTGAGCGGAGACTGGCGAGCGATGCTGCGGGAGATGGGAGAGAGACTGTGAGCGTGAGGCAGTGACTGAGCGTGAGCGTGAGGGTGAGGCGGCAGCTAAGAGTGATGAAGAAAAAAAAAATTCGGTTTCAGTTTCACAACTTTCACTTTTCAACTTTTCAGTTTTCATCTTAGTTGTAGATTAGGTGTAAAAAAAAAAGTTTCACAAACTTTCACTTTTCAACTTTTCAGTTTTCATCTTAGCTGTAGATTAGGTGTAAAAAAAAAAGTTTCACAACTTTCACTTTTCATCTTAGCTCGTAGATTAGGTGAAAAAAAAAAAAAAAAAAAAAAAAAAAAAAAGCATTAACAGGTCTGGCGTGACACAACCCGTTTAAGCAAAATAAACGGGTCGTAAACGATTTGACCCGTTTATGACCCAAACCTGTTTAGGGTAAACCCGAACTCACTAATTTCATGTCGGGTTCACGGGTCATGTCAAAATTGCCGGCCATAGTCCTAAGCGAGTCCCAATCAAGTCTCGGATGGGTCCTGAGTAGGTCTCGAGTGGGTCCCGAGTAGCTCCCAATCAAGTCCCAGGCAAGTCCAGGTCAAGTCTCAAGAAGGTCTCGAGCGGGTCCCAGGCAAGTCACAATTAGTCCTAGACGGGTTAACGGGTCTGACGGGTCACCTGCGGGTGACCCGTGACACAACCCGTTTAAGCAAAATAAACGGGTCTTAAACGGTTCGACCCGTTTATGACCTAAACCTATTTAGGGTAAACCCAAACTCACTAATTTCATGTCGGGTTCACGGGTCGTGTCAAAATTGCCGGCCATAGTCCCAGGCGAGTCCCGGTCAAGTCTCGAACGGGTCCTTAGCAGGTCTCAAGTGGGTCCCAGTCTTTAGTCCCAAGCGGGTCCCGAGTAGCTCCCAGTCAAGTCTCGAATGGGTCCAAGTCAAGTCCCAAGCAAGTCCAGGTCAAGTCTCAGGTTGGTCTCAGGCGGGTCCCAGGCAAGTCACAGTTAGTCCTAGACGGGTCCCAGTCAAGTCTCGGGCGAGTCTCGATCAGGTCCCGATCAAGTCCCGAGCGGGTCCCAGGTATCTCCCGATCAAGTCCCGATAAA
This sequence comes from Carpinus fangiana, assembly GCA_006937295.1. Taxonomy (NCBI): domain Eukaryota; kingdom Viridiplantae; phylum Streptophyta; class Magnoliopsida; order Fagales; family Betulaceae; genus Carpinus; species Carpinus fangiana. The sequence goes on from CM017325.1 coordinate 26,212,164, forward strand.
GTCCCAGGCAAGTCCCAAGCGGGTCCCGGTCAAGTCCCAAGCAGGTCCCGATCAAGTCTAAAGCGGGTCTTGTTGAAGTCCCGGGCGGGTCTTGGTCAAGTCCCGAGTGAGTCCCGGGCAGCTCCCGGTCAAGTCCCCAGCAGGTCTCAGACCGGTCCCGGTCAAGTCCCAGGCAGGTCCTGGGCAGCTCCCGGTCAAGTCCTGGGCAGGTCTAGGTAAAGCCCCGATTAAGTCCCAGGCAGGTCTCGGATGGATTCCGAATGGGTCCCGGTCAAGTCCCGGGTAGGTCCCAGGCGAGTCCCGGTCAAGTCCCGGCAGGGTCTTGAGCGAGTCTTGGCAAGGTACGTCAATTTGAGAATAAGATTCTCAAAATCAGAAAACGGTTTACGGTTTCTAAAATCGTAAACCATTTTCCAAAAATTAAAGAATTTTTTTTTTTTTTTTTTGATATAATTAAAGAATAATTTTCGGTCAAAGGGAAAAATATTTTCTGTTGACTATTATTTTACGTCGCACTAAACACCATAAAATACGGAAATCATTTTCCTAGAAACCATTTTATGTCGAAAGAAACGGGGTCTTAAACGATCATCTCTTCATCAGTCACATTGGATTGGAATATCTAAATCTCTATGAAACTTTAAAACTATGACCAGGCCATAAAAGTGTTGCAACTAGGCATCTTTAGAATTAAAATGACTCTGAAAGTACCACCTTAAATTAGGATCTCTAGAGTGATTTCCCGGAAACAAATCATTTTCATCCCTTCTATTTAAGTGAAAGGTAATTTTCATGACCTCTTTTAAGTAATGATCTCAAGCATGCCATCATTGATGCATATTTTCCAAATAGTATACTGTAAGGTGGTACAGTATACTATTTTCCAAGCATGCCATCATTGATGCATATTTTCCAGATTTAAACTCAATAACCTAGTATACTGTAATTACCATTTCAAAAAATCTAGCCTCCAATGTGTCAGAAGAATTATGTAATCACCAAAAAGAAGCTCATTAAATATGGCAAATAAGAAATTTGGGTTGATTCCAAGTTCTACCCAAAATGGAATCCACAATATCTTTTCCCTTTTTCTCCCTCTATCTCTCTCTTTTTCTTTTTCTTTTTTCCTCTCCAAATTGGCCAACTCCGTCCAGCCATTGCAGCATTTCGGCATTGTAAGATGAAATGTCCTCAAATAAATGTGTTGGAAAATAAAACTTCCTCTCTTTGGAGGAAATAATAATCCAAACGGGAAAAAAGAAAACTAAAAGGGGAAACTTCAATGAAAACTCCCGAATTTCATCCGTTTTGAAATACCCCCTAAACTTTAAAAACTCTCAATTTAGTCTCTTGAACTTTCAATTGCTTTCAATTTGGACCTCTTCGTCAATTTTAGCCATTAAAAATACAAAAAAAGACCAAAATATACATGATTTTCATTTTTCTTAAAATAAAAAAATGTTTTGAAAGTTGAAATTTTATACAAAAATCAGGAATATAAACATCATGTAATGTTTAAAATCTGACGGAGGGGTCAAAATTGAGAGCAATTGAAATTTTAAGAGACTAAATTGAAAGTTTTTTAAGTTTAGGGAGGAAATTTCAAAATGGTTGAAAGTTTAGGGGTCTTCAGTGGAGTTTTCCCAAACTAAAATGAACAAAAACATTAATTTGTTAGGACCTAGTACTGATAATGACGCAAAACAATAATGTCTAGATAAATTTAAATAGGCAAAAGACATAACTCTAGATGGTAGATACATTATATTATAATTGTTAGAGCCATGCTATGCGGCTGCCAAAGTGCGGCAGCCTAGAGTAGGCCTCTTTTTTTTTTTCTTTTTTGTTTTTTGGAAGACCAGCGTCGATCATTTTTTTGTTTTTGGAGACCAACGTCGAATAATATTAGCTAAATTTTCATGAGCTAATATTTTGATTATAATGCCTCAAAACTTATTTCTGGATTCAAAACTAAAACTTAAGGGTGAAAAGTTAACCCTTTGGGGATTGTATAATCCTAAAGGGATTCGGTCATTCTAAATTTGGTACTAATGCCTCAAAACTCGTTTCTGGATTCAAAACTAAAACATAAGGGTGGAAAGTTAACCCTTAGAGATGGTATGACCCTAAATAGATTTAGTCATTCTAAATTTGGTGCTAATGCCCCAAAACGCTATCTCAGTTTTATATAATTTTGCTAATACCAATTTCTGATTAGTGATTCATGGAGGCGAGTGAATTTGATATATAATTTAATCAATTTCTGATAAATGATTTTAAATTTTAAATTTGGCAGGCACTTCCCCCTTTAACCTCTTTCCTATTCAATTTAAAGAAAAAAAAAATGACAGACCCTAGTGGCAGCCGAAAATCTCTACTCTAATTGTTCAACATGCATCGAACAATATCGTTCACTTCATCATTAAATTGTTCCCATCATTATTTGATTTTTATGAGTAGAGCATTCTATGGGACAATAAAAGGACTAGGACATACCTCCTCTCTAGCGTAAATATTTTTTGTGATGAGGCAGAGCTGTTTCACACCCAGAGCACGACCTCCTTCATATTTCCTTTAAACCACAACAAGAAGAATCACATTCAGTGGATAGCATGTGCTAAAAATTTCATTTTGATAAGCAGGAACTTCTAAGCTTAAAATCAATTAGAAGAAATAGTAATTGACAATATAATCATTTCAAGTAAACGAGGCTCTCCTGGTAAAGGAAAAGATGCTGAACAAGAATCTTTAACAAAGTTATTTTAATTCTGCCACCTTATAAATTTATAAATTTATTTCTTTCCTCACCTAGATATTTCATCCGGTGCACGATCTCCTTCATATTTCCTTTAAACCACAACAAGAAGAATCACATTCAGTGGATACCATGTGCTAAAAATTTCATTTTGATAAGCAGGAACTTCTAAGCTTAAAATCAATTAGAAGAAATAGTAATTGACAATATAATCATTTCAAGTAAACGAGGCTCTCTTAGTAAAGGAAAAGATGCTGAACAAGAATCTTTAACAAAGTTATTTTAATTCTGTCACCTTATAAATTTATTTCTTTCCTCACCTAGATATCTTATAAATCATGATAATTTGCATCATTCAAACTATTTCCATCCCTACAAAAAATAATGTCTTCTTTGCCAATTTAGGCAAAACTTAAAGAACAGAAATGTTACAAAATCTTTCAATCTTTACATAATATCATCCTATTAAAACCAAAATTCAATTTATTAAAAATAAATAAAAGGAAGAAGAAGAATTTCAAGTCCTACTATAATTAAAGACTCTGGTCTAAAATTTTGACTATGGATAGTCATGCAGTTAACCCTGCTATAGGTAAAGGAGCTTACGAAGCAAGTAGCATGCAGGTGATGCCAAGAAGTTGAAGTCTTTGTCTTTCAATGCAATTTCCAGTCAAAAACCAGTCAATGAGATAAATTGTGAGGTAAAGTGTATTGGAAGCCAACTGATATCTCTCAGATACCTGAAACAAATTTATTAGAGCAAAGAGCATAATAGAGTATTGCACCACTAAATAGCCATCAAGAAAGCCTTATACATCCACTTAGTTACAGAAATTTAAGCAGACACTAAAGAAACATTTATTTCACATCGTATATAATTTTAATCAAAAAAATAATACCAAAATAACAACATTAACTGTATAGCAACAACAAGAGCAAAAAAATGGATGCAAGTTTTATTAGAACTCAATATGTGACAATCTTTGACACTGTACAACAATGTGCAGTGAAGTCTAGACCAACTTTGCCATTTTGCTCATTACGTTGATGATGATCTTCAACATAAGCGTCATAATATGTTGCATAAACTATTAATGTCAAGACACTCTAAAATAATACATCTTTTAACCTCAATAAGTGAAAGACCACTTTTACTATAATCTCCTAGCTGGTAGAAAGGAGCTCGGACAAGAGTTATTTAGTGATGTTGTCAGCAAGAGGAGTGCAGCAGGAATGGAGGCTGGCACAATAGCCTCGTAGAATATTGCCTTCCTCAGCAGTAAACCGAGGGATGCGAGCATGGCATGTAATGACCTAGGGAAAAGCGTTAATCATATCTGCAACTGTGCTATCACCCCAAAAGGACTAGTCAATTTGGAGTTTTCCTAGAATTCATTATAAAGCTCAGTTTCACCTAATAACTAGGCAATGTGAAACTTAACACTCATGACTATCTTTATAAACCACCCACTTTATGTGGGCTTCTCATCTTCCCAAAATGAGACCGGGGTGTTACAAACTCTCCCTCTTAAATTCTTGACGTCCTCGTCAGAGCCACGTCATGCAGTACTCCAGTACCACATGACCTAGCGTTACTAGGTGGCTCTGATACCACTTGTAATGACCTAGGAAAAAGTATTAGCCACATCTGCGCTATCACCCCAAAAGAACTAGTCAATTTGGAGTTTCCCTAGAATTCATTATAAAGCTCAATTTCACCTAGTAACTAGGCAATGTGGGACTTAACACACATAACTATCCTTATAAACTACCCACTCTATGTGGGCTTCTCATCTTCCCAATATAGGACCGAGGTGTTACATGGCAGGCTAGCATTTACGGGTTATGATAGAAATTCAACGGCAACAATCTGGGTCAATATCAATCTAGTTGATAAGTAAGAAAATGGCAATCTCATTTGAGTAGGATTTGATCTCCATAAGAGTGATGAAGCAAGAGACAAGGCCTTAGGGAAAAGGAAGAAAACAAGATTCCACATGCTATTAGGGATTGAACACTGGCGTTAGCTGAAGGCTCTGATACCATGAAAAACCTTATAATAAAATGAAAAAAATAAATAAATAATGGGAAAAATGCAAAATCAGTCCATATGGTTTACCAGGTTCGCAATTACCTCTATATGGTATCAAAATAAATTCGGAGGGCCCTGATGTATGCCAAAAAAAAAATTTACTCTCTACAATCAAATGTCGTCCACTGATTTAACAGATTCAAATAGTTTGACACGTCATAATCAATAAAATTGTGACATGTATTTTATTTAAGTCAATGTTACACTGACAAAATAAGTTAAGCCAGATGAAGAAATTTGATTGTAGGAAGTAAATTATTTTTTTAGCATACTTAAGAGACCTTTGAGTTCATTTTGATACCACATATTGTAAATTAAATAAACCACAAGAACTGGCCATAAAGAAATAGTAGAAGAAATAGAAAATGAAGACAACAAATTTTTGGGGTGATTCAGTGTTAGATACCTACATTCATTACCAGGGAAGAGCCCAAAAGGGCTACATCTTGCTCTTATTTCTCAATCAGATTTACAATACAAAAGGCTCCTACTTGAAGGAGAATTGGGATAGGTGAAGCTAATACAAGTATGGTAGGTGGAGATAGTATCAAATCAAATTTGAAAACAATCAAAACTAAAATCAATTACAATCACATTTGAATACCATCAAATCTAATCATATATTCTAACAGTTGGCCTAAGGAAAACTAAAATTACATCGAGATGGTTCACTGAGGTTGTTATGCAACAGTAAAATACAACATTAATTTCAAGATGAATAGTATAAAAGAATTTGGTTCTAATCAAACAAGGCCAACGATGCTCTAAATGGCCATCAAGTATCAGTGGTATCTGGTTGCAGCTTTCTAAATGCAAACAGATCTATAGGAATCATCCCATATGCAAACATGGTTGGCCATACTGAAAGAAAACCTTCATGAAAAACACAGATCTATAGGAATCATCCCATACGCTAGCATGGTTAGCCATACTGAAAGAAAACCTTCATGAAAAACACAGATCTATAGGAATCATTATGCAAATATGGGTCTCAATTAACATTTTCCAACAAAGAACAATAAAGTAAAACAAAATTTATCGCTTAATAGATTACTAATCAAATAATCATAGGATCCAAAGAAAGGAGAGGATTTTTTTATCATATCTTTGCCACGACGTGACCACTGAGTATTAGGGATATTGAAGGAGAAGCTACAGTGTAACCTCAATCACAATTAATCAAACCAAAAAATAAACTATAAAGGCTAATCCCAATATAGAAACATTATTGTTGCCGTCAACCTTTGACCAAGATCAACTAGTCAACAAGGATCAAATTCACATTTAAACCAATAAAGACAAGTTTTAGATAGCTATGATACAAACTGACCAAGAAGCATAAAACTTTAGAAAGTTGGGGTCGTCATGGGGATGCCTTCAATGACACAGTATGCACTTGAGTTTAAGACACAAAAGTCAACATCAATAACTTTTTAAGACACGAAAGTAATTGATGATGAAGTCATCATCAATAACTTCATAAACTACAACCTTGGAATTTGTACTTAACAACAGCATGTGTGTTTAGACCACTCAAATAAAAGCCCTCAGGTAATGACATGATGCTTACCTTTACAAGCCAATCAACAAGCATCCCTCGCATACTTTGAGTAATATCTTGCTGTATTGTTTCCATGAAATGAGGACATGGTCTTCGAGCAAGCTGTAGAACAAACGATTACACCATAAATAAGCATCAGGTATACTTTTAATGATCAGAACAACCACAACAATAAGTAGAAGTGCATACATTATACGCATTCTAAGCTTCATTACCTAGTTTTGATACGAGGTAGTTACTCATATTATCCTAAGTTTAGCAAGTCATGTATTTCATAGTATATTTTCTTTAGGATTAACCGTAGCTATCCACTCTTAACTATGGAGTCAATTGCAATATCCACCATAAACTATAAAGTTTTACAATTAACACCCTAATTCGAGATTAGTATGCAATATCCACCCCACAATCCAAATAAGTACCAAAATTAACAAATTGATAGGCAAATTGAGCGGCGGGTCGCGCTTAGTGTATATTAATTTGCAATATTTTACCGCATTTTACTTATTAATTTGAAAAAGTTAACAGTAATTTAGACAGTGGAGTGTGCATTGCAAACCAATTCCAAATTAAGTATTAGGTGTAACATTAAAATTTAGAATGGACGTTACAAATGGCTCCATAACTAAAACTAACCCTATATCTTCTCCCTTGTTTGGAGACATTTTCTAACCAACCAAATTAACTTAGTCCTAATATAACAAATCCCAAATATAATAAATGGCAGTGATTAAAAGGGAGAACAGAGTATTGTACAAATGAAAGAATTGTATCTGTAATACAAACCTCAGCATCACGTAAATTGCTATATATATCAGGGGCATAGATACTGCATAATTGAAGTTCTTTGAGATCCACATCAATGTCAATAATGTCCACATTGCTTGAGATTGTCATATCACCAGAAGGGCCACCTTTGACTGATATGAGCATTTAAACAAAAATGCCATTTTTGTTTTTTTTTTTTGCTTTAGACAATTATATATAACAAAATAAAATAGAAATATTACTTTTAACAAACAATTTGTTCTCGTAAGGTCATGATTCAAGTATCACCTTCACCCTTGATATGAAAACATATGCGCTAAGTTTGTTGACATACAATCGAAAATTAAATGGTTGGTTCTATATCTTGAAATATACATAATATGGCAAAAGAAAAGGCTTGCAAAGTTCTCAACAAAGAATTGTCAGCAGAACACAGAATTGTCACCCTCAACAAAGTTCTCTACTTAAGTGGGTTAGCCTTCCTATGGATGACAAAAATTACACGGTGGTAAGAACAGTGTAAAGAAAAAATGAAAAACCAGCTATAACCATATAACCTTGAAGAATTTAAGAAGTTACCTATAAAACTTGAAGTTGTGCACTTGTTTACGCACTTAGTTTTGATTTAATAGTTCTTAATATATAAATGTTGTGTATTTTTTAAGTGTGCTCTATGATTCATTGTTACTATTGGCTAAGGCCACTTTTCATATAAAAGTAAACAAATGGATATTTAAATTGTAAAATTAGCTTAGGTGAAGCTTTAAGAGCTTATTAGCCATTTGAGCTTCTCCACTTAGTGACTATGGTTAGATTATAGTTCTTCATTGCAGTTCTTGGTCAATATCATGAATTTTATGCTTCATTATTAGACTTTTTTTTTTTTTTGGTATACTAGTAAAATCTGTGTACAAGTCTCATTTCAAAACACTAATGCGTGAATACACGAGACTCCCAATGAGATAGATCTCTTCTTGAATTTTACCCAATTTGTGACTAATTAACAATTCATGTGTATGGCATAGTTATCATGCATATATGTAAGAAACCAAAATAGACAACAACAACAAAAAAAAAAACCTTTCACTGGAGGAAATTGAGGATGTGAAGGCATTCCAAAACTCTGATTTTCGAGCCGATGATCATCTATGTCACACTCCCTTATGGTACTTAACTGAAGAGATACCATTTCTTCTGAATCAATTGAACCTATAACTTCTTTAGATTTAGATTCGATTTTCACTGTTTCTTGAAGAATCTTTGTTTTAAACAGTGGGGCTTCTAGAGCAACTGAAGGTGCCACATTGCAAACCTTAACCTGACCTTTTGTAGTGGGCTTGCTCATCTTCGCCTGACATTCAGTGGAACAAAAGAAAGCAAACTCAGGTACTCAATTAAATTAAAGATTTTGGCAAATCATTAAACTACCCGCCAAATCTCTCAAAATGTTATACATTTTCAAGTGAGTAGAATGTTTGAAGTGATTATCATGAAATTTGTACTTAATACATTATCAACTACAGAAGGAATTCAAAATGGAAATTTTTTCTCGCTTAAAATTATAAAAATGGATAATGTACGTTTGTTGTTACTTCTTTGGAAAATTTACAAGAAGATGAGAACATAGATCATGAAGAAAATATTGACCTGGATTTTAGCTGCATTCAAGCAGTTCCCTTGTGAGCATTTGCAACAAAAGTTGCCAACATCTTGAAGCACAGCCCTCCTCTTGCGCTTACAACAACATGCATTATTGGGAGCATTGTTGTTGTTCTCTTCCAAGTCTGTGTTGTTTGGATTTCCTTGCAAAGTTCGCTTGCGATTTTGTTGTATAGGAACTTTTAAAGGGGGCCGTTGTCCACATGCACGCAAGGCAGCAGATCTTGCGCGTGTTAATGGAGCAGTAACCTCTCCACCCTTGGCAGTAACCAGATTTTCTTTCCTCATGTTTAAATCCCCCAGGAAGAACAGCTCAAAGCATTAGATTGAAATTATATGAACAGAGCCTGCAAAAAACAACCAAATATGGAAAGTAAATTTGAGAACAAGCTGTGCAGGCAATTACTCTGCAGAAAACAGATGAGAAACAAAGAACTTCTATTAATCATACCAATAACAAGATTATTATGTAGACATTCCTAAGAAGATATTAGGGCTATGTTGTGAATGCAACTTCAAAGAAGAACCCTTTTAGTCCTAACTTGTGACAAGCAATTGCATCGAAGTGTTATCAAGTTCCTAATTCATCTTCCCTTGCAGTTGCATCATGCAATTTATACGTTAAACTGATACTAAAGGTCAGACATATTATATAAAATTTAACAACTATATGTTTATAAACCTAATTTTGGCTGCTGAAAAGTATATTTTAAATGCCATTAGGAGTCGATTTCCTAATCAAACTGTGAGGATCATCAAACCGCTGACTCTTCACGGCAATAGAGAACAATAGAAAATATTATCTCTAATTACACAAAAGATTTAGCATGAAAAAAGAAGAAGAAAAAAAAAACATCAACAACAACAAAGTTCCATCAATGATTTACGTATGTTAAAATCTTAGAAAATCTATCAAGTGTTATGGGTTCAACTCAACTCAAGTGTTATAAGGCAAACCACCTTTGTCGAAGATTGGGGACAACCATAGGAATCATTCTCACTACAAACCTATCAAAGGCCATCTATCCCTCTTCACTACTACATTATGTCTCTTGGGTTTGCTTCAAGACATTTGATTATACTTAAATGTTCTTTCTTCTTTTCAAAATCATAGAAGGATGTTGATGCACAGTTTCCGATTGGTGGCGTGGTACGCTTCCCGCTCTCTGATCGAATGCTTGGTGACTAGGCTTATCTACACAATAAAAAAAAGACAATAGGATCGAAGAGACTGGGGGTGAGCCGGCGGGGACACTCCAATGCCTAAGTCAGTATTTGAGAGATGGAGTATGAGAAAGCAACCAGAGCATAGATTTCAAGAGTTGCCATTACCCAAATGTGAAGCAGTGACTTGTATTATATGGGCATGGAGTAGTAGTCCCCTAACCAATTACGGATTCTTCCCTGATTTTTTGCTAGGCAGTTGTTATTGAAGGATTTGAGTAGTTATCCTTTTTAAGATCTTAGTAGATCAAGATAGAATTTGATTGTTATGGAATTTGTATTTTGAAACTCGCAAATATTGTATCTAATCCGTGTTTGCATGTTGCTCATCATTTGAATTTAATGGATAAGATTAGATCAAACACCATTTCAAATGATAAATGAACATGAATCCTCGATCCCTAAATTCTAGGGTCTCGAATTCGGAGGTCTCAGACCCAAAGGTCTTGATCCTGTAGGTCTCGAATTCAAGTCCTTGACCTTGGATCATTCCGTCTCAGATCCGAGATCAGGTCTTGAAGGCCTAGCACCTGAGACTTTCTTGGCTTTGACTTGGGACGTAGAACTATTGGACTAATCAAAGGTTGATCCATGACCCAACAGTTACCCCCAATTTCCTTGTCTGGATGACTATGGAAATTCCAATGTTCTGAAAAAAAGGGTCAAGCTTTCGAGGCCTACCCTGTTTCCAAGGCTTGGTCTACTTTCGAGGCTTTGATCGGGTTCCAAGGCCTAGTCGAAAAAATGAATTACAACGAACTTAAGGAGGGAAATTTTGAATTTCAAAAATATTTTAGGCGGAAAAATTTTTGAAATTTGCCGCCCAATATTCTCGAGACATTTGGGTTTCTTGAGGCCGCGTTGATAAAGTTATGCATCGATTCTTGTGGTCAAGGTTCGACCAAGTGTCAGTCTCGAAGTGGGTCAAGCTTTCGAGGCCTACCCTGTTTCCAAGGCTTGGTCTACTTTCGAGGCTTTGATCGGGTTCCAAGGCCTAGTCGAAAAAATGAATTACAACGAACTTGAGGAGGGAAATTTTGAATTTCAAAAATATTTTAGGCGGGAAAATTTTTGAAATTTGCCGCCCAATATTCTCGAGACATTTGGGTTTCTTGAGGCCGCGTCGATAAAGTTATGCATCGATTCTTGTGGTCAAGGTTTGACCACGTGTCAGTCTTGAAGTGGTCGTATGGTCGGCTGTCAGGTGTCAGTCATAATGACTAACTAGGTGTCGATTTCCGAAGCATTTTTAGGGTATCGAGAGGCATCTTTTCAGTTGTCTTCTCGTTTTTCACCCCCGATGCCTCATCTTCCCCCCTTGGCCTATATATGCCTAACTTGGCTCTCTTTATTCGTTCACTTTTCCATCTGCAAAAGAATTTCCTTGCTGCTTCAGAGTTTTCCCCTTCTCAAATTTCCCCTTTTCCCACTTATAATGCCTCTAGACGTTGACTGCGATTCCGACGGTTTGGGTGAGTCTCATCCTGCTTTATGGGAGGCCAAACTGACCAAGGCAGACGAGCACCAGATTAGGACGGAATGCTACATTCCGAAGAATATCAAAATCCACTTCGACGAGGAGAAGAGAGGCGCAGTGGTCCATTCAGACATGCATGAGGTCTGTCTATACGAGGCCATGTTCCGGGCTGGCTTTCAACTCCCATTCCTTCCAATGATTCAAGAGCTCCTTTATCAAGAGCTCCTTTATCACCTCGACCTAGCCCATCACCAGCTTGCTCCCAATGCCTAGAGGATCCTTTACAGCTGCATGATGCTATGGCCTTTGGTTCTGGGCAAGGAACACCAGCTCACCATGAGGGAATTTCTGCACCTATATAGGATCCAGAAAAATCTTGGAGGTTCAGGGGTGTACAACTTCCAAACTAAGCGGGGGAAACTCATACAGCTGGATTCGAAGTACTCTAGCAACCGTTGGTGGAAGAATAAATTCTTCTTCATCTCGGGCTAGTGGGAGTTCGCCTCTGGCAAGCAAGCGCATGGCCCTAGAGTTCCCCGCGAGACAAACATGCCCTCTGACAAGGCCAACAAGGAACCCATCCTGACAAAAGATGAGTTGAACTAGGTCAACGAGATCATAAAGTGGTCTCGAATGCAAGATGACTGCATGTACTTTGGCGTGCTGGTCTCGGTGCCAAGACTAATGGAGTTTGTATATGTGACTACCGCCGACAGGTCAAGCAAACCGATGGGCGAGTCCACCAGGATTCTGGTCGTCCCGAGTCCTCCAAACGCTAATACTCAAGGTGCTACCCCGCAAAAGGACAAAGCCAAGGCAATTGACAAGGGCAAGTTCAAAGTCATGGACAAGGGCAAGGGTAAGGTTACCGAGCCCAAAAAGCCTGTGTTCATTCCTCTGCGGACAGGCGGAGCCCTTAAGATCAAACCGAAGGGCCCTGTTTCTCAACCACCACCAGCTATCGAGCCGGTGAAGAAGACCCCGGCCTTGAGGAAAACACTGGCCAACACACCTCCCCACGTGGCCAGAGCTCTGAAGCTGATCGATGAGTCTGACGACTTAGAAGATCAGCAACCTCTCGAGACCGTCCCGAGACCAATTCCAACCGTTCAAACGCCTGGCGAGGAGTTGGATGTTGAGGTGATAGAAGCTCCTCCTGTGAAGAAGAGGAAGCTGACCAAGGCAGTCGAAATTGCTGCCCCCAAAGTTGAGGCAAAAAACGTAGCAAACTTCCTGGCTGCTCGGAGGAAGCAGATTCCTAAGCCATCCGTGCCCCGTACGACGGATGTCAAGGCCTTCCTTGCTAACGAACCAATTGAGGGCAGTCCAGTGAATGCGGTCGAACCCATTCTAGCAAAGCCACTACAAGCGCCTGGGGGCCCCATTCTAACGGAGTCAATTTTGGGTCACCCCATGGGCTCAAACATCAAAGACATCCTAGACGACCTCGACTTGGAGTCGGAAAACTCGGTCGGGACGAAGGATGACATCATGGGGCACCCTATTGCAGAGGCGGAGGTCGCGAAGGACCCACATAAACCCCTGTCTTCGATTCGAGAAGTAGGGGCCACATCTCGGACCACGACTCCTGCAAGGCCTCGGAGTCCGACTCCTGCCCGGGTTGACAAGGCTTCCGGTTCAAAGAGGTCTCGCACCACAGAAGGTTTTAAATCTGAGGGCTTTGTCATGGTACAGCTTTTGGGAGCCAACTGGACAGTTGGAGGGAAACTGGCCAGGCTCAGAGGTGACCTGAAAGGCAATCCCTTCCAAGCCGTGGCAGATCTGATTCCCCACGAAGAGCTCAAGATGAAACGCGACATCTTTACTCGGGGCATGGCCGAGCAGATGATGTACTTCCAGATGTGCGTAAGTGTTCTACTCTATTGCTTTTTTTATTTCTTTTTTCACAATTTCCTTTTGATTTACACTGCTTTTTTTCATTTGCAGGCTTTCATCAAATTGCTGTTGATCTACAGCTACTTCCGGAAGGTCTCAGATTCGGAAGAGGAAGCTAAGAGCTTAAGGAAGAAGCTCGCTGAGTCCGAGAAGGAGAATGCTTAGCTTAAGAAGACCCTGGCTCGGCAAGATAAGGAGTTTCTTCTCTCTAGCCGACTCATGTCAGAGGTTCAGTGTGAGGCATCTAAGGCTTCTATGGCTAGAGATCGAGTTGAGTCCAAACTTGCCAAGCTCTCTGATGAGCGTGTTCCCACCATGTAAGATTCAGGATGAATGAGAATTGATTGAAAAATCGAATTCCCACAAATGACGCCTAACTGTTGATGCATAGTTTTCAATTGGTGACGTGGCACGCCTCCTGTTCTCTGATCAAATGCTTGGTGACTGCACTTATTTGCACAATAAAAAATAAAAAATAAAAAGACAATAGGATTGAAGAGACCGGGGGTAAGCCGGCGGAGACACTCCGATGCTTAAGTCAGTATTTGAGAGGTAGAGTATGAGAAAGCAACCAGAGCATAGAGTTCAAGAGTTGCCCTTACCCAAATGTGAAGCAGTGACTTGTATTATATAGGCATGTAGTAGTAGTCCCCTAACCAATTACTGACTCTTCCCTGATTTTTTGCTAGGCAGTTGTTATCGAGGGATTTGAGTAGTTATCCGTTTCAAAGTCTTAGGAGATCAAGATAGGATTTAGTTGTTACGGAATTTGTATTTTGAATACTCGCAAATATTGTATCTGATACGTGTTTGCATGTTGCTTGTCATTTGAATTTAATGGATAAAATTAGATCAAACACCATTTCAAATGATAAATGAACTTGAATCCTCAATCCCTAAATTCTAGGGTCTCGAACCTAGAGGTCTTGATCATGTAGGTCTCGAATTCAAGTCCTTGATCTCGGATCCTACCGTCTCGGATCCAAGATCAGGTCTCGGAGGCCTGGGGCCTGAGACTTTCCTAGGCTTTGACTTTCCTGGACTTTGACTTGGGCCAGAGAACTATTGGGCTCATCAAAGGTTTTTATCCATGACCCAACAAAGGAAATCTTTCTTCTTTTAAGATAGACTTGATCAAACAGGTTTCAGACACAATAAAGACAACATGGTTTATAAACAAATAAGAGCGTCAAACAGCTTCACACACAATAAAGACAACACAGTAATAAAGACAAAAAGGTAAGAAAAGTTGAACCTTGAGTTTAAAAACAAAGCACAGAACAAAACCCACAAAATTTGCATCATACAAAATAGTGCAACTTCTTTGTCTTATCCTAAAAATTCTCAGCACCCAAGAAAAAAACCAAGCAAAGGAAACGCATAGGAAACGATCTTTTCTCTTGCAAATCTAATTTCCAATTGCTAGCGATTTTTTTTATAAGTAATTCGAATTTTATTAGAAGCTCAGGAGCGCAACCAGGGAGTGTACGCCATTTCTTAACGATTTACCATTTTCTGGGCTGAGAAAATGCCAAAAAGGAACAGAGAGAAGTAAATCCATACGCCTTCTGTTCTATTGTTGTACTTTTTGCTTCCAAAAAATCAAAACCATGAACAGAAGTATGATCCCAACGAAAACGAAAATTCAACCCATTTAAGTCTAGAGTGGCATCAGCTTTACTGATTTTGAAAATTTCTGTTTCATACATCCCAGATATTTCAAGAAAACAAAAAATAAATCCAAGATTCAAAACTTTCAAATTATTTTCTTTTCCCACCTTTTCTCTCAACCAAACAGAGCAGGATCCATGACCCAGAACCTCAAGATTCTGATAAAATACAACAAACCCACTAAACCCTAGACGATCTCTGAGAAATAAACCAAAAGCACAAAAAATTCAAAATTCGAACAAAAATATTACAAAAAATAGAAGCACATAAACCAAAATTCAGAAGAGTACAAAAAAGTATGATAACAAGAAAAATGGAAACTCAACCAATATATATAAGTCCAATTGTTGGGTCAGGTTTACTATATTGGAAATTTTCCGTTTCCTGAGTCGCAAATATGTCAAACAATAAATAATTCCAAGATTCAAAACTTTTGACTTCCTTTCTTTTCCCACATTTTCTCACCAACGTAACGGACAGAGACTCCACGCCCGCCCAGAACTTCAAGTATCTGACAAACTACAACAAACCCACTAGCCCCTAGTCTGTCTCTGATGATGAAACAAACCACAAATCACCAAAAGAAAAATCGAAAGAAGAAACTAGAAACAAGAAAAGTACGTACATTAAAAATAATAATAAGAATAAATTTTCGTATATGTTTATGCATTAAAGATTCAAATTTTACCTGGATCTATCTTTGATAATCCTCCAACTGTAAAAAAAAATGAGAGCTCCGAGAGAAAGCGAGAGCCAGCGAGCGAACGAGAGAGAGAAGCAGAGAGACAGAGAGACAGAGGAAACAGAGGCAGAATGAGTGGGCGGGATACTCTTGCAGTTTAAGTTGTCTGAGAAAAGTGAGCCGTTAACAAGTGGGCGGGATACTTTAAAATTAAAGACAGTTCACTAAAGTGAGCCGTTAACGGTAAGATCGATCTGGTCGTTTCGGTTTAATATTTAGACGAGGATTAATTTGAAGGGTATTTTGGTTATTAAAAGGTTCAGGTTTTAATTGTGTTAGATTAGCGCCGGGTTGGGCTTTCCTATTGCTGCTGGACCCACGAATTTAATTAGGAAGCAACACAACACGTATTGTGAAATTTACAAATAAATAGTTAAATTGTGGGAAAATTGCAAATAACTCTCTCAAACTATTACTCTGAATATTACATTAATGTCCTTCCAATTTTTTTTAAAAATTTGCAATGCCCAAAATTACAAAAATGCCCTTAATACAAATTTTTTTATAAAATAAAACCCAAAAAATAAAATAAAATAAAAATGTGGTACCCACCCACTGTTTTTTTTTAATTATTATTTATAAAGGTATTTTTATCTTACTAAAAAAGTTATGAACATTTTTGTCTTTTTACAGGACAAAAAGGGCACCATGCAAATTTTTGATTGTTTGGAAAAAATATTGATGCAATCTTTAGTAAACATTGTAAATTGTTAGTTTGAGGTCAGTGTAATTTTTCCTAAAATTGTATACTGCATTTATCGTGTAAATTTTTTTATTTCTTTTATTTCTTTTACAAAAATGTTATGCGTCCCTTTTCCTGCAAACTAGCCTCTAGATGTGCCGTGATATTTCTTATTGATGCTATTAAAAAAATATATAAGAAGCACATATTATTTGTATATATATATGCCGAAGAACACATCACATTTAGAGACTAATTTGCAAGAAATTTACTGCATCCATTATTTCTCTTTAAAGAAATTGGGTAGAAAACCGAGTAGGGATGGAAGTGGAGGCCCAAGTCTGTATAGGAACTAATAAAGGTGCTCAGAGTTGGCAGCGGAACCGGGGTTACTCCACAACAAATGAAAGCGTTATGATATATGAACTAATGAACGCAAATAAAGGTGCTTCAACAACTTTATTTTAGTTTCTTTTTTTTCTTCAACAAAGCAAGTTTTGCATCGGAAGCAATAAAAGTACTTTCGAAAGAAAGCCCGACAACGCCTTCCCTCTTTAATTTTATTACCTGCCCATTGTGATCCTTCCAAAACGAGTGCTTCTTGTAGAACTCAGAAGCTTCTGCCACTGTTTACACCGTTGTCGTCGCCATTGTAGTCACCGATACTCCAAACCGCCACAGATTTCGGAGTGCTAGAGAGCTCCGGGCCAACCGCAAGGAGTCTAGTGCGGAATGGTCCACTCCTGAGACCCAATATGGTTCTTCATTGCAATCACAGTATTATGTGCAAAGCTTTGTGAGAGATACAAGTTCAAAGAGATCGCTTTTTAAACAGACATGGCACTTGCCACATCATTTTCTAAAGATCCCTTTGTAATTTTGTCTACCGGTAGCATTTCTCGGATAAGAAACAAATGAACTTTATTAGGGACCAAAAATTCAATATCTTTACTACAATCAATTATGAAAATAGAATTCTCAATAAATCGTCCTGACACGATTTGAACACATTCAAAAAAAATTTGCAAGATAAAAAGAGGTAAGAGATCAAATGGAATCAAAGGATCTGAAGAAAGAAGCAAAATGTACTCATCAATTATTTTTCAATTGCATTGAAGAGGGCCAAAAATAATTTAGTCCTCAATGACCAGAGGATGTAAAACCAAAAACTACCACCTTGTCATGGTTATTTCAAGAAAAATGTGATCCACAAAGTGGACAGCGAATGAATGTGTCTGACCGTATAACAAACTGTTTTCTCATCATTCAGTCAAAATTTTATTCCAGCAAAAATCTTCCAAGCTGGATCAATGGTGATCATCGTCTCCATGGCCATCAGGAGAACCTCCAGGGCCAATCACTTCAAGCTGAAAAACAAAAACAATAACTCTTTGAAGCCTTATTCAGTTAATTTAAAAACATTCACAATAAGCTGTTAGGGTAAATTATTAGAACGAACTACCTTCACGGAGGAAAGGGGGGGGGGGGGGGGTTTGTAAAATAAATAGCATGGAAGAATGGAATAAATTACCATGAAATATTGTGAACAGACGGGGCATTCATGTGGCTTGCCTTTCTCCAGCCAAAACCACACAACATCATGCTCATCTTCTGTAAATTATTACAAATTTCAAAACACTGTCAATTACATGGATAGCAAATTATTTGCTATGGCATTTATTATTAAAAAAAAAAAAAACCAATAATGAGAAGAGGCCTTACCTCCCTCACCACCAGGGCATCCAATTATTCTTTTGTCAAAGACAGACTTGACAATAGCAGGTGCTTCCTACAAGCAGGAAAACATTACAGGACTAGGCATTTGAGGACATCCTTAAATCTCTATAAATCCAGATTATGCCAACTATAATACTTAGAACATTCAGTAATCAATTCTACATAAGAGCAAATCAATTGAAGATGCTGCAAGAGCATGTTTTAGAAGTTGTTGATAGAAAACACACATTGCCTTAAAATATTTGTAAAAATAACCCCTCTTGGGTTCAAACCTACAGAAGCAGTCGGATTTTGGAGTGAAGGGTACCCCATTTTAGCATATTATTAGATGACAAAAAAGAAAGGAAAGAAAAGGAAATGAGTAAAAACAGAAAAATAAAATAAAATAAAATAGGGCAGAGTCCACTAAATTTAAAGGAATTGATGAAGAAGAAAGTCGGGTAAGAGGAAATGGTTAATAGGGGGGGAAGAAAGAGCTGTCATGTGCAAGGGCATAAATTTCATTTCAAGAGAGGTCACTTCATGGAAAAAATCCTGAAGATAGGACCATTTTAGATCATCCCTTCGAGGAACTTGCTTAGACATGACAAACACTGAGTAATGGTTTTTAATAGGGAAAGAGAAGAAAGGCTTTTAAAAACTCAAAAAGACAAGATAAAAGTGTATAGCAAGAGAGAGAGAAAAAAAAAAAAAAAAAAAAAGGAAATAGCAAGATAACAAAGTATTTTAAATAAGAAAAATTAGAAGGTCACACATTATATATGAGCATGTGCATCTGCATGCTGGTTTCTGAATATGTGCATGCATACGTATATCATTGTACCCTCACAAGTTTGTTACTTTCAACTACAGATAAAATTTTCAGGTTATAGCTTGAAGGTCAAAGTATACATTTTTCTTTCTCAATGTACACTGACCAAATCACGAATCTTGGCAAAATCATGAATCTGGCACCCCTTTCAAAAAAATTGAGGGTTGTTTAATAACACTCTTTGGGTTTGTTTTTTAGCAAGAAAGCAGAAGTATTAACAAATAACTTCAAACACAAGACACTTACAAAATACTCAAAACTACTTTCACTTCTACGTTACATCATAATACTTTTTCAACCAAAAAGCAAAATGCACCTTCTAAAAAGTTTTATCAAACAAACCCTCAGTTTTGATAGATTACTTAAGAGTAATCCACAATCTCAATTGTCATGCACACAACATACACAAAATATACAAGAATAAAGCATGAGGAGTTAAGTCGCATTAATTTCAGCAGTCAAAGATGAGAACAACAGTAAATGAAAAAATGTAGGTAGCATATATACAACACTATCTAATTTTCACCATTACGGATTGTTCAACATTAAGAAGACCCTAGCCTTTACAAAACTTGGAATAAAACATTCCAAGATACCAGATTTAAGGTTTGAAAACAACAGACATCACCAACATCCAAAGAAACACGTAATTTTTTAGGAGACATATTACCCAAACCCAAAGGAATCATGGAGAACCAATAGCAGACCACCACTATTATCTGCTAATATACTAAAGGGCTGGACTATCTTGAGTACATCACCAGTTAGTGCAACAATTTAAATGTTACAGGAGCAATACCTCCAAAAGGCTGGTGAATAGAAAAGGACTCTGAAACTGTCAGGACATTGGTAGACAACAAAGTACAGACAAAATATGCTTATGCAAGATCCTCATCTCTTGCAATAGATTCCCAAACTATGATTTACCCTACAGAACCTTCTATGTCTTAATGCAATTACATATATGATGATGTTCGCCTGTTTTATTGAACATAGAGTAATCATTCATAACCAGAACACTGCAACCCCAATTAACAAAGATTATTCAACAGAAAGCACATATAGGGTTATGAAAAATCAGCAAGGAAAGCTGGTTGCAACCATAATCAAATTTACATGATTAAGTTATACCTCACATATCAAGAATCTACACCCCACACACCCCCCTCCAAAAAAAAAAAAAAAAACTCATTCCAAAATATATCAAGTGAAACAGTAAAATCGGATTCAACATGTGTAAATAAGAAACAGTAATCCGACAAACATAGTCCAAATACATCAAGATCCAATTTACAATCTTTAGAGTTCCTCTGCAAATTAATACCTCATTATAACGGAAGAGAACAGCAAAAGTAAAGCTTTAAGTTCAAACAACACTGACCTTGGTACCGAAAGGACCTGCTGGAAAATCGATTTCAAGAATGTCCTTTCCCTACACATGAAAAATAACAACATAACACTTAGTTATCTAATGATAATAGCGTCCCGGAAGTAAAGATCGAGAAATAAATAAACAAACCTCAAGCACAGCCTCAAGTTCCTCTCGCTCATGTCCAGTAGCAATGGGCATTACATCTTCAACCTTCTTCAAAGTATCACCTAATTCAACCAAAATAAAAAATAAAAATAAATAAAATAAAGGGCTAGGAATTTTAACTTGGGACCAAACTATTGCTAGGGTTTATAAAATTAAGCGACATAGAGAAAAACCTGAGCTTATCATAAACGGTAAATTTAATCAGTAAAAGTAATATTGTATCACTCCCATCACGCGTGGACATTTCCCAAAAGCCTAAACTTATTTGAAATGACGAGTTTAATCACTTAATCAATATTCCAATACCAATTCTTCAAAGTAGCCAAACAGCAACCAAGTAAAGTGTTTTCATCCAAAAGGCTATTTTCCCGGCAACCGAACAGGAAAAAGAGGAAATGAAGGGAAGTTACCGGAAAGAGAGGAAGCCTGGGGAGAGAAGAGAGTCTGAAACGGCGGCGCTAAGGAAGACGACGATGTTGAAGACGAAGACGGCGAGGAGGCCAGCGATCGGCGGAGTGTTAGAGAAGAGGATCGCCATGAGAGTGAGGGTGACGAAGATGCTAGGGCTCGGAGCCGAGCCGTTGACGATGAGACCGCTCGCCTCCACATGTTGCTTCAATCCCTCTCGTCCGAATATGAGAAAAAGCCGGGACTAGCGTACCGATTGTTCGTCCCTCGCAGCCGCTGCATTTCAATGGAGTGCACACGCGTGACTCGTGAGAGCAGTTGGTGAACACGTAAACGTGTCGTAAAAATTTTACTCTCTTTTTTTTTTTTGTTCTTTAGATTTTTTTCCCAACCAATATATATATATTTTTTTAAACATGTCCATTGTCCGCACAAGAAGATAGGAGAACTGAATTCAAACTAATAACTTCCAGTTCATAAGTTATGGTCTATTGAGCTACTACTTGGACGCTCAACCTACTTAACTAATAGAGCGTTTTAAAAAGAATTGTGTCTAGTGAACATATTTTTATCTTATAATTATTTTACAATGGTTATATGATTTTAAGCAATTTTTTTTTTTTTAATAATGACATATCTAAAGGTTGGTTGGAACTGAAATTGACACCTCTAACATTACAAAATAATTGTAAAATAAAATGTAATTTATAGCATTACTTTATACATACTGCACAAACATCCTATATAAATATCAAACAAAGCATGTGGCAACGTCTAGTAATGGTTTGGGTGAACGGATGAATATGGCGATTTCGATACTATTGTGGATTTGGCGGTGTTTGTGCATGCACTTTTAGCCAGGTTTTCGGTTTTAGCCCGGTTTTTTTTAAAAAAATAAAATAAAATAATGACATTCATTCTAATTTTAAATATTTTTTAATAATCTCCGTAATAAATGAATAAATTTACTACTAATTTAATAAATTTATATGAAATCTAAAGAAGAAGAAAAATAAATAAAGATTTTCAGTCAAAATTGAACATCAAAAAATGTTTTTAAAGTTAATTTTGGGATGCTATGCTATCAACCAAATAAAGGAAAGTTTATTTTTTTTATTAACATTACGTTGTTATTAGCAAATTGATCTCGAAATTTTTTGGGACTACAAATGTTTACTAATTTCCTCGATACATAAAATTCCCTGGTTTCTAGCTTGTAGGTGTAAAAGGTTAAGAATTTGTTTCATATTATCATAACCAGGTCATGACCGGGCTAGGCTTTAAACAAGAAACCAATAAAATGAATGCAATAGCAGAAATTTAAATGATTAAGAGTTCTATATATCATTCTCAAGTTGACAAACACCGTCAAAAATATCCCAGCAATGACAATTCTAAATGAAAGCATCAAAGCTATAATAAGTATTTAACCAGCAACTACAATCTATAGCAACATGTTAAACAAGTTCCAAGTGCTCTACTAAAATGCGCAAAGCCTCTCCGGTCCGTGAAAGACAACACCATCACTACCTCTATTGATACCACCGCCTCACGAGCTACTTGAGAACACCATCACTGCTATGATTTTCACCTTTGGCCCGAGTCAGGAGAACCATCTCCATAAGAAACCAGGCCCTTCTTCCCATCTGGGCTTCCAGATGGCGACCTTGACCTGTCTTTGCTTATTACCCGCTTAGGAGATTGAGAGTCCAAGGAGGACCTAGATTCTGATGGGCTCCTGCTCCTAGAAAGTGATCTTCTTTCTGCCCGTGGAGAAACACGAGATCTATATGCCTCGACTGGTGAACGGCTGTAACGCCGAGCACGGTAGGGTGGGCTCCGTGATACAGATCGTGTCCTACTTCTTCTGCTTCTATATCTGCAGACAGATCATATAACCACAGTTAAAGATAACAAGAATACCCAGAAAATCACGGTAGCGGATCATTTCTAAGCATGGGAATGAGATCGAGATAAAGGAAGAGCTTTGTTTTTATGGAATCCAACCTAATTTACCAACAAAAATAAATTCCACATCATAAATGGTGAACTTGCAGACTTTATTCAAGTAATAATATTTCAAAAGTAGCCTAGTATTTGTGAGATAAAAGTTGCAACTATAGAACCACAAACCTTGGAGGACTTCTTACTCTTGGTGGGCTTCGGTAACGCCTAGGCGAATACCTTCTGTAACTTGAATACCTAGGAAGGCAGGCAAGCACAATCATTATTTTTACATAATTTATAATTTGAAAGGTCAAAGAATCCACAACTAGGTGCCACTTACCTGTCACGGTCATTTCTACCACCATATCGATAAGGCCTCACAGGAGATACAGATGGGGTTCTGTATCGCCGTGCATAAGAGTACCGCTGACTAAAACCACGCCCCCTTCTGATTCGCTTGGGAGACCCATCTGGAGAAACACTTCTTGACAAACTCCTCACTCGGTCAGGAGGTGACCTAGCTCTTCGTACAGGGCTAGGGCTCCTTGAATAACTACGACGATTATTCCGAGTTGGTGCCCTAATAGGACTTCGGCTAATCCTCCTTGAAGGGGCCCTACCTGAGCTTCTGCTCACACTTCTTGGAGATCTGACTGGGCTTCCACTTATGCTTCTTCTAGAAACTCTAATAGGGCTTCGGCTAATTGATTTTCTTGATGAGGTTCTTGGTGGACTCCTGCTTCGGCTTCTTCGCAACGGGGACCTTACAGGGCTCTCACTAACACTTCTTCGAGACCGAACACCCACTGGGCTCGTACTGATACTTCTTCCTTTCCTGCCCCTTGCTGGACTTCTGCTGACACTTCTGACTGGGCTCTTACTGCTATCACTTCTAAGAGGACTTCTAGCAGGACTTCTGCTGATACTCCTCTGTGGGGCAGGAGAGGGGCTTCTACTACGACTTGGACTTCTGCTTAGTCTTCGTTTTGGACTAACACTTGGGCTCTTGCTCAGACTCCTGGGACTAATAGTCATACTCTTACTCATGGTCCTCTTAGGACTTATGCTTCTGCTCCTGCTCATCAACTTTGAATAAAATACCGGATCTTGACAATCGATAAGCATAAAGAATAACTGAGGTGTGACAAGAATGGAAAGTAGACCTAGATTTGCCTGGGTGATCATCTACTATGTCAGGTTGTCTATCGCCGCTTCTGTCAGAATTAGCATCTGCTTCAACGCCATTGCTTCTCTGCTCTCCATTCTCCTTGGGGGATTCTTCCTCCCTCTTTTTACGACGGGTGGAAGAAAGTTCTTTTGGGACAACCAAGGGAGGCTGTTCTGCAGCTGCAAAAAAGCAACATCGAAAAACATGATCAAAATGTGAGGAAAAAGAATACAAATATGCCCCTCATAGATTAGGTTATATCATATATCTCACTTTTTTTCAGCAACATTAAAGACCCGTAAAATTCAAATGACTAGATTCCCAAACACAATTGGATCCTACTGCTGTTTATAGCATTGGAAGAATATATAATATATATATATATATAGAGAGAGAGAGAGAGATGGGTTGTCCCACCACAGCAAAACAGAAAAAGGGAAATTGAAATCTCGTACATTATTAAACCGGAGGCAACCACCTATTTACCAACAACTACACGCAAAAACATACTTCCCCCATCGTTGGGTTGTTCCATAATCGACATCCACTTACCAACATCAATCCACAAAATCGTATGACTTTAATTCTTTTTAGAAGAAAATAAAAGAACAAATAATAAAAAGGGGAAGTTAGTAAAGGTCTATTAGTTGCATAAAGCAATGGCATTCCTCCCAAAAAGATGAAACCACAAAGATGGATGAAAAAACGAAAGTGACAAAGAGAGTATATAAAGATATCAAAAGTTAAGAGAGATTTCATATTGAGGTAAATGTAAGCAGTTCTCTCCATAAGGATTCCATGTATCCACAAAAAGAGAATATGTACAGAGAACAAATCCCATACTGCACATGTACTTGCCACAAGTAAATCTAGTTATGCAGTTAAACAAATTCTAGGAAGTGCAATGTTTGCTTCCGAATTCATTTTTGTTTGAGCCAAATGATATCCTATAAAATAGCAATAGGCATACAGGAGGTTTATACATACAGTGGCCAAATCAGGTAGTCTTAACAGGAGGACGCAATTTAGCATAAAGAATGAAAATGACCATACTTTTGGTTAGTAGTATATAGAGCTCCATTTGTTTAAAGTGTTGCCACAACCTTAACCCCCCATCCCCACCTTTTCCAAGAAAATGAAAACAAAAAATAAAAACAAGTTTTAAAAGAAATAATGGCTTTAATTTTATTTTCATAACTACATTAAATTCAAACACATCATGATAAAGAACACCAATCAGCAAAGAGAGTAGAGATCAATTATTTGGATGGATCTACTAGAATGCAGATATATTGAGAAGTTGCTAATACAATTACTTCAAGCATTACCAGTCTTCTGAGAACGAGCTTTTCGCTTCTGATCTTTTTCAAGATCATCAAGGCCATCACTGTCAGAGCTGCTTTCACTTTCATTCCCACTCTTGGTATCCGTAGAATCATCTGATGCTCTACAGAATAGAAATGCAGAATTCAGCATAGTGTCCATCAGAAGATGTTAAACACAAACATGATAGCCAATACTTGGTTTAAAAACACACATAATCATGTTCGTGCACAAAGGGAAGCACATTTGTTATGCATATGGCAACCACAAACTTCTACGTTACTCCAGAAAACAAGATCCCCCTACTCCCCAGCTCCACAATGTGTCCTCCATCCCTCACCCCGCATAAGTAATAACAAAGAG
Organism: Carpinus fangiana; assembly: GCA_006937295.1. Lineage (NCBI taxonomy): Eukaryota > Viridiplantae > Streptophyta > Magnoliopsida > Fagales > Betulaceae > Carpinus > Carpinus fangiana. The sequence continues at coordinate 26,237,985 of CM017325.1, forward strand.
ATTTATAATAATACAATATGCATAAACACAAATTACTTTATATCAAAGTCTCCCAATCCACAAACCTCCCCCCTTACACACTACAAAACTAAAAAGAACACAGCTACACAAGATAATTGGCCTATCAATACTAGACACACAAAGGAGATATCAGACTTATAATATGTATGCCACTATGAGCCATATTCATTGTGCATAGGCATGTTGCCTGTCCATTCAACATATAGCATATAAGGGTGCCGGATACTTTCATCTTACTCATATGTGCCTTTCCCGATAGAGGACTTGATCATAAAACCAAATGACAACTTTCTACTGGTAACCTACACATGCATGCAGTGAATCTCGACGTCAACCTCTAACCAATTCTTATGGGGGGAGGAAATGACAATTGAGCTAGAGCGCAAACTAGTAAACCAAATGACTTAATGCCATAAGATCTGAGAGATTATTTTCAGTTCACCTATTCAAATTAGCAAACTAAGCACGAGAATAAATTTATGAGAAGAGCACATGTACAACTATAATCAAATCATAGACAAACAATACACATGTTTTACATTAATGGATACAATGCACACAACCTTCTTGCTCTGCGCTTGGATCTTTTATCACGCTTCTTTCGCCTTCTCTCACGGCGTTTATCACTTCTTTTTCCCCGTCTATATTTGTCTCTTTTAGATCTCTTTCTCTTCTTACGCCTGTCATCACTTGAAGAACTAGTGTAAGATGACGATGATAAATAAGTGTCAGAATCACTATCAGATTCAGATGATTCCAACTCAGAATCTGAGGAACTATCAGACTCAGATGAATAGTATCTTCTTCTCCTTTTCCTTTTATCTCGAGATGATTTCTTTTGCTTTCCCTTCCGTCGTGCTTCATGATTATTTGCATCAGAAGATGCATCTTTTCCTATTTTCAATTTATTTGCTTTTTTCCTGCCTACATATAGAACAAGCAAAAGGCTGTAACACATATAAAAGAGAATTTCGCATGAAACTAGATCAGATAAGCATTCAGAATAGAACAAGTATTCCATAGAATACTACAAAATTAAGGGCTATCCATTAAACAACTTCAGAAAGTTTAATTGATAATAGCCCTCCGCCCCAAATTGAGTCTCATCTTTCCTGTTTGGGGATGTCCAAAAGTCTGTGCGCCACTTGAAAAGTTAAATATAAATGCTTTTTAGTTCTTAAATAACCCTTTTGGAGGAAAAATTCAAACTGTTTTACAAACTAGCAATTTTTTTAGCTCGAGGAATAATCTTGACCATTAATCACATTTCTTCGAGGAAAAGGGACTCACAATTTGAAACAGAGCAAGTGAGTATTCCATTAAGACTCTTGTAAGTAAACATTAGATGATGCAGCTCAGTGATTCTTACTCTCATTAAATTCACCACAATTGATAATTTTAACTGTCACAGTTGGACTCCCATCTTCATCACCTGCGTCTTCAATTTTCCTCAGTACTTCATGTCCATGAACAAGCTTCCCAAAGACAACATGCTTCCTGTCAATACGATGACAAATCCTAAACAGGCTATTGAAAACACCAGATTGTACATACTAGAAATTACAGGATGTAAAGAAATTTCAAATTTAAACCTAGGGACCAAACCAACAGAAAAGTAGTTAAACAAACCTGTCAAGATGATGATCTGCCTGAAAGGTGATAAGGAAATGAGAACCTAAAGCATGTCGATCAGAAATAGCCATTGATAAAAGACCAGGTCCATCATGCTTTAGGCTAGGTGACTCGTCTGAAACAAAATACCAAACAATTGTTACTCAACATATTTGTAAGACAAAGAATCATGACACTTGCATCATAAATATACTAAAGACAAAGAACAAACATGAATAATGCATAAGAGAGCTTCATCAATCGTCATGTCAAAATAGACGTGCAAAACAAGTAGTACCTTTGTCCAATACAAGACATAGTGAAACAAAAAATACCACATTGCACAAATTATTTGTGCATCACTTTTTTTTTTTTTTATTAGTAAAATTATTTGTGCATCACATATTAACTACATGCAGCATTGTACAAAATAAAGAACTGACAACATCTCAAAAAGAAAATATGGAGTTTCATTCATTGAAGTCCCAATACTCGCTTGTAATAATGCAGAGTGGCATCGTAGTTTTCAGAAATTCTGAGCCTTTTTCATTTGGTTGGGCGTTCAGAAATTAAAAATATGTAAAAGCTAATCTCCTTCCACTAGTAAATTTTGTGTTCATACACTAAACAAGTGGAAGGGTAGCAGTGAAAAATTAAACCTGATTAGTGTGTCTGCATTACTAATTATCTCCATGAAGTTTTGAATTCAATAAAGTAAACACGACATTTGATTTATAATTTTCCACTAAATGATTGGCCACAATGAGGACCCACTCAACAGAAAAAAAATTTATAAACATGTCACACGATTGGATATCCAATTTTTTAATGGAACTACAATCCATAATTCATATCATTATCAAGAGCACTACATAAATATCAAAAGTATAAATTGTTCTTTCAAATTCTCCACTTATCAAACAATTCATTCCACAATTTTGGACTTAGAATGAGGTCTGAGATAGGAAAATATGAGTATAATGATCTAACCTGGAAACTCTTCCCCATATATGCTTTCCCCACTGGTACCTAGGAAAAAAGAGCAAAATAAAATTCAAATTCCAATAGAAAAAGGATGCATATTAACAACTACATAATATGAACTGCATAAGCTTTACCTATCATTTCACATTCTTTTTATCAATTTTCTGTACAAAGATGGAGAGTATTACCAAATATTGCATTTCTTCGCTTACATTACAGATTAGTGAGAATATAAGACACTAAGACATAGTTTTCACTCACTTCCTAAGAAATTAATACAGAAGATGATTGAACAGTGAGTAAACTCAAAATGAACCCTTCTCCTCAGTTTATGCCTTCAGAGTTCAGAGTCATTTAATTCACCAAAGATTCTTCCTCTCAACGTACAACAGAAACCCTTTTCTCCATTGCTGGGGTAAGTTTTTTTTTTCTTGTTCTTTTTTTTTTGGGGGGGAGGGGGGGCGCTATGCTCAATAAGAGATTCTAGCGAATACAGCATAAATTTGCAAAATGCCGAATAATTGTTATCTCCAATCAAAGCTATAAGTCCAAATGAGTCCACTTCATTCTCAGATTATGCATCATGTCTGATAGCATTTGTAATAAGATCTATTGAATCAGCACAAAGTCTATCAAAATATTCCATAATCAAACCAGTTCAGCAAGGTGAACCAAACATCAGCTTGAGGCCAGGAGCAAGGAAAAGAGTCAAGTTGATCAGATTCATCAACAATGCGAAGCAAAACGAAATTAAGATTTGCGGAAGAAGCAACACTATGGATACCATGGTTGATAATCATCCATAAAGAAGAATTGTTCCAAAACTACCAATCCCTTATGAGGCTCAATCTACAAGTGAACGAGGAGGAACAGTCAAAATGACTAGTGAGTTTGGCTCATAACTCCTTCATTTCATCAACAAATCAACATCCACTTATTTTAGAATTACTTTTTAACATATATAAAGGTGAGTTTCCTTGACTAGGGAACAAGATATACAAATCCAAGATCTCAGAATCATACTGCAAACAGTTCAAACAATGGGGCAATTTTTACCATGGATTGCACCCCTCAAAACATTAACAGAATGAGACAAGGAAATGGCTTTAGAAGTGATACATACCATCTCGTCTAACAAAATCGCCACCCTGCAAAATAAACACCAAATATTAATCCTCTGGATACCAGAAATACTGTACAAATGTGGGCTGGGCATGGTTAAGTTTAGTAAAACTTGAGGATGGACAACTTAGTAAGTACAACCTTAAAACTATATCACAAAAGCAGTCGTGACCATCAGCCCTGTATCCTACAGCATAAACAAGGGTAACTGACTAAAAGACAGACCACCTCTAAGTCATGCTCAACCAGAAACTTAGCACAGAAGCAAAATCACAATTAATCTAGAGAATAAATATCAAAAACAAAAAACAAAAAAAAAAACAAATCACATACCTGCGCAAAGAAACCTTTGATGATGCGGTGGAAAAAAGATCCCTTGTAGTGCAGTGGTCTTCCTGTTTTAGGACCAATCCCTTTTTCTCCTGAAAATGTTAAGAAGGATCAAAGAAAGAAAAAACTACCACAATGACAAAAACTTAATTCCTGAAATACGCATACCCTCCCACCACCACCCCGCAAAAAAAGGGCAAGGGCAAACGAGAGAGTAACTTATCAAAGAAAAACATAAGAAACCGTAGATGTATGTGTCTTCGCAACAATTTTCATGACAGGGAGAAAAAAAACAAAACAAACATTGTGGAAATCAAATAATTATGGTGCCACCTTAATAACAATAGATAATAAATAAGACAAGGTGCCCGTTAGAGAGGTGATAAAGTAACAAAATTTAATAACTAAACATGAATGCAATATTACCTGTACAAAGTGCTCGAAAATTTTCTGCAGTCTTAGGAGCAACATCAGGGAAAAGCTGTATAAGACCAAAGATGACCAGTAAATAAATTATCCACTCTTCCATCAGCTACAGAAGCAAACAACAAGTACTGCAGAACACAGATTAATATGCAACTGATATTTAGCTTACAGATTCAAACATAATATTACCTCAAAAACCATCCTTTCAGCGGGATCTCCATCAACAGACACATCCATAAAAACCAAAGGGCTCTTCTTCTTTGCCATTTTCTTCATTTTTCAGTCTTGAAATTCAGCCTGCATAACCATTTATCTGATGGAATAAAATTTTACATATGTTAGCAATCTCTGCCAAACCATATTAGTAGACAGGCAAATATACTAATAGGACCTCTTGAACTGTTAATTAATGAGACCAAACGTTAACAAAATAACCTCTCCAATACACGAGACACAAATATGTAATAACATGCAGCACCTGTGTGACACATACACGGATGGATAAGGATATGTCAAGGACACATGCCAAAAACAAGGGGTCAAGAGCACCATTGTCAGAGATAATCTGTTAACCATAACACGTTTCAAGTTGTTATCATGTTACAATTAAATTTTTATCTAACTCTCTCTGTCTAGAGAAGCTGTAATTCAATCAAAAAGCTGAAGGCAAAATAAACAATTAATCAACTTAGAAGCACCCTTATAGTACTATTTTGCTTAAAGATTTCAACACTAGAGACATACTGGATGTAAAAGTGGATATAATCATGTTAGTAAATATAAACGAAAAAAGAATTTAATCCAGATTAGAGAGTCTAAACCAACTAACGGTAGTGCTGCACCCACATTAACCTAATTACCAAACTTTAATCAATTTCTTAAAGTGACCAAATTCACAGGAGACCAGTACTCATATGTATAATAGGAAGGGAAAAAACAAAGATAAAATAAAAAGAGAACCTAGGTAGTATATCAATCAACAAGAAGTATTAATTTGAAACTTGAAATCACTGATAAATTCATGAATTTAACAAGCAAAGAATATAAACTTCCTCGAAATGGATCACATAACAATTTCAACCAGAACTTATCTGCTCGGAAATAAAAATGGAATTTTTCATAGCTTCATGCAGCAAGGGAAACCCAGAACCCATTATTCAAGCAATAGCAAATAAATCAACCACCAAATATACATGTTAAACTACTCCCTCAGAAAATGAAAAATAAATAAATAAATAAATAAGCTATTCTTCATTCTTTTAGGTTTAAGAGTGACAAAGATCCAAATCTAACCTTTACAACTATACCCAGCAATCAATTTCGTAAGTGAAAACACAACAAAACCACGAACTCTTCAAGTGCATATACAATAAAGGAAATCATCTTAAAATGCATTTACAATACGTGCTTTACCAAGCTGCAAACCTTAAACCCTAGCTGAAATCCTCACAAACCCTAACATAAACGGATGCAATTGAAGAGAATTATAAATACAGCATCAAACCAAACTTAGATTACACTGTCTAAATTATCCTACTGATTTAAGCATATAAATATGCACAAATTCAATAATATTAGTCTTCAAACAAAAACAAAAAAAAAAAGCAAGGGATGTGGAAAAAAAATATTAGAGGTTTCGGATCAAAGTCACGAGCTGAGAAATAGGAAACAAATTGAATAGAATAGTTGAGATCGAAGACATATAAAATGCAGAGAAACCCTAGAAAGCACCTTAGAGACGCAGAACCACAGAAATGTGACGACGAGATTGGCAAGCGAGAGAGAGAGTGAGAGCTCGGCAAAAGAAAAAACCTAGCCCTTTGTATTTATATAAGAAGCCTAGCTGCTTCTAGTGGACCCCGAAGTTACTGGACTGTCCCTGGTTTTCGAGGCTCTCAGGGCAAGAGTAACCCCAAATGACGACCATGTCCCTGGGCTGGATTTGATATGATTTTCTTTTCTTACTTTTCTTGCTCTAATTTTATCTTACATGTAAAACGTGCAAGTCCATTTGAATTTGAGATTTCAAAAAAAAAAAAAAAAACGATTTATTACTAAATTGTAAACTTACAAAATTACTTTTCCAACTGTAAAACGGTTTAATAAGTTATCAGTAAAAAAATATCATAGCAATTCTTAAGGTGAAGGTTTTTTTTTTTTTAACAAACTTTTCATAAACTAGGGAGCAAACTACATGAGCCTCAGGGGATCTTTTTTACTACAAATTGGGATGGATGAGAGGGGGGAAGAAAGTGGGAATGTAGCCCTATAAAACTCTTGTTGCGGCCTAATATGCCACATAATAGATGCATGAGTTTTTACTTCTGTTTACTTTCCTAACCTCCCAAATGGAAAAGCTTAAACTTAAAAAAAAAAAAAAAAAACCAGTCAGAGATAGTCTGTTAACCATAACACGTTTCAAGTTGTTATCATGTTACAATTAAATTTTTATCAAACTATGTCTAGAGAAACTATAATTCAATCTAAAAGCTGAAGGCAAAATAAACAATTAATCAACTTAGAAGCACTTTTACTCCCAAATGGGAGAAGCTTGAACTATAAGAAAAAAAAAATCAAAAATCACTTTCTCAATTTGCCAATCCTGGGAGATGGAGAGAAGTTGCAAAGCCGAGATAACTATTAAAGAGTCTTCCTCAATAGAAAATTTCTTGAGCTTTTAAGGAGACCGTTAAGAAGGCCGTAATGAGAGCATCTAATGCTTCACCAAAGATGGGGTCACAATGAGGACTAATCTGAGAGATGGCTTTGATAATGTGGCCATTGGAGTCTATGCACCCTGAAGCTTGAGTTGAGAAGTTGTCTCTAATGGTAGTGTCGAAATTGATCTTGAAAGAACCTACTTCAGGAGAATATCATACTTCAGTATCTAGTGTAAGAGACTTCCAAGCAACAGCATGTCCAAAGACGTTTTCTTAATAGTGTTGGCCAAAGTTAAGACATCCGGAATAACCCCATCATGAATTGCTTTATTCCTGGAGAACCAAAGAAGGTCATCGAGAACAGCAGCAAAAACTTGAAATAGATTATAATCAACTAGGGGAATACCAAAGGTGGAGTGAGGATTGATAATGCCTTTGACCCAACTTGGGAGGCTTAAAGAAAACCAAGCTAAAGAATCAAGGGGCCAAAATTATGATTTTTAAGCTACCCTATCAAATATGCAATTAAAAAAAAGTTAAGGAAGGGAATTTGTCTCATAGAGGCAGAGTGGATAGAGAGACTCAAAGGGAGAGATTGGAAAAACTCGATTCAACCTAGCTCTAGTGGGGACTATATCCTAAACAATTTTCCAAAGAAAGAGTTTGAGTCTAGCATTGAGATGAAGCTTCCATAAATGCTTAATGTAGGCAAAGTTTAGGGACCTAGATCCTATCCATTTCAAAGCAAATGGAGAGGAGCCGGTCCTTGAATTTTCAAGGACATTATGGTCTTTCACATTGACATTTCAATGTGAAAGACCATAATGTCCTTGAAAATTCAAGGACCGGCTCCTCTCCATTTGCTTTGAAATGGATAGGATCCTTCTCCAAAGTTTAGGTATCAAGCGAAGGGCTTATGTAGGCAAAGTTTGCATACTATAGTTTATACAATATTCTTGAATGTAAATTATACTCTCTTGAAAGTTATTTGTGTATTATTGATGATAAATGTGATAATTTGGGGATGATCACACTATAACTAGTGTGGTCGTTCCCATAGCCAATCATACCCTTCCATGGAGGTTATCTTCAAGTAACAAGATATAACTCTTGGTAAAGAATTATATCATAACTCTATAAATAGAGTTGAGGAATTAGAGAACATACGTTACTTTATTTTAGGCCTGTAAATGAGCCGAGCGGCTCGTGAGCTCGCTCGAGCTTGGCACGATTAAACTCGGGTCGAAATCGAGCTCGATACTGTTCAGCCCGGCTCGTTACTGTATAAGCTCGCTCGATTAGCAAATGAGCCGAGCTCGGCTCGCCTGACTAAACTCGACGGGGGCTCGTGAGCTCGACTCGTTCAAAACCCAACCTGACCCAACCTACATGATTTCATTCATAAATGAGTAGATTAAATGATTATTAATTAAGTAACTAATGTATTTCTTACAATTTATAAATTATAATCACATTAATGTATACAAACTTAAATGACCTTAATGTATCTCTTTAGGGTGTGACAAATAACAATTGACATTATATACAATAATACAAGCTTAAATGTTATATTAATTAATTTTATAAAATGAAATTAGTTAAACTTAGTTTTATCCTTATAAATTAATAAATTATAATATATATTTATATATTATATGTTTATTATCTACAATATATGATATACATCATATACTAACTTAACTTCAACAAATAACAAGTAACAAGTATCAAGTATCAAGTAAAGTATAGAGACAAATTATATCATTACTTGATATGAATATTAAAATAATCTCAAATTTAGTAACTAGGCTCTAAGAATCTAAGCAATTAAAAAACATAGGTGACAATTAGAAAGTTAGTCAACAATGTGCACTTAATCAATGTACGTTACTCTTTAGGATGTGACAAATGACAATTGACATTATATTCAATAATACAAACTTAAATGTTATATTATATAAGATAAATTATATTATATAATAATTATACTATATAAATTATAAAATTAACAAGTAAAGTATATAAATTATCTTTTAAGTTTATAGTTAATATAAATTTATTTAAATTATAGGAAAAATTAGGCCTGCAAATTAGCCGAGTGGCTCGTGAGCTTGCTCGAGCTCGGCTCGGTTACTGTACAAGCTTGTCTCGGCTACTGTACAAGCTCGGCTCGGCTCGGTTACTGTACAAGCTCGACTCGAGCTCGGCTAAGCTCGGCTCGGCTCGGCTCGGATCGTTTACAGGCCTACTTTATTTTCTATATTTCCTGGCACTTCAATCACTTTGTCCTCCATAGGATATCCACCCTAAAGAGACAAAGAGATCATACGTTCATATTTTCTATCAATGGTATCAGAGCAACAAGGTTATGTAAAATAAAGAAGATTTAGATAAAGAAAATAAGGAATACATGAAGGAAATTTTGCAAACATCAATGGACAAATTTTAGGTTTGGAATTTTCTGTAACACCCAAGGATTTTAATAGGATTACTAAGAATGCGTCAGTGTAAATTTTAGTCTCAAGTTAAATCAAATATATTAGAAAATATATTTGATGTCTAATTTAATATTCTCAGTTATAATTGAGAAGTAGATAGTTAGTGCTAGCTTTGATATATATATTATGTATTATTTGGTATTCAATATGTACCAAATTAAAAGCTTAAGAGTTAATAGTAATAATATTATTAGTTTGATTTATATATATGTGGATGTGGGGTGTAGAAGGTTCATGTGAACGTACATTTAATGGAAGGCTGATTTTTTATATTAGATTAATATTTTATTAGTAAAAGACAAGGGGAGGTGGGTGAGTAATTGTGTTGCTGTCTCACGCTTAGTTAGTTCAGATTACTCTCCAAGGTTCTCACACCTACAAAGAATAACGGCAGTAATATTAGTGGGCTGTTGTGCGATGCCTGCAAGGAGAAAAATGACGGTTGTTTAAGGGTTTGTAGTACGCCTGTAGCCTTTTCTATTTATCCCCATTACATCCTCAAATGCTGCCTATAAATAGGCTGAACCAGTAAACATTTTTTTCACTCTAAAATTTCTAAGTCTCTCGCCTTCTCTTGATATATATATATCTATAAGCTTTAAAATCTTAAAGCTTTGGAGCAGCTTTAAAGTGGGAGTGCTAGGTATAATCTCTTTTATCCTTAGTTTATATCAATTCTAGTTATTAGAATTTAAATTATGTCAATTATAGTCAGTAGAATTTAATTTATATCGTTATAATGCCTAAATTGCGCGGAAAAGTGTGATTGAATATTTCGAGACGGATATTATATTCAATCATCCTTTTAAAAATTACAAAGGCGTCGTTGTGCTGCCTAAATTTTATTAGGTATTTTACAATAGCGCCGTTGTAATGCCCAAGTAATGTTAGACATTTTAGATAAATATTATATTAATGCCGTAGTAATGCCCATATAAAAATATGTGGTAACGCTACATAGTCGTTATGATGCCCAAGTAACATTATAATATTTTAGATAGATGGTGTTATGCTGCCCAATTTTGGATAGAGTATAGAAAGAAATTTAGAGGTCGTTATTTTAGCATTTTAATTGTAATCTTAGACTAATATATGGTTGCGTGCGGGCGCACAAAAATGCAGTGACTTTTTATAATCAAGAATTAACAGAGGAATCCCGCATAACGGTAACAAGTAAGTATAATAACTGAGCATGATATTATTTTAGTGAGTACAACTGCTTACTAAGATTTGTACTATTTTATAAAGCTTTCAAACTATGATTATTACATGAGCCTGAATATTTTATAAGTAACATGATTATATGATTTCAATTATTTTTATATGAAATAAGTTACAAAAAGAAATGAGATGATTATGAGAACAAAAGAACAATTTTAAGATACATTTTATTGCATACTGTTGAACATTGAGAATAAGAGATGAATTAAATATGAAGCAAGAAGGTTTTCCTATGTTAACGGTGGGATCCGAAGGAGCCTCTCAGGTTAAATAAGAAGAATTTTGTCTTCTTAAAGTTGAATGTAAAATGTTGAGGTGTTCTTATATTAACGGTGTAAGCCGAAGGAGCCTTACAGGTTAAAATAAGAAGCCTAGTACTAACCGAAGAGCCGAATGTGTCTCCTAAAAATCGTAAACGAAAGGTTCAAGTCCATTAGAAAGCCGGAGAGGCTAGAGATTGCATTGCATACATTGAATAATGTGATTTATGATTTATTTGTTTTACTTCTTTGTATTTATATGCGTATTCATTTTATGAGATGCAAGTAAAATGCGTATATGTATAAATATAAAGTTGTTTAGAAAAGATAAATGAGTTTTATCACAAATAACTCTATGATGCTTATTTTATCAGCTATGAATTATATAAAAATGATCCGGTTTGGAAAACTTAGCATAGCTATTATCATAATCACCATGTTAGAAATATTATTGGAAATGATGGCTCATATTGCCAATGTCAATAATTTTTATACCTACTGAGACCGTGGATTCATTAATCCGCCTCTCAACTATACCACATTTACATAGATATTGATGCAGATGCAGAGGAATGCGAAGATGATCCATATGCCTGTTTAGGATATTATGGATAGGATTTTGGTACCTCAGTTTCTTGTAAAATATTATATCTATCTTTTGGAAGTGTATTTATAGCTAGACATGTACTAGCTACATTTGGCGTGTATTTACTTATGTGCAACTTGTGATACTTTTGACTAGTGTATTTTGTTGTAAAAAGTCTGTTTGATATAAAAGTTTTACTACCAGCTCTGATATGTTCTGTGAGGGTTGTATAAAAAAAAATATTCCGCTGCTAGATTTATAATCTCTAATGATATTGAGGAAGAGATAGTAGTGCTTAGTGGCAATTGGAGATTTCCACTTTCGTCTTTCATTAAGTAAAGTCGGGGTGCTACATTTTCTGTGGCATTTTACAATTCATATTTGATAATTTCAAACCCATACGAAGAACTTCTTAAAATTATTGTTAGTGGATCAAAATTCACTAGAGATATTCCAAAATTGAAAATGTGTTTATTTACTAGAGCGAAAATACAAGAAGGATTTCTTTGCAATTCTTCTGATACATCTTCTTCGGTGGATCTTCAAAGTCAAATTTATCTTCTTCCGGGTTTTGACATTGTTGGTAAATCATCCCCAACCAAATGTACAATTTTTAGATCTTTTTGGGAAGGTGATAATTATGGGGTTGATGAATATAATGAATGGTGTGCCCCAACCTCTCCAAACGACGTTGTTCCACTGAATAGGAACGAAGTCGTTTCACCCTCGTCAAAGGACGTTTTCAGTCCTATAAGGAACAAAGTAGTTCCATACCGAAATGATGCCACTCCACACACTCTCAAATAGGCGTGTAAAAAATGACACAATGTCGTTTTGGACAATTCCAAAGCCGACGCCATTTCAGACTTTCACAACCCAACCCAAGAAGTGACCCAATTCAGATTGAAGGCATTTTACAATTTATATTTGATAATTTCAAACCCACATGAAGAACTTCTTAAAATTACTGTTGGTGGATCAAAATTCACTGGAGATATTTCAACATTAAAGAAGTGTTTATTTACTGGAGCGAAAATACTGGAATGATTTCTTTGCAATTCCTTTTGAGGCATCTTCTTCAGTGGATCTTCAAAGCCAAAATTCTCTTCTTCTGGGTTTTGACATTGTTGGTGAATCATCTCCAATTAAAGGTACAATTTCTAGATCTTTTTGGGAAGAGGATAATTCTAGGGTTGATGAATATAATGAATGGTGTGCACTAGCTTATCCAAATGACGTTGTTCCACTGAATAGGAACAAAGCCATTTCGCCCTCGTCAAAGGATGTTTTCAGTCCTATAAGGAACGATGTCATTTTATACTGAAATGATGCCACTTCGCACACTCTCGAATAGACGTGTAAAAAATGACATGACGTTGTTTTGGACAATTCCAAAGCTGACATCGTTTCAAACTTTCACAATCCAACCCAAGAAGTGACCCGATTCTGATTGAAGTGGAAACATACAGCGCAAAAATCTGTACTGAGGACCCAAGCCCAAGCAAAGAAAGCCCAAGCCCAATCAGTTCAAACCAACATTCAACCCAATAGAAACGAATCAAACCAGACACGAGACTCGCGTTTTGACCCAAAGCGCCAAATCGACCCGTGTCTTCAGAGACATGTGCAAGCAATTCAACGCACCACGCGCCAGACTTGTGCAACGCATGACGCACCCAAAGATCCGGTTCGCCTAATGTCAGTTTGATCCGAACCGGTCTGATTCACCTGTACCACCAGAATAGTCATTTTCAACCTCAAGGTAGTTTGTTAACCCGTTTTCACTCATTACAACCCCGATTTAACTCATTTCAAAGCCATTGGAGAGCTAATTCGAGGGGCAAGAGTATTGCAGGATTTTCAAACTATAATTCCCAAATAAATAATTGAGAAAGGGGTGAGCCTTCTCATCAAGGTCAAAGGAAACTAAGTCGGAGCATTGTTTGCCCGTGTTGGCTATCACCAAGGCAACATAAGAAAATGGAGTTTACTGTACTAGATTTGGCTCAATAAAAAAATTTAAATGCTAAACGCTTAAAGGGTCCACGTCCTTTGAGAACTGCAAGGACAATTGTGCAAAACTCAAGGGACATGTGGCCAATGAGCAGCAATCGATACACCCTTCCACCTAGGGGTAACTAGTTCATGCCGGTAGTTCCAAACCGTCCATATTTCAGAGCTTGTATGAATGACTACCAGGCGAGGCTGGCCTATCCTAGAGACGAGTCATCTCAAAATTAAAAATAAATAAACTTATCTATTTTTATTATTATTTGCTAGTTTGTAGTAACTTAAAAACACATTTTAAATTTTTTCTATTGGTGTGTTGTAATTAATATCAAACATATTATAGTTATTGTTATTAGATATTTGTATTAAGTTAACTAAATCCACATTTTAAAATAGCTATTAAAAGCGGTATAGATTCCTTAAAAGTTAAAAGCCTTAATGTAATTAATTTTAGAATGTGAAAACAACACATCTCTTATGTACTAATGCATGAGAGAACTTTGTACACTCTCACATCAAGTAGACCTGAAGTAGAAGATAAAAAAGATGATATTGTTAAGAAAAAAGGAAAAATTGATAGAATATGACCTAATGGCAAGGGCAACTATTCTCTATAGCATGAAAGATATTATCATCCCTCTCTTTGAAGGACATGAGACTGCTAAGAAAATAACTGAAGCATTAGAGAAGAAATATAGTCCTAGATCGGATACTCACATACAATTATTATTGGACAAGTATAACAGTGCATGTATGAGTGAGGATGACCATGTGGGCAACTTTGTGAATCAAATGGAATTTATTGCAAAAGAACTTGCATCTGCCGGTCATCCAATATCCAACAAAATGCAAGTAACTACAATACTAAATGGTCTTCCTTTGTCTTAGGAACATGTGATAACATCACTAACTCACAGTGGAAAAGAGATATTCATAATTTCCTTACCAGTTATGCTCATGTTAGAAAAAGAAAGAATGAAAAGAAGAAGGAGAGAAGGACAATCCAGCAACCTCCTAATGGCTCAAAACAATGCTCAAACTTCACATGCTCCAGTATTTAAAGGCAAGTCTAAAAAGTTCAAGAATAAATGGAAATGTAAGCCAAAAGGTTAAAAAAAAAGGTCAAAGGAGCATGTTTCAAATGTGATAAAATGGGAACTTTCAAGGTGAATTGTCCAAATAACAATGGTGACAAGAAATATAAAGAAATAACTATGACCATTACTGAAGTAATGATGGCCGAACCGACTTCAAATTCTTGGTAGATCGACTCATCAACTATCATACATATCACAAGAGACCGAGAATTCTTCGCACATTTCAAGGAGAAATCAGTTGAATAACATAAAGTGTACATAAGTAATAACACTTACAATGATGTGCTAGACAAAGGAAAATGTAAGATTTTTGTTAAAAGGTCAATCGTTGTTTTAAATAACGTCTTGTATATGCCTAATATCTGAAGAAATCTAATATATGTTCCGTATTATATGGCAAATGATATGGTATTAAGTGTAAGTTTGGGAATGTCTATAATAGTAAAGAGAATGTATCTACTAAGAATGTAAAAATAGAAAATATGTATTTACTAAAAGTTGATAATAAAGTTATTATTTCACAATATTCATATGTGTCTAAAGATGGTTTTTTCTTATGACATTTAAGATTATGTCACATTAACAAAAACAAAATGATAAGAATGAGTAAGAGTTGATTACTACCTAACATTAATTCTGAAGATTTTAATACATGTGAATCGTGTATTAAGGAAAAAAATATTAGTAAATCTTTTACAAAACACTTGAAATCAGTAGAGTTATTAGAAGTAATTAATTCTGACATATGTGGTCCTTTAAGAACTAAAACACATAAAGGAATTGAATATTTTATTACCTTTACAAATGACTATTCAAGATATTGACATATCTACCTCATAAAACATAAATATGAAAAAAAAAAAAATTAAGAATATAAATTAGAGGTAGAAAAACAATTATGAATGTTCATTAAAAGCTTGAATAATGATAGAAGATGTGAATATGAAGCCACGTATCTTTTTGCAAAGAAAGTGGAATAAGACATTTATATATAATGCCTTATAAGCCTCACCAAAATGAGATTGCAAAATGAAGGAACATAACTTAATAGATATGACAAGATCCATGATAACATATGCTAAATTATCCAACCATTTTTGGGGTGAAGCTTCATCAATTGCAGCATATATTATTAACATAATTAAAACTAAAACAAAACCTCTTACACCCTATGAATGTTGGATAGGCTTAAAACCATATTTTTACAACCTTGAAAGTATGGGGATGTAAGACACATGTACTTATTCCAAAACCCTTAAGGGATAAGTTAGGTAGTAAAACATGGAATGCAGATTTATTGGATATGTAGAAAGTGGTAGTGGATATATATTCTATCATCCAAATAAATGATTAATAGAAAGTAATGATGCTGCATTTCTAGAAAACACCAATCAGATTACCCCCATTGATGAAATAAGAGTCTTATAAGTTGAAGATGCTGAATGTCAAACACCACACAAGACATTTTGGCAGAAAAAAGAACATAACATGGATCTTCAGAATAGTGGGAGCAAGAGAAAATACAATGATCCATCTAATTTGGATATAGATAATAAGAATAGTGGGAGTAAAAGACAAAGACAAATGACCATGGAACCAAGGGGGTGGCTCGGAGACCCACTGGGTGTGGTTTCGGCTCAATGGGTGTGGCCCCCCTTGGCTCCATGGGGTGGAGCACCCCCAATTTTTGGTTTAAATACTTTTTTTAAAATAAAAAATAATAAATTACATGACACGTGACAAGATTTAATTGGTCCACGTGTCATTTTCGTTAAGTCAACTAATGGTCAATGGATAGAATGACCAATTTGGTTTTTATCAAAACTACATGGACCTTCTGTGAAAAAAATCAAACCCTAGGGGAAAAAAATTAAAAAAGTGGAACCCTAGGGGTATTTTTAGTGTTTAACCATTTTTTTACTTGAATAATAATAAAAATTAAATGATGTGATATAAAAAGTGAAATATATATATTTTTAAATTATAATATTTTGATATTATTTTTGGGTTAAATACTTAATTAGTCCTTAGGGTTTGTAAATTTTATTTTTTCCTCCCTAAGCTTTGGAAAGTGACAAAATTGGTCCTTGAGGTTTTGAAAATAGACCAAGTTAGTTCATCCGTCAGTTGACCGTTAGTTGACTTAACGGACTGACACGTTGACCAATTAAAAGTTGACACGTGTCACTTAATTATTATTTTTTTTTTAAAAAAAAATTCAAAAAAAAAAAAAAAAGGAAAGGAAAAGCTGGGGTGGCCGTAGCCACCCCCTNATATATGAAACGACGTCGTTGTTGTGTTTAAATATATATAAAAATGTATAAAACTTTAGAGATGATGTCATATTTTTTTTAATTTAATTTAATTTTTTTTAAAAAGCGGTTAGCAGTTAATAACCTTAACCGCCGATTAACCGTCTAGGCGGTTAATAGAATTTATTAACGGCCCATGCAGTTATTAGATTTTACTAACCGTTTAGGCGGTTACGATTAACAATTTTAGTGAATAACCACTAACCATAATTGCCTTTTTACTTTTAATTTTTTTGAGACCAATGGATTCGCTTTCCTGGGCCAGTTTGGGCTGCAAGCGCTCTAAGCCCAAGTGGGCTTACAACGGGCCACCTGCCCAACATTTAGTGTAGTTATTTCCAAGTACACCAATGTAGTTCAAGATTAAACTGGATCCTAATTTTAACGACAAAGTTTGAAGCAAGACAAGAGACAAGAACACAACCATCGTAAATTACTCTTTCAGGTAAAATTACATCTGAAACAAAGAAAAGCCCAAAAGTCCCATTTCTCATATGCCAACGAGGGGGCCCTGTGCGTTTGTTTGTAGCCCAATAGGGTTTAACGTTCGAAGATCAGGGATTCAGGGTTCAGCTCCTCCATTGACCCACTTTCCCGTCTCTGCTTTTCTCTTTTTGAAATTCTCTTCTGGGAACTCGCTCGTAGCACTAGAAGGGTCTGGGCCAGAAATGTCCTCAAAGAGAGCTACGATTCTGACAAACAACTTTCTCGTAGCACTATCCAAGGTATGTTCTTCACACAACTCATCATATTCAATCAAAACTCTCACTTTGCTGAGAAATCTCAGCACTGCCGCTGAAAGATCAGATTTTCAAAACGCTAATGGATATTACGTAGATAATTCTTTAGACTATCAGCAAAACCCAAGTGGGTATTACAGTGAGAGCCAAAATCCTAGAGCTTTTCACCAGAAATCAACTGGTTCTATTGGTGGAAGCTCGGTGGAGGTTCAGTGTGGCTCAAATCCCGTTGGGACTTGTAGGGAAAGCGCAACAAACGATTTTGTGCAAACTGGAAGTTTTAGTGGGTTTTCTGTGCAACATTATGGTGAGTTTCGGCAAAATTCAAACGAATATGATCAGAATTCTGGTGGGAATTATAGGCAAAGCTTTAGCAGTAGATATCAGAGCAGCCCAGTTGAAGAAGGGGGAAACTTTGTTGGGAATAATGGCCAAAATAGTGGAAAGGCGCAGAATTCAAGTGGGTTTCATCAGAATAATAGTGAAGTTTATAGGGAAAGCACAATAAATGAAATGCAGAACAACCAAGTTCAGCAAAATGGAAATTTTAGTGGGCATCATGGGTATAACAATGGAGAGTTCTCGCAGAACTATAATGGAGTTAACGCGCAGGGCACAATGAATTTACAACATAGTATGAATGGGTTCTATGGGAGAAATAGAAATATACAAAATTCATATGGGTCTTACCAGGAGGGGCCTGGAGAAGTGAGGCAGAATCCTTATGGGTTTAATTCCCAAGGCCTTTCAGAATCTCATGGAAACCTAAATGGGAACTACACGCAAAATTTTGGGCAAGCTCAGCAAACCCCGTATGACGGTAACTTGGGGAATGTTGGACTGAAGCAGCAAGTCCAAAGTGGTTATCAGCAGAGCCCAAGTAATGGACAATATCATCAGAACCTACAAGTTGGGCAATATCCGCCAAACTCTAATGGTTTTCATAATATGACAGGGAGTTCTCAATTATCGAGTCATCCAATACCTGAGGGGGAATCGGCGGAGACATCAGACAGTCACCCAGATGTTGGAACTCTTGAGGAGCTAGATGTCTTTTGCAAAGAGGGGAAAGTGAAGGAAGCTGTAGAAGTTTTGGGGTTGTTGGAGAAGCAGTGTATTCCTGTGAATTTGCCTCGATATCTACAGTTAATGAAGGCATGTGGTGAGGCTGAATCTATACAGGAGGCAAAATCTGTTCACGAACACATCTTAAGATCACAGTCCCCTCTCAAAGTGAGTACCTATAATGCAATCATAGAGATGTATTGGAAATGTGGTTCTATGGATGATGCGTTCACAGTGTTTGACACAATGCCGAAGCAGAATTTGACGTCTTGGGATGCCATGATAACGTGGCTTGCTAAGAATGGTCTTGGGGAGGACGCCATTGATCTGTTCACTAAGTTTAAGGAAACAGGACTGAAACCTGATGGTCAAATGTTTATTGGGGTTTTCTCTGCTTGTAGTGTTTTGGGAGACATTAATGAAGGAATGTTGCACTTTGAATCGATGAGCAAGGATTATAGCATTGCCCCATCCATGAGTCACTATGTTAGTGTGGTAGACATGCTAGGTAGTACAGGGTATCTGGATGAAGCTTTTGAATTCATTGAAAAGATGCCATTGGAACCAAGTGTTGATGTATGGGAAACCTTGATGAATCTCTGCAGAGTTCATGGGCACATGGAGCTTGGTGATCGTTGTGCTGAGCTTGTAGAGCAGCTGGACCCCTTACATTTGAATGAGCAATCGAAGAGCGGCCTTCTACCTGTGAAACCTTCAGACCTTGCAAACCAGAAAGAGAAGAAGAAACTAGCAAGTCAAAATCTTTTAGAAGTTAGGAGCCGAGTCCATGAATATCGGGCGGGAGATAGATCTCATCCTGGCACTGATAGGCTCTATACGGAACTTAGGGCTTTGAGAACACAGATGAAAGAGACTGGTTATATACCAGATACTAGATTTGTGTTGCATGACATAGACCAGGAATCCAAGGAGGACGCTCTTCTTGCTCATAGTGAAAGACTTGCTATTGCTGATGGTCTTCTTAATAGTCCTGCTAGATCGCCTATTAGGATAATCAAGAATCTTCGTGTTTGTGGTGATTGCCACACTGCTCTGAAGATCATCTCAAAGCTTGTTGGCAGAAAACTCATTATACGAGATGCCAAGAGATTCCACCATTTCGAAGACGGGTGGTGCTCTTGCGGGGATTATTGGTGAACAGACTGAAAGTTGAGGTACTATTTTATCATAACTTTCTCTTTTTTTTTCTTCCCCAACACCCCCCCANCCCCCCCCCCCCCCCCCCCAAACCCGTTTTTGATATTTTGAGAAGAAAAGAACATGTTGAAGCTTCTATTATTTGTTCATGCTAGGTTCTGAATGTGGTCTTATATTCTTGTTAAGCTTGTTACTAATGCCTACTCTTGATGTAGGTCTTAAGCTGTCTCTAATTTTTTTTTTAGTCCCTCCTTTCTGTTAAGATGATTTGTATCCAATAATGTAGCTGGGTTACTATACCTTTAGCTTTAGTTTTTTACAATTTTATCTAAAGTACGCGTCATCTTCAACTGGGCAAATCTGAGTAGAGAACAAATGGAACTGTCTGGTTGCTTTTACAAAATGTTGATTATATATATTTGATGGCCATGTGAAATAGCCTTTTTTCAGTGTTTGCTTTTTGTGGTGAGAATTGAGTTGCATGTAATTTCAGTTTTGCATATCCAAAGCAAATGGAAGTGCTACTATTTGAAGGAAGTTTTTGTGTACTTGGAAGTCAGATTTTAAATTGACTATGACACTGTTTATAGGTTCTGGGGAGGGTGTCGAGTTTGTTGATTTGTATGATTGACGTGTATGAGTTGGTTACAACCAGTGTTGTTAGAATTGTGCCTAGGCTTGCTTAAAGCGTGAAGCACCAAGTTAAAAACATTTCTTGATCTTCAATTGAAGTGCACTTGATGAAGCGCATTAAAAGTGTAAGAGGCATGAGTTTTTTTGTAGATGCACCAGAAGCAGAAAAGCACTTATTTGCTGTTGTTTTTAATGTTAAAAATAATGACTTGTCTAGCCACCAATTGAAAATGACCATTGACTAGAGATACTCCCATTATGTGCCTGCACTTTTCTGGGTATGTTTTGAAAACCATCTGCTTGAATTGACCTTTCTACTATAGTTGGGTATATTTCGTAATGCACATGAAAAAAACTTCTTAAAGTACGAGATAATGGTATCTGCTTTTATGTTTAAATTTTATTTGGTTTGTTTGTACTTTGCTGTGCATTTATGATTTTATTCAGATTTTTTTATAGATATTTTAAGAAATGAAGGGCTTGTTTGGATATGCTTTCAATTTTGCTGCTTTTGAAATGCAATTTCTGAGGAAAAAATTAGAAAAAAAAAAAAGGTTTTGAGTTGTTTTGAAACATGACAAAGTGGTTGGCAACTATTGAGAAGAACAAAAAAAAAAAAAAAAAAAAAANTTTTAGGTTTTGAAAACATCTAAAATATGTTTCCAGTTTCAGGTCATTTTCTGGGAACTGGGTCCAGAAACCAGTTTTCAGAAATCTGAGTGCAAATTCCTTTAAATTTGCCCTTTTTTATATAAATTCTATTGACTTATCAAAAAAAAAATTCCTTTTCCTGAAAACTGTTTTAAAAAACGAAATAGAAACAGGACTTAAATAGCCTATATAGGATTCAACCTTTGGGACCTAAAACCAGCATATATTTGAGCTAATAAGCTAAATAAATCAATATTTCGATTATTTTCTAACTTTTCTGATCTTATATTATAAACAGTTTTCTTGGAAACAAGTATATACTACATTGAAAAGATGTGTGCTTTACTTCAGTCAGGTGCATGCTTGTACTTTGCACTTAGTTCCATAAGGCCTTTGCACTCAAGTGCACCTTGAGCTTTTAACAACACTGGCTATAACACATATTCAGTTTGACTTGCACTATTTTTGTGTTCAAAGTAATTAATATTGTATTATTTATTATTATTTTTTTAAGTAAAGTAATATAAGTAGCCAAATTTGTTTAAAAGCTTTGTGACGAGGAGAGAGCGAGGAAGGCGAAAGTCATAAGTGATTTGTAGAGGTCCACTCTCATGGAGGAGGTGAGCTGGATGCATAAATATCTAGGGCCTTGTGGTTAAGGGAGGGTGACAAATGCATGTACGTTTTTTCTCCGAATGGCCAGTTCTAATAGAGGAAATAACTCCATTGAATCCTTGCTAGTGGATGATTCAATCTCTACCGACTAGAGTGAAATCAATGAGTACATTGTGCAATGTTAGAATAACTTGTTTTCTACTTATAAAAAAAAATGTTAGAATAACTTGTTTTCTGAGCAGTTCAGTTGGCAATCTAAGTTCTAAGTTGGATGGCCTTCTTTTGATTCCATTGGTGAGGTTGATGCCAATTGGTTGGCGAGAGCATTTGAGAAAGGGGAGGTTTGGGAGGTTGTGAAAGCTATGAACAGTGATAAGGTCCTGGGTCCTGACAGCTTCTCTTTGGCTTTCTTCCAAGCTTGTTGGGATGTTTTAAAGGAAGATATTATGAAGGTCTTTCATGGCTTCCATGCTAGAGGCAAGTTTGAAAGGAGTCTAAACGCCACTTTCATTGCTCTCCTTCCAAAGGTTCCAATGGCCACTGATCTCAGAATTTTCATCTGAGTAGTCTAATGAGTGGCATTTACAAAGCCAAGGTTCTAGTTAACAAGCTGGAAATGGTTTTGGGGAAGGTTATCTCCAAGTCTTGGAATGCATTTATTCAGGGTAATCCCGTTCACATTGCTAATGAATGCCTTAGTCGAGTGTTTTTTGCAAATTAGATATTTTTAAAAAGCTTATGATCACGTCAATTGGGATTTTGTGTTGTACTAGTACATGCTAAGGAAGAGCATTTTTTTGGGGGGTTGGGGGATGGTGTATTTGGATTGCTCACTGCATCTCCTTGGTGCATTTTTGTCTTGGTGAATGACACTCGCTTTGTTTTTTTAATAGTTCTCGTGGCTTGAGACACGGGGTAAGATGTTTGCCATTGTTATGGAGGCGTTGGGTAAGATGATATTTGTTGCAGTGAGTGAGGGATTGTTGTCTGGATTTTCTGTGGGGGCTAAAAATGATGGTGGGATTGATATCTCTCTGTTAAATCATCGTTTATCCTAAAAGCTAAGCTCATAGAAATGGATGAATTTAATCATCTAATTTATATTCTAACATTCCCCCCACGTATGGGTTCAAACTCCCTTTTAATAAGTGAAGCCCAACACGTAGAATATTTAATTGAAATTAGGAGTGAATTGTGGAGTAAGAGTTTGAACTCATGACCTCTGAATTTGATATTATGTTAAATCACCACTTATCTCAAAAACTAAGCTTATAGGAAAAGATGAACTTAATCATTTAATTTATATTCTAATACTCATCTCTTGTTTGCGAATGATACTTTCTTTTTTTTTGTAGGGCCAACCCAATTCACCTTCATCTTTTACGATGTTTGTTCTTATGTTTTGAATAGGTCTTCCTTTGGGTGCGTCGTTTAAAGCCAAATCTATTTGGGATGGCATTATTAAGAAGATTGAACGTCGATTGTCTGGTTGGAAGCGGTTGTACTTGTTTAAAGGGGGTAGGATTAGGAGATAGGCAATGTGGAAATTGGTGGTGGACCTTAAATATGGTAGTTAGTGGGGTAGGTGGTACTCTAATGGAGTCAATGGGTCTTATGGGGTGGGACTATGGAAATTCATTAGGAGGGGTTGGGAGGAGTTTTCTAGTTTGACTAGATTTGAGGTGGGAGACGACTCAAATGTTAGTTTTTGGCATGACGTATGGTGTGGGGTGCTGCCCTTGAAGGATGCGTATCCAGAGTTGTTTAGCATTGTCTACCTTAGGGATGCTTCTGTGGCAGATCATCTCCAGTTCTCTCATGGCTCTCCTTACTGGATCATTAATTTTTTTAGAGCAGCGCATGATTGGGAGTTGGAATTCTTTACTTCGTTCTTCGATCAGCTGTACTCCATTAGTTTGAGACAAGATGATGTAGACAAGCTTTACTGAATCCCCTCCAAGTATACTAATGCAGTCAAACAAAATTAAAACAGAAGTTGCCAAGAAGAGCCAAAGTAGAAAACTATTTGGTAAAAAATTAGTTATAACTGATTTATATTAGCTGACATTATATTAGATGTTAAAAATATTATTTTTTACTTGCAACTTGCAAGTTCCCATCATTGTTAGATATCAAGGAAGTAATCTTTGCGCACATTGACATAGTAGGTGGCAACTGGATGCAGTTGGGTTTGTATGTCAAAGGCCTAGCTGCTAGATCACCTGCTCCCTGCACTGGTCATCATTTGGGCACCAGTGAGTGTAGACCTTATAGCTCTTTGATGACTTACTGCCTCCAATTAAAGGCGTTATAATCTACAATTGCAAAAAGAACTCTGGATGAAGCTTTATTGTGTTTCATTATCTCTTGGAATGGAGTGAGAAGGTCTGAGCATGTCATTACTTGTAGATATTTTTTTAATTGTTAGCTTTTCATCTTTAGTATTTTTTTTTTTAATATTTTTTTTTACCTCTTTTTGTTGTTGTTGTGCTTCTGGGTTTGTAAGCCAGGTTTAGAAACTGGAATTAACTCAATCTCATTCTTGGATCAGTTATGCAGGTCTTACCTTGAGATTTGAAGGCAGAGCCTTGGAGCTTACTCACAGGGAAACCAGTGAAGAAAATTGCATACATGTCTAAATCAGACCTGGGAAACAACAAAATCTGTGTCCCTAGATTGGATGATATTTTACTCTTTTCAGGGTCTTTCGTCCATTGATTTGACTGAGGCAAACATTAAGGAAATGGTGCAGTCTCAGCCACTAAAGCATTATTCTTTCCAAATACTCTGAGATACTGATTGTTCTTCTCTGCTATATTAAGTTCAAACATTTCAAAATTTGTATCTTATTATTTCCCTTTATATTCAATATCAATATCTATCTTTGTAATATGAAGTCCGGCCCCCAATTTTGATGGTAAAGGTTGGTTGTAATCAGCAGCACATTACCATTTTTCTTTTGCTATGTGTGATTTCTTAGATCTGTAGGGGAAGGAAACAGGCCCTAAAGCAAACTGGCAGTTAGTTCTTTGAATTCATCTAAGACACATGAGTAGGGTTTGGAACCTAAAGGCGATGGAGATGGGGATAAAGAAGAACAAAAAATTCAAGAATAAGGAGGTTGTGGTAGGGTTTCGAGTCATTTCGGTTGAAACCTCAATGAGATGAATAAATAGGCACATCAAAACGACGTTACGGTCTTAGTTGATTTCAAAATTTATGTACAAAGCGATGTTGTTATACAAATTTTTTTTATTTTTTATTTTTAAATTGATTTTAAAGTTCAAGTTGGATTTGTTCAAAAGTTTGTACCCATTTTTTATTTCTAGCCCAACTTTAGTTAGAAATCCAAAATGATATTCAACATCCGAGATGCTTTTGACAAAAGCCGACTTGTGCGAGTCGGCGTCGGTTCAAAAGTTGGGCGGGAGGGGGGTGGGTTCGCCCACCCATGCTTTTTAATCTTCTTAAAAATTGAAGAACATTTTCACAAAATACTTTTTAAATTCAAAATATAAACACGTTTAAGAAAACTTCTCGTACCTTTCTCCAAGAGTATTTTGAAGATACATATTTATTTTCTCAATTGTAGATATTGACTTATTACTAAAAAAAAACAATTAGAAGAAAGAGGTGGTTGTGTGGCCACCCCAACCAGAGATAATAGATGGTCGCCAGACCACCCCTATTTTATTATTTATTTTAATTCTTACAAAAACACTTCTTAAATTTGTGATTTCACAAACACTCTTCAGCTTATCGAACAAATTTTCTTGGCGGATTGGATTCCACAAATATATTTCTCAAATGTGATCTCCATCTCAATTATTTCCTGTTAAAAAACTCTTAACAAACGTAAACTATACCCATAGTCCCATAGGCCATAATAACTCCCATCTCATGTAATTCAACGGATGGATGCTAGTTTGAGATGGTTTTAGACTATGGGTGTCGTAGATTAGATTGAAGCTTGTAATTTGATTATCTTCTCTAAATCATGATTTGGACATAAATACATTACCAGTTTTGAGGCACAACAAGCCAGTGGGAAAGCTCGGTAATCATTCAACACACGGTCGTTTATCATTTCTCCATTAAAGTAAATAATAATAAAATCGAACAACCGGCGCCGTTTTAGAGAACGACAGTGAATATTCAGAGACTCTATACAAAACGGTGCAGCAATAGTTTCGTCATTAGGATTTGGGCGGTCTTGGTGAACAAGAAGCAACTGTCTCTCTGAGAGCCGGAGAGGACAATCCGATCCCATGGCGGAGGGTTCTCACAAGCCACAAGAGGAGCCCTGGAGAGTCCTCGAATTCTACAGTGGCATTGGTGGCATGGTATTACGCTTCCAAAACCCTAAAATTTTCTTTCTTCTTTGTGTTGATTGGATTGTTGCTTATTTTATGGTTTGGGTAGAGGTACTCGCTGATGAAGGCGGGCGTGAATGCGAAAGTAGTGGAAGCCTTCGATATAAATGACAAAGCCAACGATGTTTACGAGCACAACTTTGGTCACCGTCCCCATCAGGTTTTTGCTTAAACTGCTATTTACTGCTTGTTTTGCTTTCAGAAGTAGGATTCTGGGGTGCAACTCTGTGCTCCCAATTGATAAATGAAATCTTGTGCTGCTGAACTCTTTGCTAGAATGTTCATATTGATTATTATACTGTCTAATGCTTCATTGAAGTTCATGTCGTTTTTCACTTGATTACGCATTGTCATGGTTAAAATTTGATAGTTCTTCACTTCCCAGTTTTGAATATGTGGTGTTAGGCTTTTAATCATCCAAGAAGATGGATTTAACTAGTTAATCGATAGAAAATTCTGTTTTCCAGAAAAGGGTAGCTTCGTACTAGTCATTTTCAGCATGTTTATATTTGTGCTTTGAGCTGCTTAAAAAACCAGGATTTCCTAATTTCCTTTAGGCTTCAAATTGTTGGTGTTTGGATTTTTACTTACTGTGTCAAAGAATTCTCTATAGTCACAAAGTTTATATTGTCCTAAATATGTTTGTCGGCATAGGGTAATATTCAGAGCCTGACAGCTGCTGATCTCGACAGCTATGGGGCTCATGCGTGGCTTCTTTC
The DNA here is from genome assembly GCA_006937295.1 of Carpinus fangiana. NCBI lineage: Eukaryota > Viridiplantae > Streptophyta > Magnoliopsida > Fagales > Betulaceae > Carpinus > Carpinus fangiana. The sequence goes on from CM017325.1 coordinate 26,265,077, forward strand.
TCCGCCCTGTCAACCTTACACTCGGCAAGGTGAGTTGTTGATGCTTCTTGCTTTATGGATTATTTTGTTAATTGGTCAATAGTTTCACAAGATATCTTATAACTAGGTCTCCAGAAGCACTCCGGTGATGCTAGGGCATTGTCTTTTCTCAAGATTCTTGAACTTATACCACATACGTCACAGCCTCCAAGTATGTTATTTGTGGAAAATGTCGTTGGATTTGAGGTTTGTTCTTAATATTTTGCTCAATGCTTGAATTTAATTTCTTTGCGTGGTTGCAGATATCTGTCCTTTTCTGCTCAAGTAAATATTTTTGCTTACTTGTTTTGTCCTTTTTTTTGTCTTTCTCTTTGGTTGCAGACATCTGATACGCACACGGAAATGATTGATATATTGGCAAAAACAAACTTTGTTGTACTGGAGTTCATATTGAGCCCTTTACAATTTGGCATCCCATATTCCAGGCCACGTTATTTTTGCCTGGTACTCTCTCTCTCTCTTAGCTAGAATTATATTAAATAGAGCTTTTTATTTTCATTTGTTATTCTTTTCACCTTGCTTTTTTAAAATAGTGTCTCAAACTGTGGAACTGACGAATTCAGTAGGGTTTTGATTCTTAAGAAATCAGCTCAGAAAGTTTAAAGGATTCAGTTTAAAATTATTAATCAGCTTATGAAAACATAGAATTAATTTAGTTCTACTTCACTCAACAAGATAAATTTGAGGTCGGTATATGATTTGCCAAGCTATTTTTGGAATTCTTTAAAACCATCAATTTTTAATCAAATTGGGGGCCATTGTTTGGTGTTGTGATGAAGGTCTTGGGCTTCCAAGTTCACTTGTAAGATGCAAGTCTTGAGAGTGACTACTTCATGCAAAAAATGCTAAAGGGTAAGATCGTGTCCAATCCACCCCTACTAGGACCTCATTTAGGTGGGACCAGCACTGGGTAATGACCCTTAATCAGTTTGAACCAAATTGAGTTCCACGTTGACTAATTGTTAGTCATATAATGGACCTGATTAGCTATTGTGATAATACACTTTTAGGTAAAAATTTGTATAGTTCTTGATTTTCTGTTTAACTTTTTTTTTCTTTTCAGAAAGTAGATTTGTGCAAATTTTATAAATTGGACTTATATAGTCTTTGGCCAGGAAAATTTTCACTTAAAATCTGAGATAAAGGCACCTTTCCACATATTCTGTAAAGGTGATCTTGTTCGATATGGGTGGTAATGGGGTTGATATCTTTATTCAATGGGACTGTAGAGGCTTCGATTTCACCTTTGATGGTTGAATAATCATGTTTATAGATAAGTATGTATTTTTATTTCTTGTATAAGATATTTAGTTATTCAGGATTTGGGAACTCGGTGTTATTCCTCTTTTCAAGAGTCTTTGAGTCTATTTGTGTGACCCATATTTGTTTTACTTGACAGGCAAAAAGGAAACCTTCGTCTTTTCAAAATCAACTCCTCAATAACAGGCTACTTTGGTCCCCAAGGCCATTGTTTGGGCATGATGATAACACTGTGGCCATTGAACATGATCAATCACAAGAGAGCTGTGACAAATTGCTCCAGTCATGTGAGCCAGTAGAGAAATTTCTTGAATTCGAGAATCATAGTGACCAAATGGATACCGAATCTGGTTTGTTGGACACCACCATTGTTCCTATAGATGCTTATGGAGCTCTGGAGAAAAATGATGATGCAAATGGCCGTAATGATATTTCTTTAAACCAGTACCTTGTTCCATTAAGCTTGATAGAGCGGTGGGGAAGTGCTATGGGTATCCTTAATTTATTTTCCTTGTCATTATTGACATCTCCTATTTACTATGTCATATTTATATTGACCATCTCTCTCTTTCATTCTCTCTAAAGATATCCTTAAAAGACTTTAGATATTGTCTATCCTGATTCAAAGCGTTGCTGTTGTTTTACTAAAAGTTATTATCGGTATGTGAAGGGGACTGGCTCACTTTTGGCTACTGTCCAGGTATGATTTCATTGAACTTGTGGATAGGTACAGAACCACTTGGGACTCCAAGTTGAGGTAATTGGATGATGCATGTCCAAAAAAAAAACTCAAATCGCTTTTAAAGCTAAAGAAGACAAAGACTTGCTGTCCATATCGTTCTAAACACTGATACACTTTTGGATCACATTTAATGATATTATTAATTTTAGTCATTTTCACCTGTCTGTGCTGGTTTACAGTCATTTTTTGGATCAACATCCTGCTTGGGTTTCAAAATATTTGGTTGGATATTTGAAATGACACTTTGTGTGAAAGTCTGGTGTACCTGCCAAAACTCTGAATAAATATGTTACATCTTGTTCTTTTTAGTTTGTGCAAGAAAATTCATACTTCTTGATACTTGCTCCTCCTTTTTTTTTTTTTTTTAACTGCTGCCTGCTGGTGTCTTTTTAATAGTATCTTGCTATGGTTTTTCGTAGCCTTGACTTATATAAATTGGTGGACATGCAGCCAAAGAAGAAAGGCAAATCATCTTCGTTGAAGGAGCAGTGCCTTAGATTTTTTACTCCTAGGGAGGTATGTGCATTCTGCTCACTCTCTTTATTCTCCTTTTTCTTTTTTTCTTTCAATTTTGCTTTTCCTAGTTGTGAAAGAGGTTTTCCCCTGCCCCCAAAATTAGGTTGCTAATCTACATTCTTTTCCGGAAGACTTTCACTTCCCGCAGCACATAAGCCTTCGACAACGGTACGTCTATATATAATATCTATACAGTTTTTTTTATTTTTGGGTGGAAAAAATAGAAATTGAATCTTAGTTTACCTGCTGATGAACCGGCTTCCTCTATATGCTTGATTCTGCTATATCTGCAAAATCAGCTCTCACCTTCAAACAGATCAGTGTAGATGATCGTCTTAAGATAATATGTTAAATGATTCAAACAGATCAGTTGTTTTTGCTGCAGGTATGCATTGCTGGGTAACAGTTTAAGTATAGCAGTGGTTGCTCCCTTGCTCCGATATTTATTTGCAGAACCATCTGCTCAAAACATGCAGATTTTTCCTTCCAATGATATACCCATAGCTAATTTCCAGCCTTGTGATGAGATCAACTTGATAATTAAATAGTGCCATAAGTTTTGAATTATTAGGACCCTAACTTTTATCCAATCTCTCCTCTCTCAATTACTAGGAGGCTCAAAAGTCTACTAATCATTCAAGATATTGCCAATTTGCCGGTGTTGTAAGACAAGCAAATGTTGACGGGTTGCAAATGCACGCGTTTAAAATGCTATAGAGGTCAAGTGATTCTATTCAATGACGTGGAAGGACAGATAGAGATTCTTAGCAATTTTGCTGCTACATGGAACTCACTTGTCCAAACAGATCTGGTAGCATGCCCACCTGTTTGGGCAAGTGGATCGATCCTATAGGAGCACATGATTTGTGCAGCAAATTGCTAGAGATTCTTAATTCTCAAACCATAATTCCTAAAAGTGCAAAACATCTTAGAATACTGTTCTATTAATCATCTTTGGATTTAATCCCTGAAATTACGTATTTGGGTAATGTAAGAGAGGAAGCTGCAGGGCTAACCTGTTCCAAACAGGTTGGTCTTGCATCCTAAGCTGTCCGAAACAGATGGACTCTTAGGTCTCTCTCTCTCTCAAGTTGTCTGGATTTTAGTGAAATGTGGGCAACCTAATTTTAGGAATCCTAATCAACTTTGTATTTGCCCGTTCAGATGTGTCACATGACATTTGAACAAGACCTGTAATGTTTTATGTTTTAAGAGGGCGGAGAACTTTGAAAATAATAATAATAATATAGGAGTGTAGGAAGGCAATGATGATATTATTAATTGTGATTTACAAATTTTGTGGTAGAGTGCCTGTGCCTTATGAAAATAACTTAAATGGAGAAAGTAAGAACAAACTTGAGTTTCACTCTTAAAGGCAGGATCATTATGGATTGCTCTTGGAACGAGCTTCATCAAGCTCCTATCTCAGGATCATTGATTAGGCTGAATCTCAAAATGAATTTACAAAACCTTAATGCCAAAATCAATGAAACAAATTCTCTATCTCTAACCTGTAAAATCTTGTTTACTGCACGATTTTATTTTATTTTATTTTTTTTTAAAAAAAGAAATCTGAAATTAAAAATATGGGTGAAAAAATAAATCAAATACGAAATATAAAGAATTAAAAAAAAAATCATTTTTTTAAAATTTTAAAATTTTATTTATTTTATTTTGGTAAAATAGCAAATAGAATTGGACGACAGAGCAGGAAAGCATAACCAAAACCAAAAGCAGTCAAAGCAGGCAGCAACACACATTCTCGTAGCCCAGCCCAATCTGAGCTTCAACTTGTTCTGCTAACGGTAGGGGAGACTCCTTGCCCCTCTTCCAGTTTAACGACGTGCCGTTGAAGACGATAAAGGGGTTTTTAAGGTTTAACATTCTAGGGTTTTGGCTCGTTTTCTTCTCTGACCAAGCCCACTCACACGATGAGATCTTCGGTCACTTCTTCTCCAATCCCTCCATGTCTTCTTCGCTCTTTCTTAAACCCTAAATCTCTCTGCTCACAACCACAGTTTCCCAACGAACCGCCCATCCCAGAACCTCCATTTTCAGAGAATCCGAATCCAAACACCAATTTTCCCGAGAAAATCACTTCAGAATCCAACTTTTCTGCGAGACCCACTTCAGAACATGAATTTTCTGTCGCCCCATTTTCCCTAGAGCCCAAACACGCGGACTTCGCCGCACCAATTTCTCAAAGCTCGGTTTTGACTCAAACTGATGTGATAAACACTCTTCTGAGCCAGAAGAGCGAGCCAAGATCGGCTTTGAAGTACTTCAAATGGGCCGAGAGAAAGCGAGGCTTTGTTAAAAGCGTGGATGTCTTCTGTGTTGTGCTTCACATTTTGGTGGGCTATCCTCAGACTCATAAACTTGCTCAAAATTTGCTTAATCAGTATGTCTCGGGCGATTCGGGTCCGGCGCCAGGTGATTTTGTTGATCACTTAGCAGAATGCGCCAAAAGGTTTGGCTTTGTGTTAGATTCGCGGGTTTTTAATTATTTGTTGAACAGTTATGTTAGAGTTAATAGAACCGAAGATGCTGTACTTTGTTGTAATAGAATGATAGAGAGTGATATAATTCCTTGGATATCCTTTGTGAATATTCTTTTGACAGCATTGGTTAGGAGAAACATGTTTGGTGAAATGCGAGATTTGCATGATAAGATAGTATTGAAAGGAATTAGTGGAGATTGCTATACGGTGCATGTGATGATGCGTGCATTTTTGAAGGAAGGGAAGGCTGATGAGGCGGAGGAATACTTTAGAGAGGCGAAAGATAGAGGGGTGGAACTTGATGCAGCGGCATACAGTATTGTTATTCAGGCTGTTTGTAAGAAACCCAATTGGATTTTGGCTTCGGGGTTGTTGAAGGAGATGAGAGAAATGGGATCGGTTCCTTCGGAGGGTACTTATACTTGTGTTATTGGGGCTTGCGTAAAGCAGGGGAATATTGTAGAGGCATTGAGGCTTAAAGATGAAATGGTGAGTTGTGGGATGCCAATGAATTTGGTTGTGGCAACGAGTTTGATTAAGGGGTATTGCGTGCAAGGCAATCTGAATAGTGCTTTGGATTTGTTCAATAAGATTGGTGAGGATGGGCTTTCACCAAACAAGGTTACATACTCAGTCCTGATTGAATGGTGTTGTAAGAATGGGAACATGGAAAAGGCCTATGAGCTTTACACCCAAATGAAAGACAACAGTATCCAGCCTAGTGTCTTTAACCTCAATTCCTTGTTACGTGGATTCTTGAAATCTGGGATGCTGGAAAATGCGTCCAAGTTGTTTGATGAGGCAGTTGAATGTGGTATTGCTAATGTTTTCACATATAATAGCTTTTTGTCATGGCTCTGTGAAGAAGGCAAGGTAAATGAGGCTCAAAGTCTATGGGTAAAGATGATTAGCAAGGGTGTGGTACCTAGTGTAGTTTCATACAACAACTTGATACTTGGTCACTGTAGACAAGGCAATACGGATGTTGCAAATACATTATTTCTGGAGATGGTAGAGAAGGGCTTAAAACCTAATGTGATCACGTATTCAATTTTGATGGATGGCTATTTCAAAAAAGGTGACACTGAGTGTGCCTTAGATTTGTTTAACCAAATGCTGGATGTAAATATGGTTCCCACAGACTTCACATTTAACACTATTATCAATGGTTTGTGCAAAGTTGGCCGCACAACTGAGGCAAGGGACAAGTTGAAGAGCTTTGTTGAGAAGGGTTTTGTTCCCATCTGTTTGACTTACAATAGCATTATAGATGGATATGTCAAGGAGGGTGCCATAAATCCTGCATTGGCTGTTTATAGAGAGATGTGTGAAAGTGGAATTTCCCCCAATGTTGTAACTTACACCAGCTTGATTAATGGGTTTTGCAAAAGCAATAATATTGGTCTTGCTCTGAAAATGCGGAATGAGATGATAAATAAGGGTCTTGAATTGGATGTTAAGGCATATAGTGTTCTGATTGATGGATTTTGCAAAAGGCGAGACATGGAAAGTGCACATGAACTGTTTTCTAAACTCCTTGAAGAAGGTTTGTCTCCAAATACGGTTGTGTACAATAGCATGATTAGTGGATTCAGGAATCTAAATAACATGGAAGCAGCCCTTGACCTGCACAAGAAAATGATAAATGAGGGGATTCCTTGTGATTTGCTAACGTACACTACATTGATAGATGGACTGTTAAAAGAGGGTAAATTACTCTTTGCATCAGATCTTTACTCGGAGATGCTTTCCAAGGGTATTGTGCCTGACATCATTGCATATACTGTTCTGATAAATGGCCTTTGTAACAAGGGACAGCTAGAAAATGCACGCAAGATTTTGGAAGAGATGGATAAGAATAGCATGACTCCTAGTGTTCTTATTTATAATACCTTGATTGCTGGACACTTTAAGGAGGGGAATCTGCAAGAAGCGTTTAGACTACATGATGAGATGCTTGACAGAGGTCTTGTACCTGATGAGGCTACTTATGATATTCTTGTAAATGGGAAGGCCAAGGGAGTAAATACTCTTGCTGGAGCCTTGCAAGCGTAAATAACTGGGGTGGTCATTGTTTCAAGTTGCTTTCAAGCTTTTGCTTGGTCATTCAAAGGAGAAATATATCGTGGCCTGCAATTATGTTATATCCTTCACCATCAAGCTGGGAAGGTAAGGTCCACATTGGCTTCACATGACTGTTTTTAATTCAATTTTCTGATGACTTTGTGGATGATTATAAAGTATGTATTTTCTTTTGTTGACTAGGCCAAGGATCGTCATCATTCTCTGGCTTACTAGAACATAAAGCAAAAGATGTCCAAATTTACTCAAAAGTATTTGCTGCACCTCTGCACTCTTTTGAGGTAAGAGTCAATAAGTCAAATTGCAGTGGTTTTTTTTTTTTTGGTATGAATTACAAGGTGTTATGGCTTGGTCTATATTTGTGGCTTGTTTGAAGTTTGACTCCAACCTTAGTTTTCAGTGCGCACCCTGAGAATATTCTTAACTACCCAAATTGCTAACGTTTGTTTAAGCTACCTGATTTCCAGGTGTGTAGAGTGATTGACTGTAGGTTGAAGTTGAGTGATTGTCAATTGATTATTGTGTGTGTGGGTGTGTTCTATCTTATAAAGGTTTTTCATCTTGGTGATCTGCTTCCTCTCACATGACTTTTTATGCAAGTTTTTTATACTCTATTCCTTTGAAAGCTGCTTTCTGTTTTTTTTTTCCTTCTTAAGTGACTCTTATCCTTTAACATGAAAAAAAAAGTAGTTTAAGTTTTTACATCTTGATGAAGGTTAGGATTTGATTATTATGGTCTTTAAACTTCAGCACTCGATCATAGGCTTTATTCATTGTTTCGGAGTATGCCATTTTCTCAATTTAATTCCCCAATGACTTGCCTTTAGCTGTGATTTTCTGTATCCGAGATGTTCAGATCACTGACCATACTATAGTTATTTGTATTAAGTTGGCTATCGTAATTGCATTCTTGTAAATAATTTCTCAATCTTTTGCCATTAATACTGTTCTTCTCTCCAAGAATGCCAAAATCAGTTCGCATGCATCAACTATTGGATCAGTTTTCTCTTGTGTGGACATGGAAGTTTTTGTGAAGCTCAAAATGTCTAAACCTCTGGCCTGTTGTCTGTTGGATTCCATCTTCTGCCTTCTGCTATAATAGGAGATCTAAAGGAGCTTCACATGGATTGTTATGGGTGTTCAATTTGCTCTGTAGATTTTGGAATAAGCTATGCCTACTGGAATAACGCATTTGTGTAATCAATGATTGAATGAGATATTGTCCACCCAATTCTCTATGGAAAGGCTATGGGAGCCTTGGGAGGTACAGGATGGTAGAAGATTCTATTACCCTACTGTCTTGGATAAGGTTCTTTCAACTTCACTGAGGACGTGAAAGTTTCTTTGAAACTGAAATCTTGTGCCCCAATCTTCATCTTCTTGTGGTGGCTTTAGTCCGGCTTGTGCTTCTTGTTTTGGATGATGATAGATGATAGATATTGTTTATCATTCGTGAGAAGTAGGAATTAGCTATTGGTTTATAGATTGGATAAGAGTTTTTTTTACCTTTATTAAAAATAGGTGAAACGTAATGTCTCTGTTGAAACATGGAGATAATGTAACATGAAAGAAAAAAAGTTTGGATTTCCCTTCTCTCTTTCTATCTTCCATTTTTTTTCTTCTTTTTTTTGGCCTAAGACAAAAATGGGTATGTTGTATTCAATTAAATTAATGCTACCTAGTATGGCTCGATTACAAGTCGGATCGAGCCAAGTATTGAATGTTCAAGTTATGTTATTTAAATTTATTTCGAACATGACCTGGGTTTATGCTTATCATCAAACTAGATGATTTGTTCAAGTTTGACTCATTTATTTTTCAAGTGAATTCGAGCTTATTCACTTGTCGTATTTGTGATGTAATAGAAAGTAAGAGTTCAGTGATGTCTATGAGTTATGATAAACCTTGATGAAGTATTGAAAATGTTATGGATGTTGTTTAGGGGATTGCCAAGAGAAAAAAATGACATTGACATCGTTAGGTTTGCGATTGAAGTATTCCTTAAGAGTTCACATAGAAAGATGTTTTTGTGATCATTAAAGAATCATGGTTGCAAAGACTTTCATCAAGTGAATGAAAAAGAGGAATGCTAGGCGTACAAAATGTTTTACCAAAAAAAAAAAAAAAAAAAACTTTTACAAAGTGATGTGGCACAACATTATTGAGAATGAGATAAATCCAAATTTTGAGAAATTCAATCATGTTGTGCAACACCATTTTGTAAGCTTTTTTTTTTTTCGGTAAAACATTTTGTAACCCTAGCATTTCTCAATGAGAAATAGTGAAATCAACCGTGTAGCGTGGAATAATGTTCTTTTATAATATTGTTTTGTTAGAAACTACATGAAACATTGCATTGACTACTTCAATTTTGGTGAACTATATATTCCTATTTTTAATGATGTATGTTTTTTTGTTATTGCATATTCATTTTGTGTTTCTTTCTTTCTTTTTCTTTAATTTATTTATTATTTAGGTTTTGTATTGAAAGTTTATTTACAACTTAAAGCAGGTTTTATTACATAGGTACTACAAAACCTATAAAGGTTTTACTAGCTAGCTATGGACATTTGCCATAGTTGTGTTGTGTCTGTCTCTTGCTTGCTCCTTTCTTCTCTTCTCATGGTTTTTGGGGCTATTTATTGTTGGGACTTACTATTTAGTATTATCTCTATCCTTGTCATATTTTTCCCTTTCGAAAATCAGCTATTGGNTATAATATTGTTTTGTTAGAAACTATATGAAACATTGCATTGACTACAATTTTGGTGAACTATATATTCCTATTTTTAATGATGTATGTTTTTTTGTTATTGCATATTCATTTTGTGTTTCTTTCTTTCTTTTTCTTTTATTTATTTATTATTTAGGTTTTGTATTGAAAGTTTATTTACAACTTAAAGCAGGTTTTATTACATAGGTACTACAAAACCTATAAAGGTTTTACTAGCTAGCTATGGACATTTGCCATAGTTGTGTTGTGTCTGTCTCTTGCTTGCTCCTTTCTTCTCTTCTCATGGTTTTTGGGGCTATTTATTGTTGGGACTTACTATTTAGTATTATCTCTATCCTTGTCATATTTTTCCCTTTCGAAAATCAGCTATTGGATTTGGAGTACCCACACACTCGACAATTGATTTTCAAAAAGGAATAGTTTTTGTCTATTGGGCTTGTCTTTGAGATTGTCGGTGAACACAATCTGAATTCTATATATATATATATATTTTTTTGAATTGTAAAATAAATCTATTTAAGTTTAAAAGATATGAGATTCTCATTTTAAAAAAATATATATATTCTTTCAATTGGATCGAACTGAGTACATATTAGAAGGGGTGAGATGGACCTAATCATAGTCGTAGACTTGTAAAGTATCTTAATTTGAGGAGATTTATTTGATGCGATAAAATCTTTTGAATTTGAATATGATTGGTGAGATATTATCTTTAGCTTAGGTTTTAATTGTTTTTTTTTTTTTTTACCATATATAAATCTTTATGTAGATCCATTATAATTTTTATTTTTTAATTTTTTAAATTTTTGGTCTAGTAAGATAATTATGCCTTAACTAGTAGCATTTTCATTGGACCAGCCAATGTTTAGCTTATTAAAAAAACACATTTTCTATTTTAGTTACCCACTTTTTAAAAGCATCATACATACATCTCACCATCCAAAACCAAGTTCTCAAATCTGAACCCTATCGACCTCCCTTCAATGCCTTGGTGCCAACCATGACTTGGCCCTCAAGATTGGAATTGCATTGTCGACGACTTTAGCAACTTTGTTTTGTGTCGCTTTCCATCAACTCCAACATCCACTTGGACTATTGTTTTGCGCCTTTATAATCTGTACATTTTTTGGAGAAACCAATCAAGAAATAGAGTGCAAAAATCAAGAAGAATGCTACAATCAAGCACACTCCAAGATCGCTATAGCAATGGATGGTGAAATGTAGAAGTGATTTTAAGGGTTTTAGCCACTAAAAATGCCATTTTAGCTAGCGCATTAAAAATGTTCTAATAGAACATAAATATGATTTTGTGTTTCGGTTATTTGTTAATATTTTTATTTTGAAAAAAAAGAAAAAGAAAAGTTTATTGTTTGTGAGTGGATGCCATTTGTAAAGTAAAGGCCAAGTTTGGCATGGGCACCAATCAATTTCCCGACATATTACTCTATCTATTATATTGCTAGGACCTAGTGAAGATACTCCACCCAACAACCTATGTGGGTACGTCTCACTTACCCTCTAAATTTTATTTCATATAATTTTTGTGGGCGGAAAGATAAAGAGAGAGAGAGAGGGGGAGAGATAGAGAAAGAGAAGAAAAGGACATATTTTGGTAGGGAATTGGAAGAATTTGTGTAAAATATGCAAATTCATAATAACATTTGAGGATTTCTTTCTATTAAAATAACATTTATTTATGATAAATGTTAAAGGCACAATATAGATTAAACAAATACTCAACTTCTCTCCTACATGTCATTTAGAGAGTGTTTGGCAAGCGACATGGGTTTCCATGGTACTGTTCTCCACGGCACTGTTCAACCAGACAACAGGTATGGCCTAGTTGCAAATGGGTAGGTTTGAACAAATGGGAGGTCCCTATTCCTATTTTACCCCTTGTACCCAATTTATTGTGTTTCATACATGAGGGTTTTCTAGTCTTTTAACACTAAAGTTGACTTGTCGCACACGTTATGAAGGGCAGCGTAATCAATTCGCTCTGATCGAGGAATAATATCGTGGGGGGTTGGGGAATGTGCTGCAACTTGCCAAACAAGGCCTTAAAAAATCAAAGTTTGGTGTTTTGAATTTAATTTTGTTATTTTTTTAAATTTTTTAAATGAAACGTAGGAGAGAAGTTGGGTCTTTGTTGAGTCTATGTTGTGGCTGTATCACATCTCTTTATTTATATTGATAAAATATGGTTTTATAGATTGAATTAGAGTAATTCTAATTCTAATCCAACCTTATTTTCATTAGTAACACAATTTCAAATTCAAATTTCAAATATTGAAAACTTTACTTAACATTCTTGAACTTTCATTACTTGTGCAATTACCTTGCAATGTCACCTATCCATTAAGTTTTTGGATTAGAGTAATTCTAATTCTAATCCAACCTTATTTTCATTAGTAACACAATTTCAAATTCAAATTTCAAATATCGAAAACTTTATTTAACATTCTTGAACTTTCATTACTTGTGCAATTACCTTGCAATGTCACCTATTCATTAAGTTTTTCCGTTAAATCATAATGAAGGAGTGTCAAACTTACCAAAATACCCCCATTTTTTGAAAAATAAAATAAAAATTGCAAATATTGAAGCATTGCCCATGATTTAAAAGAATTTGCAAAAATACCCATGTTTGAATCTTTGCAATTTTTTTAAAAAATAAAATAAAAAACATGGGTATTTTAGAAATTTTGACATGATTTGATGAAAAAATCTAATGGATGGGTGACTAAATACATTAAATTAAAATTTGATACACTAAATTGAGAGTTTTTAAACGTAGAAGGATAATTACAAAAGTGATGACAGTTTAGGAGGATTAAATAAAGTTCTCCCAATTAAATATCATATATATAGAAGATTCTTCCTAATATTATGAGTGCAATAGAACTAATGATCAAATTTTATGCATTTTATTTGAGGGCAACAACTTGCGAAAGAAGCACTTTCTTTTAGCGATGAGCATGTCCTTTTGGAGGAGGTTTTCCAGTGTATCTATAATATTCGTTGTACTTAGCGTTTTATTATCGAAGTACAACAAGTTTTAAGGTTCACACCATTCACATCGTCCAACAATCGCATAACTATATCAATTATCAAACTCAAATTTATCTAATTACTCATATATTGTAACAAAGGTGAATTACAAGCATACCCCATAATCATCAAAATTTAAAGGCAAAAATATTGGATATAATTTAATTAGAAGTGAATTAACACTTAAAGAAATATATTAAACATTTTTTTTAAAAAAAAAATTGTAGTTGAAGAAGTAGTTTCGAATTCTACTTATTATTGGAGATTTAAATGAGAACGAAGTTAAGTAAGAAAAGGGAGTCTATCTATCAATTTTTTTTTTAAAAGAATAACTTTCTATTTAGTTTCCTAATATAACATAAAAGCTAAACACACTTGAGCCACTACTTTATTTATTTATTTATTGTGTGAGTACATCCACTACTTTATTTAATATTTGAAATACATACACATACATCTTATATGATTCACAATATAGTAAGCTAACAAAATATATATATAAAATAAAAATGAAAAATCATTTGATGGTCGAATAAAATTTATAATGTCGTTATCAAATCGAGGTTGACTATAATTCGCTAACCAAATTGCAACTTATTGAACTCTTAGTAAGATATAAGGCCTAAACGTGGTCTATACAAGCGTTCAAATAGCTTAAAAATTATTCAAATGCATAAATTTCATAGAAACTTCGTACAATTCAAACCATTAGAAGAAATTTCAGTTCCTCATTGTCAAATGTCAATAGTAAATAGTAATTCTTGCCCCTTCAATATTAAAGAAAAAGTGTTAATTAAAAACACTTAGCACCAAGAGTGTGCGCAATACGCACCCCTCCGTTTTATGCTGGAGATTTTTAAACTTGATCACCACGTCAAAAAAATAATAATATATAAATTCATGACAATTTATTATAGTAATTAATTTTACTCATTCTTGCTCTCTCAAACCCTAGCTTTTAATTTTCCCTTTCAACTCACGATCAAAAAAAAAAAAAAACGCAAATCTGTTAGATAGAGAAGCAGAAATCGATCAAGAAAAGCAGGATTCTTCAGTGATTGAATTCCTTACGATCATCGAGGGAGGTAAGGGAACCCTCTCCGCAATTTTGAGTTCTAGGGTTTCGATTTTCGCTCTTAATACCAGTTTATTGTTGTCCTATCTGCATTTGTTTTTGTACCCATTTTAAGATTTTTTTTTTCTTTCTTTCTTTCTGCGATTAACGTTCTGTGCATGCTTCAGAAATTTATTTATTTATTTATTTTTTTGTGGTAAAAATAAATAAATAAATAATTATTATTATTTTGTTGTGTGTGTATTTTCTAGTTGCATAGGATCTGTTTGGTTCTGCTTAATGGATTTGTTTTGATTTATTGAGTGTTATCTGAGCTTTGGATTGAGTACCTTTTGTTGTATGTTTGGGGTTTATGATTATTCTGTGGTTAATTTGTTATGAAGTCGGTGTTTTTGGAAACTGATTGTTCTGTATTTAATCTTTGCTTTGATTTTGTTCCTATCTGATTTGTTTTTGCTAGACTGTTAATTCTCCGTATAAAAAGACTGCGTTATTTCTTACCTGTGTGGTGGGGTGTTTTGCAGTGTCCCGGGATCTATTCGGGGTGAAACCTCTGATACCTCGGTTTTCCAAAAAAGAAAAACAAGATTTTGTATTCTGTATCTAGTTATTCTGATATATGTCTGAATGGTTGCTTTTTTTGTGATGAAAAATGTTTAAATCGTATGTTCAATAGTTATAATTACTGCTAAATAGTTCATATAGCATTTGTGTAACTGCTCTTGGAGTTGTTTCTTTTTTGGTGTATTGCTTATATCAAAGGGTTATTGGACAAAAAATGTAGTTGGGGAGTAACATATTTTGGGTGTAAGAAGATTTATCTGATTGTGAAACTTACGTTCTTGGTTCTTACAGGTTTTGTGATAGCATAGCAATCATGAGATTCATAAAGGGGAATAAAGTGGAGGTACTACGGAACAAAGAGGTGCCTCCAGGCGAGTGGCGTTGTGGTAAGATTATCTCTGGTAATGGGCACACTTACAGTGTTATATATGAAGATCCTTTTGGCATGAGAAGTGAGGCACTTGTGGAGCGAGTGCCAAGGAAGACCATTAGGCCCTGCCCTCCTGTGGAAAGTGTGGAGAGTTGGGCAGTTGGAGATGTTGTGGAGGTGTTTGATGTTGGTTCCTGGAAAGTAGCTATGGTTTTGAAGGATCTGGGTCGGCATTATTGTTTGGTTAGGCTACTGGGATCTTGTGAGAAGTTCAGAGTTAAAAAATCCAACATTCGGGTGCGTCAGTCTTGGCAAGATGACAAATGGGTTGTGATCGGAAAGGTAAGTTTTTTTTTTTTTTTTCCTTGTCTTGCTTTAGTTTGTTATTATGTTTAGTTTCTTAGTTACAATCGTTCTTTTCATTTACTCGGTCTCTGGTTAGATTTGATCTTGAGTCCTTATTTTTCTTAATAATTGGGTGTTAATAGTCAGATGTCAAATTTCTTTGTAAAAGTCGCTGAATTTTTTTTAGAACTTTTAATCGAAAAGCATATTGCCTATCATAGTTGACACTCTGTTTTTTCTCAGAAACAAAGTGCCACTGAATCAGTTTATGCTATCCTTACCTTTATGTTGACTAATTTTATCTTGGCTTTTGTTCACAGGGTTCAGGAAGTTGTGAGGCTGTGAAATCCAACAAACCATCTAGCTTGAACTGTTATCTGATGAACTCCGAGTTTCCGCAATTCATTACAGCCAGGAAGAAGCAGGCAGGAAATGATCATTTTGCTGCCCAAGACAATACTTGTTTTCAGGAGTCTCATATTGTCTCGTCTAGAACATTGAAGAGACTGTCCCCTTATTCCTCTCATACTGAAGAATATACCAGAAAAATGAGGGCAGTTGAGAAAGAGGGTGAGCGTCAAAGATTCATTTCAGAGTCCCCATCCCCCTTGTTGAAAAAGGTAGATGCTATTGCTTACCCACGAGTAAAACTGGGTGAAAAATACATGCCTGCTTCCTCTAATAATCAAAAAACTGGATATTTTGAATTGGAGAGGGGAAATCAGTATGATTCTGTTTTGTCTTTTCATGAAAGAAGTTCAGAACCTACTGAGTGTGATAGCGTGGCATCTTCTGTTGGTAGTTGTAGTGTTGTTAGTAACAGTCCAAATAAGTTGTCTGGTCATATTATATCTGGTCCTACTCAAGATGCAGATACCCTTTGTAGTGATGCAGATTCCTTTTATGATTGTGGAGATGAGGAAGGAAAATGTCCACTTTTTCTTAAAGAGGATGTAGCAGCAAAAATCCATAGACTAGAGTTGCATGCTTATTGCAGGACTCTAGAGGCAATATATGCTTCTGGGCCCTTAAGTTGGGAACAAGAAGCTCTATTGACAAATCTCCGTATTTCACTCAATATTTCAAATGATGAACATTTGATGGAGATAAGGCACCTAAAATCAGTTGGAACTGGCCTTCATCTTAGTTAGCTAATAATCAAGGGATTTGTTTTCCTTTAGAATAGGATATTCCATTGTAGGCTTTAATGTCCTCACAAATCATTGTAAGAAGCAGGAGGAATGGTTGCTTTTTGTAGATTTGGTCTTGGCATTTCAATCTGTACTTGGAAATTATGTAAACTTCTATACAGGAATGAATATTTTTCTGGCTCATCGCAGTCTTCTTTTATTCCATTTTTCTTCTTTTTCCTTATATGTATTCATTCATTTTTGGGAGGATTTTATGATATTTAATTATTCAGCTAAGATCGTGAAGTTCATTTAAATCATTGGAAAGGTTTGGCTGCCATATCATTTGAGAAAATTCTTATTGACTTTCTTATCTGCATCTCTCGATTTTTGAAATCTTGCACCCAAAAAATAAGGAAAAAAAATTGAATTATTCTGTATCTGATGTTCTGGATATGAGGATGACAAGTTGCAATCTAACCCTATATGTCTATGCTTGCATAAATGTTCGCCTGTCCTGCCTTTATTGTGTTTGGCTGGTTGACTAATTTGGCATTTTTAAGAACATGGAAGCTCTTTAGTTATTTTCTAGGTGGCGATGGAATTTGAATTCTGACGTTTGAAATTTTCTTCTATCCTCTGGCCTATGGAGATTGTGCTTATCCCTTCCCCTCATCATGTATTCCCTTTTATTTCATTCTGGTGATGTTATGGCATTAATTGATTGTTATGCATGCAGAGGAGTAATAAGAAAGCTATTTTTTCGCTCCATTGTGTAATCCTTTTGTTCAATCTAAGTTATACTATGGCTTGATTCCCTCACCATTTTGCACTGGGAGTTGTCTTTCAAGAATGCTATTGATGAATCCCCTACTTTTTCCAGGGCCAAAGTTGGAGGCTTGCATGTCTTGCTTCCAAAGGTCTAAAGATGATGTTGGGTTTTGCCGCCTTTCTCTTGGCTTAAACAATGGGGCAAAAACTGCCTCCAATATTTTACATAAGACAATAGATGACCAGCGAATGGCATCATTATTTCATCTGATTCAATGATGTAGTTTATTTCAGGTCTGCTGGGAACCATGGACATATATGGTGCCAATGTAAAACCCAATCTTTGAAACAGCTGCAAGAACAATCTTGATGTGGAAGGCCTTATCAAACTTCTACTTCAGATAATGATCAGTATAGTTTTCTTTTATATGGCATATGTATTTAGTGCATAATGTTTGTCTTTTACCACTCCGGATAATTTCATTTGTTTAGCTAATTTCCTGGTATTTCCTCAAAATTGGAAAATAGAGGTTTGGATTTTCCCAATTTTATGTTATATTTAGGGAAAACTTCACTTACCACCCCTGATCTTTCATCACTTTTGCAATCATACCCTTAAGGTCAATTTAGTATCCATCTTTCAATTTCACCATTCCATTGGGATTTTTTGTTAAATATTGTCAAAATTTCCAAAATGCCATTTTAAAAATAACAATATTAATTTTTTTTTCAAAGATTCATATGTGGGTATTTTTGCAAATTCTGTTAAATTGTGATCAACAACTAAATACTTGCAATTTTCTAAAAAAAATTAGGGGTATTTTGGTAATTTTGATACCCTTCCTTTAGGAATTGAAATTGAAAAAAAAATTGAAAGATGAATATACTAAATTGGCATTTTTTTTAAAGTTCAAAGGTATGATTGCCAAAATGATGAAACATCAGAAGTGGTAAGTGAAGTTTTTTCTTATATTTAAAATATATTTGAGAGATGTGAAGCTACTCACAATGATTCTATCATCCATATGATCTGCTTAACTGTGACCTATTTTTGTACAAGTCCTATTTTGTTACTGTAAGTCTGTAATTGACGCTTGTTCCCTTGCTATTATATTATAGAATTGGGAGAAAACTTCAGTGCTCCCTTGGAACACCCAACTACCACTTTCTTTCTTTTCTAGGAACTTTCCCCATTATACTTTCTCTTGGTGTATAACTGCTAATCACTAGTAGCACATGGCCTGTTTCACTCTGTAACTTAGGCATAATGACTAATATGTATGGTCGTAATGTGGATGCCCTTATAGGATAGCATGGCAATGCATTTATGGGACTGCTGACTGAGCAGACATGGCATGGAATTATTGGGGAGTTCATAAGAAAATAAACATATTATTAAAAAAAAAATTATTTGACTGGCTTGCGAGTTCCATACAAAATTAAACAGCATCCATTTTTTTTTTTTTTTTCATTCTCAAGAAAGTGTGATTTAATTAAGTTAGTACCTTTGAACTATGGCTGCTGAGTGGTGTACTCGGTTGATTATGGAATGAGTAATGCTAAATGTACTCCTTGTGTCTCTCAAAAAATGATATAACTTTTAAAATCACTATTAAATCAAAATTCAATAGTGATATATCATAAATTTAATGGTAATTTTAAAACCCACATCAATTTTGAGGGACACAAGAAAGACATGTAGCATTACTCGGCACAGGATATTTTGGTTTTCTAACTTTTACAAGTGATGGTTAACTCAACTATGCTTTCAACTACTCTTTTGTCCTTACTACAAATGTCCTTGTGTGTGTGTATATATATATATTTTGTCTCAATTGCCTTGTTAGATGCCATTCCGGTGAACTTTGGAGGTTGTTGGAGTTCGGGGTTCTCATTATCCTATGGGCATGCTGGTGGTAATATGGATGTTCGCCAAATGAGAGTGATATTGGTCTCTAAAAAACTTTCTGTTTCTTTCCCTAGTCTTCAGGTGTTGTATGGTAATTTTGTTTCGAAGAACTTGTTTGAGTGTTATTCTTCTTTTTAATCGTTCCGTCTTTCATTCTCTTTATATTTGGACTGTTGTGTTTGTGGTTCCGTTAGAGATTAGTGTTTATGATTTTCTTATTATTTTTTCTCCTTCTAACCAGGTGTTTCTCATGTATACTTATGTACTTTAGTTGTACTTTTACTTTTAATGATATTTCAGTTATGTATATAAAAAAGGGAGTGGAGGTGACTATTCAATGCACAACAAATGCATTGACATGCATAGGAATAGTTGTGTTATATCTATTTGCGTTGCTTCTCTTTTTTGATCTAACAGCTTTCACCTTTCATAATTAGTGAGCGTTCATCTTGTTATCCATTTATTTCTTTTGATGGTAGGTACTTGAAGCAACTGTGTTTCATTTTCTTTAGTTGGAAGCACTTTAGCTGTGAATTGGTCTCATTTGTGGAGTTTTGAACATGAAGTAATTTCCTTCTACAGCCATTTTTTTGGTTTTAGGTCAAGCTTTTTTAGTTTTATTATCAGCTCTAGGATTGGGATCTGAAGTGGGTTTTGGGGAGAATATTTGGTTGCTTTTACAGTATATGATGGATGTTTGTGCATGTCTGGTCCTCTACAGTTGTTCTTTTCTCGAGTATCAAGTTAAGTTCATTGCGGTAACAAATTTGCACAGGGCTGTGAAAAAACTTTTTTTCTATATTTTCCCCTAGTTCCTTGGTCAACCACATCCTGTAGTAATCTACATTTAGCATTTGTAGTTGTGATCATCAATGATACAGGGATAAATGGATTGTATAAAGATGTGTTTGATATGTGTTTTCATGTCCCTGGGCTTGGGGGGGGGGGGGGGGGGGGGGGGGGGGGGGGNCTGTAAATGCTGCACATGCAGTGGAAGGTTTCCTGGGACTTGATCCTCCCATACTCGGCGCTGCTTTCCATACAAATTACTTCATGAACTGAGTTTTTTAGTAAGTTTTGAGAATGTCCCAAGTTAACTCTAGTTATGCTGTCTTGAGATTTAGCAACAGTGGTATGGAAATTGGATTTGCAATATTTCTCAGGCTCAAGTCCTTTGATTTATTGAGTTCATACTTATCCTGAATTAGATTTCTGCGGGAAATTTGATTCATAATGGAGCGGTCGGTTGATTATGATGCTCACAAGATCTTCAAGTCAAGAGAAGATGCGTTGATGATGAGCAGTTTAGCTGATCGCATGGAAGGTGAATTTTCCATGAAATCTGAGTATTCAGTCAATTTTTAGTTATGAATCTGAGTACTCGGTCAATTTCACGTTGAAAGAAAGTGAATCTCCTACCTTTCTTAAAACCAAGTGGTTTTACTGACTTGAAGAATCTAGTATTAGTATTTGGATAAATGTTTATATGGAAAAGATGCGGAGATCACTCAGTCCATTACTAATGCATGGTAATGGAGGTTGGTATCCTAACTTAACATGCTACTTGATAAGAGCATCCACAGCAGCCTCTTCAAATTTTACTCTTCAAAATAACAAAAAGTACAATTTTGGTTATTTTAACAACTCACATTTTTAGAGCACCAATTTCAGCCTCACTATTTTAACAATTCACTTTCACTATTTCATTTAAATATCATTTTTCAAATATTTGTTTATTCTTTTTTTAACTTTTATATTTTTTTAATGGTCTATTTTATGTATATTTGTCTTATTGTAACGTAATATTTTTAAAAATCCATTTTGGGTTTGGATTTTGTGTACATGCACATTAATTTTTTTTATATTTTCCTAATGGTCTATCTTGCAGGACCATAAAGAAACACATCATGAGATTATATACATGCACATTAATTTTTAATTTTTTTTTGACATGACATGCATATTAATTTATACGCAAACATTAACAACTGGTCATAAATTATTCAAAGAAGAAAAAAAATAATAAAAACATTGAAAGAAAATTTTGTTGTGTAGTTTTCAGAAATAGAAAGCAGAAAGAAAAACAGAAAAAGGAAGAGAGAAATGAAAAGTAAAAAGGAAGGGAGAATATAGATGTTTAATGAATAAATGAGTGAATAATAATTTTATATTTGAAGATTTAATGTTTATTTTGTTAAAATTAAGAGGCTGAAAAGTGGCATTTCTTTTGGTTAAATTGCCTCTTCAAAATAACCAAAAAATAACTTTGAAGAGGCTGTAGTGGATGTTCTAATGGGAATAGAATTTTGTTTTATAGATCTATGAGCTGATCAACAGCAGTGTCTTGCAAAGATGACTTGGAAGGGATGGCTTTAATCACCTTTATGATGGGTTTTTGTTAGGGCCACGAGTAATGCTATATACTCAACTCTTATTCATCTCCCATACGACTGAGCTGATGTGGTAGTGGCTATTAAACCATTGGATCAATTTTTATTAAAAAAAAGAAAGAGAAAAAATTGAATTGCGGATAAGCTCTACCATATTAGCTTAGTTGTACAAGATTGGAATGGGAGTTGAGTATTTAGAATTATCCACACGCGTCTTTGAGCGTGACCCTTGCTACGTGTCCGATTTTGGTATTTGTACGATCTCCTTTCCCTCTGCTTATTTTTGCCCCTCTCCGTTCTCTTTCATGCCCCCCCACACCGTCATGTCCTTCACCCTCGGGTGAGCATTGAGCCAAAGGATATATACTAATTTGCACGGAAGGAAAATGCATTGTCCAAAGGGCCTCTTACCCGGCTTCTCGAATCTCGACCAACTAGTATGGGCGCACGCCTCCCCATCATGGCCTTGCCTTCGTACTTTGTCGTCACGGACCTATCTCCTGCATCCTCAAAGCCCGCTTGTTCGTAAACTATCATCTATGGACTTTGGTGGCCTATTTATTGACCTTCGAGCCAAAAAGCTTCTGGATTGGGCTTGGGCCTATATCTACTCTTTCTTCTTTCTTTTTTTTTTTATTATTTTTTTTTTAAGATAAGCAACAACAAATTATAAACTAAGGGTTGGGCAATTCAAACAAAAAAAAAAATTTCCTAAAACCACCAAAATAGGACAAGTAAACAGAAAATAAAAGAGGCAACACATCAAATGAATGACGTGAACCTATACTTTCTTGGTGCGAAGATCAAAAAAATTGGCCGCCAATGAAGGCGGTAAGAATTGGTGTGCCAACGATGACATAACCAAATGCTTCAAGAAGAAAAACAAAACTATAAAGGTTTCGGAATCCTCCCCAAACCATACAAATCAAGTAATTACAAACGGCAGAAGGAACTCTAAAAAATACAGAAAAAAATGAACAGAAATTCAAAATACAAAACCCAGAACAAACTAAACAATAGCATCGATTGTTGGAAGTACGCCGAAGGAGGTGGATGAGGCGGATATATAGCACCAGAGATGCAGCATCAGAGAGGGCGGCGTGTGGACATCACGCGCCTGCGAGTGAGATCCATTTGCAGGCGCGTGGATGTCGGATGGCGGTAGTTTAGACGGCAGACGAAAGTGGCAACCCCCAGGAACAAGGTGGAGGGGCGCGTGGATGGAGATAGCTTCCCAAAATGCATAGATCTGATTTTGAAAAAAATCAAAACTAAAAATTTTAGGAAGAGAGCAAAGGGAGCCGTCGTTGATGTCGTTGAATGGTGGATTTACAGTGAGGGGATGATCGATGCAGTTATTGAACAAAAAACGATAAAAATGTAACATAGAGCCTCCGAAAAGGCGAATAGGGTCTCCAAAGAGGCAGATAGAGTCTCCCGATAAACGAAGGTGACCTCAAAAGAGGCATGAAGGGAAGTGTGGTGGAGGGGGAGAGGGCGGAAGGATGAGGAGGAGGAGGAGGAGGAAGGAGCCTTCCTCCCATGAAAACCAGTGAGGGAGGACTATCTATTTGAGGAGAGAGAATAGAGAGAATTTCGGGAGAACAGATTTCTCATTCACCTTACCTCTTGGGTTTGGGTTT
Organism: Carpinus fangiana; assembly: GCA_006937295.1. Lineage (NCBI taxonomy): Eukaryota > Viridiplantae > Streptophyta > Magnoliopsida > Fagales > Betulaceae > Carpinus > Carpinus fangiana. The sequence goes on from CM017325.1 coordinate 26,288,199, forward strand.
TGTATAGGTTGTGTTGGGCCGCTTGTGTTAAGCCCTTTCTTGCTTTTGTTGGTTTGTACCCCATGTATTGTTCTTTTGAAATGATATTTTATCCAAAACCTAGAAAAAGGAAAAAGAAAGAAAGAAGTCCGCATGCCCTCATTCAAACTATCACCTAATTGACAATGTTTTTTTATAAACTTTTAGTTGAAATAATGTCCACTCCTAAATTATCAAAAATTGTCAATATTTCATTCAATAATGAAACTACCCTTGAAAAAAAAAAAATCCAAGGGGTGGCCAAATTTTTTTTTTTAAAACAAAATCATTTCTATGAGAAAAAAAATCTCGATTTTTGTTTATTTATAAAAAATTGAAATTTTTCGTTTTGTCTTTTACAAAAATTTCCGTTTTAAAAATATTAAAAAAAGTCGTTTTTTAAAACAATTTTTTTTAAAAAAATAAAAATAAAAATAAAAATTTCCAGTTTTTGTTTAAAAAAATCGTTTAAAAAGATAGTTTTTTTTAAAATAAATAATTTTTTAATTAAAATTTCCGTTTAAAAAAAAACAATTTTTTTTTTCCAAATTTAGAGGGATATTTTTGTCTTATTAATAAATTTATAAGCGTATTTTTATCTTTTTGTTAATTTTGGAAGAGACATTGATAACGTTTTGATAATTTGGAAGGAACATTATCACGATTAAAAGTTTGGAGAAATGTTATCAATTGAGTGGTAGTTGGAAGGGGTACGTAATTTTACCAAAAAAGAAACTATGAATGATCTTGTAAAGCTCGTAGAAAAAGTTCAAGCCTCTTTACACTACTTGAATGTTACAAACTTGGAATCTTGTTACAGGCCAAAAGAAGAAGAAAAAACTGAGAAGCTGAATATTCTTGTATTGTTGCCGAGTGTGAGGCTGATCAGGCTGCATCATCCCAACACCTGACCGAAACCAGGACTTCAAGTTGATGTACTACAAACTTAAACCTACCACAACCACCCAACCTTAATGTACAAAATTAACCGTAGCCACATTGCAAAGTAAAACTGCCCTAAAACCTGCAAGACCTTGTGTAGCAAACAGGCAAGCAAAAGTTTAGGAAAAGAAACCCTCCACTACTCAATAAAATCATCATCTTCATCAGGAAGAGGCTGTGCAGCTGCTTTGTACAACTCAGCTTCATGCCTGAACAGAAATTCCACCATAATTTGTGTTAGTATGAGGGTTGTCCACCAAGGAATCTCAAAAGCAGCAGCAATAGTTATTTCTTAGTTGTATAATTATTAATTTCCTTGGAAGAGTTGTCTGCAAAACTAGATGAGTAAAAATTCACATAAAAAATCCCAAGAATTAAGCCCAAGCAGTTTTTACAATTTAGTCACTCCCAGCCAGTAGTCTCTTTTTATTTTTATGGGTGCATTCCTTATATTGAATTAACAAGCATGTTTAAAGTCAAGAGATCAAAAAGGGAAAGCCGAAATGAATCTGGGAAAGAGGCACTATCACTTACTCTGCTTGTGCAACCATGTCAATTAGAACTTCAGGAGGAGCAAGAGCAGGTGATTCAACAAAGTGTAGGTCAACATTTCTGCAGTTACCAGTGAAAATTTAAAACTCTCTTTCCAACATCACATCATCTGCAGATGATGAGAAAAAAAAAAGAAGAAGAAGAAGAAGAAAAGAATTAAATAAGAAAAATAGACGAGACCATTACCCTGCTAGCTTTCTGGCAAGGTACAAGAAAGGTTTCTCAAAGTTGTAATTGCTCTTTGCAGAAATTTCATAGTACTGAAGATTTTTCTTCCGGTGAAAGGTAACCTGCTTTGCCTTGACCTGCCTGTTTTTGACATCGATCTTGTTACCACACAAAACTATGGGAATGTTGTCACAGACCCTGGTAAAATAGGAACAGAGAAGCCATTTAGAAGACCGTTTTTACATAGCAAAAGATAAATACGGAGAGGAAGTAATTAATGAAAGAGGCAGTAGCAGTACTAGCTGCAACTAATGACAACTCAAGGGGAAAAAAAAAAAAAAAAAAACCCATCAATTACTCACCTGCAGAGATCCCGGTGCCATGTTGGTACGTTTTTGTATGTCAAACGAGCAGTGACATCAAACATGATGATAGCGCATTGTCCATGAATACTGAAAATCAAATGGTACAGATCAAAAATGTTAAATATGAACGAATGAAGGGTTGAAACCTTATTTATATATTTGCACCCATAAGAAGCTGCAAATAAAACAGAGTCCCAATGAATCAAAATTCAAATTTGTGAAAGTACATATACCCAGACACTCTTGGTAAACACAAGATGAAACCCAATTCTCTGTACAGGACCATAAGCTAAAGAATATGGTCTTCCTAATACTTTGTGTCATTACAACGACCACATCACAAACACCATTATAGTAGTACGATGTCAAACTATATGACCCTCTAGATTTCTTATGATAACTCTATGGTAGAGCTTTTTAAATCCTAACCATAATTTTTAAATAAAATGATTCAGATTTAACCACTTCAAAAATTATATTATCTGGGGAGATATAATGAATGAAAGGAATTTTGAGAATTTTTTAAAGGTCTCTAAACCATTTGACTTAAAAATAATGGTTGAGATTTCAGGAATTCCACTTATAAAGAAAAAAAGAAAATGCCATCAATCACAATTATATGCGCTAATTGAATATGGTAAAAGGGGCAAAAGGAAAACACATACTAGTAACCATCTCGGAGTCCACCAAACTTCTCCTGACCGGCAGTGTCCCAGCAGTTGAACCTGATCTTCCCGTAATTTGTGAAGAAGTCCAGCGGATGAACTTCCACACCGATTGTGGCTGTACATAGAAACATTCACAATTCCAAAACCAATATTATTATCATCGTCATCAATTTTAACACACAAACACAATCACAGACACCGAATTTTAGAAAAGAGAAAGAGATAAAAATAAGGAGTTCATACGCTCATATCTCTTCTCAAACTCTCCAGTAAGGTGCCTTTTAACAAACGTAGTCTTGCCTGCACCGAATCAAAACGCTTTATTCAGGAAAAAAAGAGAGAGTAAAGGAGCACTTTTAAGCCCAGAATTCTAAAATTCGCTCCGTTTGGTTGCCAAGAAACTGCAGAAGTACATGAAACGAACTATATTCTCGAGAAACAAACAAAAAATAATGACGGAAAACATGAGATTCCAGAAAATTTTCCCTCGAATTCTTTTTCCATTCCGAAATTTTACCGGCAAGCAAACACCAAAGAGAGAGAGAAAAGCGAGTGTGCATTCATACCAGTTCCACCATCGCCGACGATGACGAGCTTGAAGGAAGGGTAATCTACACTCTGCTGAGTTGGAATGGCCTATAAACACAAACAACAATGTCACCAATACGGTCACAACAAGAACGAAACCCTAACAACATATATAACGAGAGAGAGAGAGAGAGAGAGAGAGAGAGAATCACCATTGTTGAGATGGTGATTGGGTGAGAGATGTTGGTTTTGAAGGGAGCACAGTTGGTAGTGGTGGCGGTGAAGGATATATATATACACGTATAAGCTTTGGACTTTGGAGGGAGAGCTGGACTTTTGTTCGACGCGATTTTCTACGCCGTTGGATGGAATGCCCGCTTAAACTTTAAGCTTCAATTTCAGCCGTCCACTACGGTACGCTGCTTCCTACTTCAATCTTAAATGTGGATAAATAAGATTTTTTATTTTTTTTATTTTCTCTGAGCAAATTAATCATTACGATAAAATAACAAAAGGAGTACAAAAAGAAGGGGTGAGGAATATCCAACAAACACTTAATAAAAAAAAGGCATGATAGACTTTATAGTGCATAAAAATAAAGCTACTAGTGAAACGGGGAATAGATTCAAATAAATTCAGATAGATCAAAATATTGTGAAAAAGGTTATCTTGATAGCGGTATATAATGCACCCTAAAGATTGGACCATGACCGTGAACAAATAGAAATGTTCATGTCCTACAGAATACTATAACTTTTACTATAAATTTTTTATAAACTGATGTAGTAATTCATGAAGCACTTAACAATTAACACGTCAATCACTAATATGCGAGTTGTCGCATAACAATTCACATGATACTTATCATGTTTACAAATTAATGTAATATTTATCATATTAATTACTAAAAGATGACAAGTCACGTGAGGGTTCACGTGGTACTCATTCGTGTAAAATATGAAGTGCTACTTGAATTTATAAATAAATACAAATACAAATAAATAAAAATTTTAAATTTTTTTTTTTAAAAAAAGGTGCACCTTCCTCATCAATCCAACTCTTACTCCATAAAGTCCACCATCCTCATCAGCAGCCAGAGCATACGTATCTAAAGACATATAAAATATTCCATGTTACTTGAAGAATAATCTACCATGGTCCTGGACACAGAATATTTTGCTCGTCCTGTCCTTTAGGTCAAATCTTGAGTAGTTGCATCTGCGCGGTTGGGTAAAAACTACGGCGTCAAAATCAATCTATTGCTCAAGTTTACATTAAATACTCGTTTAATTAGAAAATGATATATACTTGTCTCGTTCAAAAAAATTTGATAATAGCTCGCAAACTCAACTCGTTTAAAGCCCGACTTACTCGCTTGCCCTACTCGTTCATATATATATATATATATATACAAATATATATATTAATATATTACTAGCTTTTTCTTCTTTCTTTTTTTTCTTTTTTTTTTTTGTCTTCAAGTATAATTATTTACTATACTCGTACTAAAGTAAATTAGTGATACATAGTATACCAAATTTATAACTTGCTCACATGATACATATATTACAGTTTCTATTATCTAGTTATATATATATAAGGGGTTTGCTAGGGGTTCTCCTTGTAGTGTTCTCCTGGCATTCTCCCAGTCTTATATAGAACATGATTTAAGAAAAAATAAAATTGTAATACTGTTTTTTTGCTAACAGATTAATTTTTATTTGTTAATAGTTAGGTTCTAATGCTTTAAAACTTGTTTTTGGATTCAAAATTAAAACCTACCATCCCTAAATTAAAACATTTAGGGATGGTATCACCTAAAATGAATTTGATCATCCTAAATTTGATGCTAATGCCTCAATTTTAGTGCTGATGCCTCACAAATTTGGTGCTAATGCCTCAAATTTGGTGCTAATGCCTAAAAAAACGGTGGTGGAGGCCACTACAATTTTATTTTTTCTTAAATCATGTTTTACGTATGGCTGGGAGAACACCAGGAGAACCTACGGGGAGAACCCCTAGCATTTTCCTATATATAATGATATATTGTTAATTTGCTTCCTATATATTATAGTTATATGCTATATTGTATAATATGTCTTATATATTTACGTATTATATATTTATACTATAAATAAATGTCTAAAGTTTGCTTTAAAATTTGGGCTTTAACTCTACTCAGATCATACATTAAGAAATTTAATAGCCAAGTTCGAGTTCAAACTCGAATTGAGCCCAACTCGGCTCGAATAGCATTCTCAACAAGCTCATCCGAGCTTCCAACGAGCCAGTCTTGAACACACATTTCATAGCTCGACTTGAATAAATATCTTCGTAAACGAGCCAATCTTAAAATCCTAATGCTTGACTCGGTTCGGCTCAATTTCAGCCTTAATTGCAAGTAGTCAAAACAATAATGAAGATAAACTAAAAGTCGTAGTTTTACCAATTTTCAAATGTATAGGTGAAATTACTTATAAATCAAAACTTTATGATCTATTATCAGAATAATAGAAGCTTTCTTAGTACAGCCTACCAATCTTGATCATTAGACATGCACCACCTAACGCCGCCATTTCTAGTATTATAACACGTTTGCAAACCATTTTCCGCCCATGGATTTCGAGCTCTACCTTTCCTCTCTCAAGCTCCATGCCCCTTGATTTTGTGCCATGGCCATATATAGCTCTCAATCTAGGATGGTCAATTGAGAGAGAAAAGGAAGAAAGAAGAGACAAATTATAATGATAAAAATTGACAGAATATTAACAAAATTCTTAGATTAAAAACAGATTATATCTTTAATTTACTATCAAAAGATTCAAAACTCAACTTTCAAAATCAAAATAACCCCAAGTACAAAGGAATATCAAGAAATGTTTTTTTTTTTTTTTTCTTTCTTCCAAAATTGATAATACCCCATGAATCTTGATTAGACACCACCGAACATTGCTTCATAGTTAGCACACATGTTATCATTTCAATTCAAACTAAGGATTGCAGTCGCCTCCAATTTCAAAAATCTAAATCAATTCATTTTGAATGAATGACTTGAATTAAGTCTTTCTGAATTTTTTTTCTTAAAAAATAGTAATGGGTGGTGGAACCACCATTTAAAGTAATTGACTACCTTCTTAAGAACTGATTAACCATCGTTTTACTCTTCGAATGGGTGTTCGACCATCCAAAGGGATGGTTGGGGAGGTTGAACTACCCTACCCACTCATAGGGTGGCCGACCACCCCCACGGGGGGTGGAGGTGGTTGCACCACTCCTCGAGCCATAGGGAGGTGGTGAGTTGAGTTGGAGTTTTTGGATGTCATGAGCCATTTCGTTGTCCTTTCTGATAGAGAATAATTTTCCTATTGTTTGAGGTGTTAATATGTAAATCCTTTATGTTTTTAATTTGTTGTCTTTGAAAAAAATGTTGGATTTTTAGTAAAAAGATTTGTAGTTTGGTGTTTGAATTATGTCATGAGCTCCGATTTGTGCTTAGGGTGGTGTTATGAAGTTTGTTAGGACTTTGGAACGAGTTAGATAGGTTAAAGATATGACTTTTCGAGTTTTAGAGTTTTTATTTAGAAAACGTTTGAACGGTACAATGAATGGAACAAGTTAGATAGGTTAAAGATATGACCTTTTCGAGTTTTAGAGTTTTTGTTTAGAAAACGTTTGAACGATACAATGAATGATCGAACGGTCAAGGAATGATCAAACATTTTAAGGGCAAAATGCGCACATTAGGGTCTTAGAGCATAGATTAGGGTTTTAAATAGCATCTTAGCTAATATTTGAGTATTGCAAAAATGAGATGTAACCCTTTGGTAGAGGGTGGATGTGAGAGTTTGAGGTAAGTAATCGCTCATGGAAATGTCAAAATACTTTGGCATGAATATTTTATTTATAAACTTGCATTTTGGATATTCATGCCTTTTCATAAAAATGTATGGTGTAAGCCTTAATACTTTTAAATGTTGATTTACAAATGCATTGATGTTTTGCCTATGAAATATGCTATGTTCTTAACTGGAGTTTATATTGACATGGCATACCACCATCGGAACTGTGGGTGAAGAATGTGGGTACATACACATAGGCCTTGTTTGGTAAAAGGGTTGGCTTTGCTTTGTTATTACTCACTTCAATTTCCCAAAAAAATCAATATCAAAACATTCAAACTTTTTCACTTTTTATATCACATCATTCACTTTTTTTTATTATTCAAATAAAAAAATCACTACAAAACAAAACTTTTCATTTTTTCATACCACTTTTTTATTTTTCTATACCAAACATTCTTCTTTTTTTTTCCACATCAATCTACATCAACTACAGTGTCTAAGCCAACCCCTTTACCAAACACTAGTGCTAGGTTGCCTTGGATCCGAAGGCTAGAGTGACCAATGCAACAATACACATATGGTGGTCATGTCCTGCAACATCGCCAGCGGTATGGACTATTCAGGATCAAACTCAGTCGGACATCTAGTGATGGTTACTTATATACCTCATGACATCAAAGTTGTACCAGATGTCCTCTAGGATGTGCTAACCTTATCGTGGAGGAAAAAGGACACAAATATAGACTATAGTTGGGTGAGTTATGACCTAAAATTAATTATACTTCGTCAATATGATTTTGACTTCAATTGCAAAATGTTATCATTGGATTTATGCCTTAATTGTTTTATAAAATATACTATTTTTCTATGCTGGTAAAATTACGGAGATAATGATCATCAGTATAATTTATTCAAAACTCAATGATGTTTCTAAATTACACTCTATACTTACTTCTATTCACAGGGCCATAAATAATTTGTATTGAGACGAAATAGTTTATTCTCAACTAGGTATTAATCTCAATAGTTCACTTCTCTTTTTATATTATTTTGATATTTGTTGTTATAGGGTAGTACTTCAACTAATTAAAATGAGAGTATTTTATGAATAACATTAGCAAAACTATTTCCCGACGTAGCTCCTAGAAAATCAAGACTTAGAATTTCATAGATAGATCTCCACCGTAACCACCAGCCATGAAGAGTTGGCAAACTAGAAAATGTGAACCGGGGGGCACGTGGGCCATAAGCTTAATTAATCCAAAACTCAAAAATATCACATTGCTGTGCTTACACATATGTCATAAAATCCAAAACAAAAGCAAAACAATGGGTCCAACTTCGCATCCACCAGTTGATACAACCACAGCTTTTAAGTTTGTTAAACATACACAAAGGGCAATGCCAGCAACAATTTAGGGGAAAAAATGGCTCAAGGGACTCGCATATTTTGATGAGAAACTCTGACAAAAACTAGAACACCCCAATCTACTCAAATGCGTCATCATCGTCATCAGGAAGGGGCTGACTAGCAGCAGCAGCAAGCTCAGCTTCATGCCTGTGGAAATCACCAACACAGAAAACAAAGGTTATATATAATAAAACAAACTATTATTTTAATAAGTAAACGAGTTTCATCTAGTGAACAAGGAGTATATAAGAAAATACATCCAACAAATCAAGAGCAAGAGCAAGAAAAGAGAGAACAAAATTCTACAAAATTTGAGATATTGAGAAAAGCATTAGCAGCGACCCACTCTAACAGAGATTTAAGCAAACGTAACAGTAAATCCAAACTCGTTTTCTTGCAATCATCAAGTCTGATGAGCAGTGTTCCTTTTCCTTTTGAGTTTTTCCCATCAGTCTGATGATCAATCCAAACTGATGGGAGAAACTCAAAAGGAAGAACTCTGATCATCAGACTTGATAAGTTACTCATAATTAAAAAAAAAAAAAAAAAACTGACATCAATTTTAATGCATGAGACCTGGTGGATGAGGTAAAGGAATCTAACAAACTCGAGGATATAATAGAACTACATAAGCACAGCATGCAAAAAGAATAGCAGTTATTAAACTAGTTTAATACACAATTCTGGCAGTACCTACATCAACCTGACACAAGAAAATATAGGAACAGAGGAATAAGTAGCATCTACATAACAGTTATACATATAGGTAAGTTTCTTGCAGAGGAAACAGTTATTGACACCACTAAGAGTATTGCTTGTTGATAGACACCTCAAAAAGGCATGATTTTCACATGAGAACACCTAGGACAGACCATGCAGATCACAGTATTACTTGGTCATGCCTTCTTTAACCTAGCACTCCACATTAACTGTTAGGGAGAGAGAATTTTAGTTATAATAGAAGGCTTACTGTTGTTGGGCAGCCAAGTCAATTTGCACTTCCGGGGGAGCCAGGGCAGGAGATTCGACGAAATGCAGATTAGCGTCCCTATAACAACAAGCACATTGCACAGTAAATATTCGAATTCTGCAGAATTATCAAGAGCACTGAAAGTAACAGGGGGAAAAGCTTCTCTATCAGAAATTAATGGGTCTTTACCCTGCAAGCTTCCTGGCAAGGTATAAGAAAGGCTTCTCAAAGTTATAATTGCTCTTAGCTGATATCTCGTAGTACTGCAAATTCTTCTTCCGGTGGAAAGTAACCTGCTTTGCCTTCACCTGCCTGTTCTTCACATCAACCTTGTTTCCACAAAGAACAATTGGGATGTTTTCACACACCCTGAAAAATGACAACATAGGAAGTGGCTGTGAGACCCAATAAAAGCAAAGGAACTTGTTAGACTCCTCCCCATCCCCTCACATTCCACCACACTATTCACTTCATTTTTTCAACAAAAAAAAAACATATCAAATCATTTCACTTTTTATAACACATCATTTACTCTTTATTACTATTCAAATAAAAAATCACTACAAAACAAAATTTTTCTACTTTCCAATACCACTTTTTCATTTTCCCATATCAATCATTTTTTTTTTAATGGTAAACAGTATCCTATAATGAAAAATGTTGTGTAATGGGAGGGAGTTTACCAAACACCCTCTCAAACTTAACAAGAGACTAGTCAGGGTTTCTGAACAGACCTGCAAAGATCCCGGTGCCATGTTGGAACGTTCTTGTATGTCAGCCGGGCAGTAACATCAAACATGATAATTGCACATTGCCCATGGATGCTGCAAAATGAACATGACTTTTAAAACATCATCTGAAGAGGCTAAATTAAACATATATGATTTCTGAGAGTTTATGGTCCGAAGTGAAATTATCAAGCAACAAAAACAAAAAGAGGAAAAAACAACATTTTTTTCCTGAGAAGTTAACCCAGTCCACAAAATTAAAATTAGTTCAGTACTTAATGAGGATACCACCATAATATGTTTATAAAAAACTTTACTACAAACACAGACCTCTAAATTTTCCTTCCCTCAAGAAGTAGCAAATAATTATTAAGGAAAAAGAATTGTGATTTGGTGTTGGTGGTGGTTATTTGGAGCGTACAAAGTTGGGGGGTGGGTTCAAAAACTACACATAAGAAGCATGAAGCAAACCATGTTTGCATTTAATCATCTGCATAATAGTTTCCATAAAGTTCGAGAATTTCGTTTAAATATAAAAAGCTCAAAAAACCACACCAATTCCTCAATTCCTTAAGTTACTTAATACTTGATTAAAAAACAAAACAAACAAAACATATGAGATTGCCATATATAAATCTTAAAAGGGCAAAAGGGTCTAACTACTATTACACGTGAATCTCTGCATATAAGCATTTAAATACAAACACTAAATATGGGACAGCTAGAAGTTAATGGTGCGCTAAATATGGCTACAACTTAATTTGAATAATAAGTTAGATATAAAGAATTGCCCAAAATTATTCTGCAGATCACTCACTAGTATCCATCTCGAAGACCACCAAACTTCTCTTGCCCAGCCGTGTCCCAGCAGTAGAATCGGATTTTTCCACAGTTGGTGAAAAAGTCCAAAGGATGGACTTCCACACCAATGGTTGCTATACATGAGTTGAAAGATCAAGAATGAGATCAGTCCCAGACACCAATTTCAATTAACAAACGAAAAGAACAAAGTTCAAGCTTTTTTCCTTTTTACTTTTAGCATCAAACAAGAGTAATGTTGCTCTAAACGCAAGGTTTACTACTTCCTTAATACCACGGAAACGGTAAAGACAAGAAAGATATCAAAGATCAAAATCCAACAGATAAAATCTAAATTCATCAAACTTACGTTCGTATTTTTTCTCAAACTCCCCAGTCAGATGCCTTTTAACAAATGTTGTTTTTCCTGCATTGTTCAAACAATTGAAATCCAAATAAGTAAAACGTCCACTACTAGAAGCCAACCGCTTCAACAATCAAATTTGATGAGTTCCCAAATAATAACAAAACCAAAGAATTAATTTATCACAAATCAACCAAACTGCAAGAAATAGAAATACCAAAGAATATCATTCACTTTTTTCACTTTTTTTTTCCTTCGAGTTTTAGTTTCACAATAAAGATATTTTCTTGGGACTATTTTCAAACAAACAGAGTATAAACGGCAACAGACCCCTAGAAGGAAAGCAAAAAAATACTTACGGCTCAGCTAAGCTTAATTGAAATCCACTATTCAATAAACTGATCTTTTTTTATCCTACACTAAATTTTCCCAGTAACCAAACAGATCTTGAAGGAAAGAACCAGTACACCAAAGAAAACTTACCGGTTCCACCATCGCCGACAATTACAAGCTTAAAGCTCGGGTAATCGACGGTCTGTTGGTTCGGCAAAGCCTACAACACAAAACCAAAAGATCAAACGCCCAAAAAAAAATCAGAATCAAAATGCCAAACAAACGTCGAAGATCAAAGAAAATAAACCGAAGATTTTGAAAGATTATGCGAGAAAGAGAGCTGCATACCATATTTCTGTATTGAGGGTGTGGCGCAGAGAGCGAAAGATAGAGAGAGAGGGAGCGTGAGAGATTTGTGAGGGTTTTATATAGAAGGAGCTGCTGGAGAGGCCCTAGTGTTTCCCAGGCAGCTTCAAACTGACGCAGCTCTCTCAGCCGTCCGATCTAAGGACTCGTGGATATAGGAAGATCACGTGTGGCCGACCGATCAGACATTTGAACTTTGACAGAAATAATAAAATAATAAAAATAATAATAAAATCTTATGTTTTGGACTTTATTAGAGGGTTTGGGCTCCCCCATCTGGACCTATTAACGTCCAAGTCTATAGTCCGTTATGAGTTTCTTCAGAGTTTGTTTAGAGTTCAAGTCTAGTTATGAGTTTTTTTTTTTTTTTTTTTAAGTTTGTTTGAGTGTATGTTTTAAGGGTCTCAAAAAATAAAGTCTCTATGAGATAGCTCAATTGACTGTGAATCACGCCTCATGAAGCAGATGTCACTAGTTCAAATCCCTCCTCCTCTTTTCACAACATGTCAAAAAAAAAGTACTCGTTTGGTAAAAAGAATTGACAATCTTCACAAATCGTCAAGGGAAGGAAAGGGGGGATTCGAGCTAGTGACCTTCACTTTATTAAGCGTGGTTCATAACTGATTGAGTTACCCTTTAGGAATCACGTTGCATTACTTGGGCATGCTACTTTGTAGGTTAAGGGTTTAATTTATTTATTGGATTTGGGTCGAAGGTTTTTTTTTTGGCAGGGGATCGTTTTTCTTTGACAACTCCGGTAGAGATGGAGGTATTTGACCCTCAAAATGGATTGACATTTTAGATCATTTGAGTCCTGCTTCTTTTTCTACTTAATATTGGAAAATAGGATTACAAGGAAACAAAATTCAAGAGGGGGAAAGATAAAACAAACAAATAAACTGAAAATGGGCCATAAAATGGCCGACCCAATATTTTTTTGAATAAAAATCTAAAGTAAGAAAGAGGAAAATGATGAAGGAAAATAAATAAATAAATAAATAAAGAATAGAGGAAGGAATGGGGGAGGGGAGGAGGAGGAAGGAAACAACCAATTCCTCCTTCCCCAACTCTCACAAACAAGGCGGAGGAGGGTCTCATGGGAAGACGAAGGAAGCCTTTTCTCTCAAAGAAAAACATAGCCGATTGAGCTGTCTCCAAGAGGTAGTTCAATCGGTTGGGACCATACTTAATGAAGTGGAGGTCACTAGTTTGAATCCCCCCTCTCCCTCTTGTGTGGACATGTAAAAAAAAAAGAGTTTCTCTTACTAGAAAGATATAGAAAGAAGCGGATTCCGAAAATCCTTTTTTCTTAATTAATATCCTTATGAGTGGTGAATGACACTTGTTGATATCTAGAGCATATTATAGATGAAAGGTTGAATGTGTTTTTTGTATGGATTGTATGGAGAGCATAGAGCAATCTTTGATAGTTGGTTTGGCAGAGACATTGGCTTGACTTGATGGAGTTGTTTGCGAATGCCCTGAAATTATAGCAGATTTGATTGAAAAATATATATATATTTGTTATAAAAAGGTTAAAATTTTATTTTGTAGTAATTTTTTTATTTAAATAATAGTAAAAAATTATTAATGTGATGTAAAAGTAAGAATGTTAAGAGTTAAATTTGAAATAAATAGTATGCGACATTTTTTTGGTCCATTACTGAACAACCCCAATAAGAAAAAGCATGTTGTATTGCCCTCCATATTCTTTGCATGAATATCAAGCATCGAGATAAAGGAACGAAAAGGAAATAATTTAAGGGCTGTTATTTGCAAGCTCTCATTGGAGCGCGACTAGATGCATTTTATGGTCAAGATTTTGTTTGGTGGCTTGTTTAAAAGTAAAAATCTTCTCCATGAGGCAATATATACAATATTAGGAAATCAAATCGAATTTTAAGTGAAGTGGAACTTCTTTTTCCTTCAACTATATAACATCCGTTTTATCAATTTATTTTGATAAAGTACATGGCACTCAATATAATCATACCACTATAAACTATCCTCACATTATTTTTCGAATTTATGCTCTAAAAACTCACACTAAAAACCCAATATTGCTTCCTTAGAAACAAAATTAGTCATATATATATAGCATGACCAAATATCCAATATATCCGACCCGGACCCATCTTGCATGTGTATATATATATATATATAATAATAATAATAATTCATGGCCCTCCTCACATGAATCGACGTGGGTTACGAACGCTCAACAGCTTCACGTCATCGAGAACCGGTCCACAGAGAGAGGAGAAGTCGTCGCTTCTCATGGTGTAAAATGTGCTGAGGAACATGACACGTGTTCGCGGAGAAACCGCCACGAACTTGAGCACGGCGCGCTTGAACCCGCCTTTGCCCTTGGACTCGTACGGCACTTTGACGGTGTTCCTGCCGGCGAATGCCTCGACGATCATGGAGCCCTCGCAGGAGTTGCTGGCGTCCCCGACGGCGAAAGAGAGGATGTAGGTTTTTCCAGGGATGGTCCGGGCTACCTGAGCAATAGCGCTTTCTTTTCCGGCGACAAGTTCGACGGCTCGCTTTCCTCCCGGGACGGAGAAGTGGTCGGAGTCTATGTACTTGACGGCTTTGAGGGACTCGACCATCCAGCCGGGTAGTGGAGAGTGGTCGTCTTCGATGTTGGGTGGGATAAGGACGCCCCATGAGGTGTTGGGGAACACGTATGGTCCTTCTTCGAAATCCCCATTCTTCAATAAGTTCTCTGCACAACAATTTCAACCTCAAAATAACTCTAATTTCTCCCAAACAAATATATATATATATATATATATATAGCACATGATCAAATTGTAACATTAATCCTATAACCCACATTAAAGTGATTAAATTTTCCCTTTCATTCTTATTAATTTGGTCAAAGATCCTTGTCCAAATTAAAATTTTTTGTTAGTATATCCTTCTCTAAATTTTGTTAGAGAGAGAGGGGGTCGTTTGAACAGTAAATGACCCTTCTAAGTGAAGGTGTTCGTTTGAACAATGTTGTACTATTTAGATGACCATTCCTTTTGAGAGTGATCATTTTACTATTAAAAATGACACTTGGTAGAGGAGAGTCGTTTTAATAAAAGACCATATAATAAACAAATGTCCCTAACTCTTAAGGTTTTTTGAAGTGTATTTATGGTGTGACAAGTAATCATAATATCAATTGAAATTAAAATTTTTGGTTTGTAACATGATATAGTTAAAGAGATCTAGGACTTGTTTTAGGTCCAAGGTATCCTATAATTTATACTTAAATGAAATAGAATTCTTCCCATTTCTAAGTGAGATAGAAATGAGTTTTTTGATAGTCAAAAATTCATTTTATCATATATAATTATCTACATTGTATAATGTCATTTAAACATATATACTATTACGTCAATAAAATCTAATTCAAGTAGATTTTCAAATGTTTATAGAATATCAAAACGTTCCGTAGATTTTCAAAAATAGAAATTTTCAACAATTTTTCATCATCGAGGCATCACCGATTTAGAGAATTCTGACAATTCATCTGCCCTAATAAATTTTGAATTTTGGCCAACCTATCAATCAACTTGCCAGAACAAATGGATCCGGGTTTTCTCAACCGTTTAAAATGTTCAAGCTGTCAGCCAATCCCTTAGCCCTGATGCCTACCTAATTAATTGGAGCATCTTTTTCCTTCTCCCCACAGCGACAACACGGCGAATAACATTAACTGCAAATACCATGGCGGGAAAAACAGCTACCTAACTCCAAAAAGGTAATGTTACAAAAAAAAAAACTCCAAAAAGGTAAAAATAAACGACAGGAAAAGAAGTGGTCCTATTGCCCCTACATGACCTCAATGCATGCTCATATAGTCATATTGCCCCCAATGAAGGCAAAATTCAACGGAGAAAGGGGCTTTTTCTGCCTTCTTGGGGCCCATGTCGAGGAAATTGTTTCTTTCTCCTTCTGTGGCCTTCCAAGTTCCAATTATATGAAAGCTTAGGCTATGCTTGTCATTGGCCTTAAAAAAAATGAAAGTGGTATGAAATTGTAGCAGATTTGATTAATGTGACGTAAAAAGTAAAAATATTGAGAAGAATTGTATAAGACCATTTTTAAGGCCGTTGGCAAATGAAGTCTATATGTGCGCAACATGATTCTAGATAATAATTTGTATTAACGTGTCAGATTTAGTCATGTAAAAGCTATGAATATAAAATTTGTGTTGAATTTGTGTCGAAAATTATATAATTTAATTATAGTCCGACCTATTTAAATGAAATTCTAACTTTATATTAAGATGGAAGAACTTACTGTTGGTTGCTCTAGGAGGATAGAGAGCTTTAATGGCGACAGAATCAATGAGTGGACCGCAGGCCGGATCCTCCTCCACACCCGGATTATGAATAACAATTTCGGCAAATTCAAGCTCGGCCTGGAACGCCCACGCATACGAGTCCCACCCGTTGCTGCTATACATAGTCTGCATCGGCAGCACGCCGGAATCAGGCGCCACCGATATGTTGAGCGTCTCCTCTTGAGCGCAGGTGCGAGCCGCGCTGAAAGTGAGCGAGTAGTAGAGCCCCTTGACCACTTTCATGCGTTGCTTGATCGATGCCTCGTTCCCGAGCCTGACGGCGAACGCTCCCTCCGGCACCACCAGCAGCATGTCGCCTTGCTTTTGGCCGGATTTTATGTACTCTACGAAGCCGGAGACCTCCCATTCTGGTATGGCATAGCGGCCGATCACCACCGTGCCGTTCATGTCAGATTGCTTCGGGGCAAACTCGAAGTTCCCATTGCGTACTAATCCTGCATGTGTTTGATGGGAAAACATGGGATTCAATTTAACAAATCATATGCTACTGCATACACAAAGCAAAGCCTACATGTTATTTGTTGGGAGATTATTACAAGAATCATGGGGAACAGCGAAGGAAAGTACAAGAATACCTTGAAAATGTCAAGATTTGTGAGAATTTGAGCAGTTCTTTGAGAATTTTGGCTCAAACTTTTTTTCCTTTAATGGGTGGTGACCATTTGTAATTGTTTGATTGGGGTGGCGTGTTTCATTGTTTGAGGTAAAGAATTGAATTCTAGCTTTCTTGTTGGTGTGTAGAGTGTTTTGAATGAAAATTTTATTCATAAAAAATAAAAAAAAAATAAAAAATGTTGGGTTCTTACAATATATTTACAAATATACAAACATAAATAAATTTATTTTTATTGTGATTGAGATAATAATTATCACTTAAAGTCAATTTAAAGAAGTCTATAATAAAATAAAATAAAAATGTTTATTTTTGTTGTCCAATATATATATATACTAATTATAAATTTAAAACTTATTTCACTTTATATCAAATCAATCGATTCATTCTTTCAATTTAATCTTTGCCCAACTCACCATTCACCCACTTGTCTCGACAAATTTTAGCAAGAGTGACAAAATTGACTAGTTACTTTTTGAGTGATATCTTGTGTGTGGGTTTTTTATTATTTATTTTTAATTTTTTAAAGTGATATTCATGTGGGTATTAATAATAAAGAATTCACCATCACGTGGGCTACTGACAAATTAACCCTCATTAAAGGATTGCTTTCTTGGATGTCAGAACTTTCAGAAACGAAAAAAAATGTACATGCTGTCAGCAAAAAACCAATGAGCAATAGCAAAAACTAAAAAGCAGCATTGGATTAATCAGTGGCCATGAAAGTGACCTCTCAAGCCACGAGAAAACTCAGACATAAATTCATTCCTATGTCCAAGCTGAAATCTTTAGCTTCGACACTCTGCAAATCTGCCATAAAAACCTTGAAACCTCTACTATATAAGTCCATTTTGGAGCAGAAATGCTAAAGAAAGTAGTCTGAATTCTGATATCTCAACAAGCAACTTCTTAGAAAAACAATATCGCCTAAGAAATCATCTACATATATACATATATATATATATATATGAATGTATCATGTGCGTGGAAAAATGCATAAACGACTTACCGTCGGTGAAGGAGAAGGCGAGGTGGCAGGTCGCACACAGAAGCACCGACAACAAGACGACCCCTCGCATGACTCTGTGTGTGTGTGTAATTTTTGGTGAGAGAGATGGGAGATGGTGCTGAAGACCGAGAGGAAAACAGGGTGAGGATTCCCTTATATGCATGACAGCCTACAATAAGGGTCTTGGATTACGTTGAAATATCGAACTTTGCCATTTCTTGAGTCGTTATCTTCACGTGGGGGGTTCCTGATGACGAATTTGCCCTTTTTCTTTTTTCTTTTTATTTATTTATAGTAATATATATGACTAAAAAGATCGGGACGTGGGTTTATATTGAAGACAAAATCTGTTGAATGTCACATGGTTTTCCTTTTCCCCAAGTTGTTACACAACCTTGCAAGACCACGACATTACTTTGGTTATGGGCTGGGTGACGTATTTTAAGTAATTAATATATATTTTTTAAGTTATTTATATAAAAAATTATTTAAAATAGATATAATAAGTATAAAGAGTAACGTTACTTTATAATTAAGCTTTCTAATGGTTTGATAATGGTAAGAAAATTTCTCGATCATAAAAATTGATTTTCTTGTGTTTTAATTAATAAAAAAATGGAGGAAGTTATTATGATGATGATTTATTTTAGAGAATAATTTCAATTAGATCATGGTGTAAACGGGCTGTTTTGCACCTTTCAATAGGACGCAGGCACTTCAGCTTGAAACATCAAAAAATAATATGACATTTCACACTAAATAATTTTTCTTCTAAGGCTCCGTTTACTTCGACGTAAAATAGTTTCCGTCGAAAAATATTTTCAGAGAAGTTATTTTCCCTGAAAATGTTTTCTGCCGAAAGCATTTTACGGTGTTTACTGCGTGTACGGAAAATCACAAAATTTATATATATTCATTAAATCATATTAAACTCTAAATTTACGGGTAAGTCCCGGGACTTGCCTGGGACCCGCCGGGACTTGACCAAAACCCTTCAGGACTTGACCAGGACCTATCCGAAACTTTAATAGGACCCGCCCAAGACATGACTGGCAGCTGCCCAAGACCCGCCCGGGACCTACTTAGTACTTGACCTGGACCAGCCCTGGACTTTATTGGGACTTGTTCGAGACCTGCCCGGGACTTGTCCGGGACTCGGCTAGGATTCGTCTGGGACTTGACTGGGACCCGCCCGGGACCTGCTCGGGACTTGACCGGGACTTGTTCGGGACCCGCCTGGGACCTGCCCGGGACTTGACCAAGACCCGCCCGGGACCTGCCCGTTACTTGTCTGGGACTTGACCGGGACTTGTCCAAACCCAGCTGGGACTCACCCAGGACTTGACTGGGACCCGCTTGGGACTTGCCTAGGACTTGACCGGGACCTGCCCGGTACTTGTCCGGGACCCGCCCGGGACCTGCCCGGGACTTGACCGGGACCCGCCTGAGACTCACCCGGGGCAGGTCTTGACCGAGACTTACCCGTGACTTGTCTGAGACTTGACCGGGACTCACCTTGGACTTGTCCGGGACCCGGCTAGGACTCACCCGGGACTTGACTAGGACCCGCCCGGGACCTGCTCGGGACCCGCTCGGGACCTGCCTAGGATTTGACCGGGACCTACCCGGTACTTGTTCGGGACCCGTCCGGGACTTGACCCTCCAAGTCCTGGGCGGGTCCTGGTCAGGTCCCGGGCTGGTCTCAGACAAGTCCCGGGTGGGTCCTGGTCAAGTCTCGGACGGGTCCTGGGTCCCAAGCAGGTCCCAGTCAAGTCCCGAGCGGGTCCCAGTCAAGTCCCGGGCGAGTCCCAATCGGGTCCTGGACAAGTCACAGTTAGGTCTCTGGCGGGTCCCGAAAAAAAGTCCCGGGTGGGTCCCGGTCAAGTCCCGGGCAGGTCCCAGACAAGTCCTAAGCGGGTCCTGGTCAAGTCTCGGGCAGGTCCCGGTCAAGTCCCGGACAAGTCTCGGGCGGGTCCTGGTAAGTCCCGAGCGGGTCCCGGGCATGTCCCGATCAAGTCCCGGACGAGTCCTGGGCGGGTCCCAGGCAAGTCTCGGGCGGGTCCCGATCAAGTCTCGGACAAGTCCCGGGCAGGTCCCGAACAAGTCACGATTAGGTCCCGGTCAAGTCTCGGGCTGGTCCCGGTCAAGTCCCGGACAGGTCCCGGGCAGGTCTCGAACAAGTCCCGGGCGGGTCCCGGTCAACTCCCGAATGGGTCCAAGACAAGTCCCGGGCGGGTCCTGGTCAAGTCCCGGACAGGTCTCGGTCAGGTCCCGTGCAGGTCTCAGGCAGGTCCCGGGCGAGTCTCGGACAAGTCCCGGACGGGTCCCGGGCGAGTCTCGGACAAGTCCCGGACGGGTCCCGGGCAAGTCCCGGACAAGTCTCGGTCAGGTCCCGGTCAAGTCCCGGGCAGGTCCCGGACAAGTCCTGGGCGGGTCCCGGTCAAGTCCCGCCCGGGTCCCAGACAGGTCCAGGGCGGGTCCCAGTCATGTCTTGAGCGGGTCCCGGTCAAGTCTCGATAGGGTACGTCAATTTGAGAATGAGATGCTCAAAATCGGAAATTGGTTTACGGTTTTCAAAACCGTCAACCATTTTCCGAAAATTAAAGAAGAATTTTCGGTCAAAGGGAAAATGTTTTCCATTGACTATTATTTTACGTCTTAGTAAACACCGTAAAATACAGAAATCATTTTCCTGAAACCATTTTACGTCGAAGTAAACGGAGCCTAAGTTCTATCGACAAAATACTCAGATAAAATCATTGGAGTCACCGTTTTTGTTAGTTTTGAAGGCTCTGGTGTTGAGGGCTTGGAGGTGGGTGTGGGGTTTGATGGTAGGCGTTGGGTTATAACAAATAGAAAAATTTATGAGATCAATTAAAATTAACAATACAATGTTTTAATCTCCATTGTATTTGATTTTTTACCTGATGTGTCAAACATCTATTGAATGCTATAAAATGAGTTTTACATCATATCCTAGTAGAAGGGGCTCTCATTATATTTTACATTAGATGTAATAAACAAAATCTTGACCGTAAAATAGATGAAACGTATTACCCGGGGTTGCCTATTAGAAAGAAATAATGATATAAAATCAAGATTGCCTAAAGTTTTGGCGTGGAATGTGGGTGTGATGTATGATGTGGGATTGAACCTTCTAAATAATTATGAGAATGTGATTATGGATTACTTAAGTAGCTTATAGTAATTAATGACGGCCACGTGGAACTTAAAATATTTGTGTTTAGATTAATTATCTACAAGGAATCGGTGACAAATACTGGGGGATTTTCAATTAGATGATTGTAATTATTGGGCTTGGAAGCATTCTAATATATGGAAACACACCCATGTGCACTTGATATAGAGAATTTCAGCAGCTTATGATCTATACTTCCTGCATGTTATTATATATTTTAATTTTTATAATATATGATTTGTTCAGATTTCATAATCTTTTTGATTGTTGGGATATTTAATTAACCTGTCCATAATCAAGATTCGTTATATAAAGTATGACAATTTTTTTTAAAAATTTTTTTTTTTTGAAAAATTGGTTGAATGAAATTTCTAAAACTCAATCTATGATCTTTCTACATGTCCTTAGAGCGTGATTCTGACGTATATTTTTAGGAAAAATTTACAAAAAACACTATGAACTTTCAAGCATTTTGAAAATATCCCCTTAACATTCAAAAACTCTCTTAATTTAGGGTATCGAACTTTGATTTTTTGCAATGTCCGCATCCGTTAAAATTTTCCGTTAAATCTTGTCAAAATTTCAAAAATGCTATTTTTCATAATAAAAAAATTGCAAGAATTTAGGCGTAGGTATTGTTGCAAATTTCGTAAAATCTTGACCAATTAAGAAAAATGCATGTCAAAATGTGTGAAAATTCATGAGAGTTTTGTAAAGTTTTCCTTATTTTTTTAGTAGAGTTATCATATAAAAACATATGTCAATTTAATATATTAAGTTGAATAATTTTCTCTGACTCAATTTATATGTCTTATTTTTTATTTTTTATTTTTGTGAATATAAAAGCATCAGGATATAATGAGGATTAAAGATCACACGATGTTTCCTGCGAACTGACCCTACCTTCGGGGTTCTTTCATTAAAACTCTGGATTTTGGTCTAGTACTATAACTAATATATAGATCAGATGGTTTGAACCAGAACCATATGATATTTAATAGTTATCTAATTTCATCTAAGGATGTTGGCCGTACATCATGGGTTTGAAGAGAATGACTTGTCATAAACCAGCTTTATTTTCTGTCCCAAATTTCATCTGAAAAAAATTTGCCATAAGTAGCTATGTTAGAATATCAATTAAAAAAAAAAAAATTAATTAATAATTTTTATAACTTTAATTTTTTAGAAATAAGTAATGATTTAACATGGTATTAAAATCACGTTTTGAGTTCAAATACTATCTATTTTATTAATCATATATTTCAATTAAATATTTTACATATTATGTCTCACTTACTGGGTCAGGACTTAAATAAATTGCAGATTCTAAAATTATGTAAATTAAGGTCGTTCATTGCATCGAAGGGCTTAGAAAATGATACCTATTAAAAACGTGGCATGAGATTGAGGCAGTTAAAAAGAATTTTCCTCCTAAAAGGCTTACTCTTCCTGTCTTCCATTTTGAATAGACGTCTTTATAAAACTAAAAAGCAGGTTTTTGGCTCTAAGCATATTTATAATGATGAAAATATATTTAATTCTCATTGATATCACTACACCTTTTTAAATTTTAATACATAGCATTTTTTAAATCGTTGATATATAGAACGGTCTGAATTCATATAATTGAAAAAAAAGAAGTTATTAATTAAATAATTAAATAAATATTTTTTATAAACTTTAGAATAAAATAATAATTTATGAGAATTTGTAGAAGATACCGTTTCTCCATACAAGGTGCCTCTCCATTCTCTGTTGTGTCAGGTGAGTGCATATGAACAAAAAACCAGACGCCGCAGATGGATGAGACATGAGTCACTCCGGTCTGCAGTCATCCTATTTCCTATGCACAGGTATAATATAAAATTAATTTCCCTTCTTTCTTTAATATATTTCTCGAAAAAAAAAACATATTTTTCAATTAAATTAAGAGGTATGATACAAATTCAACTTTTTTCCTAACAAATGTCTAATTTTTATCCTTTTTATAATTAAAAAAAAATGTAATAAAAAATAAAAAAAAATGTCTGAAACAATAATATATATTTTTTGTCTATCTTTTTTTTGAAACAACTATTGACATGTTTTTCATTTTTTATATATTATTGCTTTAGACATGTTTTTATGTTTAGACATGTTATTATTGCTTTAGACATGTTTTTCATTTTTTATTTTATTTATTTTTTAATTACAAAATAAGGCAAAAGTTGGACATTTATTGGGCAAAAAAGTTGGGCCTTTAACATTTCTTTAAATTAATATGTAATTTTACTTTGGAGAAATTTCACTGTAACCCCCTGAACTTCCACGCAATTTTACAAATCCTCCTCAAACTTTAAGATCTCTTACCTTGGACCCCTAAACTTTCAATTGCTCTCAATGTGAACCACTCTGTCAGCTTTTAAACGTTACATGACATTTATACCCCTAACTTTTGTATAAAATTTCAACTTTTAAAACGTATGAAAATCAGGGATATTTTGGTCTTTTTTTTCTATGTTTAACAGCTAAAATTAACGGAAGGGTTTTAATTTAGAGCAATTCAAAGTTCAGGGGACCAAAGTGAGAGATTTTAAAGTTTAGGGGAGTTTGTAAAAGTTTAGGAGCTCTAAGTGAAGTTTTCCTTTTTACTTTATACTCCTGAATTACTACGCAATTTGATAAGCCTTCAAACTTCAAAACCTCTAGGTTTGAACCCTTTAACTTTCGGGCCTTGTTTGTTAAATCCCTCCCCATCCCCTCATATTCCCTTACACTATTCACTTCATTTTTTTTTTTTTAAAAAAAAACATATTAAATTATTCACTCTTTATATCACATCATTTACTTTTTATTACTATTCAAATAAAAAAAATCACTACAAAATAAATTTTTTTTCACTTTCCAATACCACCTTTTTATTTTCTCATATCAATCATTATTTTCTTTTTTAATTTTTTAAAGGTGAATAGTGCCATTGGGTGTTTTCTTGTTGTTTAACAAATACCATCTCAATTGCAATCAATTTGAACAATTCCGTTAGATTTTAAACTTTAAAAGTTAGACAATGACGTTTATACCTGACTTTTTTTTTTAAAAAAAAAAAATCAAACCCTTAATTCCAAATTAAAAAATAAAGTAAAAAAAAAATCAAATATATTTTGGTCTTTTTAGGGGTGAATCAGGGAAGTTAATAGTTAAATTTGACAGAGGAGTTCAAATTGACTGCAATTGAAAATTTAGGGGGTCCAAATTGAGAGGTTTTAAAATTTGAGAGTTTCTCAAATCATGTGGTAATTCAGTGGTCTAAAGTGAAGTTACTCTTTAAATTAAATTTGGTGCGTACTCCCTATTTTACTACAATAGTTTTTTTACTCTAAGCGAATGGAAATTTGAGTAAGGAGGAGAAGGAAATTTAAACTAGTGAACCTTCACTTTGTTATGTGTGATTTATAATTAATTGAGTTATCCCTCGGAAACTATCGTTTACCGTATTAGTAAGTTTTCAAATTACAAACATGAATTTGTGACCACAGAAATTTACATGATTTACAATAATTAATCTTCTATGAAAAATCACATGTATGAAATGTTAGTGGAAATCCCACAACTAGGAGTTTGTTCTTTTTGTTGGCCCAAAAACAAAAGTCTATATGATTTTATAGTGCATATTTTTTCACACAACTAATATATTTTATATTAATTAAGATTTTTAAATGAGATGATAGTATGATAACATATATACAATTAAAAATAATAAAACAAAATATAAATAAACAAATGAATTCGATTTGGAGCCGCTAAAGGTAGACATCATGCTCCCAATTTGGAACTCAAGCAAAGTTTGATGACAATTGACCCAAAAAATAATAATTAAATTCCTTGATAAATAAAACTAATTCCCTTTTCTTTAATCACGATTAAGACTAATCATAGGATTATTGATGGGACATCAAAAAACACATCTTTTATTTATTTATATATGCATATATATACACACAATTATTAAGATTAATTTTCAAGTGAAAAAAGTCCAAGAAACATATCACGGGGAATGTGGGGCAATCGGGATACTGAGAATCTTAGCCGACCTAATCCTGTAGGGCAGCCCCACGGTCCTGGGCTTTCCTCCCCTTTCCCATGTGGGTCTGTAGCCTCTTTTAAAAATATTGCTTCCGGCGGGCCGACTTTCAATCTCACCCACATCCTCCTCCGTCGGCTGCATGTGGGCGACCGAGCTTCTGCCAGATATCAAGGACCCTGTGTCATTTTACATATATATATATATATATATATATTAGTCTCGATCTCTATGGCCCAAAATTATCATAAACCCACCTACCAAATTACTCCTTTGTCCTAATTGGAATTTTTTTTCTTGCAACTTTTTATTTGTTTGTATGTGTGTACTAGCTAGGATAAGAATAGTAAATTAATGATTTGCAGACTATAAATTTTATTATAATCGCTTGCAAATTTACGTAGCAGTTTACATGTTAAAGCCATCTCTTTTGATTTTAGAAGATAGGTGATCTATCAGCTTCAAATAAATCTCTAGTACAAGAGCGTGAGTTCGACTCTTTGCAATGAAGAATCACTCACATAAGTATGATTAATATTAGTTATTTTGAGTTTTATCGATACTATGGTTATGTTCAGATACTGCTGGTCCCATACTCCCGCCCATTTGATTTTTGATTTTTGATTTTTTAATGATTTGTGTTCTTTCTTTGTGCTTGAATTTTCTGAGTGAAATGAATATGACACGTCAGATGGGATTCAGCACAAGAAGGTGGAGATCCACTTTTAGGGTTGATTTGTATGGATGTGAAATGGACGTATTTGATGGATGGACCAAGATTTTGACACTTTCTTCTCCTTCTCCTTCTCACCTCTTCACACGTCAAAAAACTTTGCATTGAAAGGAATGAGTGAAAGCATCCAAGGAAAACCTTTGTTGACTAATAATAATACCAGAAAAATAAATAAAATAAAATAAAATAATTTGAAAAACAAATAATAATAATAATTAATGGTGAAGAAACAGTTGAGGGTTTGAGTTAATTAGTTGTCATTTCCATGGGGTTTGATCATTGATGGAAGGAGACAAGCTAGGCAACCGACGTTGTTACCTTGGACTGATACGGCCACCGATCGATCTAACCCACTTGGCTACCTTTAAATGGACTTGTCTCATGCTATAAACATGCATGCATTTCCATACATAGGATAACAACGTCATTTATTGAACGACTTCTGTCAAAAACAGTCCATTTTTGGACAACTGGATTGGTGAGAGATTTTTGCAGAGAGTAATTATAGAAGGAAGGCATGAATTAAAACTACTATTGGATCGAATACATTACGATGATTAAGTTAATAAATTGATAAAAAATGCTATTTTGCATTATACGGTCATTCTCCCATCATACTCCACTGACGTGACATACTCAATCCACCAATGACTTATTATGGGTGGTTATTAGATGCTTGTCACGTGAAGAGCTTATAGCTGTCTGATTATTTTCATGTTGTGGGGTGTTTGTACCAACAATTGCCACACTTACATTTTATCAACTTTTGATTCTAATTTGTATTCTATTTGCAAAATATTTTTGGTTTACGCTACCAAATTTATAAAAATTGATTTCATTGTTAAGCAGACAAGTAGTCGAATTATTATGTGACGAGAGAAACCAATGAATCCTTTTACATTACACTTTGGCATTATTGTTCGTAGTTTTGGTTTATATTCTGTGCTCAGTATGTACAGAATATAAGCTGAGAATGCTACACGTCTTCAATTATTGGCGTAATATCCCATCTTGCATTCTATGCACACAAAACACAGGACGCGAGCGGGTTTCATCCCTACACTGGCTCTTCCCCCAAAGATTAGCCCTAAAAATGTCCTAATAGAATGTATTCCCTATCCATTTGTAGCTTCAAAAAAAAAAAAAAAAAGGCCTCATTTAATTCCAGAAACGATGATTGACAAGAGATTGAAATTCTCTGTCCTCATTTAATTCCAGAAAGCAACTACACGTATATGCAATGAATCTTCAGTCAATTGCAGGTTGAGATGGTTGTTTTCAATTAACATGGTGATGCAACCCTACTTTTCTCAATCATACAAAAATGGACATCCTAACAACTCAAACCATCACTTCATATATATATATATATAATTCTTTTTTTGTTTAATGTAATACATAGTGAAAAACAATCTCACAAAAATAGACACTGAACTGAAGTCGAGCCGAGTCGTGAGCCGTCCAAGCGGCTAACATCGGCTTGAATTGAGGCGGATTTTGCCTAGCCCTACCCAAGAGGCAAAGAGGAAGATGGTTAATAATTGCTAGAAGGCTCCTCCATTAAACACACAGGGCTGATGGTATCACATTCACATGGAATGTCCAACGTACACTAGTAGATAAAACTCCACGAGGCCTGCTTATCCTCTACTCTGCAATATCAGGCTGAAAATGCTTCATCTCAATTTCTGGCCATCTTTCAGTCATTTTCCCCTCTGCCTAGCTTCATGCTTGTAGGTCCTAATTACATGGACTGCATTTCTCCTTCCAACTTGACAAAAATGTACAAAGTTATGGAACACAACCAGCTCTTTTTTTAATGATGCTTGTGTTATTATAGTTTTTAGGGTTAAATGCATTTCCAAGTACCTATGATTTACGCTAGAATCAAATAGCCGCTCCGACTTTCAAAAATGTCACAAATGGTACTTAAGGTTAAATGCCACTTGGTACTTTATCACGATTCTGTTACTTTTTTAGGGAGTTTCACATAATCCTTACACGTGGACTAGTACATATAGTTTCAAGGTAATATGTGAACTGGTACTTGTGTTTTTGGGTACCACGCCATATTAAAGCACAGGTATTGAAAATACATTTAGCCCTAATTTTTATTATATTTTTTAAACAAATTGAGATGATGATTCATAATTAATAAAATGATTAAGAGTGAATATTGATGACTCAATTACTAACGATTAACTTTATTTTGCTAATCATAAACTATCACGTCACTTTATAAAAGATTTAACCTCAAATAATACTACTAACAAAGCGCAAATCAATCACTTCATGGTTGGTAGGTTGTATTAGATTGGACAACAAGAGGCATTGGCAGATGCACTCATTTATGTGAACATTGCATCACATAATTGAGAGAGATGTTTGCGGCCGTGAGTTTTTTAAAAGAGGATAACAACTTTGAATAATTGCACCTCACCATGAAACAATGTTACCATTCACACAACCACGTTTTTACGATTAAGGTTAAAAATTATAATTTATTTTACGATGAATATAGGAGTCTAATCATTATTACTAAAGATATAAATTAAAACACTGTAAAATAGTTATAAAATAAAAGTATAGTGTATAGAGTTACTTTCTCTTGTACATAAGAAAGTCTGATATGGATACTTTGGAATTTTTAAGCTATTTTATCTTCAAATCTCAACAATTATTTTTAAATTAAATGACAAGGTATAGACTCCTTAGGTGTTAATATTATTATATAATGTTACTATATCTATATCTATATATATATATATATATAAGGTGATAAAAATCAAATGATAATGCTAATGTGGTAATATCTCAACAGTTTATTTTTTTATTTTTATTTTTTTTAAAAAAAATAGTTGACATTTGATGAAATCTACATGCAAAATACGCTTAAAAATTATAGGGAATCTTTTGATTCAAGCCAGCATTGTTTTGTTTTTGTTTCGTTGATATATGATCTAGTGGAACAGGATTTGATTCTGCAAGCGGTTCAGTACGAACGAAGAAATTTCAAACAAAAGGATTGGAACTCGCCGATAGGAAAGGAGAGAAAAACAAAGCAGTGCCAAGAGACAAATAAGAGAAATATTTGAGAGAACTACCACACTACCCAAATTTTTAATTTTTAATTTTTTTTTTAAATTCCAAATAATATATTACCATTTCATAAAATTTATTATTTTGAAAAATGCATCACCATCCAATACCAACTCGTTGGTTTAATATTTCTCCTTTTAAATGGGGTCTGATTTTAAAAAAAATAATCAACTAGTTTGGTCAATGGGGTATATTTCAGTATAAACAAGTTTATTGCATTCAACCAAATAAAAGACTTTCAGACAAGTGTCTTAATTATTAGAAACAAAGGAAAAAAGATCACACAAAACATCTTCAAGAAGAAGCATCTAGGGCAAAAATTTCAAACACCTAACGATTCTGTTTCTTTTGTTCGTCCCTATAATAAACATGCCGGAGACGGTAACAAGTTTATTGCACTCAATCATACGAAATAAGTCCAAAGTAACACTTTATTATTAGAAATAAAAGGGTCTGCCTGTGCAGGAGAACCAACAAGTGATACCATTCAAACACCAAAAATTAGAAAAATCATACTTTGAAACGGAGACACAATCCATCTCCTTCTACTATGAAAACAATTTTCCACAACTACTAACATAATCTCATTCAGGCCAAATCTCCATTACTGCATAGTGATGTAAGAGACTACGTTTTTTTTGTTTGAAAAGTAAAAGTTGCACCATTTCACAAAGATTTATGGGTTGTACCCGGTGGCGGTCACAGCCACCCTCGAGTTTCGATTGAATGAGAGGCGGAGTTGTTTAGGGAATTGTACGCTGATAGAGAGGCAAAGCTCCCAAAGCCTCACGTTCTGCCTTCTCCCTTTTCACCTGCAAAACGTAAGCAACAAGACATTTGCTCACATATTTGGACCTTATATAATCCTTTATTGAATTGTTTGATGTCATGGTCAAAATTTAAACCAAACCATTTCCGTTGATGAGAAATAATTATCCTTGGTAATTTTTTAATTTTTTTTGGGTTTACACAGTAAAATAATGATTGTCAATCAATCTTACAGACAACATAACATATAAACGAAATCTTGTCCAGATCAAGTTATTCTGGACCACCTGGGTAGCCAACAGGACCATCATATAGGCAAGCCTCTGTCATTTTGACCAAGTTTGATCTCAAAATTTCTGCTGATATAATAAAGAGATGATGCCAAGTCCCAAGTATTCTGGTTTGTATGCCTAGTAATGATGATATCAGGTGGTAAGAAGGATACAAGGCCCTTAGCACTGAACAGATTTATAGAAGCCAAACGCACACAGAATATTCTACATTTTCCCTAATGTGCGCTCAAACAAGTTGGTTTTCCAAAGTATTTGATACTTTGGTGAAAGTGTAATGCAGCCATAAGTGAGCTATCATAGTATTGGTACACACTGTCCTCTTTGTCAGCATCTTTGACGCACAAAATTATAAGGGGAAAGAGGACAGTGTGTACCAATAGACTATCGTTATTTAAGGGGGAAAAATATTATCTTCTAGTGGCACAAATGCCCCTAACAATACACTATCATTAATGTGTCTAGAACCTCCTTTCGTCATAGGTGAACCCATCTTGACAATGTATCCTTGTTTAAGGATCCACCACCAAAATGTATCCTTGTTTAAGGATCCACCTTCAAATGTACTGTTACATGCAACTTCAAAATACTTGAGTTGAAAAATGTATGGACATTGGCAGAAAGCTGACGAGAAAGTAATGACCAAATCTTTAATTTCATACGTCCACCACCTTTATTAGTAAGACCATATCATCACTATGATCATAATGAGTTACGCCCATCTAACAGCATATAGTTCATCCCATACCTTAAGTCTATTTCCCATAGAAAAAAGAGAAATCATAATGTAGACATAGACAATCGTGTGAATAGCTGCACATCAGAATAAATAGTAAATCATGTTTCTCTCTTAAATTACTATTTGGAAATACACCATAACCCATCCCTTCAAATCTGGAACCAACATTGAAATTCAGGGACTAAACCAACATGAAACTCAACTCTAACATACTCTGAGTCTCTGACACAGCATGGGATCATATAAGCAACATAATAAGGATATAACATTGTTTTAATCACTTGTAGGTACCAAAAACCAACTTAATAGGTTGCCTATTCTGGAAAGAAACAATGATAAAGTAATTAAAAAATCCCAAAAAGGAAGAACAACATACAGTTATCATTGATGATATAGATGTAAATTGAGTAACAACATTAATCCAGAGCACTATGTTCAGCAAGGTAAAAGAGGGTAATGAATCTCCTCAGATGGATCATTATCAGCACAGATCATGTGAACCATCATTATCAAGATGTTAATAAGAACTGTGTAATAAGGGTATTAAGGATCATCCCAACAAAACAGGGTCACAAAATTGATAAGTACGTAAATTTGATAAACTTTATTTCTTGAAAGAATCCACTTACAAGGGCCAGCATTTCTTGAAGGTAGCTCCTGAAGGGTGTTTGCATTTCCTGCAAGGGGTAAAAAGACTAATAAGGGCTGTGGGAATTTGGATCATAGTCGAAACATGTTGTATACAGATCCACATTCGAAAACCTCAGCAGAAGGCTTATGATACTTATCCCATTTTATTTATTTCTAGAAACAGAAATGAAGACTATGGGTACACAATTTACTAAATAGTTCAGTGACCTAATTTATACCCAGTGCCAAGGTCAATTGTTTAATCATACTTGAAATTATACATATCCAAGTGTCTATCACCAATAGCAACACAAATTGGCCAATACATAACCAACACCAATTGCAAAAACAAACACAATAACATAGCCTGTAACTTATCCATTAAAACGACAATTTTTTTCGTCAGAAAACCCTCAAACAGCAAATTTGGCAAAAAAAAAAAAAAAAAAGTTTCCGTGAAACGTACTCATTTCCCAGCAATATCAACGAACGCTTACAACGATTGCATCTAGTGACTAACACTAACAACAAAATCTAACGCAACGCAACAATGATCAGTATGACGGACGCATTTACCCATAACAAGGTCCCAACCTGTGAATCCAAATCCTCCTTTTCTCTCTCTCTCTCTCACTCTCTCTGAGAACAAACCAATTCTTAATACCAGTAATCTTGTTCTGAGAGAACCTCCAGCATGAATTACCAATCCATTAATTCTATAAATATAAAATGAAAAAAACGTCACATGTTCCATTTTCTTCTCTCGCATGTTTTCTCGGCAACCAAACAGAAAATGATAGAACCTAATAAAAATAACATCACAATATTAATAGATCGAGTGAAAAAAAACCTGAAGGTTTTCGGGGAGGTACTCGTGCTTCATGGAGAGGTCCATGGCGCGCTTGAGACGCTGGTTACGCGCGTCCACAATCTCCCTGGGAAGCCGATTCAGAGCCTCCTTGATATCCAGATCGTAGTAGGGGTCGTACAGATCGTCGTATCGAAGCCCTATATCTCATTCCAAATCACACCAAAAATAAATATACATAGACACATATGAGAGACGAAAATTAGGGTTTGGGAGAAGTGGCGGACCGTATCTGCGGAGGCGTCTGGTGACGGATTTCATGTGCTGAGCTGCGAACCAGTTCTTCTTCGGGTCCAGAAACGTCTGCAGAAACGACGCCATTTTGGCTTCCTCTCGTTCACTCTCGCTCTCTCTTCGATAGATGGAGAAATGTGCGTCTCTTCAACTCGCTGATTTTTCTTCGGGAATGATCGTCCACCAAATGAACCGGATTTTGTTAGAATTTTTTTTTTTTTTTTTTTTAAAGAATAGGCTTGACTAGCTTATTGGGCCATGAAAGGCCCCAAAAGTAGGCCTATAATCCAAGAGTTTCACATTTCATTGATTTCAACAATCCAATCTTTATATATATATATATATATATATGCAAGTACAACGAACATCCTTAATTGCTGTCTTCAACGTTAGGATTAAGGAAGGTCACTGCAGGCTTTATTATCATCACAAATTAGACCATAAGTTACTGTTTGATTCCAATTCCCATACAAAAAAATGTCCTACACCCAAAATATCTGCCTTCATACTTTTCTTCAACTGCAAAAATAATGAATGACCTCTAATTGAAGCACATGCCTCAATCAGTAAATATTGAGACATGAAATGAAGCTGAATTTCAAAGCTAATCTTAACTGCAACGATAATGAATGACACTTTGATCGAAACACGTGCCTCGATCAATAAATATTGAGACGTGAGGTGGAGCTAAATTCCGAAGCTAACTACAACAACAATGAATAACATTATGATTAAAACACATGCCACAATCAATAAATATTGAGACATAGGTGAAACTGAATTTCGAAACTTCTGCAACTTTACCTCACATGCTTCGATTGTTTCTTATTCTCTTTATATGTCCATATATGTTATAAACAAAATGCGTTTTAAGGTAAACACGAGCTTGCAACGTTAAAAACGTATTCTTATGGTTGGTTTTCATAATTGAACAGCAACATTTTAAATAACAAATATGTTTAAATGGACATATTGAGTATATACTGCCACCAAAATTGTAGGTACAGCTTTTTCTGATACGAGTATAATAATGCCAGACAAACCCCTTTTGTCTTGTTCGATATTCCTTCTTATTCTTTGAATATAAAGTATTTGGACAACGTTCTTGTAATCGATTTTCCTTGAATTTGTAGTTTATTGAGTTGAATTCTCACTGTGCCTCTGTCTTTCACTTGAACAAATTTAACAGCGGTGGCTGCCAGAGGGGGAATGGAGACACTAAGGCCTGCTTTGCAATGGGTGTACATGACAAGAGCTTCTGCGGTGCCTATAGAGATGGTCTCAAGCGTTTTATACAAGGGTATCAAGAAGGTGTCCAACAAGTCATGGAGAAGGAGGAATATGAATTTCGAAGCTTTTGTAGCTTCACCTCACGTGCTTTGAAATTCAGCTTCACCTTACGTTTCAATATTTATTGATCAAGAAATGTGCCTCGATTAGAATGTCATTCATTTCTGTTGTAATTAGCTTTGAAATTCAATTTCACCTCACGTCTCAATATTTACTGATCAGAGTGTCTGTTGCAGTTAAAGAAAATTATGAAGGCTAGCCTTAGAGAGTAGCTTTTGGGTAGACATATATTTTAGGTGTGCGGCATTTTTTTGTATGGGAATTGGAATCAAACGGTAACTTATTGTCTAATTTGTGATGATAATAAAGCCTCTAACATTGAACTTGAAGACAGCAATTAAGGGTGTTGGTTGTATACATTAATTTTGGACTTCAGAGGCCATTTTAGCCATTTGGCCCATTTGTTTCTTTGGGGAAGATAACATAAGATTAAAACAAAATTGTAGCTAATATAATTATTTTGAGCCTTTTATGGCCCATTTGTTTCTTTGGGTTTTATCTCTCTCTCCGTCTTCCATCTTTTATTCTTGTCTCCCTTGAAAAATAGTATTTAAAGAGTAGAAAGTGAAATAAATAATTTATTGGAGTTTTTTTTTTTTTTTGACATGTTCGCACAAGAGGGGAAGGGAGATTCGAACTAGTGACTTCCGTTTCATTAGGCGTGGTCCCAACCGATTGAGGTACCTCTTGAGGACAATAGTCTATTAGAGTTTGTATTAAAAATATAATAGTTAAAATAAAATTAAATAAAATGTGTTTTGAGTTGCTAAAATAGCTGGTGTGACTCGAGCATATTTAACAATACTAATTAAAATAACTAGTGAAAAAGGGTAAATTTTTATTTTAGCTATTACTTTTTCTATATACACTCCAACAAACTTTGTATTATAGACTCTATTTTATTTAAATATTTATTTTCATAGGGAGAGAAGGAGAAGAAATAGGAGAGATAAGGAGGATAAAGAGGAGAGATAAGGGAGAAAAAAAAGAATTAAAAGATCTTGAAATGGGCAAATTTTTCAAAATAATTTATTTTGAAGCATCTGTTGGAGAGATAATGTGGCTCATAATAATAACAATATTTAGTTATAATGAGCCATATGAAGAGTTTGCATGTATTTTTGTTTTTTTTTTTTTGTATATTTTTTTTTTGCTTAAAAAGTGTTTGGCAAATAGGTTTGCAAGACAATTCCTGAAAACTGAAAACATGCTCAATTGCGTTAGGACAATTGTTCTAAAAACGTTTCCACGTAGGAAGGAAATAGAAATCTATTAATTTGACATAAGGAAACTCCCCATCTATAAGTGTTCATCTTCGAGAAGAAATTTGACAAATTTAGCTTTGTTTGCCCAATTCCATTATTAATGTAGCTTGGAGTGCTTGGGACTTCATGAGGAAGATTCGGGCAGATGAAAGGAAGTGTGAAGGGACCCCAGGGAGTCAAGATGAGATCGCAATGTCCAAACATGACACCCTCAGTGTCTGGACATGGTGCCTAAGTTGAAGTATCGAGAACTCTTGTCTGAACAAGGCTTCTGGCTGTCCAAACATGCTGTTGAAGGGGAGGGTAATTCTACAAGTCCCTTTTGTATCACTCTTGTGTCCTTCTAAAAATGAGATAGCTCTTAAGATTACAATTTGATCCAAATCCAATAATAATTAATCACAAACTCAATGATGATTTTAAGAGCCACATCATTCTTGAAGGAATACAAGAGGGATTTGTAGCATTACTCCAGAGGGGAACTCTTGGGAAAACCTGTTCGGACAGGGATTCTGTCTGTCCGGACACTATGTTTAATTTACGCACTTTAGCTAGTGCCCATCCGGACAGGGGTAAGTCTTGTTTGGATGGGCATCGTAAAATTACAAATCCTACTCTATTTCGTATTACTTTTAGATTTAGGGTTTGAGGGCCTATAAATACATGTTTTATAGACCCTAGAACGTAGCTTTTGATTATTATTCTGTTTTTATCAATAAAAATACTCAAAATTGAGTTTTTTCATATTTTTCCTTCAAACCCTAGATAAACTCTTGCGTTTTAAGAAGATTTCTTAGATCTTTGATAGACTCAAGATCTAAGTTATATTTATTCTTCTTCTTGCTATTCTACTTTGCATCTCACGACATCACGTTGCATCAATTGTTCAGCCATCAAATAATCTGTCAGCCAGAAACCTTGTTCGGACATGGTTTCTGGCTGTCCAAACGTGCCTAACCTTATCAATTTAATTAAACCGATTAGACTGCTAAACCCTAATCCTTTAAATTTTAATTTCATATTGGGTTTGTATCAAACTCGCAGTTATGTAAAAATTGTCAAACTGTATTTATATCCTACCCTTAACATGGACATGAATTCTACTGTTAAATTTACAGCTTGCGAAGAAATCAGCAGAATAAAAGATATGGGAGACAAGAATGAGAGACAAGATCCGAGGAACTCAGACAAGCAATATTAGATGCTGGACCCCCAAGATTCTAACAGAGAAACGTGATGCTTGGCGTAATTTATGATCAACGAATTCCCAAGTTCTAAGCAAAAATTGGAAAGAAAAAAGAAAAGTGTCACATGCATATATGCAGGAGAATGTGACACTTTTAGGTCCTAGCTACAGAATAAAGACATATAATGTCTCTACCTATATAACTTTTCATGGTTCATATGGAGTGTTCATTTTCCACGGACCCAACCGCACAAGGAGCTTAACAAAAAGCTTGTCGGCAGAGCGGGTGGTTTCTGATTGTTCGTCTTTTGTGAATTATGCAGCTTCTCAAATCAAATCGAAGTCTACTTCAATCACTCACAAGATGCTATAATTATTTTCTTTCAAGCCTTCTGAATTATGAGTTCTAATACATTTCTAGCACATGCAGTGGTGGCAGTGGTTCAATGGTTTAAAGAAAATTTTCAAGAGATTTGGTATGTAGTAGGACGTAGGTTCAGAGAGACGGACCTATACACAGATTGGGGTGGGCCATGGCCAACCCCGGTTGTACTATTAATTTTACTTTAAAAATTTGCATTTGAGATAAAATCTTTTAGTTTGGCACTAGCCCCCCAAAAAAGTAGTCGGTCCACAATTTTATGTTTGGCCTAGATTCCCATAAAAAATAGTCCAAAATTTTAAGAATATATTGTGCCTCTCAAACAAGAAAATTCATATGACCATAATGCCCCAATTAAACCCACGAATTAAAATGTCTTACGTCTTTCCTCAAATTTATAATGTTTTCTAGAGTGCAGTGTGCATATGAGGAGAATGCGATTTTTTGTAAAGCTAAGAGTAAGGTTTACTTGATGGATACTAATTTTTTTTTTTTATATGTTGATTTAATATTTAATATTAATATATTAATTATTCATTCTTTGGCCTCCTATTTTAATATATTTCTCATTTATACTTTGGCCTTTGTCGATAAAAATTCTTAATTCCATCCCGGTAAGTTTAGATAAGGAATTTTTATATGATTAGTCTGATTAGTGTTAGCCGTCTTTAATCTCATTAATGTTTTGGTAGAGCTGAATCGGTTAATTGAACTTGAAAAAGTGCCTGTAATATTTCCACCATCCAAGCTGCCTCTTTTGTGCGAATTTTCAACGGACGTGTAGTTTCCCCCGCGTGTCCTTTCACTTACGAGTAGGGACCCTACACTTGGCTGGGGTTCATCAAAAAGACGTTGATGCGACCAAATATGCAGTTGATGAAAAGGGGAAGAACACTTTTGATTAGTGTAAATCATGAAGATGAGACATCCTGATTGCATTGCTGCATGGTGCATGCATGTGCACCTGTACGTTGAGCTCCTGGAACTCTATCTACTGCTAGGGCTTACAGCTTCCTTTTTACAACAGGCTGCATGCATGGCCCATGAAAGATTTTGAGGATCTGGCTTTACTTTAGAGAGAATGATGCAAAGGCAAAACTGTTGAATTTATATGCCTTCACTGAGGGAAAAATCAATCTTGAGTACAACTTTTTTAAATGCTTGAAAGAGGATTAAAGAGCAGGGAAGGTGAGCATGACACGTGTTGCTTTCATTTTCAAACATTCCTTCCTTCTTATAATCACACAATGTCTTCTAATCCTCATTTTTGTTTTTGTTTTTTTAATATTAAGAAGACTATTACATAGGGGGGAGTCTTTAAGTGAGACCATATTATAGTGTGTTAGGACTCCACTCAATCTAAAAGCTTCTTCTTCTTTTCTCTTTTTTGTAACAAACATTTCATTAAGGAAACAAGAGGACAGTACACATAAACATATTACAGACCAAGAATGGCCGAAAAACCAGTTGGGGGGTCTTTACCACTGCAAATAGGGAAAGATGGAGGAGGGGAGAAGTAGGTGGGAATGCAACCTGAGTGAACTCTAAGCCTATAAGTTTGGGCCAACTACGCTATATTAGCTACTCATATTTGTGTCATTTTTCCGATCAATAATCTTCGACTCATGTGTGAGTCTACCACCACACTATTACACTTCTCCTCAAACAGAGACTTTTATCAAGCCCATGGGTCATCCCTAGGATCACTAGCCTGTATGTTATATGGGTTTTCCCGTGCCATGCATTGTTGCTATTATGTGGGGGACTCTCGATTGTGCCCAAGCCATGAACCCTTACCCTTTACTTCAAAGATCTTGTCTATACATTCACCTTACACCTTTATCCCTATTCGAGGGATTCTCGGTTGTGTCTGTGCCCTGAATTTTTACTTCATATTTTAAGTACTCTCATCAATGTTTGCACCAAGCACCTTTGTCCCACTCCAAGAACCCTTTGTTTCTACCGACACCACTCCATCATACATGTTGTACGCTACCATCGGCTCTAATATCACTTATTAGAGAGATTAACACCTTAATGAGTTTTTATTAGAATACCAATCAACCCAAAAGCTTAAGCCTATAGGTTTGTGTCCAATTACGTACGCTATATTAACCATTGATATTTGTGACATCTTTTCAATGTGAGACAATAATTTACACTCACACGTGTATACTAAGCAATTAAGGATAAAAAACAATTAAGTCTATCATATAATTTTCATTGGAGTAAGGTCTATGCTTTGCCAAGCATTAGTCTCAAACGTAGCTAGATACTTGAGAAAAATTCAAATCCTGAAAAAAAAATGTGGTAAAATACATACACACATCCTTTTATCCCTAAACAACTTTCCCAAAATCTCAATCATGCATAACGTATTTGCAAGCGTGAAAATCATATATAAAAAGAGATTTGATTCGCTGTGTCTTATATGATATGAAAAAAAAGCAACAGGAGGGCCCCTTTCCCGTGAAGACTTGTACATATATATATATATGGAGGGCCCTTTCCCTTGAAGGATTTAGCAGTGCCTCGTTTGATAAAGCTTTTTGAGGGAGTCTTTTGTTCTTTTAGCCCAAAAAAAAAAAAAAAAAAAATTAACTTTAAACACAAATCACTTAAAACTACTTTAATTTTTTATGTCACGTTCCAATATATTTTTAACAAAAAAGCAAAAACTACCCTCTATAA
This sequence comes from Carpinus fangiana, assembly GCA_006937295.1. NCBI lineage: Eukaryota > Viridiplantae > Streptophyta > Magnoliopsida > Fagales > Betulaceae > Carpinus > Carpinus fangiana. Next base: position 26,327,731 of record CM017325.1, read on the forward strand.
AGTTTTATAAAGATAACCTAATAGCTTAATTGATCCTAGTCTTTCTTAGATCTAGAATTGAGTGATGTGACAATGTCTCTAATCTTTAATCTTTTTTTACATGTAGCATTCTTCAATTTAAAAATGAGAAATGGGAGGAAGCTGGTAAGTGAATGGTTTCACAAACACGCAACGTGATAAGTTTTAAGAGAATATATACCCTTTAGATTCGTTAAAGGAACCTAGATGTTTTTAAACACAATGTTTGTGATTAAATTATGCTTACTTTTTATTAATCACTTACGCTTATAAATAAAAAGAATTACAATGACAGAATGTGAGATGAACTCCTGCCTCTACGCAAAGATAACCCCAAATACAAATAAATTATTAAGAAATTACTCTTACTAAGGGTTTGTTTGAGTGTGTATTTGAAGAGCCTAAAAGTGCATTTAACACTTAAAACGTCAATTTGAAGAAAAAAGTATAGGGGTGGGCAAATTAACCGTTACCGATTAACCGACCGATTACCGATATTAACCGAACCGATATAACCGTTACCGTTAGTTATCGGTCGGTAATCGGTTAAAAAATTTATACCGGTAATCTTATCGGTCGGTTAAAATTTTATTATCGGTTAACCGATATGACATAAGTATTTTTAATTTTTAATTTTTTTTTAATTTTATACTTTTTACTCTTTTGATTTTTATTTTATAATATAAAAAATATGTAGTGGATCAATATAAAAAAATATTCAATAAGCTAGTTTAGCCATATATATATTTAGGCTCCTAAAAGGGTCAAAACAACTAATTTTTAATAAGTTATTTTAGGCTTTAACCCAACAAAAAGTATTTGAACTTTCAAAATAACTAATTTTTGGCCCAATTAACAACTAGTAAAAAGCTCAATAAAAAGTTAATAAAAACCGGTTTAACCGGCCGGTTTAACCGATTACCGATATGACCGATTAACCGATAGCTTATCGGTCGGTAATCGGTCAAGAATCGGTTAATCGATAGCTTATCGGTCAATAACCGATAACCCTATTAACCGGACCGATATGACCGATACCCAGCCCTAAAAAAGTACATGTTTGGTAAAAAAAAAAAAATTAAAAATGCTTTAAAAGGTCCAAAAAGCCTAAAAATAGCAAAAAACGCACTTTTGGCAAAAGTCTGAAAATAAAGATTTTTTTTTTACTTAGAAGTTATATTTCTCAAACACAATCCTAAACATGCTCTAAGGGCCTGTTTAGATTACGTTTGAGGGGTTTAAAAGTACGTTTAACACTCAAAAAGTCAATTTGAAGAAAAAAGTACTAGTTTGGTAAAAAAAAAAAAAAAAAATTAAAAACACTTTTAAAGGTCTAAAAAGCAAAAAAAAATGGCTAAAATGCATTTTTGGCAAAAACTTGAAAATAAAATTTTTGCCAAAAAGTGTTTTTTTTTTAAATTTTTTTTTATTTAAATGCTTTATTTATCAAATACAATCTCAAACATGTTTTAAATTAAAGATAACTAAAACAACACTGGCTCTACGATCGACTTGGAGAAAAAATAAAATAACTAGCTATTACTGTACTGACTCTAAAATAGATAACTAAAATTTATTATCAACAAAAAATAGGAGGCTCTCAATTGAGGATAGACGTTCTTAATAATTTTGTTGTTTGAATTAGCAATAATTCTTGTTTGTCTGAGTAGGTCTCGAGTAGGCGGCCACTCTAAAATAGGTAGCCTCATAAAGATTTTCTCACGTTTGAGCAATTGCTATTAATACGAAAAATAAATTACTAGTAATTAAAAATTAAAAATTGCTAAAGACATGGATACCCAAATTAAAAGAAAGTTGACTAGTCTCTAAGAGGTAGTTTAATTGACTATAAACCACACCTTATGAAACAGATGTTACAAATTCGAATTTCTTTTTTCTTATCCTTGCGTAGACATTTAAAAAAAAAAAAAAAAAGTTGGCTAGCAAAGCAAAAAGGAAAAGTTACAAAATGGGCAACCCGTGTTTTGGAGGGACAGAGGTTCCAACTGATCGAAACACGAAAGCGAGAGTAATTAACGGTTGAAACGGTGAGAACTTTTCGAAAGACGAGAGAAAATGGAACGAACCAAAAGCCAGCCATCTGATCGATTGAGAGGAACTTAAGCGAGCGAGCGAGCGAGGGAGGGAGGGAGGGAGGGAGACGGAGTGTGAGTGTCACATTTCTGGGTGCTCGGTTTGGTGCAACAAAATGGCACGGATCGAGAAGGGAAGGAGATAGCAAGAGAGAGAGAGAGAGAGCGTGAATATCGTTATCATGTTGAGGCTGACGAAGAGGAAGAAGCTTGGAGGGGTGTTGAGAGGGTCGATGTGCGGGCAACGAGGGGAAGGAGGAGGAGGAGAAGAGGATCAACAACCGCCGAGAGACGATGGCAGCCATTACAGCCTCACAGCCGGCATTCTTCCTCCTCTTGGCATCACCGCTTTCACCACTCGCCGCGTAAAGCTCCGCCCCTTCATTGTCTCCCCATTTGATCCCCGCTACAGGTTCATTCATTTCCTCTCCTTTCGATCTCAATGTCATTTCTTCTTCTGGGGTTTTGTTTGAATGTGTTTTTGTTTGGCATTTCTCGAATATATGAGGATATAAGTCTCTCTCTCTCTCTTAAAGAGTTCTTTTGGGCAATTTAATCGCAACGGTGCAACACTTATTCAGATACTTTTGGTTTTGTTTTTATTTTTTGTTTTTTTTACACATCCGTAAGAAACCCAGTGGCTTCTGTTGTTCAAAGATTATAGCCATATTGTGCTGGACATCACAATAAATGTTTTCAATGGTAACTTAAATTCCTTTTGTAATCTTCACTTTCACATGTTGCTCATATCCTTGTATCGTTCAAAGGAACTGGTTGTAAGAAAATCATTATAAGAAAATCCCTCATCATTACTCATTGTAAGAAAATCCCTGTTCAGACACCATTGATTACTTTTTCCTCTTATGCATCCGTATTTTTTTTTTATTATATATATAATTTTCTGGCTATGTTGCTGGTTCTTTTTGTAAGTCAAACTACGTATTATATGTTATGGATTATTCGCATTATGTTTGTTGTTCAATAATCATGTTATTTGTTGGAAATAAAATGATTGAGACATGGAGCTCTAACTGACATTGCAGACTCTGGGAGACATTTCTTGTATTTCTAGTTTTCTACACGGCATGGGTGTCTCTCTTTGAATTTGGATTCCTAGAAAAACCAAGGGGACCTCTCGCTGTAACAGATAATATTGTCAATGGATTTTTTGCCATCGACATTGCATTGACTTTCTTTGTTGCATACCTCGATGAAACTTCTTATCTCCTCATCGACAACCCAAAGCAGATTGCTTGGAGGTACACCAGGAGCTGGTTGGCATTTGATGTTATCTCTACAATCCCTTCTGAGTTTGCTAGGAGCATATTGCCCACTCCTCTACAGACATATGGATACTTCAATTTGCTTCGCCTATGGCGTCTCCGAAGGGTCAGTAAAATGTTTACCAGGTAAAGATGGGGAGTTTCCTTATCCATTGCAACAATTTTCATTTATATTGATATGATGCCAATTTATTATATTCCAAGACCATTGAGTTCTTCTGGAATCATTTTTGTCACCAGAATACTTATGTCATTTTTGGCTACATCAGTAAGTAAGCTCGTATTGTGTCTATCTTATTGGTGCTAAATTTTTTTCATTTGCAATTAATATTAATACTTTTTCTTTCTTATGTATATTGTGAACCAACTTCTTAAAAAGATGGTATAAGTTCATTATATTCCTTGATGGCCAGTAAGAACAGTCACAAATTCCTTTGTAATTATGTATCTATGCATTTAGTTGTCTGTAGTTGCTTTTGGAAGGTATATTCGCTGTATTTCCCATTATCTCATATTATGCATGAACCTCAAATATTGTCAGCACAATAAAAATAGTGGAAACCTGTTTGTTTTTACCTACTTTCCAAGCCAAAAATAATCTTATGTTATTCTTTTATATTCTTCTATCTCTTCTCTACCTTCCTTCTAGTTTTTCTATTTCCCGTACTTGCTCATGAAACTCTCCTTTTCTATTTTTCACTTTTCTTTTATCATGTCAGATTGGAAAAAGACAGGAACTTTAGCTACTTTTGGGTTCGATGTGCAAAGCTTATATGTGTGAGTATCTGTTACTAATATTTGTTCATTTTCATTGAAGAGTGGAGATTTTTCAATATTGATGTATTCTTATCAGGCTTGTGCTGCCTCTAGGTTACTCTCTTTGCAGTTCATTGTGCTGCCTGCTGCTTCTATCTTATTGCTGCACGTAATTCTAACCCAAGTAGGACATGGATTGCACTTATCTTGCAAAACTTTCATGATCAAAGTTTGTCAATCCGATATGTGACCTCAGTTTACTGGTCCATCACCACTCTTACAACCACTGGCTATGGTGATTTGCATGCTACAAATACCCCGGAGATGATATTCGACATTTTCTACATGCTTTTTGTTCTTGGCCTAACATCATATATAATTGGAAATATGACAAACTTGGTTGTCCATGGGACCAGTCGAACAAGGAAATTTGTGAGTAGATTCTATCTTAATGCTTGTGTTTGGCCTTAAATGCTCTTCTGTGGCATTTTTTTTTTCTCTCTCTCTCTCTCTTCAAATAATGTTTGATTGGCTTTCAGGCAACCCCTTGTGTGGTGCCATTTTTTCTAGGAGGTTCTGGATGATGTTTGAAGAAGTTTCACTTTCAGAGATGTATTTGTTAGAATACACCACTGTTCAGCTTGTGCCTATAGCACCCAGCTTTGATTTAAAAATGAAAATATACTTACTTCCACCCGAAAAATCCAAACAAATACCACTTTTTATGTATTTATTTATTTGCAGTTTCTACTTTCTATTGCCATGTCTTGTTACTTGATTATGACGCAGGCAGGGTTGTATAAGTTTGTTAGGAATCATCAGAACATTGGATGCTTTTCTTATATTGATAAGTCAGTGTTATGGACTTTTCAATTACTTTAGCACTTGCGAATTTTTCATCTAGTTTGTTTTCTTGGTCTTATTTGTATGGAACTCCAGAGAGACACTATTCACGCAGCCTCGAGTTTTGGACAAAGGAACCGCCTGCCTGTTCGCCTGCAAGAGCAGATGCTTGATCATTTGTGTCTGAAGTACAGAACTGATTCAGAAGGGCTGCAGCAGCAAGAGTTTCTTGATTCCCTACCTAAAGCCATTCAATCTAGTATCTCACACTTTCTCTTCTATTCGCTTGTTGACAACGTGTACTTGTTTCGGGGGGTATCAAATGACTTTCTTTTCCAACTGGTAATACTGCTAACTTTATCTCATAATCTTTGATGGTGTTTGGATGGGGCATCAAGGTGCCTTTCTCTGTGTTTCCTCTGTTAGATGCAAATGAGGTGTAAATAATTGCTTTATGGCTTTTAGTTTTGCAAATAAAATTAAGAAAAATGCTCATGGAATTCTATGTTTATCAGAGTTGAAGGTTGAGAAACATGAGTTCTGTTTGTTATCTTATGACGCAAAAAATGCCTGTCAAGAATTAAACAGTAGTAAGAAGGTAAAAGTAACCCTATATTTTTATTTCTTCAGATTTAACAAGAAAAAAACATCTTGTATCAAGGCATCGAAAGTATGCATATCCAAACACCAGCAAGTCTGCTTTACATGTTGCATGCTATGTTTGACTTTCCATGTCTTTGAATTCTATGTCTTTGCATGCTCTATGTATTGAAGGTCTCAGAGATGAAGGCTGAATATTTTCCTCCCAAAGAAGATGTAATTTTGCAGAATGAAGCACCCACAGACTTGTATATCCTGGTTACTGGTGCTGTGGTAAGAACTACAATCCTTCCCACACCCAAAAATAAAATAAAATATGTGTGTGTTGAGTGGGAATCTAAGAGATATCTTTCTTTCCATCGCCATAATATGTACACTCAAACACATGAAAGAGAAAATGTACCTAAAATGAAGTCTCCTAGATCTTTCTTTTATTTTTATTTTTTCCTGTAAAGAAAAAATGAATAAAGAAAAAGGTGGTGGTGGAAGACAATGAGACATAGTTAAATTTCAAGGGACATATTTCTTTCATTTCCTCAGGGTCCATGTATACCTTGCAAGTGTGTTTTAATGGATTCTGGTTGAAGTGTATGAATAGTCGTGAGTCGCTAAAATTTAATGAACAGGGTAATTATTCCTCTTGAAACAGACCATTTTTTTCTTTTCCTTTTGTTTCTACTTTGGTTAACTTTCTCATTGAAGTCTCCCTGTCTCTCTCTCAGGAATTCATCGTGAAAAAGAATAATACAGAAGAGGCAAGTATAATCATAGAAATCTTCTGATTTTTTTTTTTCACTATTGGCCTTCTCTGGGGTGTTTAGGAACTTATATGTTCTTTGCAACGGATGATGGCAGACTATTGGTGAGGCTAAGACAGGAGATGTTGTTGGTGAGATAGGCATGCTCTGTTACAGGCCTCAACTGTTTACGGTCCGGACCAAACGATTGAGTCAGCTGCTGCGTTTGAACCGTACTTCTTTTCTAAATATTGTTCAGGCAAATGTTGGAGATGGGACCATAATCATGAACAATATTCTTCAGGTCTGTAAACGTTTTGTCACCAATCATCTTCATTTCCATTTCTTTGATGGGAGGGGGCAGTGGGGGTTTAATTGAATTGTAAACCATGGCTCCATTCTGTTCTTTAAATTTTCTTTATCTGTTGATAGAATTGATTTTTCCCCTACAGAGAATTTTTTAACCATTTTAAGAAATTTCTACCTTAAAATGGAACATAGTACATCTAGCTAGTTTAGTTATTTTAATTTTATGAACAGCTTTTATGTTTGCGATCAACTACCTGTAGTCATATAGCTGAGAATTGGATAATATTTGGCTAGGTGTTAATAAAATATAGAGGCTCAAAGAGTTTCACTGAATTGGAGCTGAGCATAGATAGAAATCCACATTTAATTTCTTCTGAGTTTGGTAAAGTTGTACTTCAGACTGAGCCTTGTGTGCTTGAACACCTTATTCATCTATTTAGGTATCTCAAAAAGATAAAGAAAGTTTATCTGGAAATTGATCTAGGGAGTTATCATTGCCAATCTGTTCACTGCAGCAGAAACTCATTACTTTGTAGTTATAGAAACCGTTCTTTGAAATGAAGGTGAGTTCTTTGTGGGATGTTAGTTCCAGGAACTAGGATGTGTTAGACACCTTGTGTGACATCCCACATTGCTTGGGTATGAAAAAATATGATGTATTTATAGGGAATATGCTATCTCTAAATGGTATGAAGCCTTTTGGGGTAAACCCATTAATAAAACTGTGCAGTTTTGGCCTAAAGCATACAATATTATATTATTTAGGGCGGAATGTTACATATAGTATCAAAGCCATAGCCTAGCCTGAGATGGAGGGAGCATGCACAAGCCCATGAGGGTCGCCAGTGAGGACACTGGATCCTAAGAGAGGGTGATTGTGACGTCCTTCATTGTCTGGGTGTGAAAAAGATAATGTATTTATATGAAATATGCTCTCTCTAAATGTATGAAGCCTATTGAGTAAACCCAATAATAAAACCGCGCGGGCTTGGCCAAAACCAGACAATATCATATCATTTAGGGCGGAGTGTTACACCTTGTTCCTCCCATTAGGCAAGTGCTCTATGCATGTGACACATAACATTGTACTAATTTGTTTTTAATGATAACAGACAACCATAAAATAAGATTTTGTCACAGCATATCAAAAACAAGATTATAAGTTTAAGTAAATGAGACTTACATAGTTCTAAGTGGAGGAAGATTTGTCTTATTCTTAGACTGCATTTTTCATTTGATGCAGCATTTGAAAGATTTGAGGGACCCACTGATGGAAGAAATTCTTACTGATACAGAGCACTTGCTATCTTGGGGCAGAATGTGTTTGCCTCTTAGTTTATGCTTTGCAGCCACCAGAGATGATGATCTACTGTTGCAGCAGTTGCTGAGGCGTGGTTCTGATCCAAATGAAATGGATAATGGAGGACGGACAGCATTGGTGCGCAGATCATCTTCTTCTAGGCATACTTTTTTTTCTTTTTTTCATCTTAAGAACAATATTTCAATTAGGGACTCTGAGCTTCTTTTTCTTTTTTGTTGCAACAGCATATTGCAGCATCAAAAGGAAGTGAGAATTGTGTAGTTCTACTTCTAGAGTATGGAGCAGATCCTAACATCAAAGGTATCTTCTAGTATGCGACAAGTATGAAGAATCCCCTGATACAGTTGTGTGAAGTTCTTGTACTCTTTTTTCTTCCTTCTGCTGCCTAAATGTCTCCACGGCTCTTCTTGTCTTTATTTGTACATTACCTCCATGTTCTTTCCGGTTTGGCCGTTGGTTGGTAGTGAGTCTAGTGACAATACTGGTTGATATTGATGCTGTATAAGAGATTGTAGCCAACTGTCCCCTTTATATATCTTAGTATTCAACGAGCTACGACGCCCTTCTTGTTAGGAGATACCATCCCTTTTACATACCTTAGTGTTTCTTGAACAGCCTGTTGGTGAACTTGCTGCATAGATGATCAAGTGCAAGCATGTAGGATATAGCCAAGTACTGTAAAGTGGCTCACTATTGGTTTATTGTTACAAAATTTCTGGAAAGGTGAGATAATCAACATAGTTGATTTTACAATCTGTCATTTGATGTATTTATGTTATTAGCTTACATTAATGCAGAATACGGCTCCATTAGAAACTATAAAAAGAACATATTTAGCCAACCTCGATTACTCAGAATCAAGGCTGAGTTGAGTTGAATTGAGTTCATATGAATGACAAAATTGCCTATTTGCTGCATCAATTTGCTTTATTCATTAGCTACTCTTTCTTTTGCAGATTCTGAAGGAAATGTTCCCTTATGGGAAGCAATACTGGGGAGGCATGAATCCGTGATTAAATCTCTCAAGGAAAATGGGGCAGAGATATCTTCTGGCGATGTGGGTCATTTTGCATGCATGGCCGTTGAGCAAAACAACTTAGAATTGCTCAAGAACATTGTCCAATATGGTGGAGACGTGACGCGGCCTAAGAGCAATGGGACTACAGCTCTTCATGCAGCAGTATGTGAAGGAAATACTGAAATAGTTGAGTTCCTGTTGAACCAAGGAGCTGGCATTGATAAACCAGATATCACTGGATGGACACCTAGGGCTTTGGCAGATCACCAGGGCCATGAAGATATCAAAGAGTTATTCCAGGCCAAGCAAGAAGAGGCCAAGAAACCACCAACTGTTCCAGTACTTAAAAAGAATCCAGCTCCAATACTTAAAAAGAATCCAGCTGTATCATTCCTTGGGAAGTACAAGAGTGAGCCAACAATGCCTCCATATCTCCACGAAAACGTTCCACCTGCCCGGGAGGAGACATGGTCAGATAGTCGTCCAAGGAGAAGGGCTAACAATTTTCATGATTCACTTATTGGGGTCATGTCAGCTGCTAATGCTGGTGAGGGTGATCTACATCTGTTTTAGTACTTTTTATTTCTTTTTATTTTTTATGATATATTCAAAGAATAACACTATTTAGTAGATTGTTAAATGATTGTCGATGACGTGACAGTAAAAATCTCAACAAAACACCTGCATGATGCACCAATGTTCAGCAGAAAGTTAATTGAACAAATTTTGAATTCTTGTGATATTCAGGTGTCACAGACCTTATTGCATCTGGTGGCAGTTTTGCAAGTGTGCGGAGTTTGAACAGCTTCCCATCTAGAGTGACACTCAGTTGCCCGGAGAAAGGTGAAGTTACAGGGAAGCTTGTGCTACTGCCTCTTTCCCTTCAAGAACTACTTGATGTTGGTGCCAAAAAATTTGGCTTCTCACCAAGCAAAGTTTTAACTAAAGAAGGAGCTGAAATTGAAGATATAGAGCTTATTAGAGATGGTGATCATCTTGTTCTTGTAAGTGATGCTGCAACTGGCAGTTCAGAAAGCCACCAGACGGCCATTTAGAGCTCAAATTTGGGTTCTTTCCAAGAGTCAGACCGGCACCTAGACAACACTGCATGTACATTTTGAGCTATATGATTTTTGCCCCCCCCCCCCCCCCACCCCTTTTTTTTCCTTCAATTTTTTACTTTGAAATTTTACTAGCGATGAATAGAAGAAAAAAGAAAAATACAGTGTTAATGGTTAAGGCTTTATTTAGTGTTCTGTGCGCACAGAATAGTGACAGAATGTTACTGAAGGTGTCACACTGCTTATGATTGTGTCACGATAATTTTTCTCTATAAACATTTGACGGTTATGTTGTAATTAATGTTTAGATAAATAATAAAGAATAAATTGCATGGTTTTTCTAATTTTCTTTCTGCAATCCTTTTTCTTTCGTATCATCTACAAATTAAGACCCATAATTTGTTTTTTTGCTGATAACTTGCTGGTTTTTTTGGAGGCTACAGTGAAGTCAGTGCAGTGCATCAAGAAAGTGATTAAGGAATTTGCTGATCTTTCAGGATTGCAAGCAAATCCAGCATAGAGTTCTTTTTACTGTGCTAGTGTCTCTCCAAGAATGCAAGAACAGCTGATAGAATTTTCTGAATATGAAAGAACTGTCATCTACTGATTATTGTTTGTTGCTGCAGAAAATTTCTGGGAAAACTGATTTTTTTTTTTGGGATGAATGAGTAAATTTGAAAAATTGATTCTTAGTTGTCAAGGAATTTTTCCTTTACTCAAGTTTAAGAAAGTTTGAGCGAGTCCTCAAGGGGTAGTTCAATCGGCTGTGTACCACGCTTAATGAAGCGGAGGTTACTAGTTCAAATTCTTCCTCTTCCTTCTCTTCTCTTGTGTGGTCATATAAAAAAGAAAAAAGGTTTGGACCAAAAAGGAAGGCCATTTGTACTTGGTTGTTCACACCGCACCTAAAGTTCTTGACACGTCTTTGGTATCTCGATAATGAATGTTCTAAACACATGCCGGGTGATAAATCTTTATTCAAATAAATTTCACTTACTCGATTTATTGATCAAACTTGTATCGTTAATTTTTTTTTTATTTTTTTGATTGTGCCGTTGTCTTTTCATGACAAAGTGGTTTCATTTTTGGTGAACTTTGAGTCAAATTGATAACTAAGAAAATTAATTATTTTGTGGAGGATCCAAAGAGAAATGGTCTATATATAGACCAGGATTGCTTATAGACGGATTAAAGAACATAATACACTGATGGAGGGTATTTTCACGGTCTGAAGTGAGGGCAAAAGTCGAAGAAAAAAAATTAAAATGGCATATGACGCGTTGATCGTCAATTTTAACCTATTTGATTATCAGAAGGGGCATTTTACTATAAAATGGTAGTTTTATAAGAACGAGTGTCATAATTGGTAGTACATGGAGAAAAGTGCCAACGTTTTTATTACAATCAACCACGTGCAAGATATTGGGGTAATTACCTACGCGCCATATCGTAGGCAATTACCTTTTATCTCCATAAACTACAACGCTTCGACACTTTTTTTTTCTGAACTACCAACTATAACATCCGACCCTATCAAACTACAATTTTATAGCAAAAAGTCTCATTCAGTCAAATGAGTTAAAATAGATGATTAATGCATCATGTGTAATTATGTGCCATTTTTTTTTTTTTTTTCACTTTTACCATTACTTCAATTGAATGGACCATAATCGACCACGTGTGAAAAACATTGCCAAGGAGTGTGCTCGATTGCGGTCCATTCCATTGAAGTGAGGTCCCCTGAAAGGAAAAAAAAAAAAAATTATGACAAGATTAATGCATTAAAAAATTGAAACTTATTTTTTAGAAGAAGATGAAAGAAAGCTACGTACCCCTTTCACCGGCAATTTGCAAAGAGCAGAATTTCCAAACCAAAAGGATTGGGATCACCCTTCGATGATTTCAAGCCACGGCAACGTCGTTATCTTGACATTACTTCTCAATATTTAATTCCCGGAGACAAAGTTCATCAACCTTTTTCCATTAAAAGTCATCACACGATTCACACTTGATCATCTTTCAAATTACTTCATCTGCTGGTTGAGCGCTTTGTTTTCTTCTTTTCCTCTTTTCTGAGCGACCCTTTTGCTCTGGTTTTCAGTTAATTTCATAATGATAATCCAAAGGCCATCCATTCTCCTGCTCTTGGCTTTTCAGTTGGTGCAGTACTACTCGTGCATGCTTCAGCTGGCAGCTTCCCAATCTTCCAGCAACTTCACCGATCAATTGGCTCTTATCGCCTTCAAATCTAATCTCAGTTCCGGCCCAAATGAAACTGTCTTCTTGCCCGGAAACTGGTCCACGGAGACAAACTTCTGCGATTGGATTGGGGTCTCATGCAGCCGGCGCAGGCAAAGAGTCACCGCTTTGAACCTTAGCTTTATGGGTCTTCAAGGCACCATATCTCCTCATATTGGTAACCTCTCTTTTCTAGTTTATCTTAATCTACGCAACAATAGCTTCTTCGGTCCTCTGCCCCATGAGATCACCCGTCTACATCGCTTGAAAATTCTCCAGCTTTCATTCAACCAATTGGAAGGTGAAATTCCTCCAACTTTGCATGATTGTCAGATGCTTGAAGAAATACATCTTAGTAACAACCGTCTTACCGGCGTAATCCCATCAATCCTTAACAACATGTCGTCGTTAGAGGTCTTGAATTTGGAATACAACAGCCTCAGTGGTCCATTTCCTCTTGCCATCCTCAACATATCTTCTCTGACCAGAATTATTCTTACAGAAAATAGCATCTCGGGAACTCTTCCAATGGATCTCTGCAGCCGTTGTCCGAATCTTCAAGGGCTTGGTCTTTCAAACAACGAATTCAGCGGTAGGCTCCCTTCACAAATGAATTCTTGTACAGAGCTTGTGTTCTTGTACCTACCAAACAATAAATTTGATGGGAGTATTCCAAAAGGTTTTGGGAGTTTGGAAAAGCTTCAAGTTCTTCATCTTGGAGGTAACAACTTGATTGGTAATATACCTTCTTCCATAAGTAATTTGTCCATGTTACGTGTGTTAGCCATTCATGAAAACAATATTGAAGGAAGCATTCCGAGTGATTTGTGGCGCCTTCAAAATCTCAGTTTTTTGAATTTTGAAATGAATCTTCTCACAGGGGCAATACCCCATGATATTTTCAACATGTCATCTCTACAAACAATCTCTTTCCAGAACAATTCCATGTCTGGAAATCTTCCAAGAGATGTTGGGATTTCTTGCATTAATCTTGAAACACTTGTTCTTGGTGGGAACAAAATTAGTGGTCGTATCCCATCATCTCTTTCAAATTGTTCCAAGCTTGCCCTGATAGATTTTGGTACAAACTTGCTCTTTGGACCAATACCCAAAAGTCTTGGAAACTTAAAATACCTTCGTCGGCTGTTGGTGCCTCACAATCAGCTTACAGGGGAGCCTGGAGATCAACAGTCCAATTTCCTTTCGTCTCTATCTAATTGCAGATTTTTGGAATTACTAGCTATAAGCAACAATCCCTTGGACATTACAATTCCGGATTCCATTGGAAATTTTTCACTTTCCCTTAGAATGATTTTTGCATTTGGAAGCCAAATAAAGGGTCATATTCCTATGGGAATTGGTTCCTTGAAAGGCTTGATCTATATTCATTTTGGTGAAAACAATTTGATTGGAAAGATACCATCAACAATAGGGGGAATGGAGAAGTTGCAGAGCTTGTATCTTGATGGTAACAAGATTGAAGGATTCATTCCACAAGACTTATGTCAACTAAGGAATTTGGGACATTTAGTTCTTGCAGATAACAAAATCTCTGGATCCATCCCGAATTGCATTGGAAGCCTCAATCTTCTACAGATTCTAAACTTGAGTTTTAATGGATTGAATTCATCAATACCATCAAATGTATGGGGCATCAAAAATCTACAACAATTGGATTTGTCATCGAATTCCCTTAGTGGATACTTGTCTCCCAACATGACGACATCAGATGTTATTGAGTACATGGATTTATCTCGAAACCAAATTACTGGAAATATTCCAAACACCATTGGAAATTTTGAAAGCTTACGTTATCTTGACTTGTCAAAAAATTCATTTCAAGGAAACATCTCAGAATCTTTCGGAAATTTGTTAGGATTGGATTCATTGAATCTTTCAAGTAATAATCTCTCTGGTGTAATTCCAAAGACTCTTGAGAAACTTTTATATCTGAAGTATTTGAACTTGTCTTTCAACAAGCTATCAGGAGAGATTCCATCCAATGGACCTTTTGCAAACTTCACAGCCAAATCATTTGTAGGTAATAAAGCACTTTGTGGAAATCCAATTTATGAAGTTCCACCTTGCTCAAGTCCAAGCTCCCAGGGATCACGAGTGAAACAACTTGTGCTGAAATATATTGTTCCTACCATTGCATCAATAATAATCTTGTTATCATTGGTTTATATGTTAAGAAAACATCGACGGCCTAACACGGAGATTCCAACTTCAGTTTATCTAAAACCTGCGACAAAGATTAAAATGATATCATATCAAGAGCTTTGTCAAGGAACAAACAATTTTTGTGAAAGCAACTTGATTGGAACTGGCGGTTTTGCATCTGTGTACAAAGGAATACTCTCTGATGGGACAATTGTTGCTGTGAAAGTTCTAAATTTGCAATTAGAGGTGGCTTTCAAAAGTTTCGATGTAGAATGCGAGGCATTACGGATGATTCGACATAGGAATCTTGTTAAAGTCATAACTACATGCTCCTTTGCCAACCTTGAGTTTAGAGCTTTGGTTATGGAGTACATGTCGAACGGCAGCCTTGAAAGGTGGTTATACTCTCACAATTATTGCTTGAATCTTCTTCAAAGAGTAAATATCATGGTTGATGTTGCATCAGCATTGGTCTATCTCCACCACGGTCAATCACAAGCAGTGGTCCATTGCGATTTGAAGCCTGCCAATATCCTTCTCGATGAAGACATGGTTGCACATGTAGGTGACTTTGGAGTTGCAAAGATTTTAGTTGAAAATAAGGATGCAACACAAACTAAAACTCTTGGTACACTTGGCTATATTGCACCAGGTACATGAAATTCACCTTTCTTTATTTCATTGCTAAAGGACTAACTTATAGTGGCTAATTTCAAGAACAACAATATGCATGGAAATTCATTCCTTAACTCAATTTTATATAGGCCTAAGGCCTTTCATTCATATGCATATTAGCTGTTTATTTCTATCATCTATTAATTGTTAACTATTGTACAATATATTAAGATATCAACACTTGTATCAAGTCCAATAGTGAGACATTTGCCATGCTAACTATGTAATACAAATTAATTCAATAGGTTCAATGTAGGGTGAGATTCAATTTAGACTCATAAATGCAACTATTGTTCTGGTTTAGGATTTAGGGTTTAGGCTTGATCGCTTGATGGACATTAACCATTGAGAATAAATAATGTATTGGAGCAGTTTCCATACAATTGATAATAAAATTCAATATGATCTAATTCAAATATATTAACAGTCTAAAACTATTTTTATTTATCTAAATAATCCCCCCCCCCCTCCCNCCCCCCCCCCCCCCCAAAAAAAAAAAAGAAAAAGGAAAAAGAAGGAAAACTATCATTTTATGTATTAGATCTTACTATTATTCCCAACAATGAAGGTGTAGTACATACTTTGTAGATCATCACCATAATTAGAAATTTTTGGAAGAATCTCTCTCTCTCTCTCACACAAGTGTCTAAAAGCTTATATTTGTAAAGTTCATCTTTTTTTTTTGAAAGGTCGTTTTAATTGTATTGTTTACTAACTTAAGATCTTATTACAATTGTGAGAATTGATAGAGTACGGTTCTGAAGGAAAAGTGTCCATCAAAGGTGATGTTTACAGCTACGGTATAATATTATTGGAGATGATTACAAGGAAGAAACCCACCGACGAAATGTTTGTTGAAGAACTGAATTTGAGGCAATGGATAAGTGCATCAATTCCTAACAACCTCATGAACGTTGTGGATGAAGGTTTACTAATGATGGAAGAAGATGGAAGGGGTGCAATAGACATACAAAGTATTCTTTTGTCCATCGTGGAATTAGGCTTGTGGTGTTCTGAAGAGTTACCAGAGGAAAGATTCACTATAGAAGACGCACTTGCCAAGCTTAACAAAATCAAATTGACACTTATTGAAAGTAGAAGGGAGGATATGTGGTGATGTCTTTGACCCTAATCTTGTATATGGGGGTGTCCTTTTGATTTCATCAAACACTTAGAATTGGTATGTTATAGATTTGCTGATTTTCATGCTTGCTTCTTCCTTCTCATTACACTTCCTATCAAGATCAGTTTGTATCTCATTTCGCATGTGGACATAGGAACAAACTTGTACACCAACAACATAACTAGATCAACTGAATTTAGTAAGGGCTATTTTAATGGAATAGCCATTTTGCATACCAAACGTAATCTTAAAGCCCCCACCCTAACTCCCGTGTCACTTTTGATTGCTTTGAAAAGCGTTTAAAAATGACTTCCTGCCTATAGCATTTGTTTGAGAATTGGGTGACTAACAAGTGTGGCGTGAATTGATCTGATAAAGCCAGACTTCAATATCCTATTATCAAAATGAATTTACATGAGGGGGGCAATTATTTTCTAGGGTGGGAAGTCAAAAAATAAAAGTAATTTTTCGATAACTTATAGGCGAGTGAGGGGAGGACATTTGCCCCCCTCGCCCTATCCTGACTCCGCCCCTGCATGCAGCCACATGGTCTATATGTGTGCATAGCTAGTGCACCTGTCAAAATTCATCACAACCTGCTCAAACTCCTTTAGGTCCACAGTCCGCTTATCAATGACTTTAGGTTCTTAGTGATGATGCTGAGGCAGAGCAGAAGGCAATTCCTCTGCATTTGCTAGAGGCAGAGGCTCGATTTGAAGGCATTGAAACCATCTAATCCGATTTGTTGCTTAACTATCTTTGTACAATTCGGTCAAAATAATAAATCCAATAAAAAATTAGTACAATTTCTAGTAATCACAGTTCCAATCAAAACAAGCAATGAGGCTCTGCCATTCCCTTATCCCTACCATACCCCTGTCCCTAGATTTGCTAGTAAAACAATGAGCAAATGAATGAAAATGAAAATTAATAAAAATGAAAATGAAAAAGCTTTATGAACTCGTTGTAAACATACTAATGGATTTTCCTACTGAAAATGAAAATGCTTCCTTCTCTCTATTTCTTCTTCATCCATTTTTTTTTTCTTTGTTGTTGTATTTGATATTCTGTATTTTTTATATCATCTATAATCAGCCGACTCCAAAGAAGAAGACAGCTCATTTTACCACTTCTTCGCAGGATCACATTCACCACCTCATTATAACAAGCACAGTCTATATCCTAACACCATAGCAGCTCTCATTATATTCGGACATCATCCGGGTAAACCTGTAAACAATACACTTTTATAACTTAATCATGCCTGTAATATATTTACTACAAGTATGTTGAAACATTAAAGACACTCTATTAAAATGTTACCTGAAAGAATCTATCTTCGCTGCAGTTTACGGTTCTAAGCTTGACCTCCCCTCTATTGGTCGTCATCTCATCCAATATCTCGGCATCGTAGAATTCTTCCAAACTCTCCTCACTGTCAGAATCAGGCAGTTCTTTTTCCTGCACAAAATTTTTGTCAGAGATCTTATTGCTTACTAAATTGTTAACAAAATATTTAAACATCCTTCACTAAATTTTATCTTCAGCACCACAACTAGGATGGATTGATAAACTGGTGCACAGATGAATCAGACACTAAAGATTAATAGACATACCACAATTGAGAGACTTCGAGTACGCTGCGGGGCACCAGCAATTTCCTCATACTCAGAAGCATCCAGTTCCTGAAGATGGTTAGGGTCAAAGAGCTTGGGAAGCACATGCTGTCTTATGCTTAAGAGAATGAAGAATGGCAACGGGAACAATATTCCAGCTATAGGTATCCATGTCACTCCAAAACAGACCAGAAGATACACAAATTGGAAGATTGTAAATTTAGCAATGAACTTAAATGGTACTGACTCCACAAATGAAGCATGAGAGCCTTCCAAGACCCTGCCCAACACAAAGTCATCACAAGAAAAGAATTAAGATTAAGATGTTAAGTTAAAACATAGAGAAAAACACACTTTTAGCAATGGATGATTTATTTCACTAAATGGCGCTCAAGTCTCAAACGTCAATGAAAGTATAAAACACCATCACATTTTGTTATGTAATGTTATGTTAAATTATCAGTTATTTTAAAAGTTTAAACTAATAAGAAATGTTGGATTTAATTATTTAATCAACATTCAAAAACTCCCCTTACGTGTGGGTTTAAAATCTCTATCAATAAGTGAGGTGGAATATTTAATTGAAATAGGGGTAACTATGGAGTTAGGGTTTGAACTCGGTATCTTTAAACTTAAGATTTTAGGATAAATGATAATTTAATATGATATCAAAGCAAATGTCATAAGTTTGAATCTTGTCTTCGTAATTCACCTCTCATTTCAATTAAATATTTCACCCTTTAGGCTTTACTTGTTAAGGAAAAATTTGAGCCCATATGTGAGGAGAGTATTAAAATACAAAAATTAAAAATAATTAAATTCACTATTTCTATCAACTTAAGCTTTTGGGATAATTAATGATTCAACATGTTAATTTGTTCACATCAGTAGGATTATTATATCTGTTTCTTTGTATCCAGTTGATCAGATATAGAACAAACTTAGTCTTTCCCTGTCAGACTAGCATGTATTGCTATGGATAATAAATTGGCACATATCATTTCCAAGAGGCATCCTACTACCTCTAAAAAAACATTGACCTAAACCACAATTTTCGTCTAACAAATGTTCCCTGGCACTTATAAGATGACTTACTTGTAACGACGTTTGGGGGTGATAAAGAGGAGCAACATCCTTTCCCAGAACTGATTCCCTGGGAGACTATCAATGGCCATGTAGGCAAAGTATCCCCAAAGAACTGAGGTAGGTATCCTTTTGATTACAGAGATGGCAAAAATTGATAAGCCCACAAGAAGGGACTGCAACAAGTTACTCATTCTTTGCTCATTAACCCGGACAGGCAAATAAGCATCAATGTGTTTCTCTGGATCGAATTTGCCCTTTGCATCTCCCCCTTCATCTGCATTCATTACAGCCTCCTTCAAGTTCTCTAACTCTTTGGTCTGCAAGAAAATTCACAATATGTTTAACAGAATTATGCACACATGCCCAGAAAGTGATAATATAAGCCTAGTGCACCTACAGTTGGAGCTGTGTCCATCTCTATGAAAACAGCTTGCATCTTTCCATAAATTTCAGAGTTGCTTGCTTGTTGTTTAATACATTCCTTGGCACTCTTCACCATTTTCTTTCGGATCAACTGCAAATCATGGATCACATCATATAAGAATCAAACTCGGTGGCCTTGATGTTAGCAATCAAGAGAAATTCTGTACATATAAATTATAATACAATAGCCTACCTGCCTCTTGAGAACTGCAAGACTCTTAGTGTGCATGGGGGACTGTGGGAGGACCCCATTTGAAGGAGGAAGTCCAAGCAACCCACAAATCATAGTCTGAGACCATGAAAATCACGCATCAAGTCTTACAAATGAATAAAATATAGGTTAGGTACATAAATTACAAAGAAAGAGTTTAAGAGAAAAACAAACAAATTGTTCAAAAATTCAGTTTCATACCATTAGTCCAAGCAATAAGATATCATAATGGTATGCAGAAGGTTTTTGGAGGTTAAACTCCTTTGGCTGTGCCATCTGAGAAGCTACACTGTGGTCAAAAAAGTATAGACCTGCTATCATCACGGCTGGTATAAAGGCACCAAAGATGTACAACAGTGGTACCTTCCCCATATCCTGCAATTTCAGTGTATAAAATCGATAATTTAGTTTATGTCCTACAATTTGTGTATGAGGTAGATAATTCAGTATATTGTTCGTCAGCTTTATTAACATGTAAAGTTATTCCTTGTATACGTATTCAGATAAATTCACCCCTCCTGACATACTATAAGACAAAGACCAGGCTTGTTTAGTACAAAAATCTGAATCGTCGATGAAGTGGAAAGATATTCCCCAATACAATAACTCAAGAGAAAGCAGAGTAATCACCTATAGGAGGAAATTTTCTATAAGGCTTTCCAAACAGCCATAGAACATTAAAAAAAAAATCATAGCACAGCCTATGAATTCTAGGAAGCAATGGTGGCATGTAATCATTCAAAAGAGACTAGTTAAACAAATTATTCATCAGAACTTCAGGACCTTGATTACTGTCCAATGGTACAATGATGCAGATTCCCAGGGAAATGGACAAAAGAGCCTCCTAGGAACTCCACCAGGAACCTTGTCGGGTACTGCATAAGACAATGCTGACCACAACAAGACCATAAGGGGAACCCCATAGTCTGCAATAAAACCACGAAGCCATCCTGTATCCAAACCCATAAATAGTAAAAGATAGGATGGCATAATTAGACCCAACAAGGACAGTCTTTTGTAAATTGACAAAGTGATAAGTGAATTTCAGTTCATTTACCTGTGCCATATCGCCATGATCTTGCTCTTCTGCTCTTAAGTGCAGTGAAAAGAAGACCAAAAGAGAAAATGATCGCAAGCAACCCATTTGTATAGAGCCACTGGAATTGATACTTTTCTAATGCTCGATCTTCAGCTTTGGGAATACTGAATTCACTGATTACTCCCTTTGATTCAAACAATTGTCACTATCAGTATCTGCTTTTGCTAAATTTGCAACTTCTTTTGCTCTAAAAACCAATCCATACCTTAACAGCCTCTTGCATGAAAAGAACAGCTATCAACATGCCAAAAAGTTCCCCTGCTATCCTTGTAAATCTAGTGATGATGGTACATGCATTGAATATGGCAAGAACAAACAGCAGAAGTGCTGTCCAGATGCAAACCCTGTAATATAGATACCCTTGTAAAGAATACAAAACATATATATGCTAATCCAGAATTCTATTAGAATGTTGAATGCTCCAGAAAAAACAAATAAATAAAAAAGATAATGTCGATTCACATACCAACCAGCCCAAGCTAAAAACAGCTTGCTCCCCAACTCTGGCCGTCCTTTACTGAAATTGTACAAATAAGTGTACATTATAACTGTAGGTTCTGCAACTCCTAAAATCAGCAAAGGCTGTCCACCAATAATTGAGTGAACAATTCCACAGAGAGCAGTAGAAGCCAATGTTTCCACCGTGCTTAAGCTTCCATCTGACATAAAACAAGCATAATATTTGTACTCAAATACAAGTAAACCCATGAAACTTTTAGACACTTTGCATTAAAAGTAACCTCTACCTCTTTAAAAAGCTGAATTTAATGAGAAATGAAAAGTGGCAAACCTGTTTCCCTGCTCAGTTGCTCCCCAAAGGCAATAACGGGGAGAGCAGAAGCAAAGAAGATGTAGGTAGTTGGAGCCAATATCCTGACATAGATTAAATGATTTATAAATCAAAATTATGAGACCCCAGAAGAAGAATAAGCAATTCCAAAACAAATAAGATTATACCCAATGCCTGAGCAGAATGCACATATCCAATCTTCCTTATAGCATGCAGCCCTTCCTTTAATATCATTAATTATCCCCCAAAATGGAGTTGTGATATTTTTCATTGCTGATGCAAGAACCAAGAAATTTAGATTCATCAACTGGTATATTACAATGAAGAAATGCTATGCACGCTTCTAGAAATCCATTTATCACAGTACAAGCAAGACAAATTGAATCAGTGAATTTCTCCCAGTGGATGTGTTTCGAATTGAGGGGGGAAGAGGAAACAAGAACAAATTAACAAGAACAAATTAACACCCTGTGAAATTTTCATGACCAACCGTGAAGAAACAAATAACCAAAGAAGATTCTTGCCTCTACATCCTTTAGGAAAAAAGAAAAAGAAAAAAGACAACGCCATTGATGATCTTTTAAACAAATAAAGTGTAGGAAAATATTACCAGAAGTTCAAAAAAACCATTATAGTTCTTAATAAAGAATTCCAAAACCAGTCGCCTAACATCTAATGAAACTAAAAGGCGTACATCATAGATTATGTTTTTAAAGTTACATTGGTTACAATTAAACTCACAGCACGAACAATGACTGGATTGCATAAAAAAAAAGGAATCGAAGTTAAAGCTCAGGAAGCTTAATAGGCAAAAACATATATAGAGAGAGAGTACAATCGGTTTTGATAAAATAATTCACAAATAATGTGAACCCAAGCAGCCGCGCAAAAAGCATTTCACAATCATGAATTCCCCATTCAGAAACGCAAAATGTACAACAGGAACAACCTCATTAATGCCTGTTTGGTTGATGAGAAACCAGTAAGAAAAGAAGCGACATTGCGGAGGAAAAAATAAAAAATTGAATCCTGATATTTCCTTTTTTTTCAGATTCCAAAGAACGAAACCATGAGGAATTCGAAATCCACTCGATTTTATATGTCACGGTTTCCATTTTCTAGGCAAAATGAAACATTAAAAGACGTAAAAACTTGTTTTTCCTTGGCATTCTATGGAACCCAACAGATTTTTTAAGAAGAATACATCATCTCGAACATCCATGCACGTAATCTTTTTGACATCCATACAGAAACAAAGTCGTGATAATCGGACAATCGATCATGAATACAAAAGAAAACACAGTAACATTACAACAACAAATACACGGACCTGGACCCTCACATGTAAAAATCCCAGAAAGATGGAAATTAACGGAGAAAATGTGGGCAAATCCCTCCGCCGGAGACGTCAGATTCCGGTGGGGGTCTCTCTCTCTCTCTTTGAATGTGAGAGACACGGAGAGAAGAGGAGGGCTTGGGGGGGTTCAAAAACTAAACCGGGTTTTGTGGGACCGCGCTGGCATGCTCTAACTGTGGGTCCTATTCAGCGTCGATCGGGTGGATGAGGTGGCGATCTGTGATTCAAGTCGGCGGGTTCGGGTTTTCCATTAGCGCGTAATTCTGTCGTGGTACTGGAGAATGTGGTTGGTGTGTTTGGTCTGTCGCGAGGGAATATTTGGTGGAATTTAAAAAGCACATTTAAAAATTCCTACTTGCATTAGGAATTTTTCTCTTTTTTTATTATTATTTTTTAATTTCAATATAGAAATTATAAAATATGAAGGAGATGAAGTCATTCTTAAAAAGTTAAAATAAGTCAAATGACCCGACCTATCAAAATAACTTGTACAGCCAAAGAAGGCAGTAAAAGTAAACAAAATTCTACGAACCAGCAAATAACAGAAAGACGACACTTAAAAATGCAAGCAACCCACTTCAAATTTAGGCCTTGTTTGTTGGCACATTTTTCTCTTTTCTTTTTTCTGTTCTATCAAAAAAGTGAATAAATTAACAAACAAAACACCCACAAAAAACTTAAAACTACTTTCATAACACATTTTCAACCAAAACAAGAAAAAAAAAAAAAAAAAAACCACATCTTAAAAATTCTTTATCAAGGTTACCTTAATCTTTTTGCTCCATTTTACAGATGGTGCCTTCACATGGAACTTAAGAGCGTGTTTGAGACTGTATTTAAGACAAAAACTTGATTTTTAAGCTTTTATTAAAAATGCGTTTGGCAATTTTTCTTCAAACAAACTTTTAAAGTTTTAAAGCACTTTTAAACTTGTGAAACAGAATCAAACAGGCTCAAAACCAAAATGTGTTTCCGTGTTTCTTCGTTGTGCCGCTAAAAGTAAGAACAACCACCAAATTCCGCGTAAAGACTATTGTCTTGTCTTTTTGGGTTCTAATAGCTAGATGCATGCATGCAGAGAGCATTTGGAGTTTGTGCTGTCATTTACGTTCAAGTCACGCATGAAGTACAGCTGCAGACAGCATGTTGCTTGAATCTGATAATGGAAGAACATGCACCGACGACCCTACACACAGGAACTCTCTTCCCACTTCACCACGTTATTATGAACATTCATTCACATGATCAACACCAACTTTTGCATTAATTTTACGTGATAAACTTGCATTAATTTTAGGTGATAAACTTCTTCCATGTGTGCATGGGGCAATAAGAAGAACAGATTTCGACTGCGAGCAACTAATTGCACTCGATCCCCATCCAAGAAGCAGCATATACTCTGGTAACATATTTGATCGCTCGATATTCGTTACGCCATCAACCTGGTGTCCTGATTCTGCTTTGGGTTCAATGGCGTTGATTCTCCTGCAGATTGATTTGGGCGGTTGGTTATGAATACATGCACAGTTTTAACGATTTCTTCTGGTAAAAAATGGAATCAAATGCATATGAATTACCAGGCAGAGTGCTGGTGATTATCTGATGACAGTTTCTTCAAAATAAACATCTAACAAAAGACTGGTTATAGATTAATAAAGCAAGTTGTAGCTCGATACAATTATCATATACTTGGAGCTTAATTATGTTATATACAAACAAGTTGTAATAGATATACAGAATAGTAGAGAAATAACAAAAACTTGGCACACTCAATGCTGCCTTGAGTTTGAATTTATCTTTTTCTTTCTTCGGCTGGGTGATCTTCAATTTATCATAGTATTTCAACAAGGTTGAAAAAGTGGAGCTTTCTACGATGTTAAGAGGAGGGCTTCCCGATTGCGGCCAAGCAGACTTAACGCGGTTGCAGCTATGTGATGTCCGGTCAACCCAGCAAGATTAAGCTGTTCATCTGCTGATGCGTGCTCTATGTAGTTGTCTGGTAGAACAATTGGACGCCACTTGAAAAGTTGAACCAAAAAAAAAAAAGTATTAGACTTGGCTTGGGTGATTATTTTCAACAAGAAATTCTTACTGTCACATTCGCATTAGTATTACACTGAAATCATGATAGATCCATTGGCAAAACAGAGTGGAAACATCAAGGTAACTGCCTACAAAAAGATGGAGATTCCCAGCAATTGTGCTGTCTGGATTGCTAGCAATACAGAGTAAATCTAAGAGAGCCCCTATGAGATTTATTTGTCCAAACAAGTCTCAAGCAGCTCACACACCTACTAACGCAGGTAGGCTCCATAGGGATCTCACATTTTCTGCCTGGAAATTGCTGGAGATTTGGATCCCCAGCAAAAACATGGACTCATATAGAACTTTCACATATGTAAATTTCTAATGTTTTACCCTAACTACAACCGAAAATAGAATTCACAAATTAGCATAGTTACTACAAACAGATTTTGATGAATCTCTCCTCTCTCTCTTCTCCCTCCAGGAAAAAAAATTCAAGAAACATATAACCAGAGTGCAAACTTCTCTCTCTCAACAAAATGTAGTAATCATTATCTACGTGACTAAAATTGTTACCTTAATTCTTCCATCGAGTTGTCCGTCAAGTGCGATAAACTGTGCAACATGGGATGCAAATCCTCCAATGGAGCCTTCCTCAACTGTGATCAGAAATGCATGGTTTTGACAAAGCTGCCTGAGAAGCTTGATGTCTAGGGGCTTGCAGAACCTTGCATCAGCCACTGTTACCTCAAGGCCAAGCGTTGAAAGAAGGGACTGAGCCTTGAGACAATTCTGAACCATTGCCCCATATCCGAGCAAAGCAACATCTTTACCCTCTGCAAGAACTTTCCCTTTTCCAATCTGCTCTAGAATACAATGTGGACAAACAAGAGACATAAACAAGTTGAGTTTTTAACGCCAATAAAGAAGAATGGGATGATGAACATGTAATTAGTTTTAACCAAAATACCATAGGTAACTAGTGGTAAACCTTTTCTGAGCAATAATTGTTAAGACATTTTTCAAAGTAAATATAAGCAAAAATTGTGAGGCACCAAGGGCTTACCTCCATGGGAATCCCACAGCAAATACTGTAGTCTTCCTGTACAATGGCACCCCTAGGATACCGGAAGCAAATAGGTCGATCGTCAATTTGGGCTGCAGTGGCCACCATGTGGACAAGCTCATCCTCATTGGATGGTGCCATGACTATCATATTTGGCAAGCATGACATGAATGTTATATCGAACGCTCCACACTGCATTGGGCCATCAGATCCTACAAGTCCTGCACTAGTAATGACAAAACGGACTGGAATTCTCTGCCGATCTACATCATGGACCACCTAAAGAAACATAAAGAAAAACACTCAGTGACTTAAGAATGTATATATCTTCTTGTTCACGCCAAACACCCAAAGAATGAATAAACACAAATCATTTTCACAGAAAATCTCCTTTATCTGAAACAAGTGGAACCATATGAAGTTTAGAGAGAGAGAGAGAGAGAGAACCTGGTCATAAGCTCTCTGTAGAAAAGTGGAAGGGATTACGCAAAATGGCTTCAATCCACCGCAGGACAAACCAGCAGAAAATGTAACTGCATGTTGCTCTGCAATTCCCATGTCAAAAAACTTGTCTGGAAATTTTGCCTGAAATAGTTGAAGTGATGGTTCCATTTGCTTTCCTGCGTGAACTGTCACAATATCTTTATCCTTCATTGCCTCCGCAACTAAAGCCTCCCCAAAGCAATCACTAAACGTCAATGAGTGAATCCTAGACGGTAATGAATCAGAATGACTTGAATCTGCAAAGTGTGAGAAAGGGAAATCAATCAAAATGTTAAACCTAACTGACAATGACATTTTTGTTTAGCATATATAAAGAAACAGTAACACCAGGAAAGAACATTGTCATTGGTCACCCTCTGCTGCATATAGGTGACAGAAGGGGGTGTTTAGCTCCCGCTACTTGGTACTCAATATGCTTCTGACCAAACCTGAGTCCAAAATGCAAACCACGGAGGAGCTGGGTAGTCCAGTTCCTATTTGGCTTGATTCCTAATAGAACTCTAGGACTACATTAAGGATAGTATATTCACTCGACACCATCTTCACACTAAACTGAAACTACAGAGTACAGACTTATAGAGATTGATCCTATGTTGAAATAAAACTAGACTTTGATCTATAGACTTGAACACGCTTAACCAGTCCCAAGCTCTGAACACCAGGAAAATATTTCCTATGCTCGCCTAAGTCCTAAGCCAAGTGCAAGCAACAGCTCAGCAAACAAAACCAAAGTGAGTTATGCAAGTTAAGCTATAATATACTAACAGACTCACAAATCTCATGAGTTACTACAGAAAAATAAAAATAGATTATGAAACAGAGACCAACAAGGGAATAAAGAAAAAATGAAAATACCTTCAAGCGGCCTGCCTGCTATTTCACTCTTTTGATTATTTTCTGGTCCCCGATTTTCTTCTGTTATCACATGAACCAATACAGGACCCATTGAATCCAGAGATGCTACTTCGCGCAAAACACAAATCAGGTCTTCAATGTTATGTCCATCAACAGGGCCAATGTAATATAACCCAAGTTCTTCAAAAAGAGTTGCTCCCAGCGGACCCATCATACCACGTGCATACTCGTCAACTTTGGCTGCTAATTCATGCATACCCCTACCAATTTTTTTAGTAACACCCTGACCAGAAGCAAATATTACTTTTATGACAGAATACTAAGATACACAATTTCAGCTCAAGACAAATATTATAAATTCATGCATACCACTACCAACGCATGCAAACTATTGCAACAGAACTTTCAAATTTCCAAAAGGCCCCAATAAAATTGTTAGACAAGTTGTTGGGATTTTGTTATATGGGTATTTTGGTCAGATTGGTGTACATAATTTCACTGAGGGCATGGTTTGGAAATTTCTCTGAGGTATATGAATTTGGTCTCCATAGATGTTAGACAAAACATTTAGTATTTCAATTGCCTTGTGGTATACGCGGATGTTGTGATTACAAGACATGATTCAAGAGGCATTGCTCGATTGAAACAATTTTTGCAGCAAAGGTTTCATACAAAGGATTTGGGCCAACTTCAATATTTTCTGGGTATTGAAGTTGCTAGATCTCAAACATATATTAATTTATGTAAGAAAAAGTATGTATTTGATTTGTTAGAAGATACGGGTATTTAGGAACTCTTCTTGTTGAGGCTCCAACGGATCCTAATTAGAAAGTATTGAAGGATGAAGGAGAATTGTTGAGGACCCTTGCAAGTATCATTGTTTAGTTGGAAAGTTTAATTATCTTACTATTACTAGGCCAGATATTTCATATGCAATTAGTATTTTTAGTCAGTTCTTTGAAGCTACTAAGGTTTCACATTGGGAAGCAGTCACCTGTACCATTCAATATATGAAGAGAGCTCATGGTATTGGGATATTGTATAGATCCAATGGACATTTCAAGGTAGAAGGTTTTACGGATGCAGATTGGGCGAGTTCTCCCTCCGATAGATGATCCACTACACGATATTGTACATTCTTAGGTGACAATCTGATCACTTAGAAGAGTAAGAAATAGATAGCGGTGGCACAATCTAGTGTTGAAGTAGAGTACAAGGCAATGGTTCATACCACTAATGAATTGACATGGTTACAACATTTTCTTCAATAGATTGGATTTTCAGCTCCTACTCATATCCGATTGTTTTGTGACAATAAAGTTGTATTATATATTGCATCTAACCAGGTTTTCCATGAAAGAGCCAAGTACATTGAGGTTGATTGTCATTTCAGTTGAGATAAGATACTCAATGGAGATATATCTAGACCATTCGTGCAATCAAGAGAGTAGTTAGCTGACATGTTTAGAAAATGTGTCGTAATCGACTAGAGTTTATTTGTTCCAAGCTGGGTTTATATGATATATATGCTCAAGCTTGAAGGGGAGTGTTAGAAGGGTTGCTGGGATTTTTTTATGTGGGCATTTTGGTTAGTGTAGTTTATATCGGTATTTTGGTCAGCTTGGTATATTTTTCAACATATACAATAAAATATGTTTGGTACGTACTACGTAGGCTACGCATGTTGAACGAGCCTCCTCTTTCCCAGATTCCAATCATCCTTGGCGATATTAGACAAGAGACCAAATCTCTTAGTATGGTACATAGGTCCATTAAGTGAAAAACCATCATATGCTACCAAAGGGGGAAAAATGCTGGAGGGCTGGTATAGCATAAGATGCCAGTGCCAGGAGCTCATGTAATATTCAAAAGTCAAAAGGTCCCTTGTACATTCATCACGAGTAGCTTGAAAAGCCACCAGTCTGAAAATTTAACAGTACGAGAGTACCACAAGCATGCCAGATCATCATCATGCTATGGAGACCATTAAAGATTACCATAACAGGTATAAGTTAGCTTGGCTAAATAATTCTCTAGGGATTGTGACCAGAGACCTAGGATCAAGTCCTTTTTCAGCAGGGAGTTCTCTCCTCTTTGGGGGGGGGGGGGGGGNGGGGGGGGGGGGGGGAATAATAGGGGAATAGTGAGAGGGGCCTCCCAAATAGAACCCCACAGGTGGGCCCCCTGCTCAGGCAGAGGACAGGGGATCCCTGTTCGGGGAGAGGGGGTGGGCCTACCACTGCTATTTAACTTTCACAAAATATGTATATTTCGTTGTTTAAAATGTTCCTATTAGAAATATTTTGAAGTAGACATCCTCCACAGGTTTAGTCAATTAGAAGGAAAACCAGAGAAAAACCTTAGCGACTTCTCTCAACTTCCGGAAGGATTTACTTGACTGGAGCTTGCTTAGAGTACTAGATAGAGCACTAATGGATGTCTTGGGGCCCTCTTCAGTCTTTAGGTGTAAAGAGTGTCGACTGTCATTTAGAATCACTACCATATTAGAGTCCAGATAGCCCACATTACTCATTGCCTCATAGACCTGACCTGCCATAGTTGTCTCATTGCTGATGACAGCAACTATACGTTCCCGCTTCCCTTTTATATCCCTTGCAATCGCCATACCTGAAATGAAAACAATTGGATTCAATTTGAAACTTTATAAACGAAAGCGGAGCCAATGAAGTTTAAAAAAAAAAATACAAATATATAACCAAAAAGAAAAAGCTTCAAAGGTTGCACTGATGAGCTGAACACATGTTTTTTGGATGAATGAGCTGAACATCCTAATGTACAAATCAACCAACATCCAAATAGAGTTCTGATTACTAGATACATGCATGTAGATATTTGTATAAAGGCAGGTAAGAACTGAAAACAAAAACAAATTTTTCCAAGTGGGTGAATCACAAGAAATTGATAGAACATAGGGAAAGTATATACTACCAAGTCCAGCAGAAATGCTGTTACAACCATGCCCCGCGCCAAAAGGATCATAATCACTCTCAAATCGGGATGTAAAACCTGAAAGACCATTCTTTTCTCGCATTGTATGCATAAGGGACCGCCTTCCTGTAAGAATTTTATGTGCGTGTGTCTGCCACAAAAGAAAATGCATTAATCTAATAACAGACCAGACTTTCATTTATAAATGATAAGGCACATATACACAAGGTCTATTGCTTTAATTTCTGTTATCTTGGCATTTTGCTTGTAATAGTAATCGCATGAGATAGAATATAACAAGGAAGCTATAATCTCTGCTCTCTCACCCTCTCTCTTTCCCAACAACCAAGCACTTCCATTGAAAGAAAAGGTATAGAATATGATCTTACTTGTTCCCCATCATCCCACAATATCTTGTCAACAGGAGCATGGAAAACATGGTGTATTGCAACTGTCAGCTCCACCACTGACAAACTGGATTTAAAGGATTTTTGTGTTTTTGACATTATAAAAGATAATTCCAAACGAATTTCATCTGCTAATTGTTTCAGTTCCTGCAAGTCCCACTCTTTAGTAAGTATGGTAGCTGTGAGCTTACAAGTTCGACACATATACAGGAAAAGAGTTTGGATGCAGTAAAAACTACCTTAGAAGACAAATTCTTCAAGTGGATTGGGTTTTCAACTACATCAAGTATGGGTGTTGGGACATTCTCCCAAAAGAAATCATCAATATCGGGCAAAGAACCTAATCGAGTTACAAGTCCCTGCATCAAGAAAAATCAGATAACACAACATTGAACAATGAAAGATTATATGGATCATCTACTTGTAAGGTTTAATACCAATGAAGACCAAACTGCCAGTTGCTCAGTGCTTAGAGTGACAATACAAGTAATACATAAAATTAGAAAGGAAAGCACTCACGAAAAGGTAGAATTACAATAATGAAGGATTAGATTGGAGTAGGCTAGCTCACAAAGAAGACCAAGGTGCAATTAGAATTCATTATAAGGATAACATGTTGCAGCTATGAGAAATGATGGACATTATTTCATAGAAGGTATAATCCTAAAAAGAGTAGAATGAAAAAACACATTTTATGGACCCAATCCCAAAATATTTTAGTTGAGGCTCTTGAGGCTTCCAACCAAATTGTGCAACAGAACTTCCAAACTTAATTTAAATTGCCAATACTTTTCCAAAAAGCAAAAGTGCATAGAGGAACTACAAGAAAAGTATTTTATTCATAAGGGCAAGCATTCATGTTCTCAAAGTCCATGATCAGACAAGCTGAACTGGTGAATTGTCGACAGTTCTGAAATGAGTTAACAGGTCCAAAGAAAGTTCATGATGCTTTCTCAAAAAGCTTTGTATTAAAACATGACATAGCGGGTAGCCTTTAAGATGTTCTTAAATTCCAGGATATTGCCTGTGCACCCCTGGGATTAGTTGGAGCGAAGCTCCGGATACCCGGTGCCAAATTAAAAAAAAAATAATAATAATTCCAGGATATCAACTTCATAGCTAAACCATACTTTTCTAGGTTAATAATTGAGGATGCCAGTCATGATTATAGTTTCAGAGGGTGTTGTGTGAAAATTTTGGTTACTACTGGCTATGGTGGCACCTTTAGGCATGCTCAAGGGAAACATTGTTCAATTAGAAGCTATCTAGTGCAGGCACATTTTTGGTCGGTAAACATGAAAATCAAAAGGCTTCTGTTCACACAAATTCTTCAAAATCAATAAGACACATCATCTTACAAGTTTAAGATGATTATTTGTTTGCTAGGAAGCTCCATTGGTTGCAAAAACGTGATAAAGCAATGATGGCCAACAAGCATAGTGAGTTATAATAAATCCAGACATTATCTTCTTCTTTTATATATATATATATATATATATATATATTTTAGCTTGAATTCCCATTTTTCTCCCGGCCAATGAGTATAAATTTAAACAAGGAAACCATAATTTGATAATGTTAGGTAACAGAAACCACTCTGCTCAATGTTAGACACTGTCACCACTGGCCTTTTGCAGTCAAGAGGTATCTCTCTCCTTCTAAGATAAGGTCCTAGGCTCAACTTGTTATGAGTTGGGATTTTTGAGGGTAGGATTCTTCTATCACTTTGCAGGAAAAAGAAATTTTGGACATTGTTATCAATTTATCTTCCAATTGTATGCAAAGTAGACAGTTCAAATCCTAGAATATCAACTCTAAAATATCTCTGAATTTACAAAGGGTTACGTTTATTTTGCTTCCTTGTTGCAAACTGCTAATTTTCCTTTTTCTTTGCTTTGCTCTCTTTCTTTTTCTTCTCCCAACCGCCACAACTTCTGGAATCAGTTTCTCATTCACAGATAAAGTATTTCCAATTGTAGAGAAAAAAAAATTGTTAAAAAATACTTCCCAGTAGTGTTTCACTAAAAAATAATCTAATTTTAATTAACCATATCACAATAGATTTGAAATGTTAGGAAATTAGATGCCACTAATTCCTCTTCAGGATCCTTGGGATTCAACCTGTCAAGAAAAAACAACAAAACACAAGTGCGGTAAATAGTATTTTACCAAAGATACAGCTTGGTATGTTCCTAGGTAAGATTGGATGAGTCACACCGGTCTCACTTAAAATCCAATCTTTTCTAGACAGAACATATACGTGTATTTTGATTAGTACTATAAACAACACAAACATACACACAAAATCACAAGACAAGAATTTATACGTGGTTCGGCCAATACTGCTAACATCCACAGAGCACACCAGATATATTCACTATATCACAAGAATGAACAAAATGTGAATTAGCTGATTCCACTCACACAATGTATCTCTCACACTCTCAAAAAAATATACGTTCAGTGTTTTTGCTCACTCTCAGAAAAATACTACACTTGCATTTTTCATGCTCTCTTCTTGAGAACTCTCTTACTCTTGCTCTCAACTTCTTGTTGTGTATTGTGTGTTTGAAGCATAAGACCCCTTGCTTATCGATAGCCTATGATTTACATGTAGTCAATTTGATTACCATCTAATCCTTTAGAGTAGAGAAACTCAAATTGATAACCATCTAGTCCTTCTAGATGGAGCAACTCAAATTGATAACCATCTAGTCCTTCTAGATGGATGAACACAATTTGATAACCATCTAATCCTTCTAGATGTTTGATCCTTTAGGAAATCCAAGTCAACTACAACAATCTCCACCATGACTTGAATTTCCTACCTCCACCTTGACCTCAGGTCCGCTTGTCTTCAAGCCTGAAGACCAACTGAAGTTGTGAACAACTTCAGTTTTTCTATAGTCACTATCTTGGTTAACATGTCAGTTGGATTCTTGTTGCCCTGGATCTTTTCAAGTGTCAACACCCCATCTTCCAAGAATGATATGACGAAATGATACCAAAGTCCTATGTGCTTTGTTCTTGAATGAAAAGCTGAATTCTTTGCCAAGTGTATCGCACTTTGGCTATCACTTTGCAAAACATTCTTCTCTTGTCTAAAACCCATTTCTACCAACAATCCCTATAACCAAATCATCTCTTTGCTGGCCTTAGTCACAACCACGTACTCTGTCTCTGTAGTGGATAGAGCAACAATCTTTTGTATCTACGAAATCCAACTTATTGCAGTAGTACCTACTGTGAATACATAGCCGGTGGTGCTCCTTCTATGATCTACCTCTCCAGCAAAGTCTGCATCTACAAACCCTTGTAGTTTTAGCTTGCCTTTTCTAAAACATAGGCTTCTATTAGTAGTACCTCATAGATACCTTAGTATCCACTTCACTGCCTCCCAGTGTTGCTTCTCGGGATTTGACATGAATCTGCTCACAGCTCCCATTGCATGATCAATATCTGGTCTAGTGCAAACCATGGCATACATCAAACTTCCAATGGCGGAGGCATATGGAATCTTAGCTATGAAGTCCTTCTCTTCTTCTGTCTTGGGGGACTAATCCTTGGATAGCCGAAAGTGACTGGCCAAGGGTGTGCTAACTGGCTTAGCATCACTCATGCTGAACCTTTTCAGAATACGATCAGTGTACTCTTCATGTGACAACTGCAAAGTACTCACCCAAGAATCTGCTTTGCTGCGGCCAAATCCTTCATGTCGAACTCACTCGACAGTTGCTTCTTCAACTTCCGGATTTCATCCATATCTAAACCTGCTACTAACATGTCATCAACATATAGTAGCAAAATAATATAACTGGACTCAAACTTCTTGAAGTAACAACAATGGTCAGTGTTGCACTTGTTGTAGCCATGCCTATGCATAAACCCATCAAACTTCTTGTACCACTGCCTTGGGGCTTGCTTCAAGCCGTACAAGCTTTTAGTCAACCTGCACACAAGTTTCTCTTTCCCTTTGATTGAGAAACCCTCTAGTTGTTGCATGTAGATCTCCTCCTCTAGGTCTCCATGGAGGAAAGTAGTCTTTACATCTAACTGCTCTAGATGCAGTTCCTTTGCTCCAAAAATACTAATATTGTTTCTCTCATTGCAGTGAGAGATGAATGTGATGATGCTCTTTGATAAGGGCATGTACATCCTCTGACATGACCGTTAAAAATGTCAGGATAATGGATGTGTTCTATTAGCGGGTCCACATTTGCATACAGAACATTGGTTTGATCTTTGATATCGGGTATGTGGTGGAAAAGGGTGTCGATGGCTGATGAACTTCCAGGGGAACCAAACATGGAAGTTGCACCATATTTTCAACAGGATTTTTTCGACATGTGCCGAAAATGAAAATTCTTAGAATGGTTTAATTCTATGTGTATGTGCTCTTTATGGTGGAGCATGATAATTCTTGTAGAATTATGACAGTTGGTATAGACTATGTTTTGTACGGCAACCCAAGGCGTGGAGATGAGCATCAATCAAGATGCGGACTTAAGGTTTTAGGTGGAGTTTAGGAAAGTCAAGTCATGGTGGAGATTGCTGTAATTGACTTGGATTTCCTAAAGGATCAAACATCTAGAAGGATTAGATGGTTATCAAATTGTGTTCATCCATCTAGAAGGACTAGATGGTTATCAATTTGAGTTTCTCTACTCTAAAGGATTAGATGGTTATCAAATTGACTACATGTAAATCATACGCTATCAATAAGTAAGGGGTCTTATGCTTCAAACACACAATACACAACAACAAGTTGAGAGCAAGAGTAAGGGAGTTCTCAAGAAGAGAGCACGAAAAATGCAAGTGTAGTATTTTTCTGAGAGTGAGCAAAAACACTAAGCGTATATTTTTCTGAGAGTGTGAGAGATACACTGTGTAAGTGGAATCAATTGATTCACATTTTGTTCATTCTTGTGATATAGTGAATATATTTGATATGCTCTGTGAATGTAGGCAATATTGGCCAAACCATGTATAAATTCTTGTCTTGTGATTTTGTGTGTATGTTTGTGCATGTTTATAGTACTAATCAAAATACACGTGTATGTTCTGTCTAGAAAAGATTGGGTTTTAAGTGAGACCGGTGTGACTCCTCCAATTTTACCTGGGAATATACCGAGCTGTATCTTTGGTAAAATACTATTTACCGCACTTGTGTTTTGTTGTTTTTTCTTGACAGGTTGAATCCCAAGATCCTGAAGAGGAATTAATGGCATCTAATTTCCTAACAATTGGTATCAGAGCTTTTAGTCAACCTGCACATAAGTTTCTTTATCCCTTTGACCGAGAAACCTTCCGGTTGTTGCATGTAGATCTCCTCCTCTACATCTCCATGGAGGAAAGCAGTCTTTACATCTAACTGCTCTAGATGTAGCTCCTTTGCTGCAACAATGCTAAGAACTAAACGAATGGTATTCAGCTTCACAACAGGTGAAAAAATATCAGTGTAGTCAATTTCTTCTTTCTGTTGAAAGCCTTTGACCACCAATCTCGCCTTCTGTCTTTTGAAACCATTATGTTCCTCTTTGACTCTATACACCCATTTGTTGTGTAGAGCCTTCTTTCCCACAGGTAACTCAGCTAGCTCCCATGTTTTATTAGAGATGAGAGACTTCATCTCATCCTTCATTGCAAGCTTCCATTTGCTTGAGTCCTTCACCTGATATGCTTCATCATAGCATTCAGGTTCTCCACCATCTGTTAATAACAGAAAGTCCATGTACTTCCTGTTTGGTACATGTGGACGAGCAGACCTTTTTGGTGTGGGCATAGGAGTTGGATTCTGTGGTGCTTGTTGTTCTGCAGTTTCTTCAGACTGAGGATCCTCACCACTCTGCTGCGCCACATTATTATCGCTATCCTTGTACATCACCTTCTCATTGAAAACCACATCTCTATTGCGAATGATTTTCTTATTTTGGTCATCCCAGAGTCGATAACCAAACTCATCTCCTCCATATCCAATGAAGGTGCACTTTAGTGACTTGGGGTCTAGCTTTCCCCACATGGTCACTAACGTGTGTACTAGCAATGCAACCAAAAACTTTCAACCATGAAAGATTTACCTCCTTGCCACTCCATACCTCCTTTGGTATACGTTGTTTCAATGGTACTGATGGTCCTCGATTAATGAGGTAGGCTGCTGTGTTGATTGCTTCAGCCCAAAGCTATTTGGGCAGACCTGACTGAATGCGCATGCCTCTCTCTGTCAGTGTTCGGTTCATTCGTTCTGCCACCCCATTCTGCTGTGGGGTTCCTGGAACAGTCCGTTACAAACGGATCCCATTCTTGGAACAGAAGCTTTTG
This sequence comes from Carpinus fangiana, assembly GCA_006937295.1. Taxonomy (NCBI): domain Eukaryota; kingdom Viridiplantae; phylum Streptophyta; class Magnoliopsida; order Fagales; family Betulaceae; genus Carpinus; species Carpinus fangiana. The sequence goes on from CM017325.1 coordinate 26,364,675, forward strand.
AACCCGATGTCCTCATACTCTCCACCGTTGTCGGATCTTAGCTTCTTGATCTTCAAGCCTGTCTCGTTCTCCACCATGGCAAGAACAAGAATCACATGCAGCAGTCACCACTAGGATAACACCAGAGCTCGCAAGCCATAACACATTTCAAGAAATTCAAAATAACAAATGTTCAACTATTACGAATTCTCTAACTTCCCTTACAATATGTTTAGTCGCCAAGAAAACTGAGGAGAATTAAAGGAAAGAGATTTCAAGCTTAGGATTTTCTTCTGTGCAGGTCGTAATGAAAAAAAAAAAGAAAAAAAAAGAAGAAGAAGATGTCTGTAACACTTGAGCTTTTGGTATCTTCTGCCACCAGCCACCACCACATTTCTTGATAAAAGAAAAAGAAGAAAAACAATGAAAGTTCCCATTTACCCTTCCCTTCTTTTATTTAGTTTTCGGCAACCAAACAGACGATTAGAGCATAGGAATAAGAAAATGAGAGTAAACTCAGCATACCTTGGAAGTAATGGAGGGACCGGAACAAGGGTACAAGTTAATTCTTGAAAATTCCACATTAAGAGGGAAACTAGAGCTTGAGCAGTCCACTCTGTGAGGCAAAACACCAACTTTTCCATGGGAATGGGCAGCAATTCCGAATGGGTACCCAGCAGAAGCAGTACCCATCTAGGAAAACAGAGACCCAACACTCCGAGACTGATCAATTTCAAGAAAAGAGCGCAACTTGAGAGCTCGCTTGCAGGAATGTAAATGAATTTTTTGAGGATTGAGAATGTCCAAAAATGTAAAAGAAGGGACACAGGGAAAGCCACAAAGGATCGAAAACGGCTGCGAATAAATATATGGGACAATAATTTGAGCAACAGCTGCAAAGAAGATGAATAAAGCATAAGTTTTGTAGACCGATGAGAATCTAACCAATAAAATTATCAAATAATAGGAAAAAATATAAAATGGTTCTTAAATTACAGGTCATTTGTAAAATGGTTTTTTAAAGTTTTAATCGGTATAAAGTTGTCCTTTAAACTATCAACTCTTTATAAAATGGCTCACATATATTAGATGAAACTATTAAAATGAATGAAAAACTTAAAACGACGTTGTTTTGGAATGTAAAATTATTAAAATACCCTTATTAAAATAAAAAATTAAAAAAAAAATACCCACAAAACGGCGTCGTTTGCTCTCAACAGTGGCAAAAAATTATCCACGAAGAGCCACATTGTGCGTTTGCCATTGGCCTTACAGGACACAATCCATCACTAAATGCACGTCTAGCATCACTAAAAGAACATTTAATCTAAATCTCCGTAGATCTCCAGCAGAAGTGAGCATAAATCTCCGCTAAACAAGTTCTAATGTTGCAAAGACTTATTGAAGCATGCAAGTCAAAGATTTCACAGAACATCAAGCAAAGGATACAAATTACAAACACCCATTTGCAAAAAAAGCAAAATACTTTAAGATCACTACCCAAACCCAGATCATTAACAAAACAAAACAAAAAAACCAGAACTTATCTGAACTGGGTTTAAGATACTGCAGGAAATCAATGACAAAACATAATGGAGATCAAGGCACCACTTTGAAGGATCTCGTTCAAGTACCAATTGGGCCAGTTACGAGGGCATGAGCAAATAAGTTCAAGGATATACTCAACGGACTCATTCAAGAGTTTTGGACTCAAGCAAATTCGTGGAGGCCCATTGAGTATGATCCACGTGAGCAACAAAGAATCGTCACCTTGATTCAAGTTCTAGAAGGATCCGGTCAAGGCTAAGAATTGGCAAGAAATATTTTGGGTCTATTCTAGAAGGATCGGATTGCATGGCTACTCTATTGAGCCGGTTACGAGGGCACGAGCAAAGAAGTTTAAGGATGTACTCAACGGACTCATTCAAGAGTTATGGACTCAAGCAAATTCGTGGAGGCCCATTGAGCATGATTCACGTGGGCAACAAAGAATCGTCACCTTGATTCAAGTTCTAGAAGGATTTGGTCAAGGCTAAAAATTGGTAAGAACTATTTTGGGTCTATTCTAGAAGGATCGGATTGCATGGCTACTCTAGGCGTCCAGCTCTTCTTTCCTATTTTAGCTTCTTTCCTATGCTGCATCATTGGTAATGACGCAGAAGGAAAAATAAATAAGTTGGAATTTTAATTATATTTGGGTCTTATTAGTTAATTATGATATTTATATTTAAATGGATGTTCTATCTATATTTTAAGAGTTATTGTAATGGGCTTGGCCCAAAGTCATCTTATCTAGGGTTATAAATATTTTATGATTAGGTAATGGGCTTAGCCCAAAGTCAATCAAATTAGGGTTAAGTTTTATTTTACAGTATCTATTTAAATACTCTTTGTACTCCTATGGAGGCAGACATTTTTTTGATTATTGATAAAACTTGTGAGGTTTATTCTCTTTGGTTCTTTGAAGAACTACTTGAACTTATCGGGATTTCCCGTGGCGTTCATCTTGACTTATCAAACGGAAACTCCACCACCGTTTGTGGCGTCTTCCTTATACTAAGGTTCTTGTTTGTCATAAACAACGGGTCGATGTCTTCCATTCGAATCTGTCCATAGAACGATCTTGGGTTCCCTTTCGTTGTTGGGTCTCGTTATTCTTGACGAGGTTCACATTATTTGGTACCAAAGCACGATTTCTAGTTCAGGTTTGCCTATCCTTTAACATCTTTCATTCCTTTATTTCTTCTTTAGCCGTCCACATCATTTATCTTTTCTTAGCCGAATTTCCTTTACCTTATTTGTTCAATCTTTGTTTGTTCTTGTTGATGTCTAAACTATTGGTCTGGTCTTACATCTCTTAGTTATTTCGAAATCTTATTTCATTATTCTCAAAAGCTAGTTGCTGATAAAAAATAAATAAAAAATAAAAATAAAAAAAAAAACGAAAAGAGAGAGAGACTCGAAGAAGAAGACAAAAAGGAGTTCAAAAAAAAAAAAGAAAAAAAAAAAAGAAGAGAGAAACTCGAAGAAGAGGATAAAAAGGAGTTTTAAAAAAAAAAAATCACTATTCTGTGCTTCCAAAATTTCAAACTGCCATATTCCTTCTAATTGTAATCTGAAAAATTCTATATTCCTTGTGTTCAAATATGAAATTCCTTGATTAGTTCTTGGTGAATTGTTGCGGAAAATTTTAAGTTGTTTGTTTAGTTTCAAAAGAAATGAAAGAGAATTATCGAGTGAAAGAGTGGTGAGAACATTGGAGGGTAAAAGCCATATTATTTTGAGTGAAACACGAGTGGAGAGTGATCCAAATTCTTGAGTGTAAACACGTAAGGGAGTGATTCGTGCGGTCCTTTTTTTTATTTTATTCTTTTTTCTAACCTTTGTTTTGCAGCAATCATGACTCAAGATAGTGGTAAGAGCATTGCCGAACATGATACAAAATTGACTGATCCGAAAATGTTTATGGAGGCCATGATGAGTGAGATGAGGCGTGTGATGAAGATGGAGATGGAGCAGATTCACGAACGGATAGATCAGATGGAGAATAGACGTGAGGAGCAACCACTAAACGGTCGTAATTTGCGTAGAAGGGGAAAAGTTCCACCGAGGGAGGAGGATGAAGAGTGTTATGGGTCTGGTTTTGATGAAGAAGAAGATCGGGAGTCCATTGTTAACAATAGGAGACCCGGAGGAAGATTTGGAGAAGCTAGGAATCGCGAAGATAACAACTTAGGTGGTATTAAGATGAAGATTCCGTCCTTTCAAGGTAGATCTGATCCTGAGGCATATCTTAAGTGGGAGAAGAAGATGGAGTTCTTGTTTGATTGCCACAACTACTCGGAGACAAAGAAGGTAAAATTAGCCGTGATTGAATTTTCTGAATATGCTATTACTTGGTGGGATCAGCTTGTGATAAACAGGAGGCGGAATAAAGAACGACCAATAGACACATGGGAGGAGATGAAAGTAGTGATGAAAAAGCGGTTCGTTCCAAGTTACTACTACCGAGAGTTGTACAAAAAGCTACAAGGTCTTAGACAAGGGAGTCGAAGCGTAGAGGATTACTACAAGGAGATGGAGATTGCTATGATCCGCTCTAATGTTGAAGAGGATCGGGAGGCCACAATGGCTAGATTTTTCCTTGGCTTAAATCGGGAGATCCATGATAAGGTAGAGATGCAACATTATGTGGAATTGGAAGATATGGTGCATATGGCTATCAAAGTGGAACAACAACTCAAGAGAGGGAGTGGGACACTTGCAGGCCATAACTCTAGTTCTACCTCTTGGAAATTGAGTCATGCCAAGCCACTGGACAAGTCACAAACGCCCAAACCCGAACCCAAGTCCGCAACCACCAGCCACGTTCCTCAAGGTAAAACCGAAGCCTCTACCTCTAGGAATTGTGATATTAAATGTTTTAGATGTCAAGGCAAGGGCCACATAGCAAGTCAATGTCCAAACAAGCAAGTCATGGTGTTGCAAGCCAGTGGTGAAATTGTGACCGATTGTGAAGATTCTGACACTGACGATATGCTGCCATTGGAGGATGTTTTCGAGGAGGAGTATTTAGCCCCTGACGCATTGACATTGGTGGCAATGAGAGCATTGAGCTTGCAAGCAAAATGAGTTGATGAAGTACAGTGGGAGAACATCTTTCACACTAGGTGCTACGTTAAAGACAAGGTATGTAGTATGATTATTGATTGTGGTAGTTGTACTAATGTTGCAAGCACAATTATGGTGGAGAAATTGGGATTGCCTATGGTAAAGCACCCTAGACCGTACAAGTTGCACTGGCTAAATGATAGTGGTGAGATAAGGGTGAACAAGCAAGTGTTAGTTGCATTTCGAATCGGTAAATACGAAGATGAAGTGTTGTGTGATGTAGTACCGATGCAAGTGGGACACTTATTGCTAGGGCGTCCATGGCAATTCGATAGGCAAGTGAAGTATGATGGCTTTACGAACAAGTACTCTTTTGTACTTAATCAACGACAATCACTCTTATACCATTGACACCGCAGCAAGTATACGAGGATCAAGTGAGATTACAAAAGGAGAGTGATCAAAAGAAAGAGAGTGAGCAAAAGAAAAAGAGTGAAAATCAGAGAGAGGCCGAGAAAAATGAAAGAGAAAAAGAAAATCAAAGTTTAGCCATTGAGAGAAAATCAGAGAGAAAACAAAAGAATTTCTATGCAAAAGTGAGTGAGATCAAGCGAGCAATGTTTTCAAATCAACCGATGATTGTACTTTTGTACAAAGAGGCACTTTTAAATACTAACGAACTTAACCTTGCTTTGCCTAGTTCTATTGTTTCTCTTTTGCAGGAGTACGAGGATGTCTTCCCCGAGGAAACACCACATAGGTTACCCTCAATCCGAGGGATTGAACATCAAATTGATTTTGTTCCCGGTGCAACCATTCCAAACCGACCAGCTTATAGGAGCAATCCCGAGGAGACAAAGGAGCTTCAATAGCAGGTAAGTGAATTATTGGAGAAAGGGCACGTGAGGGAGAGCATGAGCCCATGTGCGGTTCCGGTCTTACTTGTACCTAAAAAGGATGGGACGTGGAGAATGTGCGTTGATTGCCGAGCCATCAACAACATAACGGTAAAGTATCATCATCCTATTCCACGCTTAGATGATATGTTAGATGAGCTGTATGGTTCTTGCATATTTTCTAAGATTGATTTAAAAAGTGGTTATCATCAAATTAGGATAAAAGAAGGAAATGAATGGAAAACCGCCTTTAAAACAAAATATGGTTTGTATGAATGGTTAGTTATGCCTTTTGGTTTGACTAATGCTCTGAGCACCTTTATGAGACTTATGAACCATGTTTTGCGTGCATTTATAGGCAGATTTGTTGTTGTCCATTTTGACGATATGCTCATTTACAACAAAAACCTAGATGATCATGTAGTACATGTGAAATCCGTTTTAGATGTGCTAAGGAAAGAAAGGTTGTTTGCTAATTTAAAGAAGTGCACTTTTTACACCGATAAGCTTGTATTTTTGGGATTTGTTGTTAGTGCACAAGGTATACAGGTTGATGAAGAGAAGGTACGTGCAATCCAAGATTGGCCGAGCCCCACAAGTGTAGGTAATGTTTGTAGTTTTCATGGACTTGCTAGTTTCTACCGGCGGTTCGTAAAGGACTTCAGTAGCTTAGCCGCACCGCTTACCGAAGTGATCAAGAAGAACGTTGGATTTCGGTGGGGAGAAGAACAAGATAAGGCATTTCAATTAATCAAAGAGAAGTTGACTAACGCACCTTTGTTGTCTTTACCTAACTTTTCTAAAACATTTGAAATTGAATGTGATGCTTCAGGTGTTGGTATAGGCACCGTTCTTATGCAAGAAGGACGAACAATTGCTTACTTCAGCGAGAAACTCAGCGGGGCAGTCTTAAACTACCCAACTTATGACAAGGAGTTGTATGCATTGATTCGGGCTTTAGAGACGTGGCAGCACTACCTATGGCCTAAGGAGTTCATGATTCACACCGATCATGAGTCCTTGAAACACTTGAAGGGCCAACATAGGCTAAACAAAAGGCATGCACGATAGGTGGAGTTCATAGAGACGTTTCCATACGTCATTCGTTACAAGCAAGGTAAGGAGAATGTAATCGCCGATGCACTTTCTCGCAGGTATGCCTTACTCTCCACACTTGATGCAAAATTGCTTGGTTTTGAACACATTAAAGAATTATATGCTGAAGACCACGAATTTTGTGAGGAATATCAAGCTTGTGAGAAAATCGCCTCTGGTAAGTTCTTTAGGCTTGATGGATTCCTATTTTGAGAAAATAAGCTATGCGTGCCTAACTGTTCTATGAGGGAGTTATTAGTGCAAGAATCACATGGTGAGGGGTTAATGGGACATTTTGGAGTTGCAAAGACTTTAGCTATTTTGCAGGGCCACTTCTATTGGCCTCACATGAAACGAGACGTCGAACGGATTTGTGGTAGATGTGTCACATGTAGGCAAGCTAAATCCAAAGTACAACCCAACGGTTTGTATACTCCTTTACCAATTCCTAGTGAGCCTTGGATTGATATTTCAATGGATTATGTGTTAGGATTGCCTAGGAATAAACGTGGAAGAGATTCCATTTTTGTGGTCGTGGATAGATTTTCTAAAATTGCACATTTTATTCCATGTCACAAAAGGGATGACGCTTCGCATGTTGTTGATTTGTTCTTTAGAGAGATTGTGAGATTACATGGCATGCTTAGGACAATTGTTTCGGATAGAGATGCTAAGTTCTTGAGCTATTTTTGGAAGACTTTGTGGTGTAAGCTAGGTACTAAGCTATTGTTTTCCACTACTTGTCATCCACAAACTGATGGTCAAACTGAAGTAGTAAATAGGACTTTGTCTACTCTATTGACGGCAATCATTAGAAAGAACATCAAAACATGGGAGGAATGTTTACCACATGTTGAGTTTGCATATAATAGAGCTGTTCATTCTGCTACCAAATTTTCGCCATTTGAAATTGTATATGGGTTTAATCCTTTAACTCCATTGGATTTATCTCATTTACCTTTGACGGAGCATGTTAATTTAGATGGCAAAAAGAAAGCTGACTTTGTGAAGCATATTCATAAGAAAGCAAGACTCAACATTAAGCGAAGAACGGAGCAATATTCCACACAAGCCAACAAGGGACGTCGCCAGCTGGTTTTTGAACCCGGAGATTGGGTTTGGCTGCATATGAGAAAATAAAGATTCCCAGCAAAAAGACGTTCCAAATTGCTCCCAAGAAGAGATGGTCCTTTAGACGTTCCAAATTGCTCCCAAGAGGAGATGGTCCTTTCCAAGTCCTCGAGCATATCAATGACAACGCTTACAAGCTAGATTTACCTGGTGAGTACAATGTAAGTGCCACTTTTAATGTTACTGATTTGAGTCCTTTTGATGTAGGTGGTGATTTGAGGGCAAATCCTTTTCAAGAGGAGGGGAATGATGGAGATCAAGGCACCACTTCGAAGGATCTCGTTCAAGTACCAATTAGGCCGGTTACGAGGGCACGAGCAAAGAAGTTCAAGGATGTACTCAACGGACTCATTCAAGAGTTCTGGACTCAAGCAAATTCGTGGAGGCCCATTGAGCATGATCCACGTGGGCAACAAAGAATCGTCACCTTGATTCAAGTTCTAGAAGGATCAGGTCAAGGCTAAGAATTGGCAAGAAATATTTTGGGTCTATTCTAGAAGGATCGGATTGCATGGCTACTCTAGGCGTTCAACTCTTCTTTCCTATTTTAGCTTCTTTCCTATGCTGCATCATTGGTAATGACGCAGAAGGAAAAATAAATAAGTTGGAATTTTAATTATATTTGGGTCTTATTAGTTAATTATGATATTTATATTTAAATGGATGTTTTATCTATATTTTAAGAGTTATTATAATGGGCTTGGCCCAAAGTCATCTTATCTAAGGTTAGAGATATTTTATGATTAGATAATGGGCTTAGCCCAAAGTCAGTCAAATTAGGGTTATGTTTTATTTTACAGTATGTATTTAAATACTCTTTGTACTCATATGGAGGCAGACATTTTTTTTGATTATTGATAAAACTTGTGAGGTTTATTCTCTTTGGTTCTTTGAAGAACTACTTGAACTTATCGGGATTTCCCGTGGCGTTCATCTCGACTTATTAAACGGAAACTCCACCACCGTTTGTGGTGTCTTCCTTATATCGAGGTTCTTATTTGTCATAAACAACGGGTCGAGGTCTTCCATTCGAATCTGTCCATAGAACGATCTTGGGTTCCCTTTCGTTGTTGGGTCTCGTTATTCTTGACGGGGTTCACATCAAAACATTAAATAAGCTCCCCAATCCGAGATCGGGTTCTGCGATGGAGATTCGTGGGTTAAAGAACGCCTACAAACTCTGGGATGAAGTGGGATGCAGACTTGCAGTGGGAAAGAACACGGGGGAGGGGAAGAAGGGGAAGAAGGGTTTTTGGTTTTTGTTGAGGAGCAAAACGACACCATTTTGTAAGGTTTTTATTTTTATTTTTTATTTTAACAAGGGCATTTTAGTAACTCTGCATCCTAAAACGACGTCATTTTGGGTTTTTCATCTATTTTAACAGTTTTATCTAACGGATGAAGCCATTTTATAAGGGGTTGGTAGTTTGAGGGCTATTTTATACTAATTAAAACTTTGGGAGACCATTTTACAAATGACTAGTAATTTGGGGGGCCATTTTATATTTTTTCCCAAATATAAAGTGTTATTTTTCATATTATTTATGTATTTTTCAACCACTAAAAATAATTTCTTTTCAATTTTGAAGTAGTATGTAAAAAAAAAAAAATTACTAAATTGATGCTCATGATTTTCATTTTTTTATTCTTTATACCCAATTATTAAGTAATTTTCCGTTCATATTTCCATATATTATTAAAAGAAATATATATATATATATACACACACTACCTCAGCTTAAGACATGATCTTACAATATCATTATAAATAGTTATTCCTCTAAAAGAATTTCTTAAAAAAAAAAAAGAGGAAATTGTCGTCCTATTTTAGAAAATCTAGTTGAAATCTTATAAAAATTTTGGTCATTTTTGTGTTATCACCAAACATTTTAATAAAAATGAAATCACAAGAACCTATTGGATATATCTAAACCAAATTTGGAAATTTTTGTAGAAATTTATGAGTAATAAAAAATAGGATAAGAAAAGCAAAAGCAGAAGGACAAAGAATTTGAGGTGGTTAGTCGACCACGGCACACGTGGGCTCAATCCACCGTGACACGAGTAGGATTTAGGTCACTGGATTCGATAACTGGCCCAAGTGGGCCATCTTGTTGTTAGGCCTAGATTTCGGCCCATGGCAGCCTAGTTCTTCGGCCATCTATTAGCCGCCACAACTAGCAATTAAGTTTACGTCCTAGTTGCTTCCTTTGCCGCACAAGATCCTTACCTTTTTCATCAACATATTAGAGTTTTGCCAATAGATATCTTGGTCAAGCTCACGCTCAAAAGTTTAAATGTAATCAAATATTTATCATTCTTTTTTCTTGTAAATATGAGTAATTTATATCGTAAAAAAATCAAGAAATAAGAGCATAACGACCCTCGTTACAACTCACATCAATAAACGTAAATGTCTAATATCAAACCACGCTAATATCAAACTGTCCTAAAATTCTCTATTTTTTTTTTCTCCAATTTTATATTGCTCACAAATTTCTACAATTTTCTTCGTTGGGAATTGGGATGCTTTGGTACAACCACACGGTTGACAAGTATGATTGACAAACGCTTTATGGGCGGTCCCCACCTAAACACGACTACTAAACGACAACGCAAAGGTTGGACGGGCTTGGGCCGGCATGGCTTGTCTGATCTCAGTTTAGGCTTTGTTTGCCAACATCCCACTTGTCAATCCACCTCATATGTATGAGTGTGGAGCCATTTGCACCATAAATTATTAAATTGTTGGAAAAACTTTACTTTATATTTTTGAATTATTGTACATTTTGATAAATTCCTCAAACTTAAAAACCTTTTAATTTGAACCTCTAAATTTTTAATTGCAATTAATTTGAGACATTCTATCAAATTTAGCTGTTAACTTCCAATAGTAATACTTAAAAGGACCAAAATATTCCATTTTTTTTTTTTGGTAAAAAAAAAAAGGTTTTGGAATTAAGGGTAAAATTGGAATTTTATATAAAAAAAAGTCAAGAGTATAAATATCATTGTCTCACTTTTAACGTTTAAAATCTTACGGAGGGATTCAAATTAATTGTAATTGAAAGTTTAGAAGTTCAAATTAAAAGGTTTTGAAGTTTAGAGATCTTGTCAAAACAAACGGTAATTTAGAGGTATAAAATAAAGTTTTCCCTAAATTGTTTGTAATAAACCGTGAAGACAATACACAACCTAAGACATGTGAAATTTGCCATGGATCGGTTTGGTATACTCCTTTATTGAATTGGCTTTCTTATCCAATTTGGAGTACTCCACTATGGTAGCCGTCGTGAAGACTTATTAATTTGGTTGTAGCTAATGCTCAATTTTGTCCTTATTTGAATTTGGACTTCAACATTGGCTTTGCTTGATCCTTATAAAAGGAGTGTTGAGAAATGAGAGGTGTGACAAAGGAGGAAAACAGTCGGTCATCGTTAAAGTTATAATTAAGTAATTAAATTAAATTTATTTCTTTTTATCGGTTTAAATTTTTGGAATAAGTAATAATTTAACATAATATCAGACCTAAATATTATAAGTTAAAACCTTAATTCCATCATTTACCTCCTATTTTAATTAAATTTTACATGTTGGGTATCACCTATTAAAATGAAGTTTTAGCTAGGGTTGTAATCGAGCAAAGCCGAGTCGAGCTTTAGATTTCAAGCTTGACTCGTTTACAAAGATGCTTATTCAAGCCGAGCTATAAAATGCGTGTTTAAGCTCGGCTCATTTGAAATTCAGGCGAGCTCGAGCTCAAACTTGAGTTCGTTAAGAATGCTATTCGAGCCGAGCCGAGCTAAACTTGAACTCGATCTAAGCTATTAAATTTTCAAACCCGAATTTTAAGACAACTTCTAGATATTTTTTTGTAGTATAAATTAATATAACTAATTTTAATAATATATATACAAGATATATGAACGAGCTAACTAACTAGTTAGTATGTTAATTAATACATACACATATAAATATTAAATAACCTATATAACATCTATTACTTAATTACTAATATACAAATTTATATAACTATTTTCTGTAATATATATATGAACAAACTAACGAGTTGGACGAGCTGGACTTAAACGAGTCGAACTCACGAGCCCCCGTCGAGCTTATATAATCGAGCGAATCGGGCGTATGTCACTAGCTAATCGAGCAAATTTCAACAGTAACGAGTAAGCTTGTACAATGTCGAGCTCAAGTTCGGGTCAAGCTTAGCCGAACAGATATCGAACGAGCTGTCGAGTGTGTCGACTCATTTACAGCCCTATGTGACATCTCACTATGAATTATTATATATAGATACAATGTTTATCAACTGTAGGAGGTAGAGCCTTAGAGGGATGGATTAGGTAAAGCAAAATCTAAGTTTTGGTGGTATAACATTTTTCCAAGTCCATTATCTCTTGAAGAAGGCCAACAAATTTGTCGTGTTGCAAAACTTCTGCTCATGTAATGCTTGGAGGGCCGGTTGAAGTACTAGGAGTTGATTGTCAGATATTCCATCTTAGGTTCAGTTTGAAGAGGCAGAGGCCGGCTTTGAGTTTTTCAACTTCAATAGGAATATAGACGTGGGAGAGAGCAAGGAGAAGAAGACCATGTGCGTGAACCAAAAAGACACAGGAAAGGCAGTGGGGCTTGAATTGAACCACACACGCGGTGGTGGAGAAGTGTAACAGAGCAGGCAGGAGAAGGGGTAGTGAGGTCCGTGCACGGAGGAAAAAGGGGCGGAATGCGGTAGATCTAACTCTCAAGTTGCCTATGTATCCCTTCTCTTTTGTTTGTATTTGCTTAAAAAAAAAAAGGAGCTAGCTAGGGAGGAGTGCTATCCTCTCCATGCCTCTTCCAACCGAGGGTGTAAAAATCAAGGGGGAACAAAAATGACTCAAAGGGGAGTTGGGGAGAAGAGAGATTGTCACTTTTGTTTGGTAACTATTTCTTCTCATTACTTCTAAAAAAAAGTCAAACCTAGCAAGTTCTTCACATGACCAAAGAATTTTCTTTACTTTCTCTAACAAATAAATAAATAAATAAATTATAAAAAGGGAAAATATATAATAACTCCTTGGGTCTGCCTTCCGAAATTTTTAAATGCCTAGGTTTTTTTTTTTGAAAATTTACTCCCTGGGTGGAAGGAAACTGGAATAAAATCCCTGCCGTCACACTTTGGGCAACAGCCGTTAACGGACCCAAAACGCACCGTTTTGGGATGTGACACGTCGGACGAGCTCTCCAGGTAGGATCCAAAACGCACCGTTTTGGCACTAGCCAAAACGGTGCGTTTTGGGCTAACTTGGGGGTTTTTCATCAACACCCCCCAGACCACTCGTGCGAGGCAGCATCACCCCCCATCCCCATCTCGCGACCCCATCTCCCCCGACACCCACCCACCCACCGACGAACCGACCCAGACTCCGGCGCACCACCGGCGCAACACAGACCATACAGACGGTACACCCGCGGCTGCGATTCAGGCGCTCCACCGGCGGCGCGCATTCCGGCGACTAGGGCTCCATCTTTCGAAAAAATAATTTAGGGGAAAAATCTCTGAGCAGCAGGTATGATCCAAAATTTCTTGAGCGATTTTGTTGTCTGAAACGTATATAAGGTTTTTATTGTGCTTTTGGTTGGTTGTTGGTTGATTCCGGAGTTGTGAAAAAAATCCGCTGTGTTTGCTTTTTATCCCCCGCTGGCTGTGTTGCTTTATATCCCGTTTGAATTTGTGGACTTTTATGATTGGTAGTGAGTTTTGTGGTGTCCCTGGAAAGGGACAGTTGTGGTCCCGAATGCTGATGAAATTGGACATAATATGCTGTTTTTTAGTGCTCCACATGTGGGTTTGTTGTCATTTTTTTGTCCCCATACGTAGCAAGCAGGCACAGTTTTAGACGAGAAATAGAAAATTCAAGCACTTTTCTGTTATATAATGCAGTATGAAGTAGAAGAGAAGTCATGAACTCAATTAGTTTTGTTGGATGAATTGATTGCACACCTATGTAAGCACTAAATTTGTAGTTTTTATTTGCCATATCCTTGTGAGGATATGTAAAAATGAGGAATTAGTAAATATACCATTTAGTTGGTAAACTTGATGTAGGGTTCCAGACTTCGAAAAAAGGAAACATACAAAGTAGAAAAGATTAGGGAGCACGCCTTGAGATGTAAAAAAGAAGCTTAAAAAAATTATCGAGCTTTAACTTTTTGGCTCCTGAGATGTAAAAAATTAGCTAAATAAAGTTATCTAGCGTTTTCATGAGTTTTGTTAGATTTTTACAAAAAAGCTAAATATAAAGAGCCCATTATTGTGAATGCTCTAAGATCTCTCATCTTCCTTTTTCTTCTTTGTCTTGTCTCCTATTTATATTCAACTGATCAACAACAAAATGATGATCTCCAAAAATAATCCACCCATTCCTATGCCCTTATCAATTTCTAGAACACATTGACCTTTGCCCTTCTCAATTGTATATTGTTAGGTCCCACTAATAAGATGAGCAGAATGAAGAAAATTATTAGTGAGTCGGACAATGACGACGAATTCTACATTAGGAAGCTTAAAAAGGTTTGTAATTTTTACTTTAGTTAAACCCATAAGATGTTTGTTTTTGTTTGCTGCTAACGAATTATTTGTTATTGTAGAATGAACAATCATCGTCGTCTGCATCTGTTAGATCGTTGGTTAAAGAGGACATGGAACCCGTGCAGTGTAGGTGCGGATTTACAACCCCAATTATAACATCCACTACTACTAGAAATCCCGGGAGGCGATTTTATGGTTGTGCTATGTATGACCATAAAAAGGTATGCAACATTTTGGTGTTGAGTTACGGTATATAAATCCTATTTGAAGTTCTGAAAACTCATTTTTTCTTGCATTATGACAGAAAGTTGGACAATGCCCTTTTTTCCAATGGTATGACAACGAAACTTGTGCACGTGGAAGGGAGGTCCTACCTGGGTTGTATAAACAGCTTCACTATCTGAAGGGTGAAGTGTCATCACTTAGAGCTAGACTGAGGATCCAAACATATTTGTTTGTTTTTTCGTTGGTGGTTTGTGCGTTGTTGTTTTGTCTATTGTTAATGGGTCATTGAGGCATCAATGCTAATGCTCGGGGGCATTCATGTACAACTTCTTTTGTGTATTTTGTATTGGTAGGCCTGAATTAAAAAATAGTATGACTTTTTAAATTTGTAGAATGAATGTGTATCTTAATGGACGTTATGATTTCTATGTTAGCACGTTTTATTTCGTGTCCTAATTGCATGGTGATTGACCTAGCCCAATTTAGCCACTTAACGAAATGTATAAATTTGCCTATAACCTTGTTTTTATTTAGTAACAACATAACAATATGGCATTGAAACCACTTAACCAAAAGCACCAACTGCCACCAACATAAAAACCCTATTATGTAAATAACCTATTGTCAACATAGCCATTACATACAAATGAATATAACCATTACAAATAAAATAACAAAGGAGGCTGTAACAAACGTGCCACCATGACTACAAGGCACCAACATAAAAACCCTATTATATAAATAACCTATTGTCAACATAGCCATTACATACAAATGAATATAACCATTACAAACAAAATAACAAAGGAGGCTGTAACAAACGTGCCACCATGACTACAAGGCACCAACATAAAAACCCTATTATATAAATAACCTATTGTCAACATAGCCATTACATACAAATGAATATAACCATTACAAACAAAATAACAAAGGAGGCTGTAACAAACGTGCCACCATGATTACAAGGCACCAACATAAAAACCCTATTATATAAATAACCTATTGTCAACATAGCCATTACATACAAATGAATATAACCATTACAAACAAAATAACAAAGGAGGCTGTAACAAACGTGCCACCATGATTACAAGGCACCAACATAAAAACCCTATTATATAAATAACCTATTGTCAACATAGCCATTACATACAAATGAATATAACCATTACAAACAAAATAACAAAGGAGGCTGTAACAAACGTGCCACCATGATTACAAGGCACCAACATAAAAACCCTATTATATAAATAACCTATTGTCAACATAGCCATTACATACAAATGAATATAACCATTACAAACAAAATAACAAAGGAGGCTGTAACAAACGTGCCACCATGATTACAAGGCACCAATATAAAAACCCTATTATATAATAACCTATTGTCAACATAGCCATTACATAGCCATTACAAGGCACCAACATAAAAACCCTATTATGTAAATAACCTATAGTCAACAAAGCCATCCACAAAACCAAATTCCACAAGTAATCCACAAAACCAAATTTCACAATGACCATCTGTTTCCTAATTAGCATGCACACTAAAACTTATGCTATTGTTATGGGCTCAACCCCATGTGGATATAACAGAACAAATATATATATAGATATATGTTAACAAAACAAAAAACTTCATGACAACTGTTCATTGTGTTGCAAATGTTCGACTCCTTAGTACACGCGATGATTCCGCATTTCTCTCCGCCTGTGGTTTATAAGAAGAAAAACATTACTTAGGTAACAAAAAGCATAACAATGTTTTCCCAATCTCATAACAAAAAACATATTAACTAAAATGTAATTGTTTTACCTGTGACTGTGTCGCCCGACGTGTACGAACACTTCGTTGTGACGACTCTCCTTCCGTCCCTACCTGCGGTTGAGCTTGTAATCCCTACAATACATTAACCAACAAATTGGGCAAAATCAGTAATGGCCTTAAAATCAGGTGGGACCTTATGATATAGATCATCAACATTATTTTTCTTAACTAACAAGTAATGGTTTTACCTGTGACCGTGTCACCCGACGCGTATGAACACTTTGTTGTGACGCCTCCCCTTCTGTTGCCACTTGTGGTTGAGCTTGTGATCCCTACAATGCGTTAACCAAACAATTACCAACATTGTCCTGTCGTAGCTATTATTGAGTTGTATATGAACGTGGCTTAGTAAAAGAAAAGGGAAAGAAAAAGAAAAGGACAAGATTCCTTGGAACAGGAAAACAAACATGGTTGACACGTAAGGAACATAAATCGGTGCTCCTAAATAAGCCATACACGCAAAATAAGCAACATAAATATTCAAAATCTAAACAACTCATGTACAAATTATTTTAAAAGCATATATAATAATTTATACCTGTGCTTCGCTGCTTGGCTGAGCTTGGCCGCCATCTTGCTTAGGCTTCTTCGTTTTTGGCTTCCACCTTTTCCGGTTTGGATTCGAAGGTTGCTTGCAACTTTTCCAATTATGTCCTAACCCTTGACAATTGCCACATTTCACCGTATATCCACTACGGGTAAGCTTGTACGGGTTAGTTGGCTCGTCCGCCGCTCTTCGCCTGGCTATCTTTGGTCTACCTGGAGCCCTTCTAATAATAGGTGGCATAATGGGATCACATGGGTCATCAGTTGGCCATGTATTTGGCCCTTCAATGCCAAATACTCTAGGACCATATCCTTCTAAGTACTTGTCCAGCTTGTAACATGCATCCACGTATTTTTCTGGCTTTTCCTTGTGCATGTATATTGCAGCAACAGCATGAGGACATGGGATCCCATTCAACTGCCACCGCCCACAACTACATGTATATTTATCCAATCTGACTATGCGGCGTGCATCATACATGTGGTCCACCTCGAACTCCAGTTCATTCTGCCAGCGACTTATGCAATTCCTAGCATCACTCTTCGACCTCTCCAACTTCTTTTGAATTTTTGGGCAAATGGCAAAATTCGCCGACCGGATACCATTCCTTTTCTGCTGGAAGCGGGCCATAATTTGGCGGCGAATATCCTCAAGCATGGTCAGAATGGGCTTCCTCCTTGATTCCTTGATCCAGGCATTAAAACACTCGGCCAAATTATTTAACAAAATGTCACTCTTCGTTTCACAGTTGAATGCATGCCTAGACCATGATTGCTTGGGCACACCACTAAGATAAGCATGTGCACCTTTGTCCATTTCATAAATTTTTTGCATATGCTCGTCATATGCATATACATTGGTTGCCCGTGCAGCCCCCCAAATCTCATCCTTAAATGCTTTACCCGTGTAGCCTCTCGCCTTGCAGTTCGCATGCAAGTGTCGAATACATATGCGATGCTCTGCAAGCGGCAAGACAATGTCAACTGCAGTACCAAGCCCCTGCACACACAAATAAAAATGACACACAAAGATGAGTAAAATATGACACAACTAAAATGGCTACAAAAAATAACAATAGAGTGCAATAAATAATTTGATAGAATTTAGCACATAATAATAATAAGAAATTTAATAAACCATTACCTTCTGCCTGTCAGTCATGATGGTCCAACCGAGTCCGCCCTCTGCCCCACATAAGTCTGTGAATAACAACTGGATAAACCATTGCCACGACTCTCTACACTCGGCCTCTGCCACAGCATACGCAATGGGGAACATGTCATCATTTCCATCTACGCCTATGGCACAAAGCAACTGCCCTCCATATTCCCCTTTTAGATGGCACGCATCTAAGCAAAGCATCGGCCGACAACCAGACTTAAAACCCCTCTTACACGCCTCAAGGCAAATGTACATTCTCTGAAAGAATGCTCCATCCCTACAAACATAAGCACTACTACCAGGGTTCGTGCTTAGTACTGCCAATGCATATCGCCTGGTGAGTCGGTATTGGCTGGAATGGCTGCCAAAAATCTGCCGCAATGCCTCTTTCTTTGCTCTGTAGCAACGATCAACCGGAATATCAATGTTCAGGTCCCTCTTAACCCTTTGTTGCAAAGCGTATGGGGTCCATGTGGGATCATCCTTGAAGTCTTTCTTGTAAACACGGACAAGATACTCAACGTCACATCGAGTGTTTTTATATTGACTACCACAAGCATGGGTCGGGTATAAGGTCTTAATCTGAAAACATGCCCTTGTAGCATCAATTGAGGCATGAATCCTCCACTTGCAACCATTCCGTTCATGCTCTCTACAGATGGCACTAACCCTACCCAAGTCATTGTGCCTATAGTAGTAATCAAAACCGTTTTGCACCGCAAAAGTCTTTAACGCCCTCTTGAATTCATAGGCATCTGTGAACTGATCCCCTAGGGCAAGCTTGACCGGCCTCATCAAATCGTGTTTCTCATTAAATTGACGATACTTCTTTGGTTTGACCCCATCAGAATCACTGTCTCCCACACTTGATAGACCATCGCTCTCTTCTACTTCATCAGGTTGACATTCCCCAACTCCTACTCCCTCATTCACATTAAATTCAACACTGTCCCACCAGTGGGACGTTCCCTCCCTTTCCTTTCGAACCTCGTCAGAATCATAGTAGAGGTCTTCGTCTTCTCCATCAGTAAATTCAAACTCGCTCAACACTTGTTTCACAACCTCATCAATTCCAATAACATCTTTGTTCTTCCGAGGCCTACCACGTCTTTTGTGTCCTCTACCAGCTTCGGGCACAGCATTACCACCAACTGCGTCGTGTCCTGCCGGTTCAGTTTCGGGCACTTCATTACCACCAACATTGTCATGTCCTGGCGGTTCAGTTTCAGGCACAGCATCAACGCCAACATTGACGTTGCCCTCAGCAGACACAGGATGACCCTCAACAGGTTGTCCATCTTCTTCTCTTTGTATTGTCCTTCCTTCTGAGAAAATTATACCAAAAAAAAAAAAACAAAAACAAAAACAAAACAAACAAACAAAACAATTTTATAGCAACAATCAGTTACAATTAAATAACCATCTTCAATTTAAATTATAAAAATATAATACATAAAACCATAAAAAAGTGATGGCAGGTGTACCTTTCTGGCTGGTGGTCGGATTCGCTGTCCAAAGTCTCACCTTTATTTCTCGTCTTCTAGCTCTTCGTTCTGACAAATTACGTAAACATTAAAAATACCCTTAAAAAGTACAATCAGTTAACAATTAACTAACAATTTTCACAAACAAAACAAATGTATAACAACAATCAGTTACAATTAACTAACCATTTTCAAATTCTTAGTTTAAAAATATAATGCATAAAATGATAAAAAAGTGACGACATATGTACCTTCCCTAGTGGTGGTCGGATTTGACCTAGTGGTCGGAGGCTCACTATCTACATCGCTTGTGATAGTAATACATTCAGGTGTACGAACACTTCTGGTGGTTGGTTGCTCACTTTCATCCACGCTTGCGGTTGAGGTCCTTCTCTTTGAGCGAGTCCTAGGAACGGATGTGCCTCTTCCTGTTTTAAATTAGAAAAATTAAAACATCAATTTCACTAATCCTTTTCAATTTTAAAAAATGAAATAGAATACATAAAACGATTTTTAACAAAGGTATAATTTCTACCTCCTCGGCTGGCGGTCGGATGCTCACTTGGTTGCTCACAGTGAGGCACACTAGTAGTGGGAGTCTTTTTCCTTGAAGGCGTAAGCTTGCGGGCAGCCTTTGTTTTAACCCGTACATGTGGAGTTTTACTTGGTGTTGCCTGAGAATCTTTTCTTTGTTCATTTGTGTTAACCTCGTCCCCGTCTTCACGGTCACCCATTTCTACTTCATCCACCCCACCACCACCTTCGCCAACTTGTGCTTGAGAATATTCATGCACAAAACCCTCATGTATCATAATAGAGTGGTCAACCGTATGTTCAACATATAGATGAACAACCTCGGGTTTGTAGTCTTCAATAACACTTAAAAAATCTACAATGTCTACATCGGTATCCAAAGCTATCACTTGTTCATGTTCCGCACCGACATTGTACCAACATTTAAATTCATTCACGTATCCGAAATCCCGAACCAATTCTTTCAGTTCCCACATAGTGAAGAACTGAACATCATACCCTGGCATGTCATGGACGTTACCATCTACATAGCTAAACGGCGCATGGCGCACCATGCCACCATGGTGGACCTTTAGATTGACAAGCATACCTGTGAACATATGAAAATAATACACTGACTTATCAAAATAATAATAATAAAAAACAGAGCAAATTAAAAACACTTTAGTAGGTAACGGCAAATTCTTAAGCACAAACATAGAATTTGCCATTTTATTGTGAATGGTTTCATAGTAATACCATGGTAGCAATTATCAAAAAAGACCCAAGGACTTGTAACAATGTATATATTCAGGACAAAAGAATATATTCTCTCTCCTAAACCCAACAATATATTCTCTCTCCTAGCCATGACAAAAATCAATGAGGAGCCTATATAGTTGTATATATATTTTAATAACAATATATATATTCAGGACAAAAGAATCTGCTTTTTGAATCAATGTTTTCCTACGCGGGACCACTAATTCTCGTCTAACACTGTGCATCAATGAGTTCAGAAATTATTTTCATTTGAATTGTTGGTTTCCAGGGCCACCACACAGGATTCCTTTATTTTTTTTCTTTCTAAACTGTGCCTGCTTGCTACGTATGGGGACAAAAAAAATGACAACAAGCCCACATGGAGCACTAAAAAACAGCATATTATGTCCAATTTCATCAGCATTCGGGACCACAACTGTCCCTTTCCAGGGCCACCACAAAACTCACTACCAATCATAAAAGTCCACAAATTCAAACGGGATATAAAGCAACACAGCGGATTTTTTTTCTGCAAGCGGAATCAACCAACAACCAACCAAAAGCACAATAAAAACCTTATATACGTTTCAGAAAACAAAATCCCTCAAGAAATTTTGGATCATACCTGCTGCTCAGAGATTTTTCCCCAAGATTATTTTTTCGAAAGATGGAGCCCTAGTCGCCGGAATGCGCGCCGCCGGTGGAGCGCCTGAATCGCAGTCGCGGGTGTACCGTCTGTATGGTCTGTGTTGCGCCGGTGGTGCGCCGGTGGTGCACCGGAGTCTGGGTCGGTTCGCCGGTGGGTGGGTGGGTGTCGGGGGAGATGGGGTCGCGAGATGGGGATGGGGGGTGATGCTGCGCACGAGTGGTCTGGGGGTGTTGATGAAAAACCCCCAAGTTTAGCCCAAAACGCACCGTTTTGGCTAGTGCCAAAACGGTGCGTTTTGGATCCTACCTGGAGAGCTCGTCCGACGTGTCACATCCCAAAACGGTGCGTTTTGGGTCCGTTAACGGCCGTTGCCCAAAGTGTGACGGCAGGGATTTTATTCCAGTTTCCTTCCACCCAGGGAGTAAATTTTCGAAAAAAAAAACCTAAGCATTTAAAAATTTCAGAAGGCAGACCCAAGGAGTTATTATATATTTTCCCTTATAAAAATTAAAAACTCTTTTAACCTTTATATCACATCAATCAATTCTTTTCTCAATCTTTTTAATATTAACATTTTTTAGTAGTTTAAAAAATATATTTTGAAGTGAAATTGACAATAAAATAATAAATTCATCATAGTGGAATATAAAGTAATTAATGTTATATGTCTTCTTTGTATTTTCCTTATGGACAAAGTTTTCCTCCAAACTGAATTGAAAATTTTTTTCCCAAATTAGTCTGTAAAAATAACATATGTCCATTTTTTTTAATAGCATGTGAGATGCACATGAGTTTTTAATACAATTTATTTTAACATTGTCTCTGCTATTAAAAAAACATGTGATTTTCACATATTCAAGGACACATGCCATTTTTAGAGACTAGGTTGAAGGAAATTTCTCCAACCTAATTTGGAGGAAAACTTTGTCCCTTTCTTATACATGTCTCTCCAAAAAGTATATAACTTTTAAAATCACTATCAATTAAATTAAAATCTAATAATTACACATAAAAAAATTAATAATATTTTTCTTGCATGCATGTCTGTTTATCAAAGATTTAAGACCAGAATGATTGAGTTTTACGTACCACCGACAAAAATGTTTACGGAGAAGTAATAGGCTATATTTATCAAATGTTTTCAAAGTGCTTTTTATGTGTTAGTCCTTTCTCCGACAGCGGGGAGTTCATCGACGGCGGCAGTAGTCTCTTCCGGTGACAAGAAAATCAAAACTACGTACCATGCACGGTCTTTGTTCAAGCGGATTAATTTGAAGTTTTTTTTGTTTTTGTTTTTTTTTTGTATGTTTCATTTAAAAAAATTATTTGATAAAACTTTTTAAGAAGTGTTTTGTTTTTAGAGAAACAAACAAACACTAAGCACATGCATGCGTGTGAGAAAATACTAATTTTTCTTTTCAAGGGTCGAAGCTAGCTGACTCTTAATGATTAAAAAAAAAATTGAATAGAGAGAATATTGACCGCAAGGCCAGGCTTAGAGGGAGTGAAGAGTGACCGCACAATCACCTCTGTCTAATTAGGGTGACTGTAGAGATGACCGTGTGACTACCTCTAACTAGAATAAAGGTGAGAGAAATATATAAGGGCAAGGCTTTTTTTTTTTTTAAAAAAAAAAAATTTTAAAAATAATATTCACCCAATTAGGATTAATAGGAGAATACTTAGTATTCCCATTCGTTTTGAAGAGGTATTTTGGTGTTGACGGGCTTTAAACTTTTAATCCCATAGATTTTCTTTTCCTTCTTTATGAAGATTGCATTCGCGACTAGCTCATAGGACTTTCGTTTGCAAAGCTCATTCGAATGAGGTTTGCAAACAAATGAAAATACTTCCAAAATCAACCTAGCTAGCTAGATAGAATTGTTCGTTTGCAACTTCGTTCGAACGAGCTTAATTTGCAAAGAAGTGATCGACCTCGTTCAAACGAAATCTAAAAATTAACAATTGGTCCTACCCCGATCAAATTTGTCGAACCAAACTTTCTCGTTCAAGAGAATCAAATGATTAATCTTCCACACTTGCTATTATGTTTTCATATATGCATGGTTTTGTAACCCCCAACAGATAGAGTTGATTTGCATGTAAAAATAAAAGGAACGGTGTTTCATTTTATACTTTCATTGCTAATTGAACACCAAAATTGAGGTTTCCATCCTACAATATCAGAGAAGTTTTCTTTAAAAAATGTTATGTTTTAATATATTTTTTTTAATTTCATTTTTGTCATCTGCCAAAAAATGCTCGATCTTATACAATATTACACATAACATTCGTCTCTTTTTCATTTTTTGTCCATTTCTTTCAGTCCCATTAATTTAATAATAAATTTAATTACATATATCTAATTTAAAAAAAAAACATTTATCTTACTCATTCGGCGCCAATCCACGTGAAATTAAGGCGGCTAGAGATCGAGGACAAGCGGGCGGACTAAAACTCCAAAATAAAAAGCAACTTTTTAAATAGGGCCCCGCTATTAATGCTTGGTGTAGACATTAATCTGTCACCATGGAAAAATGTTGGAATGAAATCAGAGATTTTTGAAAGATATTCAAAGATAGATATGCACGTGCGATTTTTTTTCAATGTTAAAAGGCTGCTAGAGTGGAGTACAAGTAAGTGATACAAGCGATGCCATTTGCGTGTGAGTCCCACTGAAACTCAATATATATATATTGCAAATCCAAATAAATTTAAGTTTTCTAAGACTTTTTTCAATAAATTTGTTTCAAATTAATGTATATTATCATTTTATTTTAGTAAATAAATTAAAAGTAGTACGTATATAGTGATAGGCTAGTGCCACATCATGTCAAAACCAAAATTACAGAAAAAAAAATGTTTATTTTCATAATTAGACGTACGTGAAACATGCATACACAGTTGTGGCGGCGGCCGCATGTCTCTTAGAAGAGAATCAAAGTTTTGCTACACCTTTGGAGTTTCCACGTAATTCACCATGACCGCGGAGTCAATATATATCTTGAAGTTAGACCTCACGTGTGTTAATGTCGTCCTTTTTTTTTTTTTTTTTCTTCAATTTGAGGAAGGGTAGATATTGACTTCGATCATAATTATTATAAAATACAACATTATTAGTTCCAACAGTTCTCCAGCCTTTCATATAAATTAATTTTATTACAAACATACTTCATATGCCATATTTAATTACAACCACATTATTCAATAATGTTTAGCAGTTGTAGGCGGTAGAGAGATCGATGCGCAGTAAATACTAGGTAAAGCAAAATCTAAGTTTTGGTGGCATAAACATTTTCCCAAGTCCACCATCTCTTGAAGCAGGCCAAGAAATTTGACGTGTTGCAAAACTTCTCCTCATGTAATGCATGGAGGGCCGGTTGAAGTAAGAGTTGATTTTCAGATATTCCTTCTTTGCTCCAGTTTGAAGAGGCGGAGGCTTCGGAGGCTTTGAGTTTCCAACTTCAAGAGGAATGTAGAATGCTTTATTTATTAGAAAACATAATGCGGAAATATAAAAGAGCAAGAGAGACACAAGATTTAAGGTGGTTCGGTTTAAGACCTACATCCACACACTAAAGCCCTATAGGCTACATCTTGTTTTATTGAGTGATTTGATTGTACATAGGAGGCCTCCTTATATAGGAGCCAAATGAGAGAAATACTTCATACTTTTCCAATGTGGGACAAGCTTAGATAATGCTTATTTATGTGGGCTTTCTCAACACTTGAGCAATGTGGGACAAGCCCACATTACTATTCTCTAACATTCCCCCTCAAACTCAAGGTGGGAACTTGTGAAATCTTGAGTTTGCTTCTTGATCTCAGCACTGAAGGAGGTGATTGATAGCGCCAGAATTGAAAGCATCAGCAGCTCTTGAACATCAACTTTTGATCGAAATGGGCCAACCATGGGCCTTACATGAAAGCCAACAATGGGCTAAAATGGGCATGGGCAATACCACAAATGCCAAATTACAAATAATAGGCCAATGGCCAAATATGAAAGCCAATAATAGGCTGAAATAGGCCTAGGTTTGAAACAATACCACAAAGGCCGGGCTTGGGTTTTAAACAATACCACAAAGACCAAAATCTATAAGGCCAACTATAGGCCAACAAGCCAACTATGGGCTGAAATGTGCATGAGTTTGAAACAATACCACAAATGCCAAATAACAGGCCAACAAAGGGCCAAGAGAGAAAGAAAATGGGCAACTTGAGCCTCTTTTTGTGGGCAACTTGGGCCTCTTTTGTTGGGCAACTTGGGCCTCTTTTGTTTTTTTTTGTTTTTTTTATTTTTTTATTTTTTTTATTTTTTTATTTTTTTAATTTTTTTATTTTTTTATTATGTTCACAGATTACATAAACAGGATAAGGAATACCTTAATCCTGTAACCAAACAAAATAAGTAAAAAAAACCTAAACCAGGATAACATATTCCTAAACTAGAATAGGAATATCTACAATATTAAGTCAAATCTATAACCAAACTCACCTCATCTTCTCAATACCACAAAAGAAAGCTTCGTGTTTACTATCGTGAGATGAAATATCTGCGGCTAGGAGCAGCAAAGATCGGCGCGGATGCGCGGCGCAATCTGGACATTAACTGTAAGAAGCAAGCCGGAGTGGATGCCAGCAGGCAGCATAGAGCGGCGGCTAAGGGCTGTAGATCTGCAGTGAAGGACCTGGAGAACAGCCATGGAAGACGGCTGAGAAGCTTCTGTGAAAGGCTAGAGGAGGTGCGGCGGCGCTGGGCTGGGCCGTGGAAGGCCATAAAAGGCGTGCTGGGGCTAGGCCATGAGCAGAAACGGAAGGCGGTGGCTGACGGCATTCTCTGGGAAGCAGCCATGTGCATTTTTTTTTTTTTTTTTTAAGCTGCATAGATGTTTCTTTCATAAGAATGAATTTTCACATCTCACAGCAGTAAAGGAAACAACGGCGGATGCACCGAGGCTGGCGTGTGATGAAGGCGGCACAAACTGGGGTTTAGAGAGAGACCCATCGGGCAGAGGTGCTAGAAGAAACGCCATATATCGTGCTTAAGGCACAACCAGGAGCACGACCAAGGCTGTGAAAACACACGGAGGAAACCTTTGTGCTTCTTTTTTTTTTTTTTTTTTTTTTTTTTTTTTTTTNAGCAAAATTTCCAAGACTCTGTGCAACAAAAAATGGAACTTCTGCGCAACAGAAAGTGTACAGATTATAGGGAAAAGAAACAAAGAAAAGAAAGGAAAACAAACTGCAACAAAATAAAAAGGAAAACAAATGAAATGAGTTTGCCGTATGATATAATGATATGATCATAGACAAAACCATAAGAGGAATATGAAAGAGAGGAAGATGAGAGAAAGAAGACAGTGAGCTGAAGGTGCTCAACAAAATGACTGATACATTATGCCAGAACCCATAATAAAATAAATAACAAAAGAAACAAAAACAAAAGAGATAACCAGAATCTAATAATTGGCGTTAGCCTATTAGCTCTGATACCATATTAGAAAACATAATGCGGAAATATAAAAGAGCAAGAGAGACACAAGATTTAAGGTGGTTCGGTTTAAGACCTACATCCACACACTAAAGCCCTATAGGCTACATCTTGTTTTATTGAGTGATTTGATTGTACATAGGAGGCCTCCTTATATAGGAGCCAAATGAGAGAAATACTTCATACTTTTCCAATGTGGGACAAGCTTAGATAATGCTTATTTATGTGGGCTTTCTCAACACTTGAGCAATGTGGGACAAGCCCACATTACTATTCTCTAACATTATTTATGTCTTGAAGCATTTCTGTGTTGGAATCGTACCCATTGGTAGAGTTGAAGAACATCTGAAATACTTTCAGACAAGATAGATGGAGATGATTGCATGGCTTCGGCAAATCACTAAATCCATCCATAAGAACGTGTTGGAGAAACTCTTTCTTCTTTTCATCGAGTATCTCTCTCACAAAAGCGATTGAGTCTTCAATGTCTGCCTCCGGGTTTTCTTTCAAGTTGAGCAAAACGGAGTTTATTTTTCCTTCATCTTTTTCCTTCTGTCATTAGATCACGAGAATATATATACATCCTGATTAGCGAAAAAAGAAGAAGAAGCAACTAATTAAGAAGAAATATAATTAAAGTTACCTGGTAGCTTTGTACGTCATTCAACAAACGAGCGATGAGCATGAGTAGTTTTGTAATGCTTTCGTACTGTTGTGGCCTGAGTTTGGAGATTGGTAAACTTGGGTTCAAGAGGCATGAAGTTGGAAGAACAATGGTGTGCGTGGCAACGGACGTCATGCCAGTTTCAAGATACTCCTTCATTGAAGGTATGCTTCCAGTTTTACCCCACGTGGATTCCGTAAACCACGAAGCAAACGTTTCATACCACTTGATACAAAACAAAAAAGACATAATTTGTCAGTTTATTGATAGATATGAGATTTAATGAGGTTAAAATAGAATTGACGACTTTATAAGTACTATCGGCTTACTATATCTTGAAGATTGTTTATTATGTCATGTCCTTCTTGTTGGAGGTATTTTGTTGCAATTTCCTTTACAAGATTATCAAGGGCATCAAAGATAATCTTACTATGGCCGCTCAAACCCTTACTATCCCATCTGTTATATGTATATTCGATGAGAGAAATAGTAATTAATTAGAGGCAAACTGACGTCAAAGAAATCATCAGAGAGATCAAATGGCTACGTGCCTTTGAACTGCGTCAGTGAGATCCTTCAACTGAATTAGAGAACCTTCCATGTCAAAGAAATCATCAGCGACTGTAATGAGTATTGCACTCTTTGCGATCATCATGCGTATTTCCGAATCATGAGGCAAGGAAACACAGCTGGAGGCAGTAGCAAAGTAAGCATACGTAGTTTTCTCTCGACCAAATCCCATATCACTAAGACCCCAATCCTTAGACCACCTGTCTCGAAAAAGAAAGACATATATATATATCGGGGAGAAATTTGCATGTTAATTAATGAAGGTCTCAAAACGAATTATTGATAAATCTAATTGAAATTAAGTCTAGGATACCTTTTGAGTTCCTCAAGTTCATTCTTGTATACTGACTGCCTAAACTCATAGCTTTGCACGGCAAGACGTACAAGTTCATCAGCTAGATGGCATGATAACCTGATCATCGATCATGAGTTCAAAAGATTTGTGAGTGGATGTGAAGAACACGGGTCAAAATAGTAAAAATTAAAATGAAGCAGCATATATATATACCTATGGGAAGAAGCTTTTCCCATCCAGAGAACATTCGAATCCTGTTCTTCTATCCACATCCTATGTTCCAAGTGATCCAGTCGAGCAAACCATGGAAGTCTTAACTCATGCTCGATCTACAAGACATTTTGCAGTAAGATCATGTTTTACGTCTTATTTCACAATACTGATATGATCGTCCCAACAAATTAATGATCCAAAATTTGGTTAAGATTGCCACATTAATATTGTGATATAATTGTAGGATAAAAATATTATTTTTAGCATTCCTATTTTTTTTTTTTTTTATCTCATTTTCTCTTTAAATCACAAAATTATTGGCAAGCATAATAGGAGCTAAGATTTTAGAATAGATCAGATTAGAGAAGCCCCACCACTAAAGGACCAAACTATTAAATCACCATTTATATCAAAAGCTTAAGTCAATAACAAATGGTGAAATTTTTATTTAAACAGGACCTTAACTCTGATATATCATGTTAAATCATAATTTATTCCAAAACTTAAGCTAATAGAAAATGATAAATTTAATTATTTATTAAAGATGAGTAATGCAATTTAGTAAACTATTATACGACTGCCATACAACTAAAGTAACTTAACAAGTAAAAATTAGCTTTTAGATCGGCAACAATTTTGTAAAAAGAAAAATTAACCGCTTATATTCACTATCACATCCTTCTAGTTGTATTATAATCATATGGCAATATACGAAATAACATTTATCTTTAAAGATCCCATCCTCTTCCGTTTTTCATTTCAACTTCTTATTTAATCAGTTATATATGTAAGATCTTCAATAATGTTAATTAAAATAGTGTGTTAATGTCCCAAGAGATAGTTCAATCGGCTAGAACCACGCCTAATGAAGCGGAGATCATTAGTTCGAATCTCTCCTCCCCCTCTTGTGCAGACATGTTAAAAAAAAAAAAAAATAGTGTGTTAATAAATGAACGAATTACCACTCCTCTCAAGTTTGATGATATAAAATGAGTTTGGTCTCTAGTTCCCACTGAAACAGTTTTCTTAAGTAATTTCTTTGAAAATGATCTAGCCTCCTGAAGGTCGTATTCTCCTGAAAACATGAGATCTGTAGCTCTATAGACATTAAACATTGCACTTGAGAAGTATTCTTGGTTGTTTTCTATTTGATCTCGAATATCTTCATGTTGTAAGAACCAACAAAAGCTATCTGCACAAGCAAAAGATGCATATTTGGTTGAATTATATATATATACGATAACATTTGAAAGAAAATAAGAAAGCTAGGTTT
Organism: Carpinus fangiana; assembly: GCA_006937295.1. NCBI lineage: Eukaryota > Viridiplantae > Streptophyta > Magnoliopsida > Fagales > Betulaceae > Carpinus > Carpinus fangiana. The sequence goes on from CM017325.1 coordinate 26,394,654, forward strand.
GTTAACATACCCGACGGTAAATCATACCCATGCATGCGCAGGAGCCGAAATGCTAACGAGTCTTTAAATAGAGCTCGCTGTGCTGCAACTAAATTGCTTGGTTTTGCCCATGATTCTTGATTCATGTAATTCCTGAATGTTATGTTCAACAAAGTTATGGAAAAAGAACCAATATCTTTCCTTCATGCACTATATATATATATATATATATACTGATTGATTTCTTAAGCAAAGGATATATAAATGAAGGTGGGGTTTTGTTACCTGTAAACTTGTGCCAAAACCTTTTCCGTCTCTTCGATGAAATGCTCAGCCAAACCCAACCTGAATACTTGGTTGACCATGCAAAGCTTTATGAGCTCTCCATCCATGGGATACGTTGCTGGAACTGCCATAAAAATAATTAAACTTTTATCACAGAAACGAAAATAGATTGAAAGGAGAAACTTGTAGTTAATCTACTTAAATTGCCATTTTTTGTAAAAGCTAAAGCTCATAGAAAATGATAAATTCAATCTTTTTAATTAATACTTTAAGGGTAAAAGTCATGAAGGTAAAGAAGCTTCTAACCTCCACCACCACATCTTAGAACAAGTGATAGTAAATACGCCAAGCAGTGTTTGTTTCCAGTGGCCATAAATGCAGATGCTGTGGCGGAGGGGGATTGGAACAAAGATCCATCGCTGCTCAAATGCTTGATTATATCATCTTCATCAATCTCATAAGATGCAGGCAGTGCTTCAAGATAGGAAAGAAATGGCAGATTTTGGTATGTGTCCGCATCTTTCTCCCTGCAAAGAAAGAAATCATGCAAATTAATTACGTTTCTTGTTTTTTATCAAACATCATAATTAGACCGGCCAATCAAAACAAAATTAAAAGACAACAAAGGACTACTTTTCAAGAATTTGTTGCCGCGAGTCGAATAGTTCTGACACGACTCCGTTCGACCCATTGAGGAAGTCAAGCCGCACACCAACTGTACTTGCAAGTTCAACCATTCCTGGGAAAACGATGGCATACCAGCTGGGAACGTGGTTGTCCATTTCTTCAAGTAGCTTCTCGGTGTTTGCCTCAATAAATGCCAACCCTGAATTGAAAATAAGTTAAATTCCAATTAGTTTCTCAAGTTAAGAAAATAAAAAATAAAAAATAATTGGCAATATCTCTCAACCAATTAATTCCTATAATGTAATTTTCTAACCCACAATATTATATTTCATTTTTCATTTTTAATAAATGATTATAACCTCAATATATAGGTAACAGTCCAGTAACAAACTCCTTAAATTCCATTTGGATTTTTTTTTTAAAAGTTCTATAGCAATAGACTTCCTTGTTGTTTTCTAAACTAAGTGAACTGAAAGTGTAATCTATCTTTTGTGCAATTCTCACCCTCTATGTTTCTTCTGTACGGCTCGCAACCCAATTAAAATAGCTAAATTGAATTTTCATTGCGTGCCTTTTTTATTAAGAAAAAAAGAAATAATTATGCTATATATATATATATATATATTCCACAGCATGCATGTACCTTTTTCTACACATACTGACCCGACATTCCACTTGTTGAGTGCAACAATGCAAGCAAGAGTTGCAGGAAGGCACTCAATGGTGGGCATGCCATGGGCATCAGAGTCTCCCCAAGAGCCTTCATCTTTCTGGTTGTGAAGCACCCAATCCAAGCAATTCTTGAACATGGGTTGGGAAGGTTGGTGTGGATCTGGAATCATGGCCAGCCATGCAGTGTCATAAGCAGAAGGAGAAATGAAGGAATGGGGATCACAATTTGATGAGAACATCTCTTCCTTCATCTTATTAACAAGAGATTGGATTGAGGATTGTTCTGATGATAAATCCATGACAGCAAAAGAAAAAGCCAATTAATCTCTTCTATTATGATCAAATGCTTGAGTGAGAGTTGTAACGAGCAAGTGTGTGCTATTTATAATCATTCTTGAACTGGTTTTCTTCGGCTACAGGTTCAAAAATGTGAATCATGGTAGGCATTCTGCGTTCACACAGGTGGCGCTGAATATATCTATATTCAGGATGTGACACGTATTCTATCGATTCCATATGTAGAATTCCAAAAATATATGGCCGAAATATATGATAATGTCAGTCAATTTCTTTATCACATATGTTGGTACAAATTTCTTCAAAAAAGACAAGTTAATTGGGGTACAGATCATGTCTACTGCCAAGGACTTCAGCATTTTATATATATATTGGAGAGATTAGTTCATGTTGCAATCCTGCTTTGTGGCTCCTTAAGCAGACACGTACGTAGGTCTTGTTCCTTTCACCCTCCTTTTCCCTTATTCAAAAAAGAAAAAAGAAAAAAGAAAAAAGAAAAAAGAGTGGGGCTTCAGTCTCAGACGCACTTTTCTCGAAGTTTAATAGGTCGACCTGGCCTACTCAAATGTAATGACACATAAAACAGAAAATGGATGACCTAGGGGATGACTATTCATGAAAGTGACTTCAGTACTTAACCATTTCTTTTTACCCAAATAATAATAATAAAAATAAAAAAAGCCTCAACCATCTTTAATTAATAGGATGGGGCGGAACCACCTACTAAATACCCTTTTTATGTTTTTTTTAGTACTGTTCTCTTAGATTTTTTTTTTTTCTTTTAAAAAAAAAAGTCAAAAAAATTGGCCATTATTTCTCTCAAGGAAATGTTATGTGTTTTTTTAATATTCTCTTCATTCTGTGTTTTTCTAATATTCTCTTCATTCTTTATAGATATTATTTTTCTAAAAAATAGAAGAAAAAAAAACTTGTTCTTACTTTCTTTTTTTGTTTTTTTAAAAAATAATATCCACTTGAGCAGAAGAACATCCGAAAAAACACTAAAAGAACACTTAACATTTTCTTTTCTTTCACTTGATTTTTAAAAAATAGTATCCCCTTATAATAATAGAATAGGAGAAAAACAAGCCCCTAATATTTTCCTATTATTAAGCACCGTAATTATAAATGGCGTGGCCAGTCCCTGGCTTGCACGACAGATGGATTATCACGTTGGTTCTGGGCCGTTAATTTGAATGAGAAACAGTGTTGGACGCGTGGCAGCAGATCTCAATCGGAATCCTGGAGCCACAATATATATTGCGTGTAGTGAAATTTCAAGACAACGAAATTTGTAGGGACGTCGTCCTTTCAATTATGCATGTCCTTTTATCTGCATAGTTGTATCAAAATCCGCCGACGCATGCCCAAATTTCAAATGCAAGGGGTCCATTGAATAGACCAGGCACGTTGAATTAATTTGGGTACAATCCTGGTCTCCATGCACCCTTATCCATCTAATTTATCGTACCAACAATATTATTAACAATGCAAAAATAATAAAGCAGAAAATAATAAGATAATGATAAAGAAATAGCAGTCTTCAAGAGTGACTATTATTCTTGAACTTCATGATATAATCTAACACTATATAGAGATTTTAGTTTCGGTCAAAATTATTTAGACATGCTCATTTTTCCTTACTTTATAGCATAATACACATCATTCTTTAAATTATATATCTTTTCTTGTAAATTTAGTGGATCAATCATTTGATTCATAGACTCGTATAAGTATCACGTATAAATTCAATGATAGATTCATTCATTCACTACATAAAAATGGTTAAAAAAATGACTTTTATCATTTCTCTTTTCATTTTAGGTATTTTCTTACTCATCACTTTTTGTAAATTCACCGTTGAATATGTGAAACTTACGTCTTGCACGAGATGAACATGAAGGAAAGATGAAAACCATGCAAACATGCATTTCTCTTACAATTATTGGCGAGGATTATTCAACATTTCTTTTAAACAGTGTCGAAGAAAAACAAATCCAACTTTTATTCTGATTTTAATTTTAATTGACCAAAGAATTTCATAACGTTCACTTATTTTTGACAAACAAGTGACAAGTGATAACAATGAAATTCGGCGCCGGTTTTTGAAAAAATAATGTATGTGTTTTGCTTGTGTATCAAGTAGACAAGGAGTAGTATTTTAATGATTCAAGTGTACAATTTTGAAAAGCAACCACAATGTGATGGAGAAGGTGATCATCATGTTGGCTTTAGTATGGGTCCGTTTGTGAAGAGAACGGACCCGTACTGTAGCTGGACCTACCTCATTTTTAAAACAAAATTTCTTAAAATCAATCATAACATTTTTACGTACTTTTTACATCAAACCAATTATTTTTTATCACTGTTCAAATAAAAAAATCACTACAAAATAAATTTTTTCACTTTTTTATATAAAATATTCTTACTTTTTTTTCTCTCATATCAATCAAATCTGCTACAATACCGTTCCACTTCCAAATCCCATTCCATTGCCAAACATAGCCATATGATTTTTGATTAGTTGGCCATTTTGCAATAGTTAATTCCATCATTTTCATGTTTCTCAATTAATGGACCCTGCATCCATGGTTTTTGACAAATAAATCTGCTTTCCTTGTCTAGCTATATATCAAGGTCTTGCTCAACAGTTAGCGGAGTGATTCAAGTTTATAATTTTGAAAGAGAATACCTTTAATTAGAGCCGTAAACGAGTTGAGCTTTTGGCAAAACTGGGTTAGCTCATTAGAGAGAAAATATATTCGAGCTGGTCTCGAGCTCGAGCTGAACTAAAAAACCAATGCTCAAACTCGGCTCAATAGGCAACTGCATGGCTCAGGATCGAGCATCGGCTCACCATAAAGGAAAATTCAAGCCGAGTCGAGTACTCGAGTGGCTCGACTCGGCTCGAGCTCAACAATTAAGGCATGATTTGTGGGCTGATTTTCTGAGCCCGAGCCCGAGCCAGGTTAACGGGCCACACGAGCCTTAAATTATAGTCTCGGCCCATTTAAGGCTCGTTTAAGAAAGAAAAAGAAAAAAGAAAAAAAAAATTACATATTCTGATATTCAAAATCATTGAAGAGAAGAAAAACACTACATTGAATATTCATCAGAAAACTGTAATATAAATGTATGAATGTATCAACATCAGCAAACAGCCTTGTGAGTTGTGACAATTGACAAACTACAAGCAATTTGGGAATGAACCTATTATCTAATAGTTATACATGTAATAGAGATTACAATTTACAAAGAAATTGAAAATGAACCTAATAAGAGATTACAAGCAAATTGAAATTGAACCTATAATAGAGATTACAAGCAAATTGAAAATAAACCTATAATAGAGATTACAATTTACAAACAAACTGAAATTGAACCTATAATAGAGATTACAGAGAAACTCAAAAAGACGAACAAATAATAGAGATTACAATCAAACTCAAAAAGATGAACAAATAATAGAGATTACAATTTACAAGCAAACTGAAAATGAACATAAACAGTAAGATTACTTAAAACAGAATACATCAATTTTGGGTTCAAAAAAAAAAAAAAATACATCAATTTTGGTTCCCACTTGCAATTGCTAGTTGCCACAAACTAGCTCCCTGAGTCTTTGCATTCAGTGATTTAAAAATTAAAGTTAGTTACTCATCAAAGTAGGAAATATAATCAAATTCAAAAAGAGAGAAATATTAGACCAATGAGAAAAATGCAACTAAATTACACTTCCCTAGTTGCCACAAGCCCACACAGGCTACACAGTCACTGCATTCAATAGAAAAAAAAATGGTTAGATATTTTTAACTTCTTTGCAAGATGTCAAGGGAGAATTATCACTTAAAATTTGGTAAAAAAAAAAAGAAAGAATTTCAAATGGCCCTTTAATGATTATTCAAAAAGCAGATCTGCAAAAACAATGGGATGGCAGAATGAACATAAGTTGGTACATATTTAATAATCAAAGGAAAATAGTAAATAAAATCAGTTTTTTCAGAGAATCCCTCACAGACATAGGCTCATACAGCATTAATAGCAAATTAGGTAATTTCACTACCACCATTTTCTACAAACACAAACACAGGTAATAAGGTAATTTCACTACCACCATTTTTACATGAACAAAGCAGGAAATACAATCAAATTCAGAAAGAGATAAAAGATTAGACTAATAAGAAAAATGCAACTAAATTACACTGCCCTAGTTGCCACATGCCCACCCAGTCACTGCATTCAATGGAAAAAAATGGTTAGATTTTTTTAACTCCCTTGCAAGATGTCAAGGGAGAATTATCACTTAAGATTTGGTGGAAAAAAAAAAAAAAAAAATTTCTTAAAACAGGTTGTCCAAATGTCCAATATTTCAATTCTAACAAAGCCAGCAAAGGTTAAAGGTATAATAATTAATATAGATTGTAGAACAGAACATACAAATATAATGTGACATTTAAATTACACATTTAATGAAACAGTAAATAGATTCAGTAAACATATTCAAGGTATAATTATTAATACATATTACAAAACATAACATAAAAATATAATGTGACATTCAAATTACATATTTAATGAAACAGTAAACAGATTCAATAAACAAATTCAATAACAAAAAACAGTCAATAGGTTCAGATTAAGAGAATCCCTCACAGTATAGAACATGAGCAAACAACATTCACGACAACTCCACTTCCACCATTTCTACAAACACAAACACAACATTAATAAGGTGAAATTATAAGTAAAAAAGAGTTTGGAAATAAATTGAATAATAGAATCATAAACTTATTGGTATGCGAGATTTTTTCTTAATACCATGAAGTGCCCTAACCCAATATGAACCACATAGGAGCATCTAGACAGTATTAGTTGATAATGATGCTCTATGGGGTTCAATTACTCTACCACCAGCACTGAATGATGATTCTAAAGCAACTGTACTGATTGGAATAACCAATATATCATGTGCCATATTGAGGGTGTTTGTTAAACACCAGCACACTCCCCCAAGTTTTTTTTACAATGCACTGTTCACCCAAAAAAAAAAAGAAAAAAAAAAAAGAAGATTGATATGGAAAAATGAAAAAGTGGTATTGGAAAATGGAAAAATTTGTTTTGTAGTGATTTTTTTATTTGAATAGTAAATGATGTGATATAAAATGTGAATGATTTGATATGTTTTTTTTTTTTTTTTGAAAAAATGAAATGAATAGTGTAGTGGAAAGTGGTGTAATGGAGTGTAAGTTAACAAACAAGGCCCTTAGATAAGATGCGGTACTTTAAGGAATTGGATTTCCACCATACCAAAGCATCAAAGTTTGCATCACTATCTTCACTATTCTCACTTTTAAAAATGAATACATTTTCTTCAAGATAAATATCAAAATCAGTTTTCAAGGGCCGGATGATGTCAGTGCTTCTACAATGTTGCCTAAACCGTGATCTGCCACCACCAGGAATTACCTCTGTAACAGAGGCAACTGAAGTACTAGCACTGACTTCAGCAGCAGCTTACTGTTGAAGGATAGATAAATTATGGGCAGCAACATAAACCTCATACAACTCTTTCAAAACACTCAGCACACCCTTTATGCAATTATCTTCAGTATTAAATGGATAAATGATAGGAAATAGAAACTGATCAACTTCATTTTGTATCTAGAGTCCAACACAGCAGCAAAGGCCATCAATATATTCGATTCTCCCCAATACTTATCAAATTTATCACTCATCGTAGCTGCCATTAATCTTATGTATTCATTCCTATCCCTAGCCTTAACATCCACAATTTCTTTCATTCTCCACACCTTAGGAAGAAACAGATTGGATGTAGGGTAGTCACTTCCAGAAATAACATTTGTCACATCATTGAAAACAACTAAAACTTGGTTTACATTCTCAACATTTTCCCACTCTTCAGGACTTAACACCCACAGAAAAGCCAGATCTACTCTATGGTATCTAGGAAACATTTCCTTGAACTTAATTACAATCTCCAACATCAAGTATGTGTTATTCCATCGGGTAGAAACATCTAAAATCAGTTTATTACAACCCAAGTCCAACCGCTTTGCTATTTCACTAAACGTAGCATCTTAGAAGCCACTATATATTTAATCCATTGCCTAACAAAATCTATTATGTCCCCTATTTTTGAAAGCCCTGCTTGCACCAATAAATTTGTAATATGGGCACAACACATAACATGAAACAAAAGCCCCCCAACAAGCAAAAAAATACCCTTCAACCGAAAATCATCTCTCAAAATGTCAATGGCAGCACCATTAGCACTTGCATTATCAACAGTTATTGAAAAAACTTTACTCATAATGCCCAAATCATTAAAAGTTTTTCTTAAGGCATCAGCAATAACAATACCCAAATGTGGAGGAGGTACATTACGAAAATTCAAAATCCTCTTTTGGAGAAGCCAATTAGAATCCACAAAATGACATGTAACCACCATATATGAAACCCTTTGAGAGGAGGTCCGCATATCAGTGGTTATGTTTACCCTATCAACCCCACTTAGAAGTGTTTTCAATTTTTTCTTTTCAATGTTATAAGTGGCAATGAAATCACTTTTTACAGTGGCGCGGCTAATTTTTTTCCAGTTTGGTGTGCAAGCCTTCATGAACTTGTTAAAAAATTTATGCTCCATCATATTAAAGGGATACTCAGTTAAAAGTACCATATGGGTAGCAAGTTCTCTAACTCTCTTCTCATTGTAAGTAAAGTTTGTCAAGGTCCCAAAACCATTATTGTCATCACTAGGTTCAAAAGACAAAGTCTTTTGCTTCTTACGGCTATTTAACTCCACAAATTTCTTACACCCAGTTAAATACCTACTAAGGGTGGAGGTAGTACTAGATTTCTCTACAACAAACAAACCCTTACACCAATGACACTGGGATTTTCTTACACCATTTACTGTAATTGATGAAAAGTCATTCTAGACTTTCAAAGTCTTTTGCCTTTCCTTCTTTTGGAAGGCGGCAGACCCACCTTCACCTTCACCCCCAGCCCCAGATACAGACCTAGCCAAAGAACATCCCCAGACTCAACAACAACAGGTTCATCTAGTGTGCATTCAGTGCTAGCAGCCATACCAGATCTAGGAGTAGGGTTGGCAATAATTGAATCATCACCCAAATCAACCTCATTGATTTCATTGAGTTGAATCGTATTCTCCATAACTGTTAATAATTTGTATAATTTAAAAGCTCGATAAATAAAATAACAGAATAAGCAATCATAGAGCAAATGTTAACTTAAAATAGAATCATGAGTTCTAAGTTCTAAAATAGCAAATAATAGTAATCAATTCATCTTAAAATAGAATCATAGTTCTAACATATCAAATAATTCTAACATAGCATCACAATTTCACACATAGCAAATAATTTTAATCAATTCATTTCATAGAATCAGAATCATAGATAGAAATAACAAAAATTTTAACAGAACAGAATCATAGTTCTAACATAGCAATTCATGTTAACAGCAAATAATAGTTCACACGTAGAAAATAATTTTAAGGGGAAACTTTAGAAAGCCCTCCCCTATCTTTCAAAGATTTGCACAAGACACCCATGAACGAAAATTTATCACTTACCCCCACTAATATTTCGTTTTCTCTCACTTTGGACCCTTTAATGCCCAAAACGGCCCAAAACGGTGTCGTTTTGATGCCCAAAACGGTATCATTTTGGGGCTCAAAACTGTGAGTTTAGAGTTTAGGGGTCCCAAGTGGGAGAAAACGAAAGATCAAGGGGGTAAGTGAGTGAAATTTTCGTTCATGGGTATCTTTTGCAAAACGCTGGAAGATGGGGGGCTTTCTAAAGTTTCCCCTAATTTTAATCAATTCATTTCATAGAATCATAATCATAGATAGAAATAACAAAAATTTTAACAGAACAGAATCATAGTTCTAACATAGCAATTCATGTTAACAGCAAATAATAGTTCACATAGCAAATTTAACAGAACATAATCATAGTTTTAATCAATTCATAACATAACATAACACAATTTTAATCGAGTTATTTTAAAAAACCTCAAGGCTCAAGCAATTTTCAGAAGCCAATTGGGATTGTAGCTTGCAAATTCGATAGACCTTTCCTCCCTGAAATGATGAAAATAAGGAACATTAGTTTACCAAATTTTCAAACAACCAAAACATAATGGAATAAAAAAAAATTACTTGTCAAAATTGAAATAGTTAGGAATTAGGGTTCAAGAAAAAAACATAACTTAAATGCAGAAGAGACTAAGAGATGTTCTTCAATCTTCTATGTCTTAACTTGCATACATCATAGGTTCATACTCAAGTATAAAAAGGGGATGTGGGGGTTTTGGAAATGAATAAAAAATAAACGTATGATGACAGAAAGCCCAGTACTCAAGCTCAATGACCATTTCTGTCACAGTCAGATCAAGAGTCATCACGGAAAGTGTTTGCCTTCGGTATGAGCTAGGGCTTGGGGAAGATAACCTGCAGAATACCACAACCAAAATGTCCCACGACTTAAAGAATAGTTGAATGAACAGAAATAAACAAATTAAACAATTGAAATAACACAAAAAAATGGGGATTTGGCTGTGAGATTAGACGGGATAGGAGAAAAATTAGTATTCTCTTCTGGTTCGAGATGGCAGTGAGTCACGCAATATCTAAAGAGTGTTTCTCTCACAAAACTAGTACAATTATTTTGAACACCATTAGATCAACATCAGATGATCCATCAACGACTCAATTGAGAATTTGAAAGGAACGGGTTGTTGGGAGGGGGTTGAGAAGGATTCAATGCGTGCATTCAACTCCTCAACCATGATGGGAGATGCATTGAATGCTCACAGTAGGCTGCATTCAATGGATCACCTTTCTCTCACCATCGCCCTAGTTTAGCCCTAAAACCGTCAAGCCTAAAAAAGTCTCTGGTAACTAGAAAGACTAGAATGGCAAGAGACTCGAGAAAGAGACTGAGAGTCTGAGAGTTACAAGGGTGAGTGAGAGAGTCAAGTGAGACGAGTCGTTTGGTTTCTGGCTAGAATTACAAATGTTATTAGACGTTTGGTTTCAATCCGAGGATCCTAGCCGTTAGATTTGCGAAAATATCAAAACTTTTAATAAATGAACGGCTAGATTTGGAGAGAGAATTAGTTAATTAGAATCGGCGTGACGCGTGTCGATTTTTTTAGTTAACCAAAAAATTATTCACATGCGGTCATTTGCAATTGAATCTAGTGTGCTTATTAAATAGAGTCCATGGATTCTATAAATCTTCTCAAGATTTAATTTCACTCGTTAGATCGAAACACTCAAGGCATGCTTACGGAGTTTGCGATACACCGTATAACTCCTACGTGATTTAATTGGTTACAGCTGTCTTCCATTAAACCCATCCAACGGTTGAAATTTAATTTGAAATAGTGGACAACCAAAATTAAACTAAAACCTGCCGCCTCGTTTCTCATGCACGCGTGAAGAAAACGAGACTGGATAATTATCCAGGGCGTGTGTGATTTCGTGAAGCCGGTTCGATGTGTACTCAAGATTTCATCTAGACCGTTTATTATCGGATTGATTTTAAAACTTATTTCAAATTAGTGAGCTCATGTGTATTTCGGAACACCAGATCATAACCACGCGACGATTGGTTTATAGCTATAATGCAATTTCTCAATCCAACAGCTCACGTTTCATTTTAAAAAAACGAACGGCCCTAAACGATTGTTGAGATATTGAGACATGTCAATCTCAATCCCCGTGCGAAGACGTGAAGGGCTTATGATTCTCCGCGGCATGACTCACTAAAACCGGCACCATTTAAAGCACATGAATTGTTTTTGACTGTTGATTCTGATGCTTATTAATTTCATTGAATTTGAGACCGTGCGATTAACAAGCTTATAGTTTGACTGCCGCACTGGATAACTATCTTTGTGGGGGTGGTTTACAGTTGACGTCCACTTATATGATCCAACGGCTTCGATTAAATCAAATTAAATTGGACGGCTATGATTGAAATGTCTAAAATTCAAAAATTCAAATAATCAAAATAATCTAGTATGGGTAATTTCAGGTGAGCTCGCCTCTTAGTTATCTAATAAATGATCTAAACTGTTAAAATTAAATACAAATTTGTATCAATTAAATCTCAACTGTTTAATTGACTAAAGTACCAAAGAAACCGTGCATGCATAGTACCACATAAAAACTCTAAAATAAACAATTTTTAAGAAAATAGGTTTAAAAATTAGGAAAATGATAAATAACACATTAATACCATTAATGATAAATAACACATTAACCGATTTTTAAGTGAATAGGTTTAATTAATATGCTCAATTGTCAATACATAACACATTAACACCATTAAATATATAACATACTAACTTACTAAATACTAAGTGACTAATAGTCTAATAGTAGTAATTAATAGTTAATATTAATAATTTATCATGTTAGATTATTTAGTTATCAACTTATCCCTAGGTTACTATTTATTAACTAACTAAGTAAGTAACTAGACTAACTAGTAGTCTATCATATGATATATCATATGATAAATTAAAAAATTTCTCCGGGGGAACATCCTACATCACTTAGTAGTATTATTTACAATTTACCAATTACCATCATATCATCATATTATATAATTTATATGTAGTAACTATTACCAATTTGCCATATTATATGTAGTATCATTTACAATTTTAATTAATATGTTCAATTGTCAATACATAACACATTAACACCATTAAATATATAACATACTAACTTGCTAAATACTAAGTGACTAACTAGTAGTCTAATAGTAGTAATTAATAGTTAATATTAATAACATATCATGTTAGATTATTTAGTTATCAACTTAATTATCCCTAGGTTACTATTTACTAACTAACTAACTAAGTAACTAGACTAACTAGTAGTCTATCATATGATATATCATATAATTCATATGTGATATATCATATGATAAATTAAAAAATTTCTCCCAGGGAACATCCTACATCACTTAGTAGTATTATTTACAATTTACCAATTACCAATTACCATCATACCATCATATTATATAATTTATATGTAGTAACTATTACCAATTTACCATATTATATGTAGTATTATTTACAATTTTAATTAATATGTTCACTTGTCAATACATAACACATTAACACCATTAAATATATAACATACTAACTTGCTAAATACCAAGTAACTAACTAGTAGTCTAATAGTAGTAATTAATAGTTAATATTAATAACTTATCATGTTAGATTATTTAGTTATCAACTTATTCCTAGGTTACTATTTACTAAGTAAGTAAGTAACTAGACTAACTAGTAGTCTATCATATGATTCATATGTGATACATCATATATTCATGCAATTGTTTTCTAGCTCAGCTCGAACTCGAGACTGGCTCGATACACAAGCTTGCACAACATATTTACACAAGCTTGCTTAGAATTCGATTAACGTTTAATAGAATTTTGGTTATGTATAATTTCAGCTAACAACAATTAAATATTTAATATAATTAAAAGAGAAATACTACTTTTTGGTTTTCTTTTGTTGTCCTTCTAGTCTTAATTATGCAAATATTGTTTTCTAAAAAATAATATGAGGAACCGATTGGGTTAGTTTTTTTCAGATATTTTAGAAAAAATATCCACATATATAGGGTGAGGAGAATAGGGGGAGGAAACATAGCATTTCTCTAATTAAAATATGTAAAAATAAATAAATATATGTATTCATCAACAATTAATTTAAAAGAAAAATCTAAATATTTTATTACTTAATAGAAAATGAAAAAAATAAATAATTATAAATATTTGATTACATACTTGAAATTTTTTCTCTATTTTTTTCATCTTTCCTATTTCCTAAATTCCCTAAATTGACCATAATTATTGTGTTAATTATGGGTTAGAGAATTAACAATTTAGGGAACCTATGATTATTATTATTATTGAATTGGGCATTGGACATTGGACATTGGATATCTTAATTAGTTAATTGTACACACATTGAACCTATGATTATTATTGATTAATTACATGGTTAATTTGTTTTTTTGTTACATTGTCGTGCGGGTCGAGTCAAATGATAAAATGGGTTGAGCTCACTAGCCTAAACGAGTCAGGCGAGCCGAGCAATTCTTGAGTTAAACGAGTCAAGCTCACGATCCCTAAATAAGTTCGGGCAAGCCCGGTAAGCTCGAGTTTAATAAGTCGAACTCACGAGCCTCCGTCAAGCTTAATCGAGCGAGCCGGGTATGTGTCGTTAGCTAATCGAGCGAGTTTTAACAGTAACGAGCAAGCTTCAACAGTGTCAAGCTCGAGCTTATTCTAGTGGATATCGGGCGAGCTGTCGGGTGTGTTGGCTCATTTACAGCCATAGTTTCAGCCCACACATGAGTAGGAATGTTAAAAGTAATGATTTAAGTGATTAAATTTATTTTTTCATATCAGTTTAAACTATTGAGATAAGCGGTGATTTAACAATCATCGACAAAGTCCTTATCAACAACTATTGCATGGTTGTTGTTGTCATTATCTCATGAGGCTCCTCGATTGGAATGGGATCATTCTTAAACTCAAATTCTTTTATCACATTCCTTCATCAAACAATGTAATTTCATCAACCACAACTAGTAGAATCCTTGTAAGAGTGAAGAAATTCAAGAGTTTCAATGAAGAGATCACTTCGAAAACTAGGTTCTGTTTGGTTCTTTAACACATTAAAATTGTTTTTCTTATTTAAAATTGTAAACTATTTTATGAGTTCAATCGTTAATGTTGTTGGAATCCTTTGTTGGCCGCCACAGGAGTTTGCTAGAATTTTCCAAAATTTGCTATCGGCCGCCAATTGGCATTATCGGAGGTTGCCTGAATTTGCCAGCTGTTTTTCATGGTAGCTAATTTTTTATACAAGCCAAACACCAAAGTTTATTTATATATATATATAACATAATTTCGTTGAATTTTTTTTTTCTGAAAAACTTTTTAGCCTAATATTAAAAAAAAAAAATGGTAATCAACTAACCAAGTGATTTTCTGTGAGAAGTAGGGAAGAGAGAAGTAGTAAAAGGCATAAAGGATTTTCACTGAATTAGAGCATATTATTCACAACATAATATCGAGTAATGTGACATTTAAAATTACCATTCAATTTGAGATAATCATTATTGAAATTAACTGTCATTTGAGAGTGTGTTTTAAAAAAATTATGGTTTGAAAACTTAAAAAATTTGCATTTTTAAATTGCAGGCATAAATTTATATTTTTAACAACACGCTAAATTAACCAAAATAGATTAAAACTATTTTTGTGTTTTGAATCAATTGAATTTGAAACCGAGCATTTCTCTGGTCAAATTAGTAATCAAGGTCGAGACCAAGCACTACAAGAAATTACCCCATTAGTGGCGACATCATTAGCGTCGACCAGAGAGTCAACGCTAAAGATCGAGTATCAGTGTTGACTTTCTAAAGTCTACGCTAATAGGTACTTATTAGCGTCCACATCGCAGTGGACGCTAATAGTCAACCCAAAATATAGGTATTAGCGTCCACCATTGAGTGGACGCTAAAAAGTCGACGCTAATATAATGGCGAGGAGGTGGGGAAATTATTATTAGCGTCGACAAATGTCGACGCAGATAGTCTATTATTAGTGTCCATAATAAGTGGACACTAATAGTCATAAATAATAATAAAAGAAAAAAAAAAATTGAAACTATCAGCGTCCACAGAAGTAAACGTTGATGACAGATCATTAGCGTCCAAATTCATAGTGGATGCTAATAACATATTATCAGCGTTGACTTTGAAAGTCGACGCTGATAATAGATTATTAGCGTCCAAATTAGTGGACGCTAATACTCTTATAGAAAAAAAATAATAATAAAAGTAGTGGATTATAAGTGGACGCTAATAACACATTATTAGCGTTGACATTCAAGGTCGATGCTGATGATATGTTATTAGCGTCCACATCAGTGGAAGCTAATACTGTTATCGAAAAATAAAAAAATAAATAAAAGTAAGGGATTATCAGCGTCCACTTAAAGTGGACGCTAATAACCCATTATCAGCATCGACATTCAAGGTCGACGCTGATAATATGTTATTAGTGTCCACATTAGTGGACGCTAATACTGTTATCGAAAAATAAAAAAAAATAAAAAATAAAAGTAGGGGATTATCAGCGTTCACTTAAAGTGGACGTTAATAACACATTATCAGCGTCGACATTCAAGGTCAACGCTGATAATATGTTATTAGCGTCCACAAACTAATACTGTTATCGAAAAAATAAAATAAAATAAAATAAAAGTAGGGGATTATCAGCGTTCACTTAAAGTGGACGCTAATACTCTTATGAAAAAAATAAAATAAAATAAAAGTAGAAGATTAATAAGAATACTATTTAGGAGGCACGTGCTTGGTTCCCGGTATGTAATGTTTAACACTAAAAAATCAATAGCATATGCAAAAAATATTTACAACATAAAATTAATATGTGAATCCTTATACAAATACATTCCAATTCTTAATAATTCCATAGCATGTCATTACAAAAGTAAATGGATAAGATAAACATCAAAGTATATAAAAGAAAATAAATCCACTGACAAAAAAATAAAACACTATTAACACTACTATTAAGTGTTAAGAGTAAACTCTTTTTGATTTTCCTTGTATTTGCTTCCTTATAAGTATCCCACACCAATAAAATAAAATCAAGCATACATCTCTCACAATAATAGTTAGCTTATCCAACTTTCTCAACTAAGTAATAAATAAAAAGGATGCAAGCCTCTCTTATTAAGCCAAGTTAGTTGTTTTTTTTTTTTTTTTAGTTTGAATTAGCTGAGCCTGCTCGACTCGGCTTGATTGGATCGGCTCGCACAAGGAATTTTTCTTAGTGAGCCGAGCCAAGCTTAAGTTTTGGAGCTCGACACAAGTTATTTCCCAAAAATTTATTTCCTTATAAAAAGTTATTTCCCAAATTTTTTTATAAAATGACACAAAATTTATACCCTTAAAACTTGTATAAAATTATAAATTTTCTCTTAATTTGAAATTAAAATTACTTTTAAAAAATGAAAGAAAGAAATTAATTTAAGTTTATTGTAGTCACGCAACAAACTTGACAGAAATTGAAGATTCGATTTAACATTGATCGCAGTGAATTAACATCGGTCATAGTAAATTAATTTGATTGAACGTAATAAGATCAAATAATCGATCAAACTTGACACAAATTTAAGGTTCGATCGAACACCCGATCTATCCTAGTGAATTAGTTTGATTGATCTCGATAAGATCAAGTGACGATCAAAATTGAAACAATTGAAATTAAAGGTTGGTTCAAACATCTGATTGATCCTAGTGCATTTGTTCGATCAATCGTTATAGGATCAAATGATCGATCAAACTTGAACCAATTGAAATTGAAGGTTTAATCGAAAATCTGATCAATCATAATAAATTAGTTTGATTGATTGTGATATGATCAAATTAAATGATTGAAACAATTGAAATTGAATTTTTGATCAGACATCCGATTGGTTATAACTAGTGCATTCGTTCAATCGATCAAACTTCAAACAAATTTAATGTTCGACATTAACATTGAATTGATGTGGTTCCACATTAACACCTGTCCTCTTCTTCCTTAGGTACTTCCAAGCATCTTAGTCTACATCAGATACTAGTACAATATTAGTATGATCGATCGTAATGCGATCAAATGATCTATTAAACTATTTGGATTTTGTATTATCTTTATATATTAGTTATATCAATATATGACTAATATAACCCCTTAAAGTTGACAGCATTTTTCAATTCGAACACTAAAGTTTAATTTTTGCATTTCACCCCCCCCCAAAGTTCCAAACGCTTTGCAATTTGAAAATTGTATCCAAAACTTCTCATACTGCTCATAATTTTTTAATTTTTTGTTTTCATAAAAAATTAAAAAAGTATCGCCATTTTTGCCTCCCAAATTCATTTTTTTTAATAAAAAATAGAAATTAGGGGCAATATGAGAATTTTGGAATAATATTAATTAGGGGCAATATCGAACATTCTAAATTTACCCTTGATTTTAATAACATATATATATATTTTTTTAAAAAAAACTTTTTGTAAATTTGTGTTTTTTTTTTAATTGTCAAAGTGACCCAATATTGCTGGTGCTGGGTCACCCGTGACCCACATGGGGCACCCGAAATGTTATGGACTTGGCGCTAGCTGAAACGAAATTTTTGGCGCTGGCGGCCTGAAATTTTTTGATGCCAGCGCCAAAATTTTATTTTCCCTAGCTTTTCCCTATAATCGATCCCTAATTTTCTCAGCTAGACACTCTTTTCCGTTTTCTTCAATTCCTCGTCTCTGCAGACTACTCTCACCTTTCCCTCTTCTTCATCTCTCACGTTTGGCGCTCACGTTGGCCGGGTCTCTTTGTCTTCTGCTTCGATCTCTCACGTTCTCCCTCTGATCTCCTCTGCAATCCGTGGCCAGCACCCTAGAACCCGCAGGTTTGTTATTATTAACACAATCCTTTTATATTTAATTTCTGCGTAAATAATAAGCAAAATAAAAGAAAACCATTTAATTTCCTGGTTTCTTTTTGGTGTTTTGTATATATATAAATTTTTTGATTTTCTTATTTCTGAAACTATGTCATGTGCGAAGAAAATGAAACAATTTACGTTCTAATTTGTGCAATCTATATATTGGAAGTTTTTATGATCATAATCGTAGATAGTTATAAATTTTGTGATTGATGCAACTAAAATAGGAATTGGTTGGAAAATGAGATCATTTTACATAGAGAAGTACCGAGTTTTATTTTTTATTTTTTATCTATATTCTCTTACAAATTTAATAAATTAATAATTATATTTGTGGAGTTCTTCAAATACGTTCACAGATTTATTGCATCTCCATTTGCATTTTTCAATTTGATTTTTTGGGTTCATTTTTTTTTTATAATCTGGGTTTTGCTTATATTTGTGTGTTTGTTCTTATTGGGTTTTGATGAATGATGGAGCTTTGCATTTCTTGATTCATGTATTTCTAGATTTTCTATTGTTGCTTATGGGTATATTTGTTTCCTTGTATTGTTAATTTGCATATATTTGTGTGTTCATACTGGGTTTTGATCAGTGATGGAGCTTACCGTTTCTTGATTCGTGTGGATTTTTGATTGTTGCTTTTAGGGGTAAATTTGTTTCTTTCTATCGTCAATTGTTATGTCAAAAAATGAAAGATCTTTAATTTTAAATTTTTGATCCCTTTTGCTTTAATTTGCTTAGGAACCAATAGGAGGCACAATCTCAGATTCATGCTTTGTCTTTCGTTTGGGAAATTTTAAAGTTTTTTTTTTTTAATTTTTCTCATAAATCATTTAGGGTTGATTTTCTTAGTGGGAGTGGAACTTATGCTTACCACAGATAGTATTAAACCATTTTTTAGACCTTTAGAAGCCTATTGTAAATGTTTGCAACAACAAGAACCGGTTTTGTATTTTTCCCTTTAATCAACAACTGCTTTTATGTTCAGTAGTGTTGGGCCCAACCAGAATTTTCTCCAACTTGAGAGATCATGGTTTCGATTATTAGTATTGTACTACTGTATAAGAAGAGCTCGTACTATTGGATATTATAGTAGAATGTGTACCTTGCTATGAGTTATTTATCACTTTAAGAATTAGTTTCTATCAGCTGATGTATGTCCATGTAGGTGATGCATATTGCAAAGTTAAGGTTTTGCTTTAGACTGAATACAATTGGCCTCAGATATAAATTTTTAATTGTTATCAAAGTGTGATTGATAACTTGACAATAAAAGAAAACGCATGTATTATTATTGGGAGTGCTTGCAGGTGGAGCTGCAATCATGTTCTTCCATTTGAAGTACCGTGAGTAGACACATGGGGCTGTTGTTTGGTATGTAGGACCTAGTAAAAATTTGGTTAAACCTATGATACCATTGTGTATATTTAATCACTATTGGGTGCAGCGGTGCATCCAGAATCTGGATGCAGGAACCATATTAGTTATTAGATTAAGGGGGAACCATGAATATATGTAGCTCTCCTTTGATTGGGTGACTTTGACCTATTGCATTTTCTTTGTCAAGTGATAAATAAATTGTGTATTGGATCTTATGATGTGTTCTTGTTGTGGCATTTGGTGGAAATTTTTTTGATGTACCATGATATAGCAACAATTTTGATTTGTGAGTATGTTTAGTTTTTACTTTTTTTTGGGTAGATTATTGTGTTGTGTTCAATATTCTGAATTTTAATGATTCAGTCATTCCACTGCATTCCTTTTCCTTTCATTTACATAATAATTCCAAGTCTTATCATCACCAATTTAAACCCCTGCACATTATAAGAAGTGAATCTTGATTCTGGTGAGGTATAAATTCCCCAACTTCTACCACTACTCTGATCTTGCCATAATTCTTTTGGAATTTGTCCTTTGCCTTTAATTTCCTTTTCTATTCAGAAGCTCAATTCATAGTCTATTCCTGTTATATCATGGAAGTTGTGTCTTCTATTCGTTTAATGCATTCTCTATGACAATCTTTGCAAAGTTTAATAGGTTTAGTGTAATGTTTTTGAATCTGTTGCATGGACATAGTTCTGGTGCATTAGATGAGTATAGGAAGGGATTTAGTGTGGGTTGGAGTTGGAAGAAATGTGTTACATGGACATAATTCACTTTTTTTTGGTTGGGCCTTTCTATTTCTTTTGTATGTTTCTTTATATTTGTTTTTTCTCTTTCAGCAAAACCTTACTTGCACATGGACCATCAATTCATATTTCTGTCTTCTTCTCTTGTGCTTAATTATTTCGCTAGTTGAGAAAATAAATGGAGATTTTTACACAGGTTTTGCGCCCAGATTTTGAGGTTTTTTTTTTTTAAAAAAAATTTATTTTATTTTGCCTTGACGGACACCTTACCTCACCTTTTATGGTTGCACCTTGTAGTTGGAATATTTTGAAGGCAATACCTTGGTTCATGTCTTTTAATGATGTTTCGATTACTTTATAAAACAATTATTTAAACTAATTGAAATACACATAATGATTAGCACAAACTCCACTTTGGGTGGGAGTCAAAACCTCTCGTGCATAGTGAGCACTTCTTATTTTATACATTTGACTGCAGTTACGAAATAACACCAACTTCATTTTATACAAACAACTTCATTTCTTTCATTGCGTATTGACACTTTATTTCTTTTCCGCGTTGGGCTGTTCACCATAGTATGTCCTATCTTGCAGGTTGAGTTCCGGTCTGTTGTAAGCACCAGTATAGGATTGCAATTTTCTGTTAAGGTCAGTGCATATGTGTTTCCTTATTAAAAGTTATTTTGAATCTTTACTCTTTTCTGAACATCCATCCATGATATCATTTTGTATTGTGCGATATAAAAATATATATATTTATTTTTGAGAGTTATGAAAGAATGGTTCAACTATCACCATAAGTTGGTTAGATTACAGAAATGCTTTTTCTGCCATGTGTTTACTCCCAAGTTGTTGTTGTTGCTTGTAGTGGTTGATTTGTTGATCTTACTATTTTGAGTTGAAGTAGGAAACAGAAATGGATTTTTATTTCTTGGTTTTTGTATTAAAGACTACAAGACTCAACTTAACTAGCTGCCACCTCCTTGTAGGGCAAGGGCCTAGAGTAGTCGTACCTTCAAGGAGGGTGGTTTTTGTTTAAAATATTGAACATGCTATATGGTTATAATTTGACTAATATAATTTTTTAATTTTTGAATTGTTAGTAGATTGATCATAACAATGGCGACACGATGCAAACCGGTTCAAGCAGGATGAGGCCGAGGCCGAGGCCGAGGCCAAGGTCAAGGCCGGGGCCTTATTGACGAGCATGAGAGTCCGACTCCCAGTTCTGGGTTCGGTGATACAGATATGCAGATGTCACCCCCTCACGAGTCAGCGGAGGGGCATCCTTCGCATGAGTCTTCAAGACCAATTCACTCAGTGGCAGGATTGGATTCACAGGGAGCTGTTCCTACTGCATCTTGTAAGTGCATATGAATTATATGTTTATTAAATTTTTTTTTTTTTGGGATTATTTTGGTTTGTTATAGACATTTGACAATATACTCTTCCAAATATAACTTATTACATTACCATGTTTTGTGTAACAGCTAGCATGACTATCAAAAAGGGAAGGGGTAAGGCCAAATGTAAGAGTTTGAGTTATCACGTAGATAAGAATGATCCCCTTAATCTGAACATCCTAAATAGACACCGGGCACCTATAGGCGATAATGCAGCATGGTTTGCGAGCAAGATTGAGGAGATTGTCCGTAACATGTGCGAACTCCATCACGATGAATGGAAAAAAGTCCCAGCTGAGGAAAAGGCCCGGTTATTATGCCATGCTCGGGTATGACTATCAATGTTTAAGAATATGTTTCGTATGAAAAAATAATGTGACACATTTTTAACCATTGTTTTCTTATTTATTATGTATCAGTCATACTTCGAACTACATATGGACAAGTACGAGCACACAGCAGCCCTTGAGAATAAAATGAGTCGTGCATATGCTAGATTTGGTTCGACCTTGTATAGATACCATTACAAGAAATATTTTGAAGGCATTGATGCCAGCGAGGCTGAGGCGATTGCTAGGGCTAAGGATGTTGTGAGGAAAACATTGCCGTTAGGGTTTCGTCTTGAACAATGGAAACGAATTTGTGACTCATTTGATGAGGAATCATGGAAGGTAAATATATATTATTATACAAATTAGAAAATTAAAATTGATATAATTTGCATACAGATTATATGAATAATTGTGTTTATTTATTTATTGATGTGTATTTTTTTTTTTTCAAATTTCATAGAAAAAGTCTGAACGAAATAAAAAAAATAGAAACTGCTTGCAAACAAACCATACCTCTGGCACTTGTTCATTTGTCAATTTCATTTACAAAAAGGTAAATCTTTCGTAGCATAATTTAATAAAATTAACATTATTTAGTGTAAACTTTGATTATATGTATTGTGTGTAGGAACAAAAAACAAAAGTGAAGCCCAATCGTGTTGAGCTATACGAGTACACCTATAGAAAAAAGAGTGGAGACTTTGTGACCCCCAGATGTGAAACTCTATATGTAAGTAAATGTTTACTCTTCGATCATTAATTTTATTAGTGAAGAACATGAATAATAAATTTACTTGCATGAATTATGCATTAAACTAAGGCTAACTATGACTTCTGCAGCTTGAAATGAAAGAATTAACAAGCAATACGGCCATGGAAGAAGACACTATGGAGGGAAGAAGTGTGGAAGACCGCATGGAAGAAATAGTCACACAAGTGCTTGGGGGCCGACAATTTGGGCACGTCAGAGGAATGGGATGCGGTCTTATACCTCCACCAACAATTTCATCTAAAGAGCGTTCATTCACCCAAATCGACAATCATGAAGAGTGCAGGAAAAGACAAGAAGATATTGAAAGTGAACTTCAACAGTTTAGGGTTGAACTTAAAGAGACAAAGGAAACTCTTCAAGCAAATCTCGCTCAAACGCAGAAATTGCAAGCCACTGTTGATTTGTTACTGTCATGTATTGGAGGGTTAGTGAAACTTTACCTATGCATTAATTTACAAATATACACATTAAGTAATAGTTAGAAAGCTTATTGATCATTATATAAAATTTCTTCTTAGGCCTGAAGATTGCTTGATTGGAGGTGAATTAAGTCAAGCCAACATTTGAGGGAGCTTCAGAGTGGTTATCTATTTAGGATTTTTTTTTTTTTATACTATCTATTTGGGTTATACATTTCTAATTGGTACTGTGTATTTGAGTATTTGTTGACACTTTGTGTTTAGTAATGCATATTTGTTGGTACTTTCTATTTGGTTTATATTATGTTAAGATATTTGCAAAATTTTCGGTTCAAGAACTTTTAAGTTAGTAAATCTCCCTTGACATGTTTATCAAGGTTAAAGAACTTTGAGTAAACAATGTAAGAGAGTAATAATATATTTTTAAATTTTCTTTTTAAGTGTATGTAGGATGACAAGAGTACAAGAAAGTTAAACCATCCAAGCAAGTTCGCACTTTGGTGAGTTTGATGAAGAAAAACATGTTTAGTATCTCTTTCTCTATCATGTTGGGTTTCATTTTTCATTGTCTTTGATGCTATATATTGTTCATTGTGGTAGATTACTCACATTGCTTATGAGGATGAATTGGCAAGGAAGATGAATTGCTTAAAGGTGATATATGAAGGATGAAAGCTCCTTCAATTCCACTTGGAGTTTGCTGTTCGCACTCTCAAGCTCTCATTCTCTGTACAACATTATTGTGCCTTGTAATTGGTTTATCAAATTGATGATGGAGTGATGGATGGGTTTTCAATATGTTAGTTTTGGCCTTTATTTCTTCTCTTATTTTGCAATGTTTAGATATTGCTGTCTGCTTTCCTATACTGCTATTTATGTTGTTTATTTCCATTATATGGATCTCTTTCATTGATTACAAAGAAGTTGTAGATGATAAATACCATCTCATTTTCTTTTCTCAGACCTCAATGTATCCACTAGATGGATCTCTTTCTTTATTTATCAATAAGTTCGTATTGATAAATACCATCTCATTTTCTTTTCTCGGACCTCAATGTATGTTGTTTGTATCCTAAAAGTGTGCATTTAATTTCTTATTACAATCTCAACTTTGGAATTTGTGATATTTGGCAGCTGGAAGGAAGTAAGACACGACAATACTGTTACATGGTTAGCTTTCTGGAATGATCCAATCAATCCAAAGGAATTCAAGTATGTGTTCCTAGCAGCTAGAAGTACCTTGAAGGGGCAAAGTGACAAGGAAAAATATGAGAAAGCAAGGATGCTGAAGGTTCTTTACATGAAATAAATTACTGATCATGATGCTTAAGGCTCTTTTCATCCATTTTTGCCTATAAGCTTTCAATAATTGTCATTTTGTAAGTTTCTGATGATATGAAGGATCTTGTCATGTTTTACTAAATCTCTGCGATTTTGAGTGCAGGACTATATAGAAAACATCAGGGCTGCATACACGAAGAATCTTACAAGTAAATATGTAACGAAACGGCAGATTTCAGTTGCTACCTATCGTATTGATATTGCAGCTCTGAGGGCTGGCAATGAGAAGGTATATTTTGTATACATATACTTCAGCTATGCCTATTTGATATTTCTGCAAACATCCACCCTTCCTCGCCCGCTCGCGTACATACATATGGGTATAGGTGTTTGTTTGTTTGTCAATAAGCACTATGTAGAGCAGAGTTACCAAACCCAGCCGGGCCAGCCCTCCAAATTAGCACAGCCCAGCAGGCAGCAGCCCTTCCTTTTTTTGGACCTTCTTATTCTCTTAGAAGGACCAAACCTAACCTAAAAAAAAAAAAAAAAACTCTCTTAGTTATTCTCTGCTCCCTGTTTCTGCTGCTGTGTTGGAAATCCTTCACATCCCACCATGAGAGGCGTCGATTTCAAGTGGTTAGTTTCAACCTTGAGTTTCTGTTGTGTGTGTGTGTGAGGAATTTGGGGTTTTTGATGTGGAATTGGGGTTTTGCAGGTATGACAGGTTCTTCTTGTCGATGCTGCCCAAGAGTGTGTATCCTTTGTTTTTGTGGTGTCTGAATTAGAGTAATTTATATATATATAATTATATATTACTGAGTTATTTTTAAATAATGCATATATGGTATTTATTTAAGTATGTTTACTGTTTTAAAAACCAAAAGAAGGTGAAAATGTGAAAGATGCCATTTTTTTTTTTTTTGGATAAGTTTTCCTTTGACGTTGTTGCTTATAGAGTAATTGTTGCGATCAATTGGAAGCGGTACCATTCTTGTACATTCCCGTTGCACATATGGATTGTGGTAGGTTTTCAGAATTTAAGCAATTGTGAAATACTTATCCAATTTGAGTATTTAATTCTTTTGAGTTATTTGTTATCTTTGTTGGTTCAGTTTGATTATGCTACCGTATTTGTTTTTCGCCTTTTGGTGTTCGTAGATAATGGACTAGCTGCTTGAATGGGTTTGTAAGGCCTTCTCTCTTTTATTGTTGAGATGGGTTTTGATTTTGGGATGGAATCTTATCCCCCTTTGTTAACTAGATGGAGGAGAAATATACACTTTTCAGTTTTGGTGCTCGTGAAATTGGGCATGTTAGAGGAATGGAAAGACTTTTGTTGTATGATCGGTGTAAGCCTATCAAATTGAAGGGAAAATTTAATAATACAACTAAAAAATTAGTTGTGCCTTAAAG
This sequence comes from Carpinus fangiana, assembly GCA_006937295.1. Classification (NCBI taxonomy): domain Eukaryota; kingdom Viridiplantae; phylum Streptophyta; class Magnoliopsida; order Fagales; family Betulaceae; genus Carpinus; species Carpinus fangiana. Next base: position 26,420,866 of record CM017325.1, read on the forward strand.
GTACACTTTACGCTTTTTTGCTGATAACCTATAGGATGTGTGCAACTTGGAATGAAAGCTTGTTGTGTTTGATTTGATATAGTTGACGTGTGGCTATGTTGAGTTAGTGTCAGCTGAGCGTTAATAATTCTAGAAGCAGAAATTGCTCTATTATTGCATAAACATTTTTCCTTGTCTGTTAACTCAGATCTCATCACTCAAATTGTTTTATTTTGTTCTCCCTGTTTTTTTTAGAGTGGCTGTATGGTTATTATTCTTGTTTCTTTCATTATTTTCCAATGGCACTTCATATAGCTAAGTCTTATATAATACCTCTTCCTTTCCCCTAACAAATTTATGTGCTTTTAGGGATTTTGGGTGGCAACAGAGGTATGCTTGTTTCTGTGGAAGAGTAGTGGTTCTTTCGATTTTGTCTTTGCTACTGTATCCATTCCTTTGGGCTTGGACTGTAATTGGTACTCTCTGGTTCAGACGAGCAAAAGATTGTGTAAGTTATTTTAAAATTCCATGTTTCATGCTATTTGATATTCCTTTATTATCAGTGGCACTGTCATCTGTAAATGGCTTGATTATGGAGCTAATGCATTAAATGCTTGCAGTTGCCTGACGAAGGTCAGAAATGGGGTTTCCTGATTTGGTTGCTTTTTAGCTACTGTGGACTCTCTTGCATTGCTTGCATGTCGTTGGGGAAGGTTAGTGGTACTCTTTGTACCTGTGCATTTTTTAGATTTGACTATGATTTGGCACCATATCATGAGTGAGATCTTTGTTCTTTTTTTAATTATGCATTTCTTACTTCCCACGTTCTGGCTGGCATATTGTGCATGCTATTTAGTAATATAGGTCCTTGACTCTTTCTATTTTCAGCTGCGCTGTTCTGATCCTTGTTTATTGAACATCTCTTCTGCAGTGGTTGACACGAAGGCAGGCACACTTACTACGTGCTCAACAGGGGATTCCTTTATCCGAATATGGGGTAAGCTCTCAAATTTCTCGCATCTCTTCTGCAGCAATGTTGTCATCTTCAGTAATTTTTGTAAGGTTTTTGCCATCAATAATTATCAATTAGCTATATGGCTCATGGAATGGAAGCATGGAACCTTTGTTGCCATTTACTGTTATAATTAGTATCAAAATGGAATGCTTTAACTGTAGTCATGGAACAACTTATTAAAGAATGACCAATGTGATTTGAAGAAAAAAAATAAAGACTTGAACTTGTCATACCCTGGATGTAGATCGATAATTTGAGGGATGAAGTATCACCAGTATTCTATGCCTGAGGCTAATATTTCCTTAAGCATCTGTATTTGAACTTGTATAACGACAATGGGTACTTTACAATGTAATGCAGCCTATTTAACATGTTCGCTTAGTGTTGGTATGAACTCATAAGAATGATAAGTTCAGTACAATATGATGCAGCCTATGTAGCATGCCTGCTTAATATTGGTGGCTGGTGTAACATTCAGTGCAACTTTTATCTATATGTATGTTGCTTACATTTGTTTGGCCTTAAATAAGAGTAAGCAATTATAAGGATTATCCTCCCTTTCCTAGGTTCTGGTTGACATGATCCGAGTACGGAGTACCAGATTGGGCATTTGAAGCTGCTGGTCAGGAAACAAGAGGCATGGGCCAAGATAATGCTGCATATCATTATATTTTATTATTTTTTTCACGCCTCTGCTTGGAAGAATTCCTGGATTCGCCACTTATTGAAGGATTGGTACTTTTTTTGTATGATAGTTTAGGCCTTCCCTTTCCATTGATATTTTGTAATAGAGTAATTGAATTCTAAGGTAAATATTAATTTGACTAGTTTATACTCCATTGATTTTTACCAAAATGTGTCGTTATTTTATTATTTTATTGATCTATTTCAAATTCCTAATTTGTTTTACTATTTTCTTATGCTTACTTTTTATTGAGATCATTTATATATTATTGGAACATTTTAAAATTGCTTTTTTTTTTTTTTTTAAAAAAAAAAAAACATTAAGGTTGAATTGACCCTAATAATGTTTTTTTTTTTTTTTTAAAAAAAATGTTAGACCTTTAGCGTCGACTATAATAATTGAACTATCAGTGTCCACAAGTTTGGATGCTGATGGTCGATTTTTTTAAATTTTTTTTTTTGATCATTAGCGTCGACATGAGATGAGCGCTAATAGTTCATTATTAGTGTCCATTTTATAAGTGGATGCTAATAATCCAATATTAGCGTCCAAATGTGGTCGACGCTAATAGTGAACTATTAGCGTCCACATTGGGTCAACTCCATATTTAGTCGACGATAATAATTCATTATTAGTGTCGACATAGTCGACGCTAAAAGTTGACCATTAGCGTCCAAAGATGGTCGACGCTAATACACATTAGCGTCGGACGATTAGCGTCGACCTTATTAGCGTCTAAAAGTCGATGCTGATAGTATTAGCGTTAACTTTTGGACTTTTAGCGTCCAAAACATGTCTACGCTGAAAGTTCAATTTCTTGTAGTGAAGAAATTAATTAGGAACAAAGATATTTTATAGTCTCTGGTCATCGTATCATCCTTGCAGGTCAATCATATTGAATTGTGATTGCTTGCTCAACGACAACTGACGAGGGCATGTTTGAAACCTTAAAAAGACTTCAAACAAAACCACATGTACCCTTTCTTTTTGTATTTATTTATTTACTTTTTTTTTTTTTTACGTAATCCCTAATCAAATCTTAAATACTAAAATTTGATTAGTAATTTTGCATCTCAAAATATGAGAAGAATTGTTTTGAAATATTTTATATTTAATATAAAAATACATCATTTGAACATTTTGCCTTGGCCGGGTATCAATTTAATTATATTGAGCCGCCTTGCATGCATGGACATATATAGTTACATTTTTGAAATAAAATTTTGATCATGAAATGCAATCTCTTCGTTTAAAGGAAAATTAATGTCTCATCCACCAAAGGTTAGGGGTAGAACTAGGATTTGTTACCCAGGGGGACGACGTGGAAGTGAGTAATGGTGATGATGAGAGGTTGAACTTCTGAGCCCTTTGCACCATTAAAAAGGGTGCCGGCCGCCACTCCGACCAGTCTCTCCACTACAAGGGTGCGACCTTCCCACCGCATGATCTCCAAGTTCATATGTTTATATGTATGTACTTCTGGGAACGACACCGATAGTGAATCCTTCCAAGGTGCCGAGTTCGCCAACAAGAGTATATTAGCGTTATGGCCGTATGGGGTTGTGCTGCTTGTGCATATGGTCAACAACTCAGTTGTTTATGTTCTTAGAAGAAGAAGAAGAAAAAAAAGTAAGAAATTAAATATTAGATATTTTCAAAGGACAAAAAAAGGCGGTGGGCCGGGTTGGGAGTCTTGGGACAGAAAAGAAAAAGGATATAAGGATAAAGATATCTACTGCATTCACACGTAAATCATGTTTGAATTCAAGTTTGTTGTACATCTGTTGTTTCTTGTAAAGGGGGGGGNGTGGGGTTGGTGTCTATTGGTTTTGTTTTTGGTTTTTTTGGTGTCTATTGGGTTTATTTATTAATTTATTTACCTTATATTGTTCGATTAATCACACATTCACATCCACTGGATGAACTGGTCAGAACGTTTACTAGGTCGGCGCTGACATTATTTACCGGAGCCCCATCTACAAATTGTTCTGGATCGGAATCTCAATTAATCCCTTAACAATTTTTGGACAACCAGATCACTTCCTTTTGAACAGTTGGATCACTTGTTTTAGATAAACACCTCCAACAATTTTATTGATTGAGTTACTTACAATTTAAAGAAAAGTAAATATAAAATATCATTATTCATTAATATGAAATTGAGGTCCACCGGCCTTTTTAAGTAAATTTTAGGAAAAACTTTAGTTAATCTTCTTAATCTTCCATCACTCTTATAATTACGTACCTTTCAAAGTAAAAGTAAAAAATAAATATAAAAATTTTTGTTTATCAAGTACTATGTGATCAAATGCTTAGTTCTCTCTCCTTGAAAGAACTCACCCCTTGAAAGAAGTTTCTTCTGAAACTTTCCTTCCCCCTCTTGTCGTCTTGGCCTACCTGTCTCCCTTCTCTATAGTCTTCTGGTTTCTGGTTCTGTTTTTTGGTTTCTGTTATTTCTGTTAGTTTTCTACTGGTTTTCCTCACTGTTTCTTCCCCTGTTTTCAAACCTTCTTATGGACATAGACAGTCTCATAGCTCAAACTGAAGCTCTATCATGGGATGATCCCACGTCCCAGATTGAGTCACTAACCTCTGAAAGCATTTATGATAAATGCCTACCTTTGGTAGGACATGTCATCTCTCAGAAAACACACAACAACCAATCTGTTTTTGCTGTTCTCTCAAAAGCTTGGGAGTTTGATGCTCCCTTCTCCTTTGCTGTCTTGGGCCCAAACAAATTTCTTTTCAAACTTTCCAAACAAGAGCACCTTCTCAGAATCCAAAAGCAAGCTACCTAGAATGTAAATGGCTATGTGATCATACTAAAACGTTGGAATCCTCAAGCCACTTTAGGAGAGCTTATTCTCAACAAAGCTTCTTTCTGGATCCAGGTTCACGGCCTTCCCCTCATCAACATGACCACCAAATTAGCTATCTCCATTGGAAAAGGTTTGGGAAACCTTTTAAAAGTTGATGACCTCAGTGGAGCTAGAACCACCTTCAAGAGTTATCTCAGAATCCTTGTGGAGATTGATGTGGCCAATCCTCTCAAACCTGGTTTTTCCTTCAAAAGAGGTGGTGGTGAAACTCTTTGGATCTTCTTGAAGTATGAAAGGTTGGACATCTACTGCTCCACCTGTGGAAAAATTGACCACAAATCAGCAGTTTGCATGGCTGCACCTGAAGAAAAAACTCCTGCAAGGTATGCTGTTTCTCTGACATTAAACATTTTCTCCAACCTCATTCCATCTTCTCCTACCCCAAGCTTCAATCAAACCACAAATATCCACCAAACACAACCTTCAAATCCTCACACCTCTGCAATAGTGTTTAACCAACTAAATATCTCCAGCTTACCACCTAATCCTTTAGCTAATCCCCTGCTTAACACTACTCAACCTGCTTCAAGTTCCAAGCAACTGGACATCTCATCTACTGGCCTTAACTTAGCAGATGACATGTCACCACCTTTCTCATCCACATTAAGTACACACATCAACACCTTTTCCACCGCTTCAGTCAAAGACATCCCAGCCACAATACCTACCAAACCTCACATCCATCCCACCTCCCAATTACCTAACCAAGCCTTACCTCAACCTCCTATCTTGTCTGATCCTAACCAAGTGATCCTTGGTCCCACCTTGTCCATCATTCTTCCCTTTAGCCCCACCAAACCTATTTCCTTCCCCTCCACCTCAGAAAACATATTCTCTTCAACTGTCATAACTGACTTTCAAAAATCTCCCGCCAAAAAGCATCCTCACAAATCCTCAACCAGCTCCAAAAAAACCTCCCCTGCAAAAATCTCTCGAGCTTCTCCTATCACTCCCGAACCCTTATCTACTAAACACCACCCTTCTTGGCTATAACCCATCACTGATAAAAAAGAGAAGGCCTAGACTTTCTAGTTTACTGCTCCCCCACAAGAAAGGTACTCAACCCCTCCAGCCAGCTTCCAACCCTGATGAGATGGAAACCCCTATCCCTATGGACATTATCCCTATACCTCCTATCCACCTACCTGCTAGGTCTTTTTTCAAAGCCTCAAGAAAAAGAAACAAATCCTCAGTCTCAGCTACCCTTACCAACTCTGCAGAGTTAGTTTTTGAAAGTTCCATCAAATTAGGGGACCATGTGGTGTCCTCCAACAGCAAATGAAGGTACTCTCTTGGAACTGCAGAGGGATTACTCGTCAAGCTGCAGTTCGAAATCTCAAGGCTTTGATCAGAGCCAATAGCCCTGAAGTCATCTTTCTCTCTGAAACAAAATCTTCCCTTTCTCTTGTCTCCCCCATCCTGAATCATCTTGGTTTCTACTTAATGACTCATGTTGCTCCAATTGGATTTTGTGGTGGTCTTGTTTTGGCATGGAAAGTAGGTGTTGATCTTGTTTGCTTTACCTCAAACAAAAACATCTCTTATTGGTGTTACTCTGATCCCCCCAATTCCGCTTGGATTCTCTCTTGTTTATATGGCCCTCCTGAAAAGAAGAATAAAGCTGCCTTCTGGGACTCTCTCACTGCTGCTAGTGAGGATTTTGTCTCCCCAAGGCTTTGCATAGGAGATTTCAACTTTATTTTGGATCAATCTGAAAAACTTGGAGGTTGCCCGGTAGCTCTTCTAATTGTCCTTTCAGAAATCTCATTGATCATCATGGTCTAGTTGACTTGGGGTTTGTTGGAAACCCTTATAGTTGGAGTAATAACAGGCAAGGCGTAGCTGTTATCAAAGAAAGGCTTGACAGATCACTAGCCTCTCTTGATTGGGTTCATCTCCATCCAGAATTCTCTCTTATACACCTGCCAGCCTCCATCTCTGATCACAATCCCATCCTTCTAAACACAAACACCTCAGATTTCCTTCCCAGACCTTTCAAGTTTGAGGAATTTTGGACCTATGACCCTACCTGTGGTGTTGTTATTGGGGCTGCTTGGAATTTTAAGTTTTTTGGCTCTTCTGCTCTTTGTCTGATTAAGAACCTGAACCGGACTAGAGCTGCTCTCAAAAGGTGGAACTCTTTTCACTTTGGTAACATTCAAGTCAAGATTAAAGCTACTCTGGCTAGTATTGATGAGGTTCAGACTTCCCCCCCAGCTCTTAATCCTTTTTGATTGAGGCTTCTCTGAAAAAAGTGATGATGATTTGTTGATTAAAGAAGAATCTCTCCGGAGGTCCAAGTCCAGAGAGACCTGGTTGAAATGTAAAGATCTAAACACCAAGTACTTTCACTTTTCTACTCTGATCAGGAGGAGGTCTAATGCTGTCAATTTTTTGAAATCTAATAAAGGGATTTGGCTGTCCAACAGAGCAAAAATTGGAGGATCTTTTGTGGCTCACTTGTCCAATCTGTTCTCTTCAACTAGGCCTCCTATTACTGAAGAAATGTTGAGTCTTTTTGCTCATACTGTTTCTGAAGAGGATAATCTGAACTTATGCTCTATTCCCCCTGAATCTGAGGTGTCTCAAGCCCTCTCAAACCTTGGTTCTACTAAAGCTCCGGGGCCTGATGGCTTCATTGCTTTATTTTACAAAAAATAATGGTCTGTGGTAAACTTGATGTTCTAAACTGCACTAGACATTTCTTCCAAAACCAGCAGCTGCTGTTTGAACAGAATCACACTAACATAGCTCTTGTCCCTAAACAGGTTGGTTCTCACTCAGTGCACCACTTTAGACCTATCAGCCTTTGCAACATATCCTACAAAATCATAACCAAAATCCTAGCCAACAGATTGAAGTCTATCCTCCCTAAAATCATTTCCCTTCTTCAATTTGCCTTTGTGCCCTCCAGAAATATCCAAGACAACATCATTCTAGCTCATAAGCTTTTCCACTCTTACAAACTCAAAAAAGGGAAAAGAAGCTTAATGTTTCTCAATATGGATATGGAGAAAGCTTTTGGCAAAATGGAGTGGGTTTTCATTTTGTCTATCATGGAAAAGCTTGGTTTTCACCCCACCTGGATTAACTAGATTAGGCTGTGCATCTCCTCTTCATCTTTCTCCATCATTTTGAATGGCAGTCCTTATGGCCATTTTTCTCCTGAGAGAGGGCTCAGACAAGGATACCCTATTTCCCCTTTCCTCTTCATCCTTGGCACTGAAGTCCTCTCCAGGTTGTTGTTTAGAGAAGAAGTAATTGGAAATCTGAGAGGCCTGAAAATTTCTAGGAACGCATCAGCTATCCATCATCTTCCCTTTGCAGATGACCTGCTGATATTTGGTAAGGCTACTCCTAAAGAAGCTCACAACATACAAGACTGTCTTGAGAAGTATTGTCTTTGGTCTGGACAAACAATCAATTCTGGAAAGTCCTCTATCAACTTTTCAAAAAACACAAACCCTTCCACAATTGCTTTGATTCTGGATGTTTTGCCCTATACCTCTAACCCTGCAAACTCAACCTACCTTGGCCTTTCTATTCTTTTTGGCAACTCCAAAAATGATGCTTTCCAGAACATTATTGACAAAGTAAACTCCAGAATGGATGGTTGGCGTGCAAAAACTCTCTCTCAAGCAGGGAGGTTGATACTTATCAAGTCTGTGGCTGCAACCATCCCCTCCTATGCCATGAGTTCTTTCCTTATCCCCAAGAGCATTTGCAGCAAGTTAGATAGGTCATTCAAGAACTTCTAGTGGGGTTTTCCCTCCTCAAAAACCAGAAACCTCTCACTAAAGTCTTGGAATTCTCTTTGCATCCCCAAAGTTCTTGGTGCTCTAGGCCTAAGGAAAATGAAAGATGTGAACCTAGCTCTCCTTGCTAAGCTAGGTTGGAAACTTCTCACAGGTGTAGACTCTCTCTGGGTTTCTCAGCTCACAGGTAAGTATCTCTCTTCTAACTCTTTTCTCTCCCCCTCTCCCATTTCTGCCACTTCTTGCTTGTGGAAAGGCATCATTAAAACTAAACCTCTTATCTATCTAGGTGCCTGCCATAACATTCATCAATCTTCTTCCCTTTTTGTTTGGAACTCCTCTTGGATTCCAACTCTTCCCCAATTTTCCCTTTCTCCTCTCCCCCATAGCATGTCTGCTCTTCCTGACCTAAAGGTCTCTAACTTGATCTCTTCAAATGGCTAGTGGAATTTTCCTCTGCTGGTCTCCATTTTCACTACCTCTAGTGTCCTGGAAATATTGAAGATCCACATATCTCCTAATCCTTCTTCTAGTTTCCTCTAGACCTCCTCCTCTAATGGCCTCTTTACCACCAGTTCAGCTCACAAACTGATTTGCAACAATAGGACATCCTCTGCAATTTCTCCTCTGGACTTCAGCACTTGGGAAGCTCTTTGGAAATTAAAACTGAATGATAGGTTGATCCTATTTCCCTGAAAAATTGCCTGGGACATCTTACCTTCCAAAACCATATTAAAAACCATTTTCCCTATCTTTCCCGTGGAGTCTCTCTGTCCTCTTTGCAGAACTGAAGAAGACTCACTCTCCCATCTTTTCTTTAGATGCATTTTTGCTATAGTAGCCTGGAGAACCTCCTTTTGGCCCCTTGACTCTCTTGCCTGGTCCCTTCTCTCCTTCCCTAACTGGATCAAAGGCATTATCCACCCTTTTTCCTCTCTAGGTATCCCTATAGTAGACACTCATCTTTTTCATATTTTTGCTGCTGTGCTTTGTGATCTTCTTTGGTTTTCCAGGAACAAAGCTATACATGATGGAGTGATCCCTGACATAAATGTTCTGGCTAAGTCCATCAGAAAGACTTCTCTTGATCATGCTGCTGCTTGGAAAACCTCCACTGCATTAACTCAGGAACTTTAGTCTCCTTCTCCAGCTGGTTCTTTCAAAGTTAACTTTGACACAGCTATCCGGGAACAATTCTCTGTGCAGGCTGCAGTGTGTAGGGACTCCAAAGGGCACATTATCAAAGCTCTCTCTCGGATCAGTCCTCCTTGTGATGCAAATTATGGTGAAGCCTTTGCTGCTCAGCTGGCTGCTTCACTGGCAGTTTCTCTGGACCTCAAAACCTTCTCCTTAGAAGGTGACTCATCTGTTATCACTGCTGCTTTGAAGACTCCAGCTCTCTCCCAAGACTGGCATGTAAACTCAGTCATTGCAGCCACTTTAGATTCAATTCCAGCTTCTTCTTCTTGGGAAGTTAGGAAAGTTCACAGAAATGCAAACTTCTGTGCCTACCATGTAGCGTTTTGGGCCGCGGCAAGAGGCTTCTCGGGCTGCATTCCCATTTTTTTTCCCACTTATCCCCCCCTCCCTCTTCTGTCCCCATTTGCAGTGGAAAGGACCCTCCTTCCACTCTGGTTTTGTCTTGTAATACTTTGGTTCCTTCTGTTTGTTAATGTTATGGTTGTTACAAAATAATAATAATACAAATAAAAATAAAAAAACTCTCAATTTAATATATCGACTTCCAATTTTTTGCAATATCATCATTTCGTTAGGTTTTTCCATTTGAATCCTAACGAAGGGGTGCTATGAACATTATCAAAATACTCCTATTTTTTTAAAGAAAAAAAAAAGGAATTTATTTTAGAAATTTTGATAGAATTTAACAAAAATGTTACATTGCAAAAAAGTTGAAATTAAATACATTAAAACTTAAGAGTTTTTAAAATTTAAAGAATAATATACGTTATTTGATAACTTAGAGATTTTCGCATGAAAAGTCAGAAAATAATGTTATTTCCCAATCCCATGTCACATCATATGTGATGCAATTAGGTGCATTATTATTGTGACATGCATAAAAACAGGGCACTATTAGACAGGAGTGTTGAAGATAATCATATGATTAAAGATATTGTCGGATGAGATTGACGGTAAATTGAAAATCAATGAATATCTCATGAAGTGAAGGGATTTATTCACAGGTTTTAATGAGATAGGAAGCTATTTTGTAATTACATAAATCCTAGCTAGAGTGCATTTTTTTTCTAAAAAAAAAAAAAAAAATCAAAGGGTGATTGGAGTTTAGTTTCTAATAAAGAAAAATTGTCATTTTTCTTTTCTTTTCTTTTCTTCTACTCTTAATTAATTTTGATTCATTACGAAAAATAGTAAATTATTTGTAAAAAGTACTAGTAGACAAGAAGTTTGAAAAGCAGGGTTAGATATGGTATCATTTGACTGGTGGATGGCCATGCTTGGCATATTTTTCTTTGTTTTTTTTTATGTTGCCTTTTGTCTTGGGTTAATGTCTCTTTGTTCCTATGTCATTTTACCCTAGATAAAGGAGACTTTTGCTTCTCAATTATCGACAAAGTTCGTTCGGACGTCAGCAGTACTTGAGTACTTTCCTCTCAAGTCTCAGTAATGCTATGAGTCTTTTAGAGTCCTTCTGGAGTCATCCCAAATGTAATGTAGCTTTTAAAGTTATCGTTGAATTTGAGATGTGATTGAATTGAATCTTGATTTATTGGTGATTTTAAAAGTCACATCACATTTGAGATAAGTCTAAGAAGACTTATAGCATTACTCCAACTATTCATAATAGTTGTTACTATTATCTCATGGGACTTTTTACTGTGCCTTTTTGTTATTTGTTATCGATCTTGTGCGGCTCTTGAAAATGCCTAAATTATTTATGATTCATTTGAGATCATTAATGGATTCATTGCCCACCGTTTGATATTATTTATGTATTGTTTTTATCATTTGGGCTTTGTTCTTGGCATGCCCGTCTCTATATAATTGTTCGATCCCTTATACCCTTCTTCCAATTATTAAATAGAAATGAAAAAAAAAGGAAAAGAAAAAAAACCAAAAAATATTTACAGTAAAGAGATCACTTCGAAAACTAAGGTTTTGTTTGTTTCAACATAAAATGCTTTATGAAAAATATTGTTTCTATTATTTGATGTTTGATACGGTTGAAAATCATGGTAAAACTGAAAAATATTTTCAGTTGACCAAAAAAATCTCTTTTAATTTAAGTAAAATTGTGTTCTTTTTTCTAAAATATAAATTTGAGTTTTGAGCTTCTCATTCTTACACGTACTATTTCTCTCTCATAGTTCATTCTTTCTTGTCGCTGAATTCTCCACCGACTGCCACTGGAGTTAGTTAGTATCCACCGGAGTTTGTCGAAATCTGTTATAATTGGCCGCTAATTGCCATCGTCGGAGGTTGCTAGAATCCAACGCGGTAACATAAAAATTAATGTAAAAGGCACAAGGAAAATTCAAACCCTGGTTACGTACTTGAATTCTCTACTCTTTGGTCAATTACAACCATTATCCTTTTCCAATTCAATCATGATTGGTTTCTCAAGGATTTTGAAAAATTCACCAGACAATGACATTCATGAGTTGGTATGCTTTAATAGTCATGGACATTTTATTACCCATGCTTTAATAGGTTCAACAAGGCCAGATATACGTAGAATCCTTCTGTGCAACTCCAGTAATAAGAGTAATTAATTATGAAAATTAGAAAACGGCTCTATCACTAATCACTAATTCACTATCGTCTCAAAAGACTCAAATTCTAGAAGGTAGGTCCCTTTTATCTTAGCAAGCAAGAAATGGCAAACAACAAACAAACACACCCAAGGGGAGATAGGCAATTCGAGCTGTTAATATTTGACGCCGCCACGAACTTCTATATTCTATATATAGATCGACCACTCGACAACGGAACTTCTCTGCTACTTGTCTTGTCTGAGTTTTTCTTCATCTGACTATATCTGTATCGGTCTTATACTCTCAGTCTTATCGGGTAGCTATGGAAAGAGCTCCAGAACAAAATTATGGTCTCTCTCTCTGATTATATTCTTTTAGAGATATGCTTACATATTTCAATAAAAAAATGTCTATAAGAGCATATTCTGATCATGATACTCTGAATTTGCAGGCATTTCAAAAGGATCTATTTACCCTGATCAGCTCTTCCATAAATATTTTCTCTTTATGCCGCTCCTGGTACTGGTGAACCTTGCTGCCCTTTCCAATGCAGATATTGGCATCGCAGCTCAGTACGAAGCTCCATTCTCACGTACGTGATTGGAAACAAAAAGAAGGGTCTTTTTCTTTTTCTTCTTATAATATCTTCTTCTTTGACAAATTCCTTATTTTACAGCAACTGCCTGTCACGGAAGCGATGAGGCGCAGTTCCCGTCGAGCGAACTGTTCGGGTCGGCCGGCGAGGAGATATGGGACAACGGCGAAGCCTGCGGGAGACTATATTCGGTGCAGTGCATAAGCGCTACTGATCCCACAACTTGCTTTCCAGACCGGATAATTCATGTAAAGATTGTCGATCGTGCGCTTACTTCCACCTCTAGGCCTTCCAGGGAAGATGCTACCGTCGTTCTTTCCACCGGTGCGTTTGGGATGATCGCCGACGCTTCTGCTACATTTATCAACATACAATTCATCCCGTGAGTCTCTTTCATTTCTTTCTCTCTATCTCTCTCCCTCTCTCAATTTAACAAATCTTCTTTCAAATCCTGTCAAAATCTCTCCCTCTTTCAAGCCCATTTGAGATTAGATGTATGAGTATCATGAACTTGAAAAAGAAAGAAAATAAAAGTCAAACCTGCCAGATTTTTCTTAAATAATTAATTTATGAAGTTTTTTTAGTAATTAATTAATTAATTCATGTGGACTTCAATCATTGTTCACAAATTATTTTACTATTTTATACTAAAAGAAGTGATACGTACGAAGAATGTTCCAAATGGACAAATTAAATACACGACATTCAGTAGGTCGGTCATGTGGAGATTGAAAGTTGTCAGCTTTGTTTGGCTAAGTCATCGCATTTTTTTTTTAAAAAAAACCAAGTAAAAATATTTTAGATTATTTCACTTTTTATATAATATTATTTATTTTTTATTATTATTTAAATAAAAAAATTACTACAATTTTTTTTTTTTTTTTTTACTTTTTTATAATAAATATTCTTTTTTTTATATATCAATTTACATCAACTACAGAAAGACTCAAAACCCAAAAAAAAAATCCCAGACTATTCATCTAAAAATTAATCATAACTTTTTTACTTTTTTATATTACATCAATCATTTTTTATTATTATTTAAATAAAAAATCACTACAAAATAATTTTTTTTTTTTCACTTTTTTATACAAAATATTTTTCACTTTTAGTTTATCTTAATATTTTAGTTTTCAAATTTTTTTTTCTTAAAGTAAAAAGAGAAAAGAAAAGAAAAATCAATATATATATATTTTTTTGATATGTCCACACAAGGGAAGGAGGAGGGGGGATTCGAACTTGTGACCTCCGCTTCATTAAACGTGGTTTACAACCGATTGAGCTACCGCTTGGGGACAAAAAAAAAAAATCAATATTAGTGCATGTGTAAAAACATTAAATAGCAAAAAATGAACTAAAAGTATTTTGGCTAGTCTTCCTAAAGGAGAGAAATTGCTCATGTTTACTAAATATAACAAATATAAACCATTTGACTAGTGTGTTCGATATGACTATTATTATTATTATTATTATTATTATTTAAAAAAATAAAAGAAAGAAGTGAAACCCATATATAGTTTAGTAATCAATTAATATATGTAATTTTCAAAACCAAATAATAGTACTAATTAAGTCTAAAGCTTGAGTCAAGATATGACATCAACGTACGTGAGAGAGAGAGAGAAAGCCGAAGATATCACCACATAAATTTAACCTAGTCATCTTTAATGGGTGGGAGAGAAATGAACCAATTAATTATTGTGTTATTCTTCTTCACATAATTAAAATGATTCTATTTTAATGCGCAGGGCTTGAAGAGTACATATTGGTTTATCAAGTGGGGGAGGGGATCGATCGAGCTGATCGATGTTGTTGTTGTATTTTTTTATTTTGTTTTATTTTATTTAGCAACTACTTTTATCGTGTTGTTTAGTAGAAATTAATAATGCTACCACGGATTTTGAACTCCTTCTGAGATGGGGTTTAATTATGGCATTAATTAAGGATTCTTCTATCATTATAGAAGAATCCTTAATTAATGCCATAATTAAACCCCATCTCAGAAGGAGTTCAAAATCCGTGGTAGTATTATTAATTTATATATATATATATATATTTGGTAGGGATGTTGATGTATATATATAATCGTAGAAAGTATTTTGAGAGTGCATTTGAAAAAAATTACTTTAAAAAACTTAATAAATGTGTATTTCGGAAAATGTTAGGTGCTCTCCTGGTGTTATTCTCGTGTCCTCCTAATCTTATGTGGAATTATTTTATAAAAAACAAAAAAGAAAGTTGCTCTTATTTTTCTTTCTTGGTTTTTATAAAATAATTTTTACCTAGGAGAAGGAGGACACTTTCTAAAAACACGCTATTTTTCTCTAAAAAAAAGGGAAGCTATTTTAAAAGATAAATTAACCCAAATAGATGAAAACTATTTATGTGTTTTCAATCAATTGTTAATGCATGTCTTTGACTTGAAAATATATATATATATAAACAAAGTCATTAATTAATAAACATGACAAAATATGGAAGAATATTATAACAAATTTATCATCTAATATTAATACTATGCGAAGTAGGCAGGTCAAAAACTTCTAGAACAATCATTTTGATCCAAATATCATTCAATTTTCCAAGGATTAATTAATTCATTTTGCAGAAATTGATTTAATTCAAACACTGGATACTTAATTGAATTTTGTACTCTCTGGTCAACAGACAACAATCAACATCGATCGATGTGGTCATCATATTGAATTGAGACTGCTAATTTCTTCTCAACGGCTTTCCGAAATCCACAAAGTCAGTGGTCAACTAGCTACCTCTGTTAATGGTCTTCCTTTAAAATAAAGAATATTTGTCTCTTAGTGAAAATTTATTTATTCAGTTATTTTATGGTTTAAAATTTATTTTTATTGTATTTAATTTTAAATTTTAAATGACGTCTCATCATATGATCAATGCTATCGACGCAATAGTATAGGCAACTTAGGCCCCTAAAAAAAATTAAAGAGAATGTAAATTAAGTGGCTTAAAAAGAAAAAAAGAAAAGAAAAGAGGTGACAACTGACGAGGGATATTTAAAACCTTTAAAAGACTTCAAACAAAACCACATGTAACCCCACCCCCCCCCCCCCCCCTTTCCCTTTTAATTTTTACACCATCCCTAAAGTCTAAAGCTTGAGTCAAGATATCACATCAAGTAGTCATCCCATCTTTAATGGCTAAGAGAAAGAGACAGAAATGAACCAATTTTGTGTTATTCTTCTTCACATAAAATGATTCCGTTTTAGTGCATGTGCAGGGCTTGAAGAGTACATTTTGGTTTATCAAGTGAAGGAGGGGAGCTGATTGTTGTTGTTGTATTTTTTTTTAGCAAAATTTTGAACTTATGAGATTAGATTTATGGCATTAAGGATTCTTCTATAATGATTTTTTTTTTTTTTTTTTTTGGGTATGGTTGTTAATGTATTTTTGGATAATTTTTTTTAAATAAAATTAATTTGTACAAGTGTTTTGATGTGAGAGTGATATTATTACAAGCTAGAAGTGTGATTTTAAACAAAATCGTAAAAAGTATATTATTTGAGAGTGCATTTTA
This sequence comes from Carpinus fangiana, assembly GCA_006937295.1. Classification (NCBI taxonomy): domain Eukaryota; kingdom Viridiplantae; phylum Streptophyta; class Magnoliopsida; order Fagales; family Betulaceae; genus Carpinus; species Carpinus fangiana. The sequence goes on from CM017325.1 coordinate 26,437,058, forward strand.
AAAAAATTATAGTTTTAAAACCTAAAAAATTTGCATTTTTAAATCACATGCACAAATATGTATTTTTAAAAACACACTATTTTAGAAGATAAATGAACCCAAATAGATAAAAATTAATTTTGTGTTTTGAATCAATTGAAACCAATCATTTCTATATGAAAAATAAAGTATTTTATTGAAACCCTAATTATAAGTTTATAACAAAGAAATTGGTAATCAAGGAAACAAGAGTTACGTTGATATGAAGGGAAGATTTTAAAGGAATAAAAAAGCTTTAAGGGAAATTTCACTTTAGACTACTGAACTATTGTGTATTTAGAGAAGATTTTCCCAAAGTTAAAAAACTCTCAATTTGAACCCCTCAACTTTTAATTGCAGTTAATTTAAACCAATCTGTTAGTTTTTAAATGTTAAAAATGATACAATGACCATTATACCCTTAACTTTTTTATAAAATTTTAAATTTACCCTTAATTCCAAATTAATTTTTTTTTTAAAAAAAAATATATTATAAAAAAAATCACAAGGTGACCCACAGTTGGGCCACCTTGTGACCATTTTTTTTTTTTTTTTAAGGAAAATTGAAGGGTAATTTTTTCATTTTAGGGGTTTTAACGACAAAAATTAACGTAGGAGTAAATTGCATCAAATTGAAAGTTTGAAAAATAAAATTAAGAGTTTTTAAAATTTAGAGAAATCAACGTGCGAGAGCTAAGGGTGTTTGTGAAGTTTTTCAAGTATTAACTGTTAATTTATTTTTTAAAAGATACTTGAATTTTGTAGTCGCTGGTCATCGTATCATCCTTTCCAGGTCAATCATATTGAATTGTGATTGCTTGCTCAACGACTTTACAAATTAAGTCAGTGACTCAGTGGTCAACTACCTCCGTTGGCGTTCCCTTAAAATAAAATATCTTTGATGATGTTTAAAACCTTCAAAGACTTCAAACAAAAGCACATGTACCCTTTATTTTTGTATTTCTTTTTCTTTTTTTTTTTCACCTTCCACCATGTGATCTCTAGGTTCATCCATTTATATGCCTGGGATTGAACTTTTGAGCCCTTTGCACGGTTAAGAAGAGTGTCGGCTGCTCCGACAAGTCTCTCCACTACAAGGGCACAACTTTCGACCATGTGATCTCTAGGTTCATCCGTTTATATGCCAGGGCAGTGACTTCACTGCTGGAAAACGGCACTGATAGTGAATCCTTCCGAGGAATTAAATTGGATGATTTTAAGATAAGAAATTAAATTAGATATTTTCAAAGGACAAAAAAAGGTGGGGTGGAGACAGAAAAGATAAGGATATAATCTACACGAAATTCCCTGATCCTAATTTTTTTTTTTTTTTTTTTTTTTGGGTGTCTAATGGGTTTGTTTTACGGTCAAAACACGTCTCTTTAATTTCTGAGTTTTAGATGCAACTTGTGCTCAGCGTAATGCCAACACTATTAATTAGACTCATCCAATGCTTATTAATTTATTGATTTTTTTTATAGATTATTAATTTATTAACCTTAGATTGTTCTTGGCCATATAAGTGGTGTTAATTAATCACACATTCACACCACTTGATGAACGAATTCTGGTCAGAATGTTTACTAGGTGGGCGCCGACATTATTTACTGGAGTCTGGAGCCCCATATATCCACAAATTGTTCAGGATCGGAATTCTCTTCCCTTTAACAATTTTTGGACAACCTCGTCGAGAGATGTTTCAACACCTACTTCTTTTGAACGGTTCGACCGAAATATTAAACTCACTTGTTTGAGATAAACCCCTTCAACGATTTTATTGATCGAAAAGTAAATATAAAAGAATTAATATGATTTTTTTTTAATAAAGGAAAATCATTCTAGTTTCATTAATTGATAAAAAATCACGAGCATAATTACATCACAAAGCAAAAGTTTTGAGAAAATTATAGCCGAAACAATAAGGTTACAAGTAATCGAGCTTTGAACAGTCCGATTCAATAATCCCATCGAGCCCAAAAAAAAAAATGGCATAAATGGTGGACGACACAATCGGCGTGGTGGCGCTTGAGCCTGTAGCACAAGAAAAGTAAGCCAAAAAAAAAAGGGGAGGAAGGGAGGGAAGAGTCGGGGAAGCTAGGGAGGGGGGAGGGGGAAGGGGAGAACAAATTAAAATTCTCCCCCTCCCCAGCTATGCGGCTAGGGTTTTTTGTTACGAATAAGCCCATTAATATGAAATTGAGGCCACCTATTTAAGTAAATTTTAGGAAACGAACTTCTAATAATTTTAAAATTATCTTTCAAAGTTGTAAAATTCTCAATTTAATGTATCGAATTTCAATTTTTTTTTTGCAATGTCATCATTTCGTTGATTTTTCCATTGAATCCTAATGAAGGGGGTACCAAAATACGTATTTTAAAAATTTTAACAAAATTTAACGAAAAAAATTGAAAAAAATTAAAGGTTTGATACATTAAATTGAGAGTTTTTTAACTTAAAAAAATATATAATTAGAAAAGTAATAAAAGTTTAAGGAGTTAAAGTGAAATTTTTCATAAATTTTAAGTTACCCACCCACTAGATTAGACAAAAAAAACTTCATAAAAATTCTTTTTATATTTACTTCTGAAATTTCTAACCATCCAAACTTAAAATCTAAATCCATATATGTCCGAGCCTCCCTATGATTGCCTTCAGTAGAGGAGATAAATATGTCTATTTTTTACCTCTTCTAGAACTTACATGAGATATTGCCTTCAATGATGACGGCGATAAGAGAGATCGAGAGCCTGCAATTATTCTCGTCAGTGAGTGTAAACGTTGACAAATGACCAGTCCGTGGGGCATATAACTCTATAACTATAAGGTTGGATTGATTTTCTTAAAAGAAAATTGAAAATTGTTACGGAAAGATCATGGAAGCTCATCTTTTTTCTTGATTTTAGCAAAAATTTCCACATTGTAAAAACCAACTCATTTTAATTGAAAACCACCGAATTTAGAGCCAATAACGTTTTTATTTCAATAAGCTAGTATCATCCATATAAATATATATATATTACGAAGAACAATTAAATATGAAATTTACACACAAAAATGTGCAAATACCATCTGAAAATCACAGATTGTATTTGATAACTTAGAGATTTTCTCATGTAAAGTCAGAAAATAATATGTTATTTCCCAATCCCATGTCAGTGATGTCACATCATATGTGATGCGAATATGCGATTGGGGATATGATGATGACCAAAAAGGTAAATCAAAGTTGAGCATGGAAAAACGCCGTGACAATGAAAATTGAAATAATAATAATAATAATAGCATTTCTGTATTATAAAACGAAGTCTAGAACTAGCTAGAACAACCAATCTAGCACTGGAACAAATCTCAATCCTGTCGGTCAGAGTTTCTCTAGGGTCGGGGTAGCCATGGAAAGAGGCTCAAGAGCTCCACGCTGCGAAGATGTCAAGAACTCTATTGAGATTTATTGCACTTTCCCCGAAAGAGCTGGTCTCTCTTTCTCTGATTATTCTTTTATGGTTACATATATTTCAACAGAAAAGGCCATTTATAACACATACTCCGTGTTTTTTGCAGGCATTTCTAAAGGATCTAATCCTCGGCTCTTCCATCAATATTTTCTCCTCCTAGTACTGGTGAGCCATGCTGCTCTTTCCAATGGAGATATTGGCACCGCAGCTCAGTACGGAGCTCCATTCTCACGTACGCGATTGGAAAGAAAAAGGGTCATTTTCTTTTTCTTTTCGTATATCTTCTCTCACAATTTTCCTTATTTTGCAGCCACTGCCTGTCATGGAAGCGATGAGGCGCAGTTCCAGTCGAACGAAGTGTTTGGATCGGCCGGCGAGGCGATATGGGACAACGGTGAAGCCTGCGGGAGACTATATTCGGTGCAGTGCATAAGCGCTACTGATCCCAACACTTGTATTCCAGGCCAGATCATTCATGTAAAAATTGTTGATCGCGCTCTTACTTCGGTCTCTAGGCCTTCCAGGGAGGATGCTGCCCTGGTTCTTTCCACAAGTGCATTTGGGATGATCGCCAACTCCTCTGTTACGTTTATTAACATACAGTTCATCCCGTGAGTCTCTCTCTCTCTCTCTCTCTCTAGTCTAACAATCTGCTTTCCTGTTTGTCAAAATCTTCCTCTTTCATCTTTTTGGTACAATCCGACTGTTCATTAATGGTGTTATTTCAGATTGATTCTCTTCTTTCTTTTCTTTTTTTCCCACTATAATTTTTGCCCACAAAAAGAGAAAGATGTGTGTGCTTGTGTTGTGTCTGTGTGAAAGAGATCACATTATAAAGGTAGACACCCTTAATAGCTGGGATTGATTGGTGACAAGCTTGTCCATACAGTTATATGCATATATGTATATACTTTTAAATACTGGAGTATTTTTCACAATAAAATGAAGAACATTTTAATTGTTGTTCTTGACATCAAAAGATTCTCTTTTAATGTGTAGGGCTTGAAGAGGGAGATCGATACCATACTGATTTAGCAAGTGTGGGAGGGGGCCTAGCTAGAAGAAAATAAAAGAAGGTCAAGCAAATGTAATCCGCACTTGGCAACTAGAAGGGTTCAAACTTGTAAGATATTTGGATGAGAATGATTATTCTACGATTTGACCTGTTTTCTTTGCATGATATTATCAGATAAAAAACATTGATGATCATATTGTCCAATATTTCTGTTCTTAAACATAAGGGCTTGAACCTAAGACCTGGTCTCAAAAGGAGAGGTAAATCCCAGGGAGCATTATGTTTGTTGAACAATGTTAAGCAATTTCAACCTTGAATTCTCGAGAAGGTTAAACAAAACTGAGTACAATAGAGATATAGCTATAACTACTAACATATCAGAAAAATATAGACTAATTAACTAAACAATCTCATTCATGAATAAAGTGTGTTGAATTTTAGAAAAATAAGTATTCCCAGATAACAAGAACCAAATAGAGTTCCCACTAATGTTGAAGATAAAGCTCAAAGACAGCAGAATTCGAATGTTTGTAATGCCTGTAAAGCCTTTAACCTTATTTTAGCTTGCTTTTGTTCATGCTTATATAAGTATATGATACCTGAAGATTAGCAAGGGAGGAAAACCAAAATCATAAAGTTTACATGGTACCACAGAACTAAAGACTTACCGACGTGTAATTCTTTCCTTCTCCTTCCTTTCGGCCCTTTTGTCAAACACTTAGTCTACTAATGGCTACTTCTTCAATTTCGTCCACCATAGCTTCGCCCACTGCCAATCCCACCTCTTCCTTTCCTGCACCACTAGTAAACATAAGTCACACAATTAACTTCAAGTTGAATCATGACAACCTTTTTTGTTAGGAGAACACAACTTCTTCCTTTTTTAATAGGACATGACCCCCTTGGTTATGTAGATGGTATTAGAACATAATTCTTGGAGGATTAATGTAATATCCCAATTATTTATTAGGTAAAAGTGAACTTTAATTGGACTGGTGGTTTGTTAGGGATTATTAGAGGTTATAATTTTCACTTTTTGATCTCGCTGAACGTTCAAAGTAGAATAGCTGAACGTTTGAGTCAAACTCAAGTGACAAATGTTCGAGGTTGGATGTCCGAACGTTCGACTGAAACCCTAGACCTGAATGTTCGAACTTTATGAAGCAAATGTTCAATTAAAACCCTAGGACCGTTGGTCCAACAATACAGTTGAGCGTTTGAAGATATACTCCAAACATTCTACATGTGGTAGTACTGTGGATAAACTTAATTCATTCTATCCTCAAACCTTTAGGCACCTACAAATATCATTCCCCTACGCCCTTTCAGCCTATTTCCATCCCTTTTATTTATTCATTGTGAGTGTGTGTGAGAGTGCTTTGGTAGAGAAAGAACTCTCTTGGTGCCTTGCTTTTCAAAGGAGATAACTTTCTTAGTCTAGTTTGTTCTTAATAGTATTATTAAGTTGTTTATCTACTGTTTAGTAATTAGTGGAGCAACCTAGCTTTGAATCTCCAGTTAGTTTTTGCTATAATAACTAGTTTAACAAGGATAATTAGCATATTAATGATGTTGTAAGTAACTTCTCCTGCATGAATGCATTACTGTTGTTTAATTTAGGACTTGATTAGGGACCATGTTAAGACTTCAGAACCTACATAGAATTTTTTTTTTGGAAATGGGTATCTGCTTAGTATCTAATGTTCGACCTCTTTTGGATGAACGTTTGATGTCGTGACTGAACATTTGACCCTTTATGCCCGAAGATTCGAAGGATATGTAGAAAGCCTATTTCAGGCGTATTCGAGGTTGTAGAGCATTAAGAGAATTTTGAGTACAAACCCTATGACATGAGTAAAACTCACACAGATACTTACTACTTTCTTCCCGCATAAGCATAATTATTAATTTATTTTTACACATTTCACACACCGAAATCGCTATAGATTTTCAACATACCAAAGTCCCAGAGTCCCACAAGCAAGAACACATTAATTCAAGAGTTTGAATATAACAATTTTGCAATTATTACTCATTAACTTCACTACAGTATGTTCGGTTGCCAAGAAAACCGAGGAAAATTCAACTTTTGCATTCTCTTATGTTCAGCTCTTAAGGAAAGAAATGAAGGAAAAATAAAGAGTGTAACCTGTGGACGCTTGCGCTTTTGGTATCGTTTGCCGCTGCCGCCTCCACCACCACATTCAAAAGATAAACTAGGAATGTTCACATCTACCTTTTTCTTCTTCTATTCAGATTCTCGAGAACCAAACAGAGAGGATTAAAGTATCAAAGCATTGAGTCAAGAAATTTTATGCCGATCAATGGGATCATCCAATTGTTACCAATTGATATTCATTCGTTGGTTGGTTGAGGCTGTACGTGATTGTGAATGGATGCTGACTCGGGAGCCTATAATTTTGGTTGAAATGATAATGCCCTGACCGCACAAGCTAGTGTGTCGGTGCAATGGTTGATTAGAGAAAGCTAGGAGTGTGACAAAGAGAATAACTATGATTTACAGGAGTTAAAATTCTTTTAAAAAAATATTGAATTAAAAGCCAGGATGCCAATTTTGTAGACAAATTTAATCTATTGACTTAGAAGAATTTTGAAAACAAAAATTATAAGTGTAACAGATTCAGTTTTTTTTTTTTGTTTTTTTTATTTTCCTAATTAAAAAAGGTCAAAGGAGGAGGCCAATTATAGATATCTTACTTGGGTGTAATCATAGTAACACCAACTCACAAGGCGCCGTTTAGGAGGAGCCTAGACGGTGGGAATCGCAGGCGCTTCCTCAAGACCGAGCGAGCCATAGCTTAATACCGGCATCACCAAGGCATCAATGAGACTAAAGGTGTTGAACACAAATTCAGTTTAATAAAATGGTTATCATGCTCATTTTTTTTTAAAAAAAAAACTTTAAATGGAAGAGTACAATTTGACTGTTAATGGCTGAAATTATCAGAAGAGTTTGATGGCTTAAATTTATTTCTTGAATGGGAAAAAAAAATGGAAAATCAAAACCAAAAAGTTGGCATCGATCTATGCAAAATCCTGGATTTAGCTTATATGCTATAGTTAAAAACTACAAACTACAACATACATGGTGTTAAAAAATTAAAAGGTGAGGATTTAACTAAAGTAATTGAAGGACATAAATTTATCATAATAAATACTAATAAATAGATGAAATAAAAAATTGGTATTTATTAAGATAGATATGAGCCCTTCAATTACTTTAGTTAAATCTGAACCTTTCAATTTTCTAATAGCATATATGCTGTAATTTTAAATACAACATACAGATCCCAGAATCCCAAATGCTCACATAGAATTTTTGGATTCCAAAGCCTCCAGCACCACTAAATGTGGACGAGGACGACCCAGATGTTGGTGTGGCTTCTTGACTCGGAGGGAGGTTGGACACGACTTGCCGTTTTACTGTTCTCTCAATTGTTTGTACCTGCCAGGGAGATAGATTTTTGAAGGTAAAAAGTAAATAACAGAGGAACACAAGGGAGAAAAAGGATACAAGCTTTTGTTGGTGTTGAAGATGAAATGAGAATACATAGTACCTCAAAATTTTACACGATCGTCTCAAGAGGTAGTTTAATTGGTTAGGATCACGCTTAATGAAACGAAGATTATTAGTTCAAATCTCCCACCTCTCTTTAACGTTGGGTTGGGGGGTCATGTGTGGGGGCGAAACTAAAATTTTAGAATAAGGGAATAAACTAAAATTTTTGGAGATAAAAATTAAAATTTAGAAGAAATTCTTAAATTTTCCCGACAAGCTTCCACCCTTTACGGGCATTAGTTGTATTTGACTGTACAATCAACTGCATTATAACTAACTTAAAGTGAGAATAGAAGTAATATATAAAATGAGTTGGAATAATAGAGAATAAGAATGGAGTAGATCGAGCAGCTCAAAAAAGAAGACAAAGATCATCTATGGTGCAAGCAGAATTGATCAGATGGATGACATGTTGCAGATATCATAATAATAAATGATGGCCCTGATTTCATTTCATAGAATCCTAAACAGAGTGGAATTTATGAACCCAATTCCAGATATTTCAGTTGAGGCTCTGTGGAGTTGAGTTTCGGGCTCTTGAGGCTTCAGTAATCCAACCAAATCACTATAAATCGCCCATATATACTTTCCTTCAAGTGCTGCAAACACAGACAAGAGCAGAGCAGAACTGGTGGATTGACAACACAATTTGCAGTCAGTAAGGCTTCGAAATATCTACCAAAACCAAATCAATTTGAAGAATAAATCACAAATTTAAAGCTCACATATTTACAGCTACCAAAACAGAGACAAGATACAGTGCTTTGAGGTTGAGGTTGAGATGGCAAGCATTTACAGAATGTGGATTTCATCGAAAACCTCTGACTGATTATATTGTCGCGCCCCCTTTAGACCAGCATTGCCGAGAAAGGAGGTGGAAAATTGGTGGAAGGTGCCGGTAGATAATGAGATCAATGATGATGTGGCACGATCTGAAACGTTGGCTTTAAACGTGCAAGGAAACTCTTTAGCATACCTAATATTTAAAAAATGAGATGTGATATAGTCATAATATAGATTCAATAAAGACTCAATCTATCCCTTACTTTAAACTCAATTTTTAGTTTAAGACTCTTTCTTCTTCACTATCTGTTTTTTTTTTTTAAAAAAAAAAAAAGCTTACACTTAAGAAAAAGGTTGAATTTTAATTGAATTTAAATTGTGACTTTATTATTTTCTTTAAAAAATTGTGATTTTTTTTTTATATTTAAGGAGAAAAAAAAAACAATAAAGTAACCGTTGTGAATTATAATAAGGGAAATATTAATATTAAGTATTTTTTTAATATTTTTATGATATTCTCTCAATTATAATATGACTTTTAAAATTATTATTATTTATTTTTAATTTATTAATAATTTTAAAAATTATATTATAACACGGAAGAACAATTAACATTTCTCTTATTCTTACTGTATCCTTCCGTTTATTGACCTTGACGTAGGACTGTAGGAGGAGTCATTGTCCATCTGAAGAACGTAGAAAGAAAGGAAGCAACGTGGCAGAAGGGGAATGGAAAATTTGAGAAGAAAGGTTGCGTCACGTGTTGCACAAAGGTCAAATTGGAGCAAAAAGTCTGGCGTGTTGGAAAAATGAAACAGGTAGGGTCACGGTAGAAGAAATAAGAGCACTCACATCAACCTCTTAAAAATTTAGATAAATTTAACTTTTAAAATATATATTTTTTTAGTTATAGTTAGTCATTTTTTAAAATTATCAAATTCTCTAAGAGTATTGATTGCAACTTTATTAAACTAATTTTTTAGTTATTTTAATAAAGTAATTTAATTAAAATATCTTAAAATGTCACTTTTTATCCTTATTATTTTAACCAAAAAAAATAACAAGATGAATAATAATTATCAAATATAAAATTTATTATTCACTCATTTATTCATTAAACAAATATATTTTCTATTTCTTCATTTTTACTTTTCATTTCTCTCTTCTTTTTTTTTTTTCTTTTTTTTTTTTTTCCTTTTCGCAGCTCTTTCCTCTCTCTCTCTCTCTCTCTCTCTCTCTTTTCCCTTATCTTTTCTTTCTACAGCTCTTCACAACTTTTTATTTCACTCATCCTTTCTTTCTTTTTCTTTTTCTTAAGATACAAATTAAAAAGACTTAAAAAGACACAAATAAGACTGTTAGAAAAATAAGACACAAATTAAAAAATAAAAAATATGACACAAATTGAAAAAGATACAAATTAAAAATATATGAGGGAAATTACAAAGAAAAAAAAGATAGAAATCACAAATTTTCTTTCTGAGCGCCAATAAGACACAAATTAAAAAATATAACCGTTAGAAAAATTATAAATTTTTAAAAATATTACCGTTAGAATAAGACAAATATTCTTAAAATAGACCATTAGAAAAATATAAATATTCAAAAATACAAAAGTTAGAGAAATAATAAACAAATCTTTGAAAAATAATATTTAAATGAAATAGTGAAAGTGAATTGTTAAAGTAGTGAGGCTGAAATAGGCCATCTAAAAAGGTTAGTTTTCAAAATAACCAAAAGTGTACTTTTAATTATTTTAGTAAGTAAAATTTCGTGAAACTGTTGTGGATGCTCTAAATATTTATTTACTTTAACTAAATATTATTTTTTTATTAATAAAAGTAGTTGTCATGAAACTCACTCACTTTGATTCTATGTGAGAGATTTACCAAAATGCCACCCCAACAACCAAAATAATATTAAAAAATAAATAGCTTTTGCTTTTTGAGTCTTTAGATTTGAAGAGGAATTAAAGCAAATGTTATATTTAACATTTGATAAAGAGTTTGATGTGATTGTAAATTTTGTTAAAATTTTAAAGAAATGTTAAAAATTGAGAGCTTGATGTGAATGCTCTAATGAGTAAGGAAAGGCGTGTTGAACGAACTTTTTATTGTTTTTTTTTTTTTAAAAAAAATAAAATAAAATAAAAAACTTTTTCAACAAGTATCATTCTGATAATATTCTTTCATAATTTTTAATAAAAATATATTTAAATGATATAAATAAAAATATAGCTAATTGGATGTAAAATATCTTTAAAAATTCATTAAATAAACTTGATAAAGTAGGTTTTGATGAGCTATTTTGTATAAAAGTTTAGCTCTTCCATTAAGAATGCTCTTACTTTTTTAAAGCACTTATATCTCACTCAATATTTTAACTTTTAATTTTTACTGTCTCATTTAAATATTCTTTTTTTTTTTAATAATATATGAAATGCACTTGTGTTTTAAATATTATTTATTTTAATTTTATTCCTACTATTAAAAAAACATGTCATTGTTGGAAGAAAAACTCTGTCCTTTTTCTCTTTTATTATTTCTTTATTCATTTTTTTTCTTCGAACCGTCATCAACGGCATATAATTTTCTCCAAACAGAACAGAGACCTTAAATGAAGAAAGAGGAACTTTTGTTGTCCAGAACACAACAGAACAGAGACCTAAATGAAGTGCAATGGAAAAGAACCCAACAAAAAGTTAAATTAAACTAGAGATAACAAATTGATTCCATAATTTCTAAATTTTGACGCCAAATAAAGTATTAACACCATACCCATTACCATGTTGATGGCAAGTGGTGGAGTCAGACATTTTACGTTGTAGGAGCTGCTAACTAAAAATATGATATATATATATATATATATTTGATATTGGGGAACTTCTTTAAGGTAGGACCCTTCGAATCCACCCCTTCGGAGCCAGACATTTTACATTGCAGGAGCTGTTAACTAAAAATATGATATATGTATATTTGATGTTGGGGAACTTCTTCGAGGTAGGACCCTTCGGATCTACCCCTACAGAATAAACTTCAATCTCATGCACCGCACCCATGGAACTTATGATAAACATAATTATAAATAAAAATTGAGTAATTTACACATTATATGCATTACAAAAAAAAAGAAAAAGAAAATAAGGAAGAGTATAAAAGTTCATAAACATGTGCTCAAATTGATATATTAGACATGTAACATGTCAGCACTATATTAAAAAGATAGAAATACCAAAATAAAAAAAAGTCTAGACCTACACTTTGCTGTCTTTAGAAGTACAAAATCACCAAGTATCAAATCTAAATCGAAGTTCTTATCAATTTTTCTTTCAATATAGAAAATTAAACTATTTGCAAGAAAGAGTGAAAGAGTAATCTTTGACTTTGGGGGTATTGTCTCTTGGGTAGGTAAAAAGAAGGGTAAATATATTATAAGTCTTTGAGTCAACGCGTCAAAATTTGTATTTCTTTAAGTTTTATTTTTTGGAAAATATACGTTTTGAGTCCATCGAAATGCCAATAAAATTCCTACCAGCAAAATTCTCTAACCGCATTAGTCCCAATCAAAACGCGCTGTTTTGCAACATCACCATATATATTTTTTTATTAATTTAATTTAAAAATAAAAAATAAAAATTGAGCTTACAATTAAATCCACAAAAAATGATTCAGCAAACATTTATAAGCCAGATGATTCACATCCCTAATCTAACTCAATCTATGTAATCATGGTAAAAAAAACAAAACGCAAAACCAAGCATCCAGATCATCGGTGTGTTTGAGAGAGAGACACACGGTGCCTTGCAGGCTTGCAGCAGGAACAGAAGTTGAACAACGTCTGTGCGATGAACGAGAACTCTAGTCCTAAAGCTTCTCAGACGACTGAAAAATAATAATAATAATAATAAGGGTAAGGAAAAAGGAGGGTGCCTGATTTTGACGCCAAATAGAGAGAAGAGAAAATTGTTTTTTAACAATTTTTTTAAAAAAGATGGGTCAATTTTTTAATATATATCATTTACATAATTGAGCTACAGTACCCAACAAATTTGATGGGTACCGGAGCTCCTCAACGACAACAACTCATTGATTTTTTTTTTTTTTTAGAACATTGATTGTTTTGTTGAGCCAGTTGGGGAGCGCTTTTTTTTTTTTTTTTTGTTGAGCTAAAATGCTAAAAAGGCTCCCCAACGGACAGGCCCGGCTTAAGAGCTAAGTGACTAAGGCTGTCGTCTAGGGCCTCCAAGTAATAAGGTCCCAAAATTTTTTAAATAAAGTCCAAAATAATTTTTAATTTTATTTCAACTTAAGGCCTATTTTTTTTTTTAAAAAAAAAAAATAAGGCCCAAATTTTTTTCCCATAAAAACTTAAGGCTTCTAAAATAAGGCTACAATATAATAAGTTCATAGTAAAATAAGACCAATTTATCCAAAATAATAATAATAACCCCCCCTTTTTTTTTTCCTCACACTAATCTAAAAAAGTAAAAAGAGTCATTCTCTCTCTCTCTCCTTTGTCTGAGTGTCGGCAAAGTCAAATTCTCCCATTTGAGCTCTCTCTCTCTCTTATTTCTCTCCTTCCTCTTCTTCCTTTTCTTCTCTTGTTTTTTCCTCTCCGATATAGAATACTCAGAATTCAGAATCCAATATCCACCGTTGACAATGAAGATTTATGTATCATTAACATCCGTGTCAATTTTCAGCTCAATTAGACCACAAACACTCGTCGATCGGATATGTTTTGTTTGGTGAGCTTTGACAATTTTCAGCTCAATCCCTGCCGATTTCTGACAATTTTTGTAACGATCTAAATTTTAAAACTCTTATTGAAATAATATTAAATAGATTAAAAGAAAAATAAATAAATTAGAGTAATGATATATGAATTAACGCTATTAAATAATTATTTGGTGTTAAAGGTATATATTACATTAATTGTTAACCTCTTTTGAGTATCACTTTAATTATCAAATTTAGTTTCATAAGTATGTTTATGAGCATAATTAAACACAATTTAGTGAATAAATTATTTATGTTAGTGTTTGGTGAAATCAAAAATTAATTTGAAGCTTTTTAGTTTTTGGGCTTAAAAAGCAGTGTCTTAATTTTCATACTGTCTAATAAAGATTAAAACTACTAAGGAAAGGTAGGCTAGCCACTTTTGTTGAAAATTTGTAGGCTTCTAGTAAGAATGATCATGAGAAAATATCAAGATAATTTATGAAGGCAAGTGGGCAAGTGGGCAAGTGTGAATGCAATTAGTTTAAAGTCTAATTGAGTGGGAAACTTTGTAAGGGCCAGAAACTGAGTCAAATGAATTCGGATGAAGTCGAACCAAAAATATAAAATGTTTGTCTCGGAGTCCTCTATCTACCCTCAAAATTTCATGTCAATCGGAGTACGTTTGGATATTAAAAAAAGGATTGGAGTACACTGCCCTCATTTTGGACGAAAATGTTAAAGTAGACTAGGTTCATTGTTTTGGTTGAATGCATCTCAACCCTTGGATCAAAAGTATAAAAATGAATCCTAGACATTCATTCTCTTATAGATAGAAGCTTGTATTAACCCTTAGATCAAAAGTATTAAAATGAATCCTAGCCATTCATTCTCTTATAGATAGAAGCTTGTATTAACCCTTAGATCAAAAGTATTAAATTGAATCCTAGCCATTCATTCCCTTATAGATAGAAACTTGTATTAACCCTTAGATCAAAAGTATTAAATTGAATCCTAGCCATTCATTCTCTTATAAATAAGAGCCTAAGTAAATTCATTTTGTCACTTGAGCTCTTTTACTTTCTTAGCAAGAAAAGATTGCTTGCTCCTCCTTTCTTTCTCTCCCTTAGCTCTAAGTCAAAAATCATATGGTTTAAATCTTTCTTGTAGTCTTCAAGTGTTCTTAATTTTCTAATTAGCTTCCTAGAGAAGATTTTGTGGAGTTCTACTTCAAGGTTTATTGGGTAAGTGTTTCTTGTGTAATTATAATGATATATTGTTTGTATTATTTGTTCTCATCTAATTGTTTAAGACCCAATATGCTTATGATGAAAAATAAAGTAATAAATGGATTAATGATAAAAGTTCATAGACAATTTGATTAAAGGCTTATTATCTATATTTATTACATATATTATTTACTTTATAGCTTTTATATTCAGTTATTTATTTTATTGTCATTTAAATTTTAATTCATATTTTTGGCGGTATGGACTATTGGTCTCAACCCGAAATATGAATTCAGTATTTATATTCAGTCATTTATTTTATTATCATTTAAATTTTAATTCATATTTTTGGCGGTACCGACCATCGGTCTCAACCCCGAAATATGAATTCAGTATTTATATTCAGTCATTTATTTTATTGTCATTTAAATTTTAATTCATATTTTTGACGGTACGGACCATCGGTCTCATCCCCGAAATATGAATCATGCTTTATATATAGTATTTATAATACTAGTTTTTATTTTGTGATATTGGTCATTAGCCTCGTCACCAAAAATGAATTCAGAAATAAAACTATTTATAAGTAACTATCTCAGATTTATATGATAAAATGAATAAGTAAAGATGAAGTGACGGATAATAAATGAATATAAAAATATGAGGGTCTTTAAACAATGATATTATTTGAGAATGAACTAATATATAAATATTATTTGTATGTATGTATTGTATGCAGAAGTGGAGCAGAAATTCTATACTAAAGAGTGTAAGTATGGATGTACTTACTGAGTATTAGCTTTGTTTTATTGTCATAGGAATTCTTATTTTGCCTTATTGATATAATTTTCACATTACAACTGTTGCATAATGTGTCTAATAAAATGGGCTGATAAGATAGCCATCTTAAGAACAAGCTGGGTAGATTACCGTGAGGAACTGTCGATATCTCAGTGGATGGGGGTATATAACCGTCCAACATGCCTAATATATAATTAAGCTGGGGCGGTGTAGTCGCCAGCACCAAACAGGTAAAACTCTAAAGTGTGAGGGACATAATGGACGTGAACGGGCTGAGAGCTCATGACGAGAGGTCTGAAGAAAAATTATCATAAAATACAAACTAATATGTCACTACGCTGCATTCGCATCTCATGTATCATTATATATTTTATTCATTAATCTTACTTTGTCTCAAACTAGGCTTTTAGTCTTTATTTTTAGGAAAATAGGTTACTCACTTGTTTGTCTATGTAAATATGGCGTTGCCATATTTACATAGACCTTGATGCAGGAATAGAGAGTGAGAACGATGGTACTTTTATTGGTTTTGATGGTTGATAGATCATCTATTGCGAGATTGATGCTTATTCTTTGAAGCAAGTCTCATTTATGTTAATCACTTTTATTACATAGTGTGATGTGTGCTAACTTGACAAATAGTACTATATTAATTTAGTGCCGTCTGTGGCATATATTTGGTACACCTAGTGTGTACATATATTGTAATGAAACCATATTCCTATTTTCATTAAATAATATATCACCTTGAGGTATTTCAGTTAGTTCAATTGTGTTGTGCAAACTATTCATAGGCCATAGAAAAAGAAAAAAAATTATATACATATTCCGCTATAAAATTGTATTTCTAAAGTTGCAGCGTAATGACTTCGATATTTGTTAGTTCAAATATCGGGGCGTTACAATTTTTTTGGTGAGTTTGTTTGAAACCAAGAACCCTAAACATACACCCACAAGATACATTAATATAGATTTATTACTGTAAAAATTAGAAGTTATAGTAAGATACATTGAGAACTCTAAATATAATAATAATATTAAAAAAATATTATTTAATTAATATTTAAGTATTAAAAAAATAAGGCATCGTTTAGAAGTTTCGCCTAAGGCCCTGAACAGCATTGAGCCGGCCCTGCCAACGGGCTCAACAAAACAACCAATGAGTTGTTGAGGAGCTATAATACTTTGGCTATTTTGTTGAGCATATTGTGAACGCTTTAAAATTAGAGTATTTTTGTTGAGTTCTGTTAATAAAAATCAAAATTTAAAAAGAAAAAATCACTTTTAAAATGAACATCAAACTGTCTAGTTAAATATTTGTGTTATTATTTTTTAATTCTTTATTTGTTTTTGATAGATGAGAGAGAGAAATGAAACAAATATACAAGCTTAAAAACTAAATATCTTTCATTTTTTTTTGGCTCTATTGACCACCGTTAAATTTGAAAGAGTAGGAAGTTTTCTTAAATTTTTTAAGAAAAGCCAAATTTAAACATCTCTATAGGAATGTTCTTATTCATTTTCATAATCATGGTTTAAAGTTGATGCATCTCAATCATCCAATAAGATTAATTATTTTGAAAAATGTGTCTATCTCATGAGATGCAGATAATAACATATCACTTTGAAACCAATTTTTAGAGAAAAAATTTGGTATGTATAGTATTTCTCTTTACATTTAGTTGCTTTCTCTATATGAGACTGAGACTATTTGCATGGAATGCCACTCTTTGGCTTTGCTTTCTATCTTATTTTCTCTTTTCAAATTTAAAATATTAACCAACAATCTAAACACAAAACATTCATAAAAACACAAAAATAAGTTTACCTTTATATCATATCAAAATATTTTTTCAAACAAAACAAAAAACATTCCTAAAGCATATTAATAAACAAAACCTAGTTTTGTCCCTTCAAGGTTTTTTTTTTTTTTTTTTGTGTGTGTGTGTGTTTGTGTTTAATTGTTCTTCAATGCAATACAAACTTGATAATGGTTTGTGCGTGGCAAATTATATATTTATTTAAAAAAATAAGTTGTACTTAATTACCAATTTACACTTGTGAATCAAACACGTACATCATGTTCAGCAGAACCAATTTAGTACTTAACTTGTATGGACTTTGCTTCCTTTGCCTACTTCTTTCCAAGATACAAATGGTAAATGGAGGGTAAATGCATATCCAAAATGGTACTGGTCCTCGGGTTTCATCATAAACGTCCTTAATATCTAAATGAGAAACGTTTGGTGTCATTTTTCTGAACATCTCTTGTCCATCTCTTTTTTAAATTTACTATTGAATCTATGAAATTCACATGTGAGTTTCACATATTCAATGATAAATTTGCACATTTACTTAAAAAAAAAAAGGTTTGTTGTAAGTGTGAAAAGCATCCTCTCCATTTCACCATTTAGGCAAAAGGGTGACATAATTGTCATTCTCTTAAAAGATGAGGGTAATCTTATCTCAATTTTTATACATTTTTCACTAAATGGCTTCTCATAAGTGTGCGCCACAAAGAAAAAAAATAGGGTGTGCGCCACAGAAAGCATAAAGAAAAAAAAACAAAAACAAAAACAAAAAAAGAAGAAGAAGAAGAAGGAAGGAGCCGATTGCACAGCATTCCGGATTGTTGCACAGTGGGAATTAGGTTGTTTTATTTTTTTTTTCTAATTAGGTTCTTTTATTTTATTTGTTAAATTCAATGTTTAGCACTTTATATGTGAGATTTATTTTCATAGTCATGAGCAGCAAAATTCTCAACTAAGGTTACGGATGAAGCATCATCAATGAGTAGCAATTCTATGTTATGTGATTTGATATTTTTCTGAATTTCTGAATTTCAATTTTTAATTGTTCTTGCTTCAATTTAATTAATGAGATGAGTCTCGGATATGAGTTCAATCATGTTTTTCTCATGATTTGGGATAATCTCTATTAATTAATTGCTTTGAATTTTATTTTCAAAATAGTAAAATTGGATATCCATTGTTATTTGTTTTATAAACGGATTCATTGAATAATTTGATTTTTACTCTTTTAGGAGAAGAAGAATATGCATGAGATTTTTAAAGAACTTTAATGAGAATATTATTCCTTTTTTTTTTGTTTTTTAAGAGGAAAACATTCCAGTCATATTCATTCAAAGATAATACGAGCATAACGCCCTTACAATACAATACAAAAAACTTTAAACCAACTATATATAGCCGAAGCTACGAGGTTACAAACGTGAAAGATGACGAGAAATATACAACCATCTCAATTTCAAACAAGATCCACAAACCCATGACTAATATTCAGATATAACAACAGATCTGCAGGTACCTCTTATTCCTCTACCTGAGAGTAGAAAACCCTCATGCCGGAACTCTTCATCCTCAACCCGAAAGCCAGGATATAGGTCTCATCTACAACCCAAGGGTCTAGACCATAAACAAATACCTCACGAATCAATAAGAGAACATAGCCTTATTACAAGCAACAAAACAACAAGAAATATAAAATAAGGAACAAATAAAAGGGGAAAAAACAACATAAATTGAAAAATATGGGAAAAATGAAAGTAAACAAACAGGAGCACACAAGGTGGATGACGGTGGCTGGAAGAAAGGCTGATCGTGTGCTTACCGGAAACCAAAGCTGGCGTTGGAAGTGAATAGGGCTAGTGAAACGTGGTGGGGGGCGCGAGAACAGACTCGGCAATGGATGGTGGACGACAAAGCGGCGTGGAGGAGATCAGCAGCGCACTCAAAGAAGTGAGGGGTAGTTTAAGTGAATCTTCCAAGAGCGGCACCCACAAAGTGTGCCAAAAAACAAGCAAACAAGCAGAAAATAAAGATAAACAAAATGGGAAAAAGTGGAGCAGAGAAGGGGAAGAAAAAACAGGGAGAAAGAGGGGAGGAGGAGAACATAAGTTCTCCCCCTCTAGGCGGCCGAGATTGATAAAACTCAATATAGGAAAATAATTGTGTATTTACTTGATGGTAATCGATTTACATGAGGGTCTATTTATACATAAAATTATGTTTACATAGTCGTTAAGAATTAATGTTGTGATCTTCTATACAAGGAAAAACTTCACGTAGATGGAATGTTAACGTTGCAGATTTGAGATTTTATTTTTCTCAATTAATTTATGACCGTTGCTAATATTTCCTTCCTCAACACTCCCCCTCAAGTTGGAGTGGATATTCATAACACTCAACTTGCCAAGTAAGTGATGAAATTGCTTTGAACCCAACGCCCTAGTAAATAGATCAACGGGTTGTTGAGTGGTAGGTATGTGGAAAGTCTGAATTATGCCACCCTGAAGCTTTTCCCGAATGAGGTGACAATCAATCTCTATATGTTTTGTTATTTCATGAAAAACGGGGTTCGAGGCGATGTGGATGGCCGCTTTTTTGTCGCAATACAATTTTGCTAATTGTGGATGTGGGATATGGAGGTCTGCCAACAGTTGTTTTAACCAAGTAATTTCACAGCAGGTTGAGGCCATAGCTCTATATTCTGCTTCAGATGAAGAACGGGATACTGTTGTTTGCTTCTTTGTTTTCCAAGATATTGGTGAGCTTCCAAGGAGTATGCAATATCCAGTGATTGAACGTCGAGTGTCTCTGGATTGTGCCCAATCTGCATCACAGAATACATTAATTGAATGTTGCTTGTGGCTGATAAGAGCATTCCTTGTCCTGGAGACTGCTTAATGTACCGCAATACTCTATGTGCTGCATTTAAATGGGATGTGCGTGGCTTGTCCATAAACTAACTCAACACCTGCACTGCATATGCCAAATTTGGTCTGGTGATGGTTAAATAAATCAACTTACCAACTAGTCGACGATATGGCGAGGAATCCACAATGAGAACTGAGTGCCAGATTTTGCTCCATTGGAAAAGTGATGGGTTTGGCACCGAGGAAGCCTGTGTCTTCAAGTATTTCAAGAGCATACTTTCTTTGTGATAGAAAGATGCCTTTCTTTGAACGAGCCACTTCGATACCCAGAAAATACTTTAGGTTGCCTAGATCTTTGAGTTTGAAATGGTCACCCAAATGTTTCTTAAGCTTTTAAATCTGCTCTAGTTATTGCCTGCCAATATAATATCATCTACATATACGAGCAGGGACGGAGCCAAAAAATTTAATGGGAGGGGGCGGGCTAAAAAAAAAATTCGGCTCTTTAGAATTTTTTTATTAAAAAAAAATTATTTTTGTTATTTTTTAAACTAAAGACTACCTATGGACAAAAAAAGTGAGCACTTGAAAGTATGGGTCAAAAATAAAAATAAAAATTTAAAAAAATTTATTGGATATGGCCATAAAATCTAAAAATAAGGCCAAAATTTTTTGGGAGGGGGCCAAATGACTAAAATTAGAACCAAACTTTACTTCTTTTTTTTTTTTTTTTTTTTTTTTTTTTTTTTTTTTTTTTTTTTTACTTCTATTTTTTTTTTCCTATTTTGTGGGGGGGGACCATGGCCCACCCCGGTCCCCCCTCCCTCCGTCATTGTATACGAGAATAGCTATGATGTTACCTTTGTAGGATCGGACAAATATTGAGTAGTCGGCCTTGGATTGTTTATATCCTGCATTACTGCATTAATAAGAGTGGAAGAGAGTTTTGCATACCATTGTCTTGAAGCTTGTTTAAGCCCATACAAGGATTTATTGAGTTTGCAAACTCTAGTCTCCCCATTTCGTCAGAAACCAGGAGGAATGTGCATGTAGACTTCTTCGTGAAGGTCACCATGGAGGAAGGTGTTGTTGACATCAAGTCGATGCAAGTGCCATCCGCATAAGGCAGCAAGTGCAAGGAGAGAGCGAACAGTTACCATCTTAGCGACAGGAGCAAAGGTCTCCGTGTAATCAAGGCCTGCTTGTTGGTTGTAACCCTTAGCCACTAAGCGAACTTTATATCGTTTCACTAAACCATCTGGGTGATATTTGATTTTGTAAACCCATTTGCAGCCAATGGGTTTCTTTCCAAGTGGAAGAGGAGTTAGAGTCCATGTCCGAGTCGACTCAAGAGTGTCTACCTCAGCACGCATAGCCTTACACCATTTGGAATCTTGCATGGCCTGCAAAAACGACTTTGGCTCTTGTGCAAGGGAAATAGCAATGGTAAATGCACGATGGTGGTTAGAGAGACACGTGTAAGATAAAAAAGCATCAAGGGAGTAAGGGTTACCTGACGAACGCACCAACGCTGATTCAGATGATTGAGTGGTACGAGACGGCAAAGCCTGTGCAAGATGAAATTCACGTAGGTATGCAGGTGGCTAGGTCGACCGAGTGGACTGCCGAATGGCTGGACAAGGAGAAGGAGCCGTCTGGATGGTGGAAGGGATAACTTGAGCTTCAATAACAGGTGACAAAGGGGTAGTGAAGCTATGATGATTGGGATCTTGGTAAGGGGGTATAGATACTGTAGAGGCTGTGGGAGGTGTAGATACTGTAGAGGCTGTGGGAGCTGTAGTTTCAGCCATGGTGATTTTTTTTTTTTGACACTAAACTACTTGTAGCTTAGGGTATGTGTAACCAGCCTAAACTACATGTAGTATATCAAGGATCCAGATTGGATTGTGGGCTTCTATAGAAAATAAATGGGCTTGGACAAAATGAAATATGATACTAGTTTGGGCTTAGTAAAAAAACTGGATTGTGGGCTTCTATAGAAAATAAATGGGCTTGGACAAAAATGAAATATGATACTAGTTTGGGCTTAGTAAAAAAAAACTGGGAAATAGTTCCACTTACGAGAATGTTCTAATCCAACCAAAGAAAGCTTAAAAGGAAAAGAAAAAAAAAAAAAAAAAAAAAAGGGAAAGAAAGGAGATAAATCGAGAATTTACCTAAAGGCTGAAAAGAAAAGAGGATCTCCTTCCTCTTTGGTGCAGATTGGTGCGATTTACAGAATGCGCACAGTCAACAAAAAGTGCTCAAGCAGAGGTGAAATCTGGGTGAATCTGAACTGGCAGTTCGGAACAGATAAAAAAAAAAAGAAAAAGAAAATTCTGATTGTGGGTCTGTGGCTACCGCGTTGGTGTGCGACGGGAGTGGGAGGACCAGCTGCTGCAACAACAATAAGCATGGGTTGAGTGCGGGTTGGAGCGGGGAGGGCCTCTGAGCAAGGATCGGAATGGGAAAATCCTTGGGGCGTAGATTTGTGACTTCTGACCAAACGACCACCATTGGGTCGCTATCATGACGCTGAAAATGGTGGCCTCTGACCAACGAGGACCACTGACGAGTCGATTATAGCCCGAACGTTTTTTGACCGGCAAAAACGAGTGAGACTAGCACCCAAAGTAATCGGGCAATTTCCGAGACACTACAGCAGAAAATGGCTAAGTGCAGCAGGTAAAAAAAAAACAAGGCTCTGTTCTTCAATTGCAGAAACAGAATTGCTCTGATACCATGATAAAACTCAATATAGGAAAATAATTGTGTATTTACTTGATGGTAATCGATTTACATGAGGGCTATTTATACATAAAATTATGTTTACATAGCCGTTAAGAATTAATGTTATGATCTTCTATACAAGGAAAAACTTCACGTAGATGGAATGTTAACGTTGCAGATTTGAGATTTTATTTTTCTCAATT
Source organism: Carpinus fangiana (assembly GCA_006937295.1). NCBI lineage: Eukaryota > Viridiplantae > Streptophyta > Magnoliopsida > Fagales > Betulaceae > Carpinus > Carpinus fangiana. The sequence goes on from CM017325.1 coordinate 26,460,263, forward strand.
AATTTATGACCGTTGCTGATATTTCCTTCCTCAATAGAGATAAAACTCACATTTATCATAGAGAATATTATTCATGAAAACATGATAAAACTCAAGATTGTTATGAAGAAAGTTTCAGAAAATATTGATTACTATAGATATATTTTACTATGAATTGATGAGTGTGGATTCCTAAACCTTACTAATTTGTTACTTGTTAAATTTTATCTTTTGATTAATTTCCTTTATTTATTGCATATTTCAATTTTAGCTTAATTAAAAATCACCAATTTTTCTTACCAGATTAAGATTCAATTGGCATAGAACTACTTTGTTTTCTGAAATTAATTCACTTCCCTATGGGTTTGACATCACATTTGCAAAACCTGTATTGGAAAACGATTCGTGCACTTGTGAGTAATATTAAAATTTTCATAACACTTATATCTCCAAAATTTTACTTTGTGCGTAACACTCCCTCGTCTTCATCTTCGTCGGCCACTTCACAAAATACGACCGTCAAATTATCGCTAAATGCTTCCAAAATTGTGGCGAGAAAGTTTAAAATGGAGGGTTATACATGGAATAAAATTTTGGGGATAAAATAGATTATGTTAATTTACTATATTAGTATGACGTGATAAAGTAATGAATTTTGTTAAGTTACTTAACATAAATTAATTTTATGGAGTAAATTATTATTTTGGCCTACCCTGAGAACCTATAAATTATTTTTTAAGAAAATGCTAGGGGTTCTCCCCGTGGTATTTTCCTGGCGTTCTCCCAGTCTTACGTAAAACATGATTTAAGAAAAAATTAAATTGTAATGGCCTCCACCACCAGTTTTTTTAAGCATTAGCACCAAATTTGAGGCATTAGCTCCAAAATTGAGGCGTTAGCACCAAATTTAGGATGATCAAACCCATTTTGGGTGATACTATCCTTAAAGGGTTAACCTTCCACCCTTAGGTTTTAATTTTGAATCAAAAAACAAGTTTTAAAGTATTAGAACCTAACTATTAACTCATAAAAATTAACATGTTGGCAAAAAAACAGTACTACAATTTTATTTTTTCTTAAATTATGTTCTACGTAAGACTGGAAGAATGGCAGGAGAACACTACGGCCCACGGGGAGAACCCCTAGCAAACCCCTATTTTTTATATAGTGATTTATAATTTATGCAAATTACATGGACCTATAAATTATTCATTATACCATATGGAGTCACTACAAAAAAAAAAAGAAAAAAAAAAAAGGCATAGTTAGCAACGTTTGGAATAGTGATGTTTTTAGAAAACATCACTAAAATGCGACGTTTTACTGTTCAAACAGCATTATTCATAAAATAGTGATATTTGAATAGTATTACTTTTTTTTTTTTTTTACATGTTCACACAAGAGGGGGGAGGAGGGATTCGAACTAGTGACCTCCGCTTTATGAGGCGTGGTCCCAATCGATTGAACTGCCTCTTGGAGACTGAATAGTATTACTATTCATGTGTGAAAGGCGACATGTGAATAGTAATTTACTATTCACACGTTGCCTTTTGCGCGTGAATAGCAATAGGTGAACAATAAAACGTCTCAAAATTTAAAAATATCGGCGCCCAAAGTTTGCGGTTAAAACAACTACCCACACCCAAAAACTTCAAAATTTTTCCTCACTCACCTACACACATAAAACTTTTCTTTTTTAAAAAAAAAAAAAAATTAAGAAAAAAGGCCTGCCAAACCGGCATGCAAGTCTGGGGAAGGGGTGGCCCATGAGCCACCCTAGAGGTGGCCGCGAGTGGCTCGATCACCTCTAAGGTGGCTCGTAGGCCACCTGTGAGGCCGGGGGAGGCCTTCGGGCCACCCCAGTGCAGTCAGGGGTGGCCCACCCCTATAACTTTTTTTATTTAAATTTTATTTGAATTTGTTTTATTTTTTATTTTTTAGAAGAAAATTAATTTGATTTTTCATGGGGGGAAAGTGTTAAGGCACTATAGTTCATGGGGGCAAAAGATAATTACCCATTTTTTTATTATAAATATTTTTTTTTGGTAAAAATTATTATTATTAAATTTTTTAAAGGGTAGAGATGTGTGAATAGTGAAAATGTCACCTTCAAGTCAAATGTGATGTGTGAACAGTGCACATCGCCTTCTAGAAGATGACATTTTCACTATTCACACGTCACCTACTAAAAGGTGATGAAAGGCGATGTGTTAGAAAATATGTCGCCTTTTAGTGACACGTCTACAATGTTACTATTTAATTAGAGTCTTTTTTAAAATGTTACTATTTAAACGTCACTAATTCAACAATGACGTTTTTTTGGGCCAAAAACGTCACCGCTCACATGTCACTAAATTGCTAAATTTGTAGTGAGTGATTTGTAATTTAGGCTAACCGCAATGACCCATTTTACATTTATCCATTAGATTTATTCAAACCATTTCAGGATGATATATATCTCAGCATTTCAGCTATCAAACACAGAAATGCATATCTGCCTTTTGGGTAACATTATATCATAACTAGAGAATTTTACTGCCAAAAAAAAAAAAAAAAAATTTCTTGATTCATACTCCATAATTCATATTCACATACTATTCAAGATCAGATGCTACATGGAGTAACTTGCAGCCTACTCCACTAAATATAAACTTTTCCTTGGAAGTAATGTATTTCATAGATTGGGTGTAAGTGTTGTATTACCCAAATACCTACGCATTTAACAGGTTTGTAAGCAATATTCATCAATATATAAATAAAAACACTATTAATTCCTCAGCTATAATATTTCTCAGGCCCTTTGCCATCCAACACAGTGTCAGGTACATTTTCTATACTACTATATATATTAATTACCTCAAAGAGTTGCCTCTATCCTGTTTGATCCAATCTAAATTGTTTTTTAGGGGGGATATGAAGTTAGAACAAGAAATTTTCTGATAATTCCTTGAGTTTGAGGGGATATTTGAATATATTTTGATATTTTTCCTTGTTTACCTAATATCTCAAATAGTTATTTATTTCCTTGTGTGTAGACAAAACCTCCCTAAGACAAAACCTCCCAACTAAAAGATAAACTCCTTACCAATCCATCCTAGTCATGTGAAATCTGGCAACCAGTTTATGAATTTAATGTCAAATCATCATGAATCATAGATAGGCAATATATATCTACATATATGACTTTAGCCCTTGAAAAATTAGTGAAAATTCGTGCCGGAAATCAACTCATCCTTTCTGGGTTGTTCTTCTTATCTTTTCTCTTTATCTCCTCAAAATATTCAATTATAAATAGACTTGTTTTAGGTCTGGAAATGAACCGCTCATCTTTTGTTGGTCTGAACTCTGAACCAAATCACCTCATTTCAATTTCCTTGTTGGAAATTTTAAAACCCACAATATATATATATATATATATATATATATATATAATATATCCCTAAACATTCCCCAATTAAGGGTAACACGAAGGGTACTTCTTTTTTTTTTTTTTTTTTTTTTTTGTCTCTCTAATATGTCTTATCTATTGATTTTTTATTCTAATTTATTTTTTTTAAAAATTATTTGTATATAGTACGGACGGCAGAAAAGCAATAATTATCAAAATAATAAAAAAATAAAGTCCAAACTTCATCCACCGTATGCCATATGGAGAACGGAGGTTGTCTATATATCCTTTGGCTGTGTTTGATATTGGCTATGCAAGAAACTTAAGATCGTAATACTTTTTTGGATTAATTATTTTTTTAGTACTTTGGTTATCACATTTTTATTTTTTCATACTTAGACTTCAATTTGTATCATATATGGTATTTGACTTATGGGTAAATGTTAGTTTAGTACATTTATCACCATTTCCTCAGCCAAATTAATTAATGGACTGCCATGGGGTGGTTTCGACCACCCCTGCGACTTGTCTGGGGGTGGCCAAACCACCTCCTAAGGCTTTGGGGATTGTTAAAAGGGGGTGGCCGATCGAGCCACCTTTCAGAGGCTTTAATTTGAGGATGGTTAAACCATGCACCCCCTTACAAGACGCATGGAATGGCCAAAACCATCATTATGACAATCTGTTAGTTTGGCTGACGAAATAGTGATAGAGATATTAAATTGGTATATACTTATAAGTCATGTATCATCTGTGATACGAATTAAAATCTAGTTAGAAGAAAAGAAAAACATAAAAACTTAGGTCCTAAAAAAGTAATTAATCCTACATTTTTTATGTTGATTGACATGACATGTTTTTGAATCACTTTTTTATTTTTTATTTTTAATTCTTGAAGTGATTAACACATTTAAAACACGTCACATAAATTACGTTAAGAGTTACTTAGTTAGCTAGTTTATTCTAAAGGAGTCCTTGTACGTATATATCCTTCTAGAAGCGTGGCTTTTCAGAGAGCTTAATTCTGAAGCTATGTAATGTGTACGTATATGATTCTTAGTTCTAGATTCGTTTCTTTGAAAAATGGGTGCGAAGAAGAAAAACAAATGGGAATCGAATTAGCTTTGCGTCGATTCAAACTGCTTAAAGGCTTGAAAGAAATTCCCACTACTACTTTTGTCCTTTATTTATTGCCCCTAGCTCTTGAGGTCTGTCCAAAGACAACATAAAAATATCACCGATCGATCGATCCAACTCGTACGGACAATAATTTGTTCCTTCTTCCTCGTCCTAGGAATTGAATAATTGAACAAACGGCCGGCCGGCCAGCTGGTTCATCGATCTATACGAGAGTAATGAGCAACGTACGACCAACAATCAACTTCCCACTTTTTAAGGCCTGCATTGGGATTGATCTGACCGTACGTTGAACTATTGAGATTGATCGCAGCAATTCCATTACTTTCTACCTTCTTTATATATATACAAGAGCTAGCTTCAACTAATATCTACGTACAACTATTTATCAGTCTCCTACATATATCCAATATTTCAAGGTACCCATCTCAATCTATTTCACATTTAACTTTATTTTCAAAACATGATTGAGGTTTCACTTTTTATAAAGCTAAGTTTGAATATATATATATGATTCCATGTTTGCCTTCTAGGATGGATTGATTGTTATCAGGTTTGATTGTAACCAAATCATTCATTTACCCAAATTTTCTTAGAAATATGAGTTATTGGTAATGTAACATCATTAAGAGCAAAATGTAGTCCTTAGAGCTATTACTTAGGAGTGAATGTATGTATAATCTAACATCTATCTCAAACCACTCGAAAATTCTTTGTTTTTGTTTTTTTGGTTCTCTTTCTTATGCTTTTCTCTTTAATTTTTCATCGTCAGTTAGCGCCAATTTTCGATCCCTAATGGCCTCGTGGACTCCAATTTTTGTTTTCTTCATTTTCCCAGGAGTTGCTCCCTCCTGAGACTCATCATTAATTGTTGTTCAGTCACATTTTCCTCAAATATGTCTTCTGAGGGTATCAATCTTAATCTTGGCCACATCAGTCGAAAACTCGTTGGCCGATCACATGCCTTCACACTCCTCCACATGCCGCCACACCTTCATTATTTTCCGACTAAATAAAAATTGTAGAATCCAAAAGAAACTAGGAATTTAATTTAAGGGTCCTTTTGTAGGATCTAATTCTCTTCACAACATCTAGAATTGATATAATTTTCCTTAATTCACTTTGAATTTGCAGGAATGTCTAAGCCCAATCTTCTGTCTCAATGCCTATTTCTATTGCTCCTAGCACACATCTTCCATGTCTCCCATGCTGACGTCGGCACAGCTGCCCACTACAGACCCCCATATTTGCGTAAGTACTGCAGACGGAATTAATATGCATGGCTCCAAAAATAACTTCCATTCAAAATCTTATCAAACACACCATCATTTCATGTTCTCTCTTTCTTGGGTTATGATCATATATATATATATATATATATATACAGCCACGGCGTGTTTCGGAAGCGATGCCGACCAATTCCCATCGAGCAACCTGTTTGGGGCGGCCGGCGAGGGGATATGGGACAACGGCGCCGCCTGTGGGAGACAGTATTTGGTCCGGTGCATAAGCGCACGTGTTCCTCGGACTTGCATTCCAGGGCAGATCATTCAAATAAGGATCGTTGATCGTGCACTTTCTTCGGTTTCTAGGCCATCCAGGGATGACACTACCATCGTTCTTTCTACAACTGCTTTTGGGACAATTGCCAACCCTTCCGCTGCTTTCATTAACGTTGAATTCTTACTGTGAGTATATCTCTTTAATTAATTTGTCTTTCTTCAACGTTGAATTCAAATAAGAAATCACTGACAAATTTGCATGTGTTCGAATGTGCAGGGTTTGAAGTGGCCGGAGGGAAAGATTATGTGTTTAGTTGATTAAGCAGAAATTTTTCTGCATGATTCATAAGACAACAACATATATAATCATCTGGTATGCGCGTGGCTTGTTTGCTGTGGATCGGATGGCCTGTAATTGATTTAAGGAAGCAAATCTTGACGATGATCCACTACAAAAAACATTATTTTTAGTAACGCACATTTACTAACGTTTTAAGACATTAGACACGTTAGTAATTGTCCTAACGTTCAATTCCTAACGTTTTTGACACGTTAGGGAAGTGCCCGTTAGAAAATGGTCATTTACTAACGTGTTATAGATGTACCACGTTACCATTTGCTAACGTGTTACTATTCACACGTTAGCAAATGGAAAAATAAAAAATAAAATAAAAAATTCCATTTACTAACGTGGTAGTATATAGACACGTTACTAAATTTTATACATTTACTAACGTGCCAATTATACACACGTTAGCCCTTGTTTTTAAGTAAAAAAAAAAAAAAA